>JAJGOT010000311.1:282500-882500 GCA_022457155.1 Cladopsammia gracilis | reverse complement strand
TCATTTGACTACTACTACCAGAATTCATTTCGTTTTTCCTTTCTTATTTAAATTTTGTAATCCCAGTGCGGTTTAAATAACAATAGCCCTAATTTGCACTACAAAACAAAAAACTGAAGGATTCTGGTAGTAGTAGTCAAATGACGTCATCGTGCAAATGGCCTATTGTTAAAGATTGCGAGGCGACAAGTCTATCATTTTTCTCTGCGAGCTCGAGGACAAGATATTTTTACTTTTGATAATGCAAAGGACGGAGACGATATCGCGAGAAAATCAAGACTCCGAGACATAGTGAACCGCTAAAAAAAGGAAGGACAGCTGCAAACGGTGATATTTAACAAAGTTTTGCAAGACTTTAAAAAAAAAAAACCAACATTTTATTCGCCACCCCATGCGGGCACAAAAAACCCTGAGGACCCACCCTTCCCACCCCGGAACAAAAACGTCATAAGGCAAGGCATAAAGTGACGGAAGCCGGTCCCTAAGTACGGCCAATGATCCTCAGTTTGAGGGATAGTCGTATGGGAAAATAAAATAAATAAAATATTACGAGTGATATTAGATTTACCTTGTGCCTACGTATTCTAATAAACCAAAATGATACTTAGCATATAACATACAATGCGTGCGGACGCCTATGGAGTGGGTGGCAGACACAAGATATATTGGGCACTGCGGTTTTTCTCATTAGGAGTATAATGGCGCAAGCCAGCCACTTCGTTGTGTTCACGATAAATCAAGCATGAAAGAACGTGTTTGATTGCGACTGACGATAGCCAACAAAAGGAACGTTGAAAACCGTTGTGGTTTCAAATTTGACAATGTCCGAGTCCCTATCTTACCGTGGCTACCCCCTTTCACGCCAGTGAAATGTTGAGTGAATGTATTTCAAAGTTTTAAATCGATCTGTGGATCGTCGAAGGCTAAAATAACCTAAAATGTGACCGTGAAGGTTAGGATTTTATGTTTTATTATTTTAACGTCTCGCTTGCTGTTCAAGTGTATGATAAATGATTTTACGAACAATTTGTTCGAGTGTTTAACAAAAGACTTTCCAAACAATCTTTTCAAGTGGTCAATCTGTCCTCCTAGCTGCAGTGGTGATTCAAACCACTTTTAACGCAGAACTGTTCACAGATCGAATAAAACGTTGACTAAATCAGTTGCACTGAGAGATTATTTTCATTGTCACACGCCGACCCGAGGGTTCAAAACAGAGCATCGATCTTATTTCAGTTATTTTGCCAAACAAACCTGAAGAGGATATGGATGGGTTCATCCATCAAACTTCAGCCCAACGATAATGTATTCTAATGGCCGAAATGGGATCAGGCGCAACTCTGCAAACGGTAAAGGCAAAGAGGGACCTAAAATGCCCAGCCGGTACCTAACTGATAACAAAGCAAATAATTATCTTTTCCTTTGTTGTTTGGCTTCTCAGTAGTTAGCATATTATATAATTATTCGTGTTGAATGATCTTCTAAATTTATCCTGAAAATCAGGATACTTGTATTCCTACGGTGGAGTTAACTTTTTAGGAAGTTAACTAGATTTATGATTAGATTCAATCAGAGTTATACCCTTTTTAACGGCCTTGAACGTAACTCTAGTTTTAGAGATAAAACAACTCTTTCTTACTTTAAGATATTAGAAAATGGCTATCCACACAAAAGTTAAAGTCCGACTAAAGAGAGCTGCTTTTCATTCAGGAACGGTCCTAGCGTATCATAGTCAACTATTGACTCGATATCTTCAGGCATTGTTTTCTTGATTTTCTTTGACACCGGGAGTGAAAAAGCTAAGTCATATAACGGTCATTATCCCAAAGCGACGCAGAAAGTTCAAAAGTCTTTTTGCTGCCAAATTGTCATGACGAAACTAGTGTTATTTTAAGCAGTCTCTACGTACATAAAAAGTAATTAAACTGGTCATTTAGTAGCGGGTTTATATGATCTTCAAAAGGTCTGTGTATGTTATTTCCTGAAAATGATACCAGCAATATTACCAACGCCTTTACGTGAACAGGAAAGGCATGCAAAGAAGGACCCTAGATGCCACGAATATAACAAAACAAATTATACTCCTTTCCGTTGTCAACTTAATCCTGGGTTAACTTAATCGTGCTTTGAACAACCCGGCCCTGATCGTTAACAACAACAGCAACAAACAAAACTTTATTAGAGATATAAACTTAAATACAGTTACCCTGCAAATTAGCAAAAACGCTATTCGAGGCAGGGAAAAGTAATGTAATTGAAAATAATAAAGGTTAGACAATATAACAATACAGAAGCTGATCTGTAGAGTTACAGATTGTTTTAAAGCTTTGATAAAATCATGATATTGGTGGCAGACACGGGAAATAAATGAAATATGCAAATTATACCAATTTCATTTGTTTAATATCACAAAGTATTTGGGGAACATCAATATAGTCATCTGTTTTCTGAAGAATCTCCAAAAGAATTTGTTTGATTTTCGATTTGAATTGAGATTACCTCAACGATTTAAGAGATTTAGGTAGTCCGTTCCATATCATAGCACCAGTTATCGCAAATGATTTTTTCATTTTTTCCGTTCGGGAGTACTCGACATAATAATTTTGGTTTGATGCAGACCTAGTTCTATAGTTATGTACATCGGTCGTTAGTCTGAACATACTTCTCAGATTACTTGGAACAGTTTGGTGATAAACGTCATGCATCAACAACGAAAGACGTTCAAAATTTAAAAAGGTTAATGGTAGAGTCCTCGTTTGATGGAAGAAGGGAATGACATGGTCCATAGGTTTAGCGAAAAATATCAATCGAAGAGCTCTTTTCTGAAGAATCAATAATTTGTTTGTATGAACTTTTGCACCTTGGCCCCACGCACATATACCATAGGTTAAATAGGGCGAAATTAGGGACTGAAAGATAGTCAAGAGCGTTTGACGAGGAACAAAATGCCTTAACTTTGCTATGACACCAACGCATGTACTGATTTTTCCAGATATGTGCTCAATATGGTGTTTCCAGGAGAGATCAACATCAATATAAACTCCTAGGTATTTAACATATTCCTTCATCTCAAGAAATTTGTGTGAATTTGTTTCATTATCAAGAACAGTAATGCGTGGAATAAATGGTAAGGATTTTTGACGCGGACGAAAAAGTACAAAGTTAGATTTCTTAATATTAAGTGATAGCTTATTGGCCTTCAGCCAATCACAAAGATTTCCAGCAAAGATTTATGTTCAGCGACACAATTAAACGAATCCTCAGGTCATGTTGACAAAATCAATAATAATAATGAGATATGGTACAAGTTGTGGGAGTGTTTTTCAATTCACAATTTAGACAACAAACAAAAACACGAAGGAAAAATAAACACAAACATATCCATATATAGTAATAATTTTAAGACTACATAATAAAAATATATAATAAAAAGACTACATATATATAACGTCGTTTCGCACGGATAAATTCACAACATCCTGTCGGCATAGAAAGACAAGTATAATAAATTAAACAATTTAGAAGGTGAATTTTGTGATAGGCAGCTAAAAATAATGTCCAAAACAATGAAATTCTA
The DNA here is from genome assembly GCA_022457155.1 of Cladopsammia gracilis. Classification (NCBI taxonomy): domain Eukaryota; kingdom Metazoa; phylum Cnidaria; class Anthozoa; order Scleractinia; family Dendrophylliidae; genus Cladopsammia; species Cladopsammia gracilis. Next base: position 878,923 of record JAJGOT010000311.1, on the reverse strand, counting down.
ATCAGCCGAAAGGAAGATGAACTTGTTGTTCAGTAGCCAATCACAATTCAACAAACTACTTTAAATTAAGAGAAGGGTTGACTTAGGACAATCATATCATTTGCCGCTAACTGTCAGTGGACTGACACTACTGTCCGGAAGAGCCACTTCGCATCAAAATTCGCTACTCAAAGGTAACGTTTTCCTCTATTTATATATCTTTTTTTATTTTTTATATGTCTTGCCATAATGTAGTGGATGTAAGTTGTTTTGCCTGTTACCTTTCACACCAATTTTGAGAATCTATGTATATATAGCTGTCTGGGTTATGAAAACTGGCTTCGTCTTTGCGAGCGCGACTTACGTTCAACTTGTTGTTCCTTGTTCAGCGCGTTAACCGCGCAAATTGCATTCATCCCTTAGTTGTCCTGTATGTCAAATAGCTGGGTGCGCCGGTTAAACGAAGCTATTTTTTCAGCTTCACCTGCTATGAATCGCGAGAACTTGTTGAGCGCCGTTAGCGTCTTGTTTGCATGTAATTTGTGCAGGAATCTCGTATGTAATCCCAATGAAACAAGTTCTACCAGTAAAAATTACAATCAGTTGAGCATAAATCAGTTCTTACAAAAGGAATGTACATTAACAGATCTATCAAAGGACTCATTGCAGATCTTTGGTTTTCCTGCCGCAAAAGACACACCTGCAAAGAAAGCCGTGCGCGCGTGGAGCGGTCTTTTATTTCGTTCAAAAGAATTAGCGCAATCCTATGGTCACTTTCCGCCGGTCAATTCTTTTCAGAACAAATTAAACGAGCTTCTATAAAATTGGCCGATTTTGCTAAACAAAGAATGAGCAGGTTAACAGCATGCCGGGCTGGTATGCTGTTAAGCTAAGAACTCTTTGCGAGTTTTGCTGCACTGAGTTATGTAATACAAGCTAGTTTTTTCAGATCTTTACACGTTCCCGGAAACACAACCACTTAAGGTTAATTCTATTGAAAATGTCACTATTATTGCAGGTATAAATATTTTCAACACTGTGAGAGTTTTTTTTTTTTTTAATTCACAGTTTAGACAACTGCTCTTCAGCCTACAATTTTACCTGTTAGAGAAAAACAAACAAACAAACATTTGACAAAAACACAGATGAAAAATTTACACAAACTTATGTGAAAAAGTCAGTAAGGTTGCATGGGCGGCATTGCTAATAAGAGGTTACAGTGACTGATTTAGGAATCAACCCTTTTTAACCTTGAACGTAACTGCAGTTTTAGAGATAAAACAACTAGTCTTTGAAAACTACTTTAAGATATTACAAAATGGCTATACGCACAGAAAGTAATAAGAGAGCTATCTTTTTCTTTAAAGAACGGTCCAAGCATATTAAATATTGGCTCAATATCTTCAGACATTGTTTCCCTTAGTTTCTTGCCGACACAAAAAGACATTAATAACATCGATCGGCATCTTAATCGGCGTAAAGTGTGACCTTTGCACCATGATACAAGCGAGTTACGTAACAGACTGCGAGGCGGCAAGTCCATAATTTTTCTCTGCGAGCCCAAGATATTTTTCTTTTGAAAATGCAGACGGAGACGGTATCGCGAAAAAACAGTCAAGACTCCGAGACATATAGAACTGCTCAAAAAAAGGGACAGCTGAAGGGATCGCGAGAACGGTGATATTTGCATGACTAAAGTTTTGCGAGACTCTTATTTTCGCCACCCCCTGCGGGCACAAAAACCCCGGGGGACCCACCCCGGGACAAAAACGTCATAACAAGGCATAAATTGATGGAAACAACAGGTGATTTAGTAGCGAAACTAAAAGACTTGTTGAAATATCGCCAGTGGTATTAGATTTACCTAGTGCCTAATAAACTAAAATGATATTTCATATATAACATCAGGAGCCATAATCGGGGATTATCTGATAATCAAGGATAATCAGGGATCCCTGATTATGGCCCATGATAACATACAATGCGTGCGGACGCCTATGGAGTGGGTGGCAGACACAAGATATATGGGCACTGTAGTTTTTCTCATTAGGAGTATAATGGCGCAAGCCAGCCACTTCGTTGTGTTCACGATAAATCAAGTATGAAAGGACGTGTTTGATCGCGACTGACGATAGCCAACGAAAGGAACGTTGAAAACCGTTGAGGTTTCAAATTGACAATGTCCGAGTCCTTATGTTACCGTTGTTACCCCCTTTCACGCCCAGTGAAATGTTGAGCCTGAATGTATTTCAAAGTTTTAAATCGATCTGTGGATCGTCGAAGGCTAAAGTGACCTAAGATGTGACCGTGAAGGTTATGATTTTCTGTTCAATTATTTCAACGTCTCGCTTGCTGTTCAAGTGTATGATAAATGACTTCACGAACAATTTGTTCGAGTGTTTAACAAAAGACTTTCCAAACGATCTGTTCAAGTGGTCAATCTGTCCTCCTAGCTGCAGTGGTGATTCAAACCACTTTTAACGCAGAACTGTTCACAGATCGAATAAACGTTGACTAAATCAGTTGCACTGAGAGATGGTTTTCATTGTCACAAGCCGATCTGAGGGTTCGAAACAGAGCATCGATATTATTTCAGTTATTTTGCCAAACAAACCTGAAGAGGATATGGATGGGTTCATCCATCAAACTTCAGCCCAACGATAATGTATTCCGCCTAATGGACGAAATGGGATCAGGCGCAATTTGCAGCAATGATGAGATGATCAAAATGACCAACCCCAAGATAACTTAAGTCTGTAACATCTCATAATAACATAAACTTCGAGTCGTGTAGTGGATTCGATGAAAGATTTAATATTGAGCCAAAGTTTGAAAGGCCATTCACGGTCACGACATCAAAGTTTGCGGTGTTTTGGTACACTGAATATTTTACTAAGTATCATTGTTCAGATCAACCTATAATGGCTCTTAGAAAATAAGAACACCAAGAAGAAAGTATGAAATGATTTCTTATAAATTATAAAAGGAAAATCAAACCGTAATAACTGAATTTTTCGCGATTTTCCACGACACATTGAACGAACTTGAAAAAATTGGTCAACTTTTTCAAGTTGCAATCCATTTCCACCGCAGCCATCCGAAGCCAAAGATGACAACAAATGAACAACAAGAGTTTAATATTTGCGTAACCATAAATCATTTCAATATTGCAAAAGCCGGCGTAAGATAATATAGAAAGCCAAAAAACAGGGGGGGGGGGGGAACATGATAACAGATTACAATAAATTAAATCTTACTGGACTGGACTGATAACAAATTTAAGAGTACTGTTTGGTGTGTTAGTGGAGTATTTGCTAACAAAACTGGAACATGATTTTTATGTTTCTATTGATTCAAATGTGTTATTCAAAATACTAAAAATAGGTGGCATGCCCCTTCAAGGAACTCGACCAAACTACGACAGTAAAACCATTAAGCAAATACTGAGTGACGTGATTTGTTTTGGGTCAATGGTGAACAATTCAGGCTTGAGATATTGAGACATTCTTAACTCGACTCACGAATATTGCGTGATCATCCTTCCTTGTGACTTTTTTCCAGACTCTCAGAGATTTTATGACGCCGCTTGTTATGATATTTCTCTTATTCATTGTCGTTGTGTGTTTAACTGATCTTCTTTCATTGTGCTATTGGTTTTAAAGTGCAATTATAAACCAACATGTGAAGTGGTCTTTATATCCATGTTTAAATATAAACTATCACTGAGTTCTAAACTATCACTTTACAATACTAAAGATGGATTAACATTTGTTGTTTGTCTGTTGTAAACATATCATTGAGCCATTCTGAGTATCTAACTTTAAACCAGTTGCGTGTTTCACTTGTTTGCGCGCGTGCCTCGCGCGCAGTACGTCAAGGCAGCAATTTCAATTTAAAATTGGGCCACTTTTTATAGTTCCTCGTTCATCACGTAAATCGCACAAATTGCAACAATGTACTATCCCTGAGCTGTTTTGTATGTAAATAGCGCCTTATCAATCAGTTATTGCAATTTTAGTTTACTGACACGCTGAACTATACCTCTTAATAGCTACCTTATAGTTACCTCTTAATATTATTATATAATCATAATGATAAAAATGCCCACCCTTTTCTTCGGTTCATTCTTCTCAGAACAAAGCAACCTACATAAAACTGCTTTCTCTGAAAAAATAAATAATAATATGACAGCAAGTTTTAATCCTTTCAGAGGATCTGTACTTTTTGCGAGTTTTACTGCAACTGTAGTTTAGCATAATATGCTGTTGTAGATCTTTTTCAGATCGTCGATGTTCAGCGACACAACTGAACGAACCCTTAGGTCATGTTGACAAATCAATAATAAGATACGTTGCAAGTTGTGGGAGTGTTTTCAATTTACAATTTAGACAAAAAATAAAAACATGAGTGAAAATAAACACAAACATATTGAAACGTCTCGATGGTTGTATGCATGAGCATTGCAACTTTACAATTATAGCTACTGGCTGATAACAGTTTACACTGTGTGATTATGAATAGGCTGTGAATAGTGTTTCTACCTACTATACAGCAAGCTGTAACGAAGCTTGCTATTTGCGCCCAGTATTAATGATCAACTGTTTTAAGAATTTCACTTTCTAGAGTTGAAAACTGGTAAAAAAATTCGAAATATCGTTTCGCAAACTCAAGTAAAACTCAAACAGCAAAATTGGAAAGTAGTGTTCAAATAATCTTCACCATAATTGGTCGCGCTTCGGAGTCAATTTTAATAAAAGGATTAATAACAACGTTCCGTAAGAATGAGATCACAAGAGCCTGTCAGCACGCAGACTTTGAAGAGTATAATTAAACAATTGAGACGGTGCATTTTGTGGTATGCAGCTAGAAATAATGAGCCGAAAAGAAGATGAACCTATTGTTCAGTAGCCAATCACAATTCAACAAACTACATTAAATTTAGAGAAGGGTTGACTCAGGACAATCATATAATTCAGTTGCCGCTAACTGTCTGTGGACTAACGCTACTGTCCAGAAGAGCCACTTCGCATCAAAATTTGCTACTCAAAGGTAACGTTTACCTCTATGTATATATCTTTTTTTATTTTTATGTCTTTCCATAGACTACCGAGCTGCCGAGCCACTTGAGGTAATTCTTGTTCAATTTGACCACATCACCAGGTGGCCCTACATTCTGTAGTTTACTGAGCCGGCGTTTTTCCTGTTACCTTTCCGTATGTATTGACCAATCTGAGAATCTAGCTGACTAGCTTATTCGAGGGTGGGCACTTTTCAATTTTTTGGGGTTTTAAGGGTGGGCGGTTATTCGAGGTGGGCGCTTATTCCGGAATAAGTACGGTAAGGTTGTTAACGGTAGGGTCGCAGCTCTTAGAAGCTTCTATTTTCATTGGCCTTGTAAAACAAGGCTGCTATTGTTTTTAGGGTTAGGGTCCATTGTTGTGTTGTTTGTCCTATTGTTAGGTCTAAGGGTGGCAAGCGAATGGTGTGAGACCTTCTTAGAGCTGCGACATCGGTTAACCTAAGAACTCTTTGCGAGTTTTGCTGCAGTTATCAAGAATACAAGCTGTTTTTCAGATCTTTGGGGTGCCACTTTTAAAAGCTTTAGAAATTGGGCCTTTAAAGGCCGATTTCGCTAAAACTTGACAGATATATTGGAGAATAATGGGAGTTCACAAGTACTATTCTTTTATTCAATGAATCCGCTCGCTTTACGGTAATGCTGTAATGCACGTAAGTTAAAATTTGTAAAACGTGATTTTGTGTCCAAGTTTGCTCCTCGAGTAGAACACAAAGCAAGTTGATTTCACAACTCACTGATCCCTCAAAACCTCTATTGTGTCATATCGGAAGCCATTTTTTTAATTTCAACTTTAATTAAAAGTTATTAGCTTTTAAAGGAGTAAAATTGTCCATATTAGAATTTGAAGCCTCATATCTTCCTTTTGAAAGCCCATTTAAAAACTTCGCGTCAGATATGACAATCTACAATACACCTAGTTTACCTCCCTGCCGTGTCATCTCATGAAATTCTATATCCGCGCTGAATTTGCTTGTTTTTCGGCGCTTCCGAAGGCTCCCGAACAAACACGAATGCAAAATTATATTTATGGTAATTTTTCTAATTTTAATCCACGGGCTATTGTCAACACTTCATGCAGAAAGAACAATGCGATGCGTTGTAAAATGGTGGTGATTGGAATGGATACTCCAAAATCAGGTTGGACACCTTATTGAGACTTATATAACGGAGTAACTGGTTAGCTTTCAGTTGAGGTTTGGGGCAGCAGTTTATATAGTTAAATTTAAGACTAAGCAACCCGAGAAGCTAGGTGGTACAGTGGTACGGTAGGCTATGTAAGCCTAAGCCTAGCTGAGGTCGCAGGTTCAATCCTGAGTGGGGATTTTAGATTTTCTTTTTTACACTTAAATTTATTGAAAATTGATACCCAATGAAAATACAGATCAAAACATCACCGATTAGTTCGGAAGAGTCTCGATTCCATAGCTCAGAAGGAGGTCGGACACCTTATTGAGACTTATATAACGGAGTAACTGGTTAGCTTTTAGTCGAGGTTGGGGTTACCAGTTTAGGCCTAAGCAACCCGAGAATGTAGGCGGCACAGTGGTACGGTAGACTATGTAAGTCTAAGCCTAGCTGAGGTCACAGGTTCAATCCTGAGTGGGGAGTTTAGATTTTCCTTTTTACACTTAAAAATTTATTGAAAATAAAATTCTAAGTGTCGACATTACGTTATATAATTCTCAATAAGTGTCCGACCTCCTTCTGAGCTATAGAAGGTAGACTGATTAGTTCAAAAACTGATCAAGACACTTGAATTTTAATTAGCAGCCTGAAAATTACAATAAGACAGACAATTATTAATTAGCGTCTTCATCTCTGTATCTTTAAAGCACGTCGAAAGATCCCAAACCTAATGAATCAAACAAGAAGAGCATGCTACTGAAATTAAATAATAATTACTCATGCGCGTAGCGGCATGAGTTATAAAATGGGCTCTGTTTTTCTTGTCAGTTTATTTTTTTTTTTGTGTCACGATTTTGCATGCAAATTTATGCACGCATATTTTAAATTGGCACTTCCGGTTAATAGACTTCCTGTTTAGTGACTTCCGGCTACTCTCACTTCCGGTAAAACAGCGTTACTGAAGTGTCACGACAGCATCTACAACCCTACTTACATTACTATGTTCACGTTAGGTATTTTTAAGACGTAGAACAATCACTGGCTTCATTGTGGTACAGCCTTCATTTACAAAACATTCAATTTTTTACAGAACGCAGTTTGCAGGAACGATGACTGAATGAAAGGAGTAACTCTTCTTCATATCGGACATCTTATCATGTTTAAAATATATCATAAAACTTTCGTACGCATGCGCATGAGTATAGGCTGCTTGCAGCCTCTTGTTTAAAATATTCCCGAAAGAAATAATACCCCACTGACAAGCAAAGAAAACTTTGTTTAATTTCCCATACCTTTTATCCTGAGCATCAAGTGGATTCAATGCCTCGACACCATTTTTGCCTTACAAAGGACGCTTCAGACCACATACTATCCCGTACACAGTTCTGGGTGGATACCTTTCACCTAGGCTCGATTTCCGCCGCTTTCTCGCGTCCGGTCTCTGAGCGCGGGCTCGTTTCCCGAACAGCGGCTGGTTATCGAGCCTACCTTTCACCCGACTCTTTAGCTACTTCCATGACAAACTTCATGAGCCAGTCATTAAAAAATACGGCGGCAAAAACTTCTCGCTCCGCCATCCTTGATCTACGCCATCATGCATCAACTACAATACTGAATGACTACTAACACGAGGCAAACAACTTTCAAACTCTACAAATGTGTGCAGAAAGAGAGTCGGTGAAAAATGCAAAAGAATGCACTCTCTGTTTCTCATTAAAACAAATGGTGCTAATTACACAGAGAATTCAATATATTTGCTTTATTGCATTGTATTTTCATGCGCGTTTGAGAAGCCATATCAACTGGCTTCCAGTTGAAAAGAGGATTGAATTTAAGATCCTCCTCATAACTTACAAGATCATGCACGGCTTGTCCGCAGACAGTGTAGCAAAGAAAACACTTAGCAGGCTCATTAACAAGTTCAACCGGTTTTCTGACTTGTGCACCTTCAAAATCTCCTAAAGTCTTTGTTTTCTAGTGACATTTCAGCCGGTGATAAGTTTTTTTTCAGGTGGTGAAATTAGCCGGTAGCCGGCTCTTAGCTACATCCCTCACTCATTTTTTATCTATTACATAATAAGTTTGTATGCATTTTTCATTTGTGTTTTTCTCAATTGTGCGTTTGTTTGTCTCTAAGGGAAAATTGTAGGTTGCAGAGCAGTTGTCTGAACTGCGAATTATGAAAAAAAACTGTTGAAAATATATTTATACCTGCAAATAGCACGGGTGTTCGGCTTGGTGTGTTGTGGTGTGGGTATTGTTCAGTGTCTTTTGAATCTTTTGTTTTACTTCATTTGGTGATCATACCATCCGCAACACCAAGAAATTACCAATAATACTGACATTTTCAAAAGTAATTAAATTTTACACATTGCATTGTGTTGCTAAACAATAAGATTCCAATCAGCTGAAAAGAAGACGAATTTATTGTTCCAAGTAGCCAATCACAATACAACAAACTTATCTGGGCTAGACAAAGGGAGGTTTGACTCAGCGCAACTGCTGTATATCATTTCCCCGTAGCTGTCAGTGAACGTGATCACTCAATTGTCCAAACAAGTCGCTCCGCATCAAAAGCTGCAACTCAAAGGTAAAATTTTCGCCTTTTTAAATATCTTCTTCCTATTTATATACCTTTTTTATTTCTATATCTTGCCATTGAGTTATGGTGTAAATTTGCAATATTCCAGGTAAAAGTTTCCGGTAGCAACGGTGTGTTGTGACTTACGTCTATTGTATATTCATGTCATTGATAAGTGCTAGCTCAGCCGATTGGGAGCTTATTTTGGCTGGCGAGAGGCTCATTTCCGTATCTTCCCAAGTTTTCTTTCTTAACTTGTCATGACTTGTTCCGGCCTTGGTTGTTCCCTGATCAAGCGAACTTTAAATGGTGGTTAAGTTTGTCACTGATCTTGTGGTTCAAATTTTATCGTAACTAAGAACTTATCCGCCGGACATTAAAAAAACGATATCAAATATTCTCAGTGATATACAATGAAGGATTGTTTGGAATTTTAACTTTTGTAAAAATACTTTCAGATCACTTCGTTTGTGAGAAGTCGTTGCCAGTACTGGTCAGTACTGATTTTCTGCTAAAATGTTTCATGCTTTGCAACGGGCAAGTTATTTATTTGCAGTCTCGCTTCACTGGCAGAGCGGACATCAAACTCGCGAGTCTCGCGTAGGCCACTGGCTTTTTGCTCAGAACTTAGAATCATTTACACCCAAATAAGTTTTTCTAATACTGGGCGGGTCGGTTTGCGGTTAAAGCCTACGTTAAGTGCTTCAGTTCGTCCACAGGCAACCCAAGCTCACGTCACGAGAAAGCGAATAGAGAGACGGGACGTGACCCTTCGATGAAAGCGGTATTGGGTTACGCGGTGGCCGTTTTAAAAATTTAATACTTTGTATGGGGGAAAAAATAACGTAGATTTCGAACGCTTGATAAAGCAAAATTTAAGGATTAATTCAATAAAGTGATTCTATTGAACTCACCTCTGGTGTATTCTTTTGTCCTTTGGCGTATTTCAAGCCGCTTTCGGTTGTTTTGTCACCACTGTTATTCCCTTCAATCGAAGGGTCACGCCCCGTCTCACACACCGCTAATAATGAAGGGAATAACAGTGGTCACAAAACAACCGAGAACGGCTTGAAATACGCCAAAGGACAAAAGAATAAACCAGAGGTGAGTTCAATAGAATCACTTTATTGAATTAATGCCTAAATTTCGCTTTATCAAGCGTTCGAAATCTACATTATTTTTTCCCCATACAAAGTACCCAATACCCCTTTCATCGAAGGGTCACGTCCCGTCTCACACACGCTAATAATTAATTCTTCACTTTCTCGTGACGTGAGCTTGGGCTGCCTGTGGTTCTTCGAGAAAGACCGCAAACTACGCCGACCAACAATGCTAACAACTCTGTTTTTTAATGGTATTGCGGTGACTGGACTATGCTTTTGGCAAGTTGTTTGAATTTCTCAACTAACTAAAATATCAGTCAGTTTACTTCATACCTGACACTTCCTTCTGCGTGGATATTAAAATTTGTACGTGATCATAAATATAGTAAATATATGCACCAAGATCAACAGACATTTTCATGTTAATCAAGTCATTATCTCAAAATTGTTCTCGGGAGATTAGCTTTTTATGTTTTGTAAGCTTTTAATCCTTTTCATGGAAAACGAAAGCTCGTACTGTTTGCAAACTAACATCATAACATCGCTCCGCCAACAACATTCGATTGTCCGCCTTCGTTCATGTCCAAAAACTAGGAAACAGCTCCAGGTAATGAAACAATGTCATTCTTTTCTCTGTTTCCAGTTATCTATTTCTAGCAGAAGAAAGCTAAAAAATTCAAATAAATAAATAAATAAATAAATAAATAAACACTGAAATATATTTGTCCAGTGTTGCTAAGGAACTTGTCGATATAGGAGGACCATCAAAGCCTATAGACATTTTGAATTTAATCAACGCTATTGTTGATTATTTGAATTCTTCTTGCTTAACCCTTGCACTCACAGAATCAATTATAGAGACATGTAGTGTTGTTCTAGCTTTTAAGTCTGTGGACGAAATCCTGTGGTGTGACCATTCAAATGAAACCTCTTCAGCAGTACTTTTGCATGGTACCATTTGTTCTAACGTTTGAGTCTGTGGACGAAATCCTATGGTGTGACCATTCAAATGAAACCTCTTCAGCAGTACTTTTGCATGGTGCCATTCGTTTTTCAATATTTCACAAAACGAAATTTGTGATTTTTCTTGAATTTTGGTTTTCGGCACTCTTGGGAGGTAAAGAGTTCATCCCAAAGGTGTTTTTGCGAGTTTTGCTGCAGTCTTGTAATAGAATATCGTTTTCAGATCTTCGACGTTTAGCGAAATAGTTAAACTGTTGACAAAATCAGTATTATTAGTCATAAGATATAACTGCAGGGTGTTAGGAGCCCGGGGGGGAGGGGTACTCCCTATAATAGGCTATACGGGGATGCTCCGCCCGAAAGGGGTACCTTTTTGAGGCTGGAGGTATATGAAAGAGTAGAGATTTCACGAAGAATAGGAAAGGGTAGGGAAAAGACGAGTTGAAGTATAAAAAGGTAGGGAAAACTGCCATTTAAGTATTATAAAAAAGGCCATTCAAAATATAACAAACAGACGCACGTAAAGGCTCTGAAAAGGGGTACCATTTTCATTGAAAGGTATATGAAAGGGGTACCCTTTTCAGTGAAAGGTATATGAAAGGGGTACCTTTTCTGTCAAAAACGGTATATGAAAGGGTAAGGGTTTGGACCTCGGGGCGGAGCATCCCGTACAAAACTTTGTTGAGGGGGGGGGGGGGGGGGGGGGGTAGGATCACCCAAAGAAATCGTTTTGTTAAAAAAGTTGTTCGGGAGGCCTTTGGGTCTCAAATTACTTGAAACCTTAAAAAAATTAGACAAAATGCACCTTGAACCTTAACTTTTTAGCTTAACTGAGTTTTTGAGTCTAGGCCAATGAGATCACTAGTTGTAACAATGAAAAAACTTGACATTCCATTGTGCTTGACATTCCATTGCCGTTCAGCGCTATCCTTCTTATGCGGATCATTACTTAATAGACTCTTTATAGACTTACCCCGGCCTATTTATCAACCTTCTTAAAAGAATTTTACCCTGCGTAATTTCCGCTCCTACCGACTACACTTCTAGCTACTGATTATTCCAACCGTGAACCCTGTGACATACGGCTAATGTACTTTCTCTTACTCTGTATCTGCTCTGTGAAACCCTCTTCCGAACAGTTTAAAAATATGCTGAAAAATACAAAAGCGAAATCAATTTTCTGCTGCCGATGAGATGGTCGGTACAGAAGGCCGGTCATCAAATTCAATAGACAATTTGCATTCTCAGTCCTGCTTCCCAAAAGCCCGTTTTAATCATTATTATTTTAATCAGTTATTTCTCGGTTAATTAACCTAATTTATTGCATTTCTCGAGCCGGCCTCGTCGATCTGATAAAAAATAAACATCTGTTCCTGGTTTGCACATGACGTCCTAAATATTATAAAAATCTAAACTATAAAAGGTGATATGCGATACCAGTGCAACAATATCGATTTAATGGAACTTATAGTGAATCCAATCTTTTGTGATGGGGTTTTTGGTAAGCCTGTATTCAGCCGACCCCTCCCCTAGGGAAATATCGGGGTACGCAAAGATGGCCGCTCCATACGTTTTTACTAAAAATGTCTAATACTCGTTTGCCTATAACTCTTCAACGAAATGCTCTTGGGCTTCAAAATTTAGTCCACATGTGTAGTTTTCAATTTTCTTCAATACAATAAACATTTTGGGATCGAAATCTGTTTTTTAATGCTCCTGAATATTGATATGACGGAAGTGCAAACCAAGAATGCACGCAACAATGAGCCAATCATGATCAGAATCCGACAAAAGAGAAGCAGGTAACAGCATGGCAAAACGCGCGTGAGCCAAGTTACCATTGCTTTTGTTCTCACTCCTCCTCAATGGTTAAAATAAAATAAACTAAAATTAAAACATTGTTATAGCGCCTGGCATTTTGTAACTGTTATAAACTTATGCCTCCGCCTCTTGTTTCTTTCAGGAAAAGTTCAAGCTTTAATTGTCAATCATGGCTAATTATTTGTTGACGGCAGTTTTATACTTCACCGGAGTTTCTCTTGCACTGGTGTCTGGTGAGTTGGTGCTTTTAAATAGTTAACTAGTTTATTCTTTAAAGGGGCGTCCAGAAAATCTGGACTTAAAAAAACATTTTCTTTTTTTGCCAAAACACTGCTGAAGAGCATTCATTTGAATAGTCACTCTTTGGGATTTTATTCACAGACTTGAAAGTTAAACCCAACTTGTACAGCATAATAAACAGTACCACAAGAAAGTACTGCTCAATAGCTTTCATTTAAATGGTCACACTTTATGATTTCATCCACAGACTCAAAAGTTAGAACCACCTTGTACAGCATAATAAATAGTACCACAGGAAAGTAATGCTCAATAGCTTTCATTTAAATGGTCACACTTTATGATTTCATCCACAGACTCAAAAGTTAGAACCACCTTGCACAGCATAATAAACAGTACCACAGGAAAGTACTGCTCGATAGCTTTCATTTGAATGGTCACACTTTAGGATTTCATCTACAGACTCAGAAGTTAAAACCACCTAGGACAGGTTAATAAACAGTACCACAGGAAAGTACTGCTCAGTAGCTTTCCTGATTTGAATGGTCACACTTTAGGATTTCATCCACAGACTCAAAAGTTAGAACCACCTTGTACAACATAATAAACAGTACCACAGGAAAGTACTGCTCAGTAGCTTTCATTTGAATGGTCAGACCCTAAATTAATGTTATTTAGGCTTAATTTTTCTTGGGTGTTTGTACGGCCAAGAAGCCTTCGAAACTTATTTTGTTACCTGGCAAATGTTTGTATATTTTCCTGTTACAAGTATGGTCTTGTTAAAATCCTTTTTATCAACCGATCTAAAACGTAAATGTTTGTTGTTCTTTTAGGATGGAGCTATAACCCAAATGACGCTGAGGGTATGTTTTCGTCTCTCTTTTTTTTTTTCATCCGATAGGCGAAGTTGTGTCGACGTCATTGTTTACATATTTTGTTTTATTGTTTTTTAAATACAATTGACCTCCGAACCCCCCCCCCCCCCCCCCCCCATATTTCTTCCTGTGGTTTCTTGTAAGATTCATGCAATCACATCTGGTGTTCCCATAAAACGTAAAACGAAACTGAAGGTAAAATATCGCAAGGGTGTGTTTGCGTATATGATTGAAATGGCAATGACATCAACTGGGAAAAGCCCAATTTAAATCAACAAGTCAAACACGTCAACTTATGCTTTAGGTATTGCTATTATTTACGCCTTCTTTCTTTGTTATTAATTTATGTAATCATAGTTAATTATGAATGCTTCTTTAGGTTGTTATAAGTTCAAACGGTTTTTCAAACACTCTTTGAAACTGACGAATATGTGAGTCACATCGAAACATGTATTACAAATTAAAAAACATCGTGATCTTTTTAGAAATTACAAAAAGATAACAGAATAAAAATTACCATATATCCTAAAGCTACAGCTTAAGGTGTTAGGTGAGGTGAATCGACTTCATGTTGTAACGAAACGACTTCAAGGGAACCGCACCCCCTGCATCCGCCCCTGATAATGTCTTTCTAACTCTTCCTTAGGACCCTCCAATTGGGGTGGCGCATGTTATAACGGCTCCAAACAGTCGCCTATAAATATTAACAGTACTGCAGCCATATACGATTCAGGTCTTGGTGCCTTTACCCTTGTCAACTACAACAGTAAACCAGCCGGCGTCAATTTCACTGCTCTCAACAACGGTCATTCCTTGAAAGTGTCATTTCCCGATCGTGTATTCAACGTAAGCGGAGGCGGTCTTAATGGAACTTATACCACAGTTCAGTTTCACCTTCACTGGGGATCGACAAACTCGAAAGGATCAGAACATACTCTGGACGGACATCAATTTGCTGCCGAGGTCTGTATATCGTGATGCTATTGTGGTAGTTATGCCCTCCCCGATTATGCTAACATTTTTTTTTTTTTGGCATTATTTGGATAAACAAACATTTTTTTCACACATTTTCTGTAAAAAGAATTGCTATTGGTAACATTATTTAGCATTTTGCATAACTTTGATCTAGATTTCAGCACTCAAAAGATTTTAAATGCTAAATTTTAGAATTCAAAAGCATTGTGATGATTTGCTTTTGTGTTTGAGAGAAGGGTTTTCTTAACTGAAGTCTGAACTGACTCGAAAGAAGTCTGGACGTAGCTGGTCAGCGGTTAACCTTCAGAGGCCGTTCAGGCGCTTGCTCAAACAAGATGGCGTCGGCCAGTGCCACGCCATCTTCTCGAAACTTGCAGCTCATAGAAGGAAATTCTGACGGAGAACGTGTCAGTACAACAAGCGCCAAGGACTTCGAACATTAATTGGACAAAAATAAAATACACACTGCGGTTATAAACGTGACAAAACAACGCATGTTGTAAAAAACTTTGATTAATGACTTGACGTTTCGTATGCTTCAACATCTTCAGAAGTGACGGTTGGATCAGTAATACAATAAAATTTAAATGCTATGGAGACAACATTAAATGGGATCATTTTGAAATTTTAACAACTGGGTGATCGGATATCCATTGTAGAATTAAGGAGACATTATTGATTAAGGATTTAAAACCAGCTTTAAATGAAATGTGGGTAGTGAGAAACTTTTTCTTTACTAGCCTTGTATATATGTTTAATATATTTTCCAGCTGACTTTAAGATAGGTCTGTATGTTATCATTTTTTCGCTATTGTCATTTCTTTTCAATTAGGTTCCAGTCTTTCTCCATAACATTTAAATTTTATTGTATTATATCCAACCGTCACTTCTGAAGATGTATGTTGAAGCATACGAAACGTCAAGTCATTAATCAAAGTTTTTTACAACATGCGCTGTTTTGTCATGTTTATAACCGCAGTGTGTATTTTATTTCTGTTAAAGTTGAAATGGCCGAAGAATAAGAGTTTTTACCATTGGACAAGTTTTGGCTGTATATCAGACGTTTTATAAACAAACAATTAAGCATTTTTCACTTTATTCAGTTGCTGATACGCACACATGATGCCTGAGTTTGTACGTTTTGCTTGAAACAAAACAAAGCATTTTCTGGAACCAAAGTAGCATTATTTTGAGAATCGAGCATAATTTGAGCATTTTTTGGCGTAAAACGAGAATTGCTAGGGTCATAAAATGCCAGTTTTACTAGCATAATCGGGAAAGGCCTTGTGGTAGCCTGTTGGGTTAATTCGTGTCATGGTCTGATCGATCACTTTTTTGAAAGTTTATAGAGATTGCAGCACTAAAATATGGAATAGGCAATAGCTATTGATGAAGCTCAAAACCATTTCAATAAAATTGAGTAGATTTTTACAGTTAAAATATTATTTTATAATGTCTTCATTTAGTAGGTGTATAAATGGGTAGCGGGAACATAATGCTTGGTCAAGGACGTCGGATACCTTATTGAGATTTATATAACGGAGTAACTGGTTAGCTTTCAGTTGAGGTTGGGGTTAGCAGTTTAGGACTAAACAACCCGAGAACTTAGGACGCTGGCCATGTAAGCCTAAGCCTAGCTGAGGTCACAGGTTCAATCCTGCGTGAGGATTTTAGATTTTCTCCTATAGATGCTATAAGTTCGTGCTACATAAAGCGGGTATGGCTTTTTTCTGTATTGAACTGTTAAGACTTCAGTCTTAGAGACTTAACATGTTAAAATCTTCGGCCAGAGCTTTGAAAGACAATATTCAGTCAGAACAATTTTCAGAAGATTAACGAAAACCATCGGAAAGGTTCTTCGGTTGCTGTTTGAATGTCTTCGGAAGTCTTCAGGCGAACTTCATTAATCTTGAGAAATCTTTAGGTTTTGACAAATTTTTATAACCATTGCTTCAGTTATAAGCATGCTTTGATTTTAAATTTGCAGATCCATTTTGTCAGTTACAACACCAAGTACGCCAACATCGGTGCAGCACTACCACACACTGACGGATTGGCCGTTCTCGGTGTCTTTCTCAAGGTGTTGTATTTTAGTCACGTTAGAGCGGTTTTCAGTTGAGTATTACTCTCGCCAATCACAACAGACGCTGACAATTCAATGAACCAATCAAAACTCGAAGCTAATACATGTAGCCGGCGCCAAGCGCGGGAAAACGCGTGCGACCAAGTCACGATTGGTTTTGGTGTTACTTCTGATTGGTCGATAATGTGGCGCGAGATGTTTTAACCAATCACAAAGCGTAGCAATGAAAAACCAAAGCAATCGCGGCATTTCTTTTAACATTCAATTGAAAACTGCTCTGAAACATGTATTTATTTAGAAACTAATTTATATGAAGCTACTACGTACACACGTCCCCCCCCCCCCCCCCCCCCCCCCAAGTAGTAGTTTTTACGAATCAATTGACTATCCACAGTTTATTTTTAGTATTTACCAAATTAATTATCTTCAAGCTCTAAACTGCGCATTGTAAATTGTCGTAGAAATAATGGCGAAGTCCCGGGTTGACGTCATCTAATTAGCATTTTGTAAATTCAAATCTCTATAACTCACAAACGCGACGTTCCAAACAAGCAATATTTTGCCATTCAACTGTTCAATGTACACCGAGTTGATTCTGAAAAAAACTTTCTAGGGGTGATAGGCACTTTAAGAACAATAAGGAATTATCCGTAAGATGAAAGTGTAAGTGTTTTAAGGAGTTCTAAAACTGAATAATTATTTTGTTGTTGTTGTTGATGTTTTCTTCTAGGCTGGATCGAACAATGTTTACTACGACTCGTTCTTGAATTCTGCCAGTTCGCTGGTTTCCAAGGGTAAGCTCGATCCTTTTGCATTCTCTAAAAGAAATTTGCTTCGAGAAACAAAAACTATCGTCAAACCTCGAAACTCAGATATACGTAACTGCAAATTTTAAAGAGTTGGTAAAAATGAGAGCAAAAAGTAAAATCATGTGACCACTAGGAAGTGCGGAAAAAATTACCCAAACTAAAACGCGACTAAGTGAGCTTGCGCTGTGTTCACACTAGGGCGAAACATATTTAGTCTAAACAGGAATAAAAACATGTTTCACTATGAAATGTGTTCACATCATTCGGCGCATTGCGCGAATCCTGATAGAAACATGTTTTTTTCTGAGCATGATTGAAATTACCTCACGAGGTAGTTTCGATCTAAGCTAGACGAATCACATTAGCGCATTTGTCTTCTCCTAGATCCTGGTTAAACAATGCATTGTCCTTCGTGCAGCATCAATTATAGAACAGGGCGTGAAACGTTTTTTTCAAATTAACAACTTCTGTGAACAATGAAATTGCAAACGTGTTTCGTTTGCACATGTTTATTCTAAACACGTTTCGGTGCCGATGTAAGCACAGCATTAGTAAGCCAATTACGGAGCTCAGATGGAGGGGTTAACTGATAAACCCTTAATCCCGATATTAACATACATGTTCTCGTCACTGGTCTGCATACATTTGTCATGGTACAAGTTACAGCAAGTTGTTTCAAAATCAAGGCAATTTATTGTTGGCGATCACTTCTTTAATTGTCATGACTACACAAGCTGTAGAAGCTGCTCGTTATTGGGGCAAGACAGATGATTTTGTGACGATCCGGATACGTTCAATGTAAAGTATCATCTAGTCACCCTTCGTAATTTACCTTTTATGTCGGTTAATGGGCTTAAACATATAAAGACACCCATATAAAAATGACGGCGGGGGGAGAGGTACTCGATGTACCTGTTAGAGGTCAAAATTTGTAGATTGGTACCCCTTAGGGTGCTAAAATCTAAAGTAATCTTTTAGAGTATTGAGCAGAAAAAATATGACAGAATATGGGATAACATGGCATGACCAAACGAGATTCTGGAATCTTTTATGGTATTTTTCGAAACTTTTCGACGAGCACCCCCGTCATTTTAATATCTCAAAAGCTGTAAAACACGCCTTGTACAAAGCGTTTAACATCCCTCGTTGTTCATTATCTGTTTCACAGACTCCAGCGTGATACTTCCAGCCATATTCGAGTTACAAAATCTTCTTCCTGGCGACAGGACCAAGTACTACCGGTACTTCGGTTCTCTCACTACACCAACCTGCGATGAGATTGTCACCTGGACAGTTTTCAAGAATCCAGTTGAGATATCGACGGCCCAGGTAGAATTTGTTGTTTTTCACGGTAGATGATGTTGTTGTTGTTGTTGTTGTTGTAGTTGTTGTTGATGTTGTTAAGCCCTTTTGGTAAAAAAATATGGGTAATCAGTGTGGCAATACATGTACCTCTTTAAGATCAAAAGGTTTGTTTGAGAATTATCAGGGTTAAAGTTTTCTAAGGAACTTTCTTTTAATTTAAGGTGTATGGAGAAAAAGGTTAGTAAAATATACCTCGCATTCTTTTTCTCTTCACAGCTGGACAAATTGCGCAGTCTGAAGATGAACAGCTCGATGCAGCTTGAGGACAACTTCCGCGAGATTCAGAGCATCGGTGCCCGCGTTTTAAAGATGAGCTTCACGGCATCAGATCTGACTCCAACTCAACCGGATTCAGGAGGGATTGCTCTTAAAATATCCAATGTTATTTTGCTGCTTACGCTGTTTGGAGCGCTTTTCTTGCGCTAAATGTTCCGAATCAATAGCTATCCGGTCCCAGTCCCTCTTATGACAGTCTAGACTCCTCTGACTTAAGAAACTTTTAGTCACTGACTGTTTTTCGGTTACTTGCTAACATCACTGACTTTCATCAATAATTTCGTCAATAATTTCGTCAACAGTGATTTAGATAAACATATACAGGCAAAAACTCTTAGTTACTCTTGAGACGCATATTTAATTTAGTTTCCCTTGACAATGGCGCCAAGATGTCGCCGAAACGGCGGACTCTTTTATCGTTAGTTTTTGCCTGAATAATTTCGTCAATAACGTTTTGCAAGTCAAAGAGCCTAGAAGAGCATATATTGGGACTGGATGACGTCGATGAATCTCGCCGAATGCTTACTGGTGAAGGTTTACCCTGGAAGGGGGGGACTCTCATATAAAAATGACGGGGGTGCCCGTGGAAAATTTACGAAAAACTCCCTTAAAGGTATCAGAATCTCGCTTCATGGGCGTGGTTCAATGCAAATGAAGTTTCACCATTAAGAGGTACCAATTCTAAACCAACGCGTGCCATATTTTTCGGGTCATTACCCTGGTCTAAAAGGTTCCGCATTAATTCTAACTGTGGTCGTTTTAGATTTAAGCACCCCTAGCGGTACCAATCTACAAATTTTTAATCCCAAAAGATACGACGAGCACTCTTGTAATCAGTTATATTGGAGTACCCCCCCCCCCCCCCCCCCCCCAAGGAGAGGTGTACTTAAAGAAATAAAACTGACCAAGGGCTGTCCTAAATTTGTTCTAGTATTTTAGAAAGAAATTTGTTTATTAAACATTTCGTTGAGTTTTCATCCACATTCCTTAAAAATGATCAATGATTCATGTAAATTAGACAAAATATGGTGTTCCATATTGCCAAAATTTTTTTCAGGGGAATGGTTGGATGGGGCCTCTTAATTCACACTTGTCTGTCATTTTGTTCTTCTTTCAGTTCCTTCCCGAGGGGCCGGCTGCATGTTTGTTTGTTTTTTAGCGTTGTGCACTGTTAAACAGGAGATTATGACATCGGAGACCACATCTTTAATTTCTTTCTTCTGACTTGTCATCATTGCTAATGCAATTTTTAGACCCGTGAAACTGTGAGGGAACTTGCTGTTGCTATTGTGTGTAATTGTGCTCTGCCTTTTACTGCATATTGGTCTTATAATGCATTCAAGTCAGGAAAAGGAGAACAATCTCTTGAAATCAAAGTCTCTTGGTTTATATTTAGCGTTTTGCACTCATCTATTTGTCAATCATTTTATCATGTTTTATCAGTGTGTTAGAAGCAAAATGGATCGCGAGTGGATACATTTGTACTCATTACTGTGTGAATGAAGAGTTGCACGAGTGAGTGATATAAATAAAGACATGTTGCACTTTATTATGGCAACAGGACTTAACTTGTTTCTGCCTGTGATTAATCAAGTTTCATTCCCTTTAGAGGGGAAGTATCACGGGAATTTTGATGTGTTTTTGGTCAAAGCCATTTTACAATGTATTTTACAATGCCTTTATGTATTACGTATTTACAAAGTAATACTAAAACACCAAGACAGTGAAATTAACCCAGTCTTGAAAGAGAGACAGATTATAGTCTGTTCTAGCCCATTTGGAGACGAAAATGTGGTAACTTGAAAAAGATTAGGCTAATTTTTTTTTCAAGTTGTAATTCATTAAGATCCAGTCCGTCTATGATCAATGACACTAATCGACTGTGATAATTTATCACACCATTGAAGCTTTATTTTTTTTGTTTCTGATCATACAATAACATTTTTTGCTATATCACTAAATCCCCGTGATACTTCCGCTTTATGTAAGCAGTTGAATCCTGCAGACTATTTGACAAAGCAGTTAATGGATACCCGGGGGGGGGGTACTCCCTATAATGGGCTATACGGGGATGCTCCGCCCGAAAGGGGTACCTTTTAGAGGCTGGAGGTATATGAAAGGGTCGTGATTTCACGAGTTGAAGTATATAAAAGGGTAGGGATTTCACGAAGAATAGGAAAGGGTACCGAAAACACGCTGTGGAGGCGTAAAAAAGGTAGGGAAAACTGCCATTTAAGTCTTATAAAAAGGGCCTTTCAAAATATATCAAACAGACGCACTTAAAGGCTATATGAAAGGGGTACCATTTTCATTGAAAGGTATATGAAAGGGGTAGCATTTTCAATGAAAGGTATATGAAAGGGGTACCTTTTCTGTCAAAAACGGTATATGAAAGGGTAAGGGTTTGAACCTCGGGGCGGAGCATCCCCGTACAAAACTTGGTTGAGTACACCCCCCCCCCCCCCGGAATGGATATTACTCAAATAAATAATCGAAAAAATCAAATGTTTGGAGAAACGATGTTCGGGAAGTTTGACTATATGCTTTTTCATAAATGTATCTGAAAATCCTTCACGGATGATCCAAGAGTATTGGGCGATGGTCATGGTGCTTAAGCCTAAGAAATTTGACAAAAGTCGATATTGGTTGTGTCCTTGATAAGATACCACTTCCATCTCGTCCCCAGGGTCTTCTCGGTTTTCTGATGGCGGCTGCAGCTTTAACCGCGGTCAAACGAGAGAAATTTGCATAAGTTAAGCAAAGTACTTAAAAGTCAAGGTTGTCATTTTCATTGTTTAAAGTTTAATGTATTGCCAATACACTGTCAATTTTCCAAACGTTTTGAAAGTTTAGCAAAAATGTTTTAAGCGTTTAAAAACTGTGAACTGCAGAATTGTCGGCGCCACGTGCACTATTTGCCAACATAATTTTGATCAGGCGCAAAGAGTTTCTATCAGTTTTCAACGCAAAAAGCTCATCATTTCGAGAAAAATTAAACGTCAACTAATTTCTTTTATACGTCCTTGTCCATATTTCCATTTAATATTACATAAAATCCCACTAAATAAAACGAAAAATGCCTCGGACGTTTGACCGCGGTGGATCTGTGGCTGTGCTGTCCTCTCAAACCGCCATTTTGAAAACCGAGAAGCGCCTGGGAACGAGGTTGGAGACAACTGTTGCGTAAAGTTAACAAAAAGATTGAGTTTATACAACTTTACGATGGACTTGCGACGACGGACTTGCGACAATTGAGGTGCAACCTTCCATCCCATGAAAGTGGAGGCGACAATACGTTTACTCGCCTCGTTATAAAAAAAAACTGGCACTCAGCGCGCCCTGGAATGACGCCATGTGCTTCACAGAAGTTATTACTGATCCCGAAAGATCGTTCTAATTTATCAACAGATATAAACTTCACGGAAAACTACGATAATTTTGATACTATAAGAAGCAAGGGCTGACAACTGCGTAGAAAAAATAACGCAACAATGGCATGATTGAGACGAAACCGAAAGTTTAAATGCAACTGTGGATAGCTATTTCGCCGTTATTGCGGCTCATCAGCACAGTGTAGCAACAAGTTCCAGTGACTAACCTGACTGAGTTAGCACTGTACTAATGTGCGCTTGGTAAAAACTCCGGATATGACCTCAAGATCATATAGCTGTCCACGTGCACAGCTTATGCAATACACAGTGAACAAAACATTTGAAAATATCGTGCCACTATTGCGTTGAACTTAGCGGCGATAGCAAAACTGTCTGCCAGAGGGTACATGGGCATGTGAAAAAATGACGCAGCATAACAAATATGATGATATGATATGATCCAGCATCAAAAAGGTATATCCCCTTATAGCCCATTATAAGGAGTACCCCCCCCCCCCCCGGGGGGGCATCCTCGTTCCTAGGACTTTTCCCTTCGACAGAGGGGCCCCTATCTCGAAGGGAAAAGTCCCGGGAACGAGGTTGCCCCGGTTTCTTTTCTTTTTTTTTTTTTTTTTGGGGGGGGGGGGGGGGGTTGCCACATTTCTGAATTCAACGTTATTAACATTTGTGCTCATTGAGGCTATATGGGAATAAAGTTGACATTTTTTAACCAGGGTTATCAGGTAAACTGGCATCCCTAAGTTATTGAGTGGTAAGATTTTGGACATTTTTGGGATTCCGTAATCGACCTCGGTAAATTCTCGTGTCTTTCCGTTACTCTTCGGCACATCTTCGTAATTCCCAAGATACTAGCTACTTATATGATCGGGTTATGTCGTATGTCGTTTGTGACACCTGGTTTATTTTTAATTGACGTCTGACAGTTTCTTTGTGCCTGTACAAGTTTGTAAAAAAATTAGTTGTGCTAGTCTACTTACTAGGTGCCGATGAACGGAAGGGAACGGTTTTTACGCCATGTGGTTTTTGTGCCATGCGTTGTGAGATAGTTCGTAGGTTAGATGTATCAAAATCACTGGATGCGCCGGTACGCCACTGATATCTGGTATCGTTTTAGCTTAGACTGCAAAACAGTCGAGTTTTTTTCGCTGGTTCACTCGCAAATGCGCGAAGCGCCAAAAGCGTCTGAAGCGTGGATACCCGCGCGCGAAGCGCGCGAGCCTCACACGGGCGTTCACACTCGTTCCAGACCTTTCGTTCAAAGACCGCGCGCATTCGTATGACCAACGCAAAAAATACGGCTGTTTTGCAGTGTATTTTAGCTTGACGTAATAGTTGCTTTGTAATGTACAAGTTTAGGGAAATTTCCAAAAAATTTGAGAGGGGTGGCGTCCACCCGCATTCCTAGTGTACCCGAGGGTTAATAAAAAGTCCCCTCCCCCTCCCGGATAACAAAATGAAATGCGTCAGGTTAATTCGAAAAAAGGCGCACTGTGTTGAAGCAGATCAAAAAGTAGTTTTGACTGCATGTTTTTCTGTTGCACGGTACCTCCTTATTTCAGAAAAAAACATCTTGTTGAATGCATACTTTGTTATCACATTCTCTTTGTTCTTAGGGGCGGACCATTAGAAATCTTGGAGGGGGGGTGGGGTGGTGACAATTACCAAAAAAGAAATCCTGCAAAGGAAAATTGTCTCAAAAAAATTCCTGCAAGCAGTTGACCATAAAAAATAAAAATCCTGCCAGCTAACTGGATACTGATTTATTTATTTATTTATTTATTTATTTATTTATTTATTTTAAACTGGAACATATGAGAGTATGACATGCTCTCTGGTAGTAAAATTCATCAAAAAGCAACCAGGTTGAGTCAAAGTCTGTCAAAAATTACCTGCCTCAAAGGTCTATCTGGTACATGTTCCAATATCTTCATATAACCAAAACCTTGTTTATGTACATATTTGAAAACACTGTAAACATCATGAAATATGTAACCTGCTCTCCTACAGTTATGTCCAGGATTGAACGCAAGTATTTTTTAAATACATTACAGATTGTCCAACCATCCCGATTTCGTCGAGATTACCCCGATTTTGCTTGAAAATCCCGAATCCCGACCAATATGTAATCGAGATAGGAGAAATCCCGATTTTGACATCTGTTCTGTCATTTTCGTCAAATTCTCATAATACTTACTATACAAAAAGACGAAATTGCGTATACTTAACTCTGATATCCAGATAAACTAAAGAAACAGCAAGTAATATAAAATGAAATCGAGTGCTTGTATGTAGAGTCACACAAAGAGACGCAAAGCGACGAGAAGCCACATCAATCTGCCAAACATTTTTGACAGAAATGGTTGTCTCAGAACACTAGAAATGGAGTTTCAGAGCATCAAGATTTCAAAATTTTCCGGTGGGGCATGCCCCCAGATCCCCCTAGCGGCTCGCGCCTTCGGCGCTCGATCACTCCATCTCAATTCTTATTTTCTCCCCAATGTCCCCATTTTTCATGCAAAGGTTGAACAGTCTTACTTAAATCTACTCTCCAGAATTTAATACCAAAAATGGATTGGGCCAAGAATAAAAAAACTTGGAGCTTGCACGCATTTATAAAGAAGATCAGAGGAAAAAAAAACTGCAGAGCTTGCACCTCCCCAAAAAAATCCTGCAGGAAACTCAGGCCTAAAAAAAAAATCATACACTGAAAAATTTTTACCCCCCTCCCAGGATTTTGTAATGGTGCACCCCTTAATTATTTGGGGTTCATCGCTGAAAAGCGTGCAAATCTCTGACGTATTTGTCAGCGATTGGCTCAAGTTTCTAATCAATATTCATGAAA
The DNA here is from genome assembly GCA_022457155.1 of Cladopsammia gracilis. Lineage (NCBI taxonomy): Eukaryota > Metazoa > Cnidaria > Anthozoa > Scleractinia > Dendrophylliidae > Cladopsammia > Cladopsammia gracilis. The sequence goes on along the minus strand of JAJGOT010000311.1, from coordinate 853,417 downwards.
AATCATAGCCCTCGCCGCAAGTCAAGCAGGTCGTGTTCGTGTAAAGATGTCTTGCAAGTTTTCATATGTTTTGGTGCTCTAGAAGCAATTTGGAAGATATGCCGCCAAGGAAAAAGTCGCCCACAACTCCAACCGAAGGTAAGCGCCGCTTCACGAAAAAAAATTACATTTGTTCACTAAATAGAGTATAAAATTTGCTCGATGAAGTAAACTCCCACGTGCGTTAAGCTCATCTTTGTCTCACGACGTCTTCTCTGTATATCATCGCGTTTGTCTTGCAATAAGCTGTGTAGTTGTCTTCCAAAAGAGTCTCTGGCTGGTTAATTTCGTTCAAGCTGCATATACTTTCAAAAGAACATTTTATAGTTCAACCTTGTGGCTAAAGCCTTGAAACAAATGTTGTAAAAAAGGTTTTGAAATCCCTGTTAGAAATCGCTAATTCTTTAATTGTATACCATTAACTAACATCTAAAATTTAACCTTCGTCGTCTGTTAAATAACAAAGATTAAACATATCTTTCATTTATATTTTCAGGAACTTCAAAGAGTATCAAAGTCAGGAAAATGGAGGGCTGAAGAAACAACTGAAGAGGACAAACTGGAATGGAAGAATCAAGAGGGATCTCTTCAAAGATAAGAACTTTGTTTAGTTCATATATATTTACTGTACAAATGGTGGCTGAACCGGTAAATACTTTAGATTGTATTATTAGTATCAAATGTATTGATTCTGAGGAAGAGAAAATATTGAAGTTTATTCATTTTGCTGAATCGCGTACTGGCTGCTCCCGGGTGCTTGCTAATTGTCTGAAGCGTCAAATAATCACAGGTTTGGAATCACAGGTTTGCAATGGGAGGAAGGTCTTCGGTAAAATAACCTCTAACAATTTTATTAATCTCAGCTACCATTTGGACGTTGAGCGATCGTTTGATTTATACGGTGATAATTCAGTTGACGATTTAGTTTACGGCTTATTTATTTTTGTTTGGGTAAACATATCTTTATGCAAAACAAATGTCAAATATATAATTGCTTACAAAGCTTAACTTACAAAGGAAATAGGATTTTCGTTAACTAACGATCGCTTAGCGTGTAGGTATAAACGTTACAATTATAACCTCAGTTGATGTGGCGAGTGTTTATATTGTTAAGGTGGCACTGACAGTTTATTAACTCAGTTGTTTCCATGGTCACATTGACTGTTATAAATATCTTTCCTTTTCAGAAAATTCGTATTAACATGGCACGTTAAATTAAATGATCAAATCAGTTGTCTGTTATAAAAAACGTTCTTTTTTCAAATATTGTTTCGTATTTTCCTCGGTAATTTTATACTTTGAAACGAAATACGATTTAGTATGAACTAGATGCTCAAAATGAAAGTTTGTATTTTGTCCACAAATTCGTGAGTTTTTAGAAACAAGATTAAAAACATTCCAGTTAATTTAGAAGCGCAAATGTTTATTCAGGTATTGTGTTAAAAAAAGGAGCCAAGCATTTGTCTGTTGAATGTTCTAAATTGATCACTTCAATTCAAACTAAGCAAACGGTCATTTAAAAAAAAAACAAGATTTTGATAAACTAGGCTCGTGTACAATTCGATCTATCGCTAGAATGAAAATGGACATCACACGTCAAATTATTTTTTTGCCATGGTAAAATTAACTGTGTAACTTTCCTTTTCAAAATTCTTTTTAGGATAAAAACTAACGATGAAAAAACGACGTTTCGACTCCTCTGAGGTCATTTTCGAGTTTAAAATGAAAGTGATTGAAATTAGCATATATAAGTCAAACTTAAGACATGAGAATGTTGAACGAGATAAAATATGTAAGCACTAAGCGTTACAAAATACAAGTGATAAAAACTACAAAGGACTTAATTAAGACAATCAAAATATGTTAAAAACTGAAGATTAAGTAATGATCCGCATAAGAAGGAAAGTGCTAACGGCAATGCACGATGGAATGTCAACTTTTTTCATTGTAACAACTAGTGATCTCATTGGCCCAGACTCAAAGACCGATAAAAAGTTCAAGGAACATTTTGTCTGATTTTTTAAAGGTTTCAAGCAATTTGAGACACAATCGCACAACATGCAATTTTTGAAAGAAATTGTATTTGAGGAAGTTCATCAAAGGAGCAAAATTATTAGCTGTTGTCTTCTGCTATTCTGATTGGTTAAGCACGAACATTTCCTAAAATTTATTTGACGCAAATGGATTTTCTTTACTTTTATACTGAAATATAATTGTGAACCATCAGCCCCTCCTCTATTCTTGAACTCAAAGAAATTCTATGTGAGAAAAAGCCAATGCCGTAGAACAATGAAGTTTACTGTAGTTATGTGGAGCATTACTTAAAAGAATTATAAATATTATATACTCTGCGCGATACAAATAACTTTGCGCGAATAGTCAGACTGTTTGTTCAGTGTTGGCTATCCGCGCAAAGTTATTTGTATAGCGCAGAGTCATATTTATAATTCTTTTAATCTTTAGTTTTTAACTGATATTCTGGTTGTCTTAATTAAGTCCTTTGTAGTTTTTATCACTTGTATTTTGCAACGCTTAGTGCTTACATATTTTATCTCGTTCAACATTCTCATGTCTTAAGTTTTACTTACGTATCCTAATTTCAATCACTTTCATTTTAAACTCGAAAGTGACCTCAGAGGAGTCGAAACGTCGTTTTTCATCGTTAGTTTTTATCCTAAAACGTTTTCCAAAGAAACTACTTATTAGAATTTAAAAATTCATTTCAGTTAAATAAAGAAGGCAAATTTATTTGGCAATTGTTTTTCAATTTAACCAAAGTCTGGCATTGTATTAAGAATGGAATCAATTGGACACTTGCAGCCTTTTGTGCCCCCTTAACATTATTCACACATTCCCTACATCAACTGATTGACAAGAGAACAAAAGCTTTTACAAGTTACCTTCTTTCTTTTTCACTTGATTTTTCTTTAAGGTAATGTTATACGAGATCATTGGCAACGACGATTTTTAGCGCAACAATGTTATGCTAAAAGTTGACGCCGTGTATCATGGGTGCGCGGACGATTTTCTTCGCAATTTTTGCGTTGTGAGTTTTCGAAGCTGATTCAAAAACTCACAACGCAAAAATTGCAAAGAAATACCTCCGCGCACCTATGTTACACGGCGTCAACTTTTAGCGGAACTTTAGCGCAACGTTGTTGCACTAAAAATCGTCGTTGCGAATCGTCCCGTGTAACACCTTTAATCCTCGGAAAATGTGTTCTCAGTCGCCCAATACTAATGTTCTCTTGTCGATCGTACACCGGTATATTTAGGAGCTTAGTATATAAAACCCTGATGTTTGGTTTTGAAGAAAGCCGGTATTTTTGATGATCAATAGTCTATCGTGTCGAGTGTAATCGTCCGGGTTAGTTTTTTTTTTTCTGAGAAGAACTGTTGTTGTTGACAGTGACTGACGTTCGACAACGGCTGAGCGGAAGTCATTTTCAGAGTAATGTGAATTGTAAAGTACTACCTTACGACAACTACTTACAAATGTTAAAGACGAACCTAGCCACAGACAAGGAGCAGTATACAAGATCAAATGTTGCGACTGCCAGAAATCTGAACATACGAGCAATGAAAAATGGTTACGTCAACGATCACACACTATTTACACACTAATCACAGAGTTGACTGGGAGTCTGCCGAATGCCTTACCAACAGTACGGACAACTTAATTAAAACAAACACCACTGAACCTATACCAACAATGCGCACCAATCACTGACTTAGTCTCAAAAGCCAATAACACATGGCAAAACTGACCAATGACAGAATTGACTGGGAGTCTGCCGAATGCCTTACCTACAGTACGGACAACTTAATTAAAACAAACACCACTGAACCTATACCAACAATGCGCACCAATCACTGACTTAGTCTCAAAAGCCAATAACACATGGCAAAACTGACCAATGACAGAATTGACTGGGAGTCTGCCGAATGCCTTACCTACAGTACGGACAACTTAATTAAAACAAACACCACTGAACCTATACCAACAATGCGCACCAATCACTGACTTAGTCTCAAAAGCCAATAACACATGGCAAAACTGACCAATGACAGCTTACAATTCACATGGCTCTGAAGATGACGTCCGCTCAGGTTGTCGAAGAGTCAGTCAGTATTGTCAACAACAACAGCTCTTTTCAAAAATACAATGTAGACCCGTTATACAGACCAAAGGAAAAAACAAAAACAAAAAAAAAACCGTGAGGAAAAAAAACAGATAACGTTTAGCAATCAACTGCATAAACACTTCAAACAAATCATTTACAGTTTAGTTAACTAGTACTTTTTTTTAATTTGTTGCTGAATTTAAATTCTCAGAAAATGATGCTTTGATTTTTTTAAAAAATCGCTTATCCTTCAAAGTCAGTTTTAAAATCATTTTAGCAGTTTTTTTTGCAAAATAAAATGAAAACTCTTACAGCCAAATTCGTTGTATCGCGATGCGCGAAATGCAAACTTCGAAAGTTTTCTGCTTATTCTGTTCCGTCAATCATCTCAGTGGGAGGCGGGGTTAATACGCAACCATTTTTTAGCGCGATGAGAGATTCCCGCAAGTTTGATTCGGAGAGTTCAATGGCGAGAAATTTTATTCGGACAGCTGACGAGAAAGAGAAAGGATGCTTAATCGAAGAAGATGGATACAGGAGAGGAATTCAGAAAGTTAATTTTATCTGTCGATTTTTACCTTAGAATTTGTTTCTTCGCTTGTAAATCTGATTTGCATCGGGCATATTAAATTAGTGAGCTCCGCTGGCGTTGGACGTTTTTATCGGCTTCAAAAGTTTGCATCGAAAAAAATTCGACGACTAGAGATGGGGAAAACCTTTTTCAACTTCCATGGAATATTTCATTAATGCTGGCAAAATCGACTCCGCTGGCGAGCCGAGAAGTTTGAGCTTTTCCTGTTGTTTACAGTTACGGTCGACCGGTCATGCATCAACGGTAAAGGTGGTTTTCCACTGTCGCGTAAATGTTTACGTACGTAAATAAAACGCACATAAACAATTTTCACTGTCACGTAATATTTACGTGCGTTTTACGTGCGTAAATAAAATAAGAGACGATGTATGAACAGCTTGCGTAAACATAAAAAGTTGAGCACGGCTCAACTTTTTACGTTTACGCAAGCCGTTCATACATCGTCTCTTATTTTATTTACGCACGTAAAACGCGCGTAAAAATTACGCGACAGTGGAAATTGTTTACGTGCGTTTTAATTACGTACGTAAAAATTTACGCGACAGTAGAAATCCACCTTAATAATATGCAAATGTAAACTGACAGTATGTATGTAGAAAACGAATGTAGTAACGACGGAAAATAAAAGAAAACACACAAAAACAAGATGCGATGTGATTGAATATGAACTAAATATACGAAAGAAATCATCTTGAAGATGATTTTGAAGATGAATCTTTGACAGAATTTTCGGCTATAAGTTTGTCTTACGTACGGTACACTCTTTCGAATCGGGCGCAGAAATTTGATCATAATTCCGTTTTGGTCTTTTAATCACGCCGATTACAGGTATTTCTTGCATTTAGCTCGTTTAATTTTTCATAAATCGATCTCATGTTCAGTCTTCAATTAAAACTGCCCAAGCAAATGCATAACCCCGCCTCCCACTGAGATGATTGACGGAACAGAAAAAACAGAAAACTTTCGAAGTTTGCATTTCGCGCATCGCGATACAACGAATTTGGCTGTAAAACTACTGGCACATCTTTTGCTATGATCTCAATTTGTGAATTGTTTGTTTCAACAAGTTCGACATACTAAAATACAGAGCATAATATTATTTCAGGCGCGCAGTTTCTTACAATGAATAACATGGCGTTAACTTATGAGATGGTGAATTTTTTTTCAGTCTATAGGAAAATTTTCTGTTGTTTTGATGCTGTCAGATATCTTATTAAACATTGGCTTTCCTCAATTTGAGCAAGAGAGATTCAGGACCGATTTTAACAATACGAATGTTTCTTTTTTGGTTCCGTTTATTCTTATCATGGTCTGTATAACCCCTTGATTTGATTTAGGCCATTTATTTTTGTTTCATTTCTTTTGTAAATTTCAACTGACAAAAACAAACGTGTTTAAGCTAAAACTTAAAACCAGACATTGGGTATTATATATGGGCTCTCTTAAATTTAGTTTTTAAGTGGAGGGAAAAGACAGTTGTCTGTTGGCATTCGATGTAGCACAGAATGGAACATTTCAGTAAGTTGCACAACAAGATCTCTAGGAAGAAAATGGAGCCAAGCAATTGTCTTTTGAATGTTCTAAATTATATGACTTGCTCCAAACTTAGGAAACTTTTATTATTTTGAAAAATATTGGTTTCGTGCATAATTTACTAATCGCTACAAAAGAAATGGAGTCAAGTAATTGTTTGTTGAATGTTCTAAATTGTTTTACTTGCTCCAAACTTAGCAAAGGGTCATTTTTGGTTCTTAGTCTACGTACTTTCTGTCATTTTTTCTGTGCTACAAAGAAAACTTGCCAACAGTTAAAGGTCTTGTTATTAAAAGCAACATGGCAAACTATGAAAAATATCATCCAATATCGAATGAAACCAGAAGCAAAAATTGCTTTCCAAATAAACAACAGAACTTAAAGTGAATATGACAGATATTTTTTTATTTGCTTGATGGAATCTACATGGCGTTCTGAGAAAGACTAAAAAGGTTTTACGATATCGATTTTTCTTGTCCGTGATTTAGCCGTCTAAAAACGTGAAACTTCACTTCCGGTGGGTTACAAAACCGCGCAAGAAGAAAGACTGGAAATAGTTCGCTGTGACGTCAATACAAGAATGCCAATGTCGCGGTTTCTCAGTTCCTCCGTTTTTTTGTGCGTGTTGCTACAACCATAGACAACACACCTGAATAGAACCATGTTTCTTCCTCAGGGCGCACCAAAAAATGTGAGGAATCGAGAAACCGCTACACCGGCATTCTTGTTTTGACGTCACAGCGGACTTTTTCCAATGTTTCTTCATGCGCGGTTTTGTAACCCACCAGAAGTGAAATTTCACGTTTCAGACGGCTAAAACACGGAAAAGAAAATCGATATCGAAAACCTCTTTTCGATTTTATCAGAGCGCCATGTAGATTCCTTCAAGCCAATAAAAAAATATCTGCCATATACACTTTTAGCATTTAATTTTTGTTATCCAAAACGTTTTAGCTAGTATACAAACAACTTTCACAAATTTTTAATAGCTTGCCATGTTTCTTCTAATATCGTTCAATAATTGTTTTCATCGGCGACAGAAATATTAGTACAGAAATAGAAGAATGAACACACTTGTTCTTGTTGTGCTATCTTCGTAGGAATTGACACGGAATAAGCATAGGCACAAGGAAAAAACTTGATCATTTTTCTTGTGTTTGTGTTTATTTCGTATTAATTCCTAATGAGGACAACATAAGAAGAACGAGTGTTTCTTTTTCTTACTTATGTCGCTTGTGAAAACGGCAGCGTAAAATAGTGAGGTTGGAAACAATTTTTTGCGTGTTTAATTTTTAAATTGTGCTCCTTGAAAATTTTTTGGATCAAAAAATATTCAAGTGGTGTCCTGTTCATTCTTTTGCAAAAATTGTTACCAGGGGAAACGCTGTGCAAATTTGTCTAAATTTTCCCGCCAAAAGACTTAGTATATATAGGAAGAAAAATATTGTGACACCTTTTAATTAGTTAACTGATTTTTACTTAATTAATTAAGTTATAGAGAAAATATTGTACAATATATTAATAAGTAAGAGAGAATAAAAGAATACAATGAAACTGAAAGAACTCTTTTATTGACTTCTAATAATTTATTAAATACAATACAACATTACTGAATATTAAAAAGTCGCATGCGAATTTTGAGCGCCCGCATTTGTTAGTCTAGATTTTCAAAGATGTTAACCAATAAAAATTTTTTTAAAAAAAACGGCGCATGCGTATTTTGAGCGCCCGTATTTTTTCTAAGTCTTTTGGCGGGAAAATTTTCGAAATTTGAACAGCGTTTACCATGGAAAACATTGTACATGCAAAATATTTGAATAAAATAAGCTTTTTAATAAGCAATTGACTATGAAATAATTGCTGAAAAATTATTGACTGAAAGAATTTTACCAAAAGCAAAAATGTCTAGTTGCTTTCTGAGCTTTGAATACGTTGTCCATGGCACAATTTGCTTACGACTGCTACAACCAACACGAGAATTTTTTCTTGGATTTGGAAACATTGATTTTAATATTTTTAATCGACAGATCAGAAATACATGTTTCACGATTTTAGCACTTTGCTTTGTAAATGCAAGTCGACTTTGTACCATGTAAATTGCCTTTTAAGTACTGATACAGTGCAACACACATCAAACAAACGTACTTGAACGCAAAATATAGAACGTTTTTCTGCAGAAAGTCAATGAAAAATTCCTACCAGGGAAAGCTGATAAACCGTCAAACGTACGTGAGACAGGAACGATGATCCCCGATCAACACGAAAATATTTCAGTATTGCAAACTGAACTGACAAAGGGTCGCAATATATATAACGGGGAGTTATTTTTACTGTAACTGAAAGTCCTTGACAACGATCAAGTATTTACACTGAGAAATCTTGTCATTTACGCAAAGTGAAACGGCTCGAAACAAAATATAGAGCCAGTTCGCAGCCTTAAAACTTTGGAATGAAATTGATTATCCTGTCAACGTATAATAAAGCAGATGAAGAAAAATTAAGCTTTCACTTGAAACCTTTATAGAGACGAATTTTTGCAGACGTCATTGTTTGAATTTTATTTCGTGGCATACGAATTTACGTAGAGAAGGCACCGTGCTAAATATGAATTAAACCTAGTTAGTACTGAATCTATGCAATTTTTAGCTCTTTGCATGCAATGTTTACGAGCGAATTATCAGTCATGAAAAATTGCAAATGTTTTGGGTAGCAAAAGCGCTAATGAGCCATACATTGTTTGTAAACAGCATGACACAAAGAGTATCTAGTATATCACGCTAAAATTTACAGGCAAAGCTAATAGACGATATTCGTATTCTCGGTATTGAACTGGAACTAGCTTGCAGACGAGGCTCATGCGGGAGAATCTTTTCACAAGCAAATATTTTTAATGATATTCCCCCGCATGAGCCTCGACTGCAAGCTAGTTCCAGTTGAATACCAAAAATACGAATATTGTCTATTGTGTTGTACCCTTTCAAAATTCGGAATTGTTTTTTTTAAGCTAGATTAGAGAATGACGCTTATATACTAATGAGCCAATAATTATAAACAAAGATTCACGTATTGATAACAGATAAAAAACTGAATTGCTCACAATTCATCATTTTTAAGAATGGGCTTAATTGTGATTTTTCTTATCGATTTTCACTACGAATTCATTTAAGAACCTTGTTGAAAGCTGACATTAAAACATCAGTAGAAAAATTTGGAACTTGCAAAATGAACTGCTATTTCCAATAAGTAATCTATTACTAGACCTAAACCCCTTTCTGAAAACATTCTTCTAATTTCACACTGCAAACTGACAATCTCTTTTTAAAATGAATATGACAGATTTTTTTTTATTTTCTTGATGGAATCTACATGGTGTTTTGATAAGAAAATCGAAAAAAAAATTTTCGATACCGATTTTCTTTTCAGTGTTTTAGCCGTCTAAAAACGGGAAATTTCACTTCCGGTGGGATAAAAAATCGCGCAGGAAGAAAGACTGGAAATAGTCCGCTGTGACGTCAATACAAGAATACTGGTGTCGAGGTTTCTCGGTTCCTCGCATTTGTTTGGTGCTCCCTGAGGAAGAAACATGGTTTTATTAAGGTGTGTTGTCTACGCTTGTAGCAACACGCACCAAAAAATGGGGGAACACTGGCATTCTGGTATTGACGTCACAGCTGACTATCCCCAGTCTTTCTTCTTGCGCGGTATTGTACCCACCGGAAGTGAAATTTCCTGTGTTTAGACGGCAAAATCAGGGAGAATAAAAATCGATATCGAAAATACTTTTTTCGACTTTCGTATCAGAACACCATATAAATTCAAAAAGCAAATAAAAAAAATCTGTCATATACACTTTAAGGAGGCTCGTTTTTTTGCCGTGGGGTGTATGCTTTAAAGTCAAAATTTCACTTAGAAGACATGCTTCGATTGTTTTCATACTTCGCCAACTTGATGAAAAACGATGAAAGCTTTGTGTCACTTGTTCCCAAGTGACAGCGGTTACTATAGCAACCTCAGCTTGTGGCCCTTTGTTTTAAACAATTTCGCTTTTCTCAAAATCTAGCCAGACACTTCATAATAAAACTTTCACGTATTACTAGCTGTAGACGAAGTTTCAAAAAAAAATTATAAGACTGTTTTCGAGTAAATCAAAAATCATTTTAAGACTTTTAAGGGTATGATAGGCAAAACAGTAATAAAGCAAAATATTTTCAAAATACCCTTACATATTTTAAAACAGCCAGCCATTAAAATAATGATTGCAAAGTAAAGGAAAGTCGAACAGAACTGAAATGGCCTTAATTATTGATAACTGGATAACTTTAAAGAAAACTTTTATCATTTATTTTTACTACGATAGTTCTTGTTGTAAGTTGATAATAAGAGGGAAAAAACCGAAACTGACAAATGAACTAAATTTCCAAAAATCAACCGATTCGCAGCCTTAAACTCTTTTCTGAAGACTTCACAAACAGCCATTATCAAAACAAAAACAAAGAAAATGCCTAACAGAAAAATGACTTGTGACAAGATCTAAACTAAAAACAAATGCCTTCTGTAAGCAAAATCGGTTAACAGCTTTATTGAAATTAAGAAAAAATTGAAAATTAAGAAATTATAACTGACAATTAAGGTGGCTCCCAACAGTTTCCAGCACTTTCCAAGACTTAGATTTTAATGGGTCATTAAAACCATTCTTTATCAGTTGATGCTACAATCATGATATCATGTTATCATTTTTGTGACACAATATGTTACTATAGCAACAGTATAATATGCTGAAAACACCCTTAATTTTAGCTTTAAGTGTTCGTAACTCCAAAATGACTCGGTGAACCCCATTTTTTATTGTCGAATTTTGATCAGTAGGATAAGATGCAACTTTTGGCAAAGTTTAAAAAAAATTAAGGTAGCTCTGAACCCCACCTACAGAATTTTTTTAAACTTTGCCAAAAGTTGCATCTTATCCTACTGATCAGAATTTGACAATAAAAAATGGGGTTCACCAAGTCATTTTTGAGTTATGAACACTTAAAGCTTAAATTAAGGGTGTTTTCAGCACGTTAGACTGTTGCTATAGTAACGTATTGTGTCACAAAAATGATAACAACGTGTTCACCAATCATTGGGCATTCATTTGATATCATGATTGTAGCATCAACTGATAAAGAGTGGTTTTAATGACCCATCAAAATCTAAGTCTTGGAAAGTGCTGGAAACTGTTGGGAGCCACCTTAAATCGCCGATACTGCGAAAACGTTAAATACAAAACAGAAACCAACTGAAAACTGACGTTATACTTTCTCTGATGTTGCAGCTTAAAGGATGGTCTTACTTATTTCGCAATAACAAATAGGATTTCTTTCAACGTAAAAACAACCAATCAAAACTCCTATTTAGTAGGCAAAATGCAAATAATTATCTCTGAAAAATAAGATACAAAATGATGCTCACTAAAGCTACCGAATTAAAAAAATTCTGTTTTAGCTACTACGATTCTTTGTATGAATTTAAATTGAAAATCCCTTTCATTTACTTATAAACAGATAGAATCACTTATAAACTTAAACTGAAAGGTTGCTATTGTGGCCTTCTGCGCAACCGAGCGCGAAGAAGGAAGGTAAGGTAAGGTTGCTATATTGTTTTGAAATGGGAAGAAAAACTTGCCATGAAAGAAATAATACCTAACACCAATAAGTTGAGACGAACACCCGAACCAACGCTAAGTAAACGTTTTAATGAACAAGGACGCCGAGAATACAATCGCGCAAAGCATTAACGAATACTAAAGAAAGGCATGGTTACCAAGCAGGCTAAACAGGATATGGCGTGACTACCTTTTCCTCTTGCTAGTTTACAAAGTATATACTTGGTGAAAACAAATACAATAAAATAATGGTAAATAATGAAAAGCATAGTTCAAGTATTATGTAAATGGTCCTTCAGATAAGAAAAATGTCAAAGCATCATGTAACATAGTCTTTCGGATAGGTAAAGTTCAAAGTATTATGTAACATAGTCCTTCAGGTAAGCAGGGCGCCGAGAGGGACGGGTAGACCAGCGAGGGCCAGAGCATGGTTCTTCACTGGGAGAGGTTGTCGGAGACGGTGAGGGCTCAGCAATTGGAGCTTGGTGGTCAGTAGAGGCTGGAATTTCAGAACTGTCAGCACATGGAGGGCACACAGAGGGAGAGGAGTCATCTGTACTTGAAACAGGAGTGGGTTCGTCAAGCTGATTGCCAGAAGAGACAGTGTGATCTGAAATGGCAGTAGGTGTGGACTCGCTCGGAATTGGAGAGTGGCAGGTATCAACCTCTCAATCCAATGGCGTGGAGAGCTCATCAAGAATTTGGGGTAAAGGTATGTGAGGTGGACTCGGACGAGGAGAAGAACTGTGCAGCCTCTTGTTGAAGGAATCAAGGGGGCGTCCGGACAGTAGCGACGGGTAAGCTGGGAAACAGTGTCGATCTGGTCTGGAACGAGATAGCACTCTGACAGCTTGATGCGGTAGGACGTGGAACGAAGCTGGGAACCAGCAAACTTCCGTACGTTGCACCATAAACCATCAACCGACACCACAAGATAACGATCACAGGCTCGGGTTTTGGAGGCATCGGAGGTGATATACACCAAATCGCCAACCTGTACTGGAGGGGACATGGGAGGGCTACCACTGGGGGCCTTGGATCTTTCACTTGCATGGTGGTTACCAGTGCGTTGGGAGTGCTGTTGTCTTATCAGCTGTAGATCAGACAGGGGCATCTGTGAGTTGGTAAATTGATCCCGTTGAAACCACATCTCGCAGGTAGACAAACCGCTGTTACGAATACGGGAGTTGAGGTTGGCAGTGGCGATGGCAAGAGAAAGAGGAGAGAAGGGGTCACCCTCGGGACAAATACGCAGGAGTTCATCACCCAGCTCAGCAATGCACTTCTTAGCAACAGGGTTTTTATTTGGGTTCTTGATGCGACCAACCGCTACAACGAGACCTCGTCATTGGATAGCGAAGCAAAGCCAGGAGCAGGATCCACTCTGATGACGGAAGGTGGACCAGCTAAAGGGCGGAGTTCGAGGCAGAGGCGGAGGAGACCAGCGCAAAGAGACTCGCGACGCTCATCGTCCAGCAAGCAGGAAGAGGTATAGGAAGTGGACGTCTCATGTACAACTAATATCAGTTGTCTGTATCGCTTTATGACGTCAGCAGCGAAGGAGATTTCAATTCCCTCAGGTGGGTCGGAGGTGGTCTGTTCCACAAGACAGGAAGGCACCCTTTTTAGGCAAAGAGCATAGGTAGCATGACTGGGAGCACCGATCCAAAGCTTTGTCAAGGTCTAAAGCGAAGAAGTAACGGTGTACAACCAATTTCATTTGGTGGCGAGATGGATGGTTCAACTTCACATGTAGGGCAGAAAGGAAGCCATCGATAACAGGACGCGGGATGATGATGCATTCACGGCGAGGGGCAAAGGGTTCGTCACGTTTCACGACGAGAAGACCGTCCCGGGAGATAGAGGCAATGTTCAAATAACGTTTGATGTCCTTGATATTCGTCAACTTCTTAGAGGGGCGAGTACCCTGCTTAAGGTGAGAATGAACACGCCTTAGGTCTGGACATTCAAGCTGAGTCTGGAGCCAGGCGGGACGGCTTGTGAAGGACAGTGCAGTGGAACCAGAGAGTACGTCATGAACAGTAATGGGGCGTACGACTTAGTCTTCTGCCTTGGAAGTAAATAAGCAGATTTGACAACGGGGATCTTCGCAGGCGGGGGCATTGCGACTGGCAAAATCAGAGAGAAGGTTAGCAGAACCAGCCAGGTGCAACAGGGAGAGCTGGTAGCGGCTGACGGTGGACAAGAATGTGGTAACCCGAGGGCTTGCGGAGAATTGGCCACGGCAAAGCTTCTCGATGGCCTGGACACACGGTTTACTATCTGTGAGTACACACGTCTTGAATTTAGACTGAATGATGTAAGGCGCAAAGTGTTTTATGGAGGCGGCAATGGATAGGGCCTCTATTTCACATGGCAGCCAGGACACCTGATGCTTTTTGAACCTGGCACTGAAGAAACCAGCCAACAGTAGTTTCTGGTTGCGAAGAACATAAAGGGTGGCACCAAGGCCAGTCATCTTGGCAGAACCATCGGTCGCGATCCAGAGTTGATCATCAGGTTTCGGTAGGACAATGGACTTGTTGGATGAAAGCGCTTTTTGATCAGATCGTCAGAACAGTCGATTGTGTCCTGAGATTGGCGACCCGCGATGAGTGACTCGAGCGGGGCAAGGAGGCGAGCGTGGCCATCCAGGACTCGACCAAGCATCTTGTAGGAACCAATGAAGGCACGGAGACCACGAACAGTCTTAGGGAATTCACAGGATGACAGGGCAGCTATGCGGTGAGGAGAGGCACGAATGAAGCCTTGAGACCATACCCAACCGAGAATAGTTGTGGAGGTGGGACAAATGATGGTTTTCTCAGCAGATAACCGGAGGTTGCACAGGTCTAGGGCTGAGAGGACTTTCCGCCAGTTTGCAAGGAGCTCTTGGGGAGAGTTGCCACCGCAGTATAGGTCATCTGCTATCTTAGCGACACATCCTTCTTGAAGGAGATTGCCTAGCACACGGCACATTAGTTCCTCTAAAGCTGTTTCGGAGCCAGGAATGCCCATGGCGCAGTGTGTATATACACGAGCCCCCTTGAATGGGGTGACGACACCGCAGTACTTCATGGAGTTTCTTGAAAGTGGGATTTGGTAGAAGGACTGGGACAGGTCGGAAACTGCAATGTACTTCCAGCGAGCGATCTTTAGGAGTGTGGAATCAACATCAGGCATGAGAGACGGCTGAGGTTTACTGTAACAGCCGACATCGGTAAAAGCTGTGACAAGGCGGAAGCCACCGTTCCTCTTTTTCACCAAAAAGGAACGGTTCAAGTACTCCACAACCACTTGCAGGTCTTCGGGACGGCGAAAGATGCCTTGGGCCTCAAGCTCGTCGAACTTGCTCTGGAGCAGGTCAAGTTGATCAGGTGAGTACTGGGGAATACGACCTTTACGTTGAGGAGGTTCGACTAGACCCATGTTTACAACGCCTTCAATCAGACCAACTGCACCATTGTACCCTGGGATGCGCCGGTCAAAGACAACTTGAAACTCTTTCAGGAGGGACGAAAAGGAGGCTTTATATACCATCAGGATCGATACGCACAGTCTCTGTGGGTGAGTATGGTTCTGGGTTGGATCTGACGGGTCTCTGACGGATCTGAGTCTCTGTGGGTGAGTATGGTTCTGGGTTGGACCTGACGGGTGCGGACTCAGGTGAAGAGCTGGTAACAACAAGGCGAGCTTGGCAAAAATGGTCGTTCTTTCGTACAAGTAGAGGTTCCGTTGTGTTGTTAAGGAGTCTCAGTTTACCACCAACGGCTTGATAGGATAGGGCCAAGCATGAACAGATTTGAGCCAACTGGATGAAACCGAGTCAACGCGAGGTTCAATAGCGAGAGTAGGATCATTAATTAAGTCAGGAGGCGTTTCAACTTTCAGGAACTCCCCAGGCCAAACAGTGGTGTTCACATTAGGGGCACGCAGGAGATGACAGGCCCTGACTGCACGGTGGGTCTGTGAAGTCGGAGGGTTTCCATAGGGAACAACATCAGATCCTGCAATAATGATTTCATGTTTAGCTGGGCGGACAGCAATATCATTGGTGGCCATGAAGGGAGTCCCAGCGAGGATATCGACATCCAGGTCTTCAACAACGAGTGCTTCCAGCATGAGAGATCTTCCACAGCGAGTCAGAGGTAGACAAGCCTCGCCAATGATGGACAGAGGTGTGAGACCATCGGCTTGCAAAGCAGACTGGGAGCTTTTAGAAATCCTGGCACCAATGTACTTCGCAAGTGAAGCTCTCATCATATTAGTCTCAGCGCCAGTGTCAATTGTGAGGCGTAAGGGGTGATGATGGTAGAATGCATGGTGGTACGGGGACTGAGAGATGTTCACACGGCAGGAAACAGAGTGCGCATCGGTAGAGAGAGCTTGAAAGGCATAATTCTGGTGGTCTGTGGGGACTGATTGTTCTATAGGAGAGAGTTCATCATAGGCCCACTCGTCGCTAAGGTCAGCAACTTGACGAACCCTGGACATGAACAGTCGGTCAGATTCGGGTAAATACTTGCAGGTACTCAAGAAGTGAGACAGGTAGTCGGGGCGGCCAGCTTGTTGGCAGAGAGAGCAAACTTTAACTGTGCGGGGTTTGAGAGGTTCGCGTCGCTGGGCTTGGAAGGCTCGTTTGGAAGGTTCGCGTCTCCCATAGTTCGAGGAGGCAGTACGCATGATCTTGGACTCGTCACTAGCATGAAGTTCATCCAATAAGGAGTCGAGTGCCTGGGATATCTCAGGTTTCACGGAAGCTAAGGTTCTGCTACGCAGTTCTGTGCTGTAACGCTGTTTGACAAGGCGAGGAAGGCCAGGATGAAGCAAACGCAACCAAGTAAGGACAATGAAATTTTCGAGGGAAGGAGAAAGTTCTTCATCAGCCGCAGGGATGTCTCCATGATGGGTTATTCCGCTCGCTCTAGTGAGAAGATTGTCGTCAATAAAGGCCATTAAGCTTTGGAAAAGGTCCTCAGGGCGTTGATCTGATCTCAACGAAATATTGGCGAGGTCTAAGAAACGAGATCCCGTTGATTGCAGGCCATAACGTTGTCGGATGATTTGCCATACACCATTAATGGAAGTAGAATTCTTTACAATGGAATTACTCGAAATGATAGGTGCATAATTTGCGATCTGACCAAGCATCATCTCCAAATGAGCCACTTTCTGAGCGGCGGTCCTCCTCTGGGAGACTGGGACTGGCTCGACATCGTTTGTGAAACCACGAAGCGGAGACGCGTTTGTTTTCTTTCCCCACGAAGCACCATCAGTGAGGAAATCGGCGAAGTTCGAGTCAAGGGATAGAATATACTTTAAATTGTTCTCCCATGCTTCGATCGAAGTTACCGTCTCATTGGAAGTAAGCTACCATTGCTTTGGCGCTCGGTGAGATGCCATGTCCACGGTAAAACATAAGCTTACGTATTAAAGATGTCGGTTCGAAGAGTTGTCGTCCGGAGAAGGGACTTTGCGTCGTTCCTTTTTTTGGGGGTTCTTTTAGACCGTAACGCTGCCACCACGCCAATAAGTTGAGACGAACACCCGAACCAACGCTAAGTAAACGTTTTAATGAACAAGGACGCCAAGAATACAATCGCGCAAAGCATTAACGAATACTAAAGAAAGGCATGGTTACCAAGCAGGCTAAACAGGATATGGCGTAACCCTATTTGGCCTTGGGGGGGGGGGGGGCACAAAGTGCCCACGCTAACTTTGAACATTCATAACTTCTTTAATAAAATTATGTATTCAAACGCCATCAAACTTTGTGACTTTTACTAAAATTTATCTGGCAACAATTTGATATGACAATTTTTTGATCACGTGACTTGATGTTTCCATGGCAACAAGATTTTGATAGCCATGTTTTTTGAAATTTGCATATACCTTTGAATGAAGAAAAACAGTATTTATTGGTATAACTTTTATATTTTTACATCATTTAGCGTTTATTTATCGGTTTTGATTAATTTTGAGTGAATTTGGACTGTTTTCAAGAGGTTTTAAAAAATTTCAGAAATCCAAGATGGCGGATCCAAGATGGCGGCCGTATAACTAATTACGTAACAACAACGTCATATGACGTCATCGCTCCATTGTGCGGACCGCAAAGGATACAGTTTTGGACGTACTATGCACCCTCAAGGTTTCATTGTCATAGCCTTAATGTTCTTGAAGTTACGAGGAGGGGGGGGGGCACAATGTGCTCCCCCCCCCCCCGGCTCAGAAACTCAAAAAAAGCCCAGGCTGAATAGGGTTAAGAGACAAATTAATGGCTGTTAAAAAAAAAACTGTCAACAAAATAGAAGGAATAGATGCAATCCACCTCTATCCTTGTAATCCTGCACTTTATTCCCCATTTGCTCTGCAGAATCTTTCATCCAATTTAGTTGTACTAATTCAGTGGTACTTGCCAATCAGTATAACATGGAAAGTAGGAATGAGAGATTAAAATAGTTTGGCGGGGTAGTGTCTCTTTAACTAACCTTATAACAGAGACTGGTATAAAAAAATCACCTTAAATGTTCATGATAGAGAAGTCGTTTCCTAACCTCAGAAACCCTAGAGAAGATTGATGTCCAATAAACCGGGAAAAAAAATATTGTTACCTAACTGAAAACTAACACATACATGTATACTCACTGGCAGATTAATCCACGATTTCCACTAAGTATTAACAACTACTGTAAACAAATAACTGAAGACTGATCAATTTTTAAATGATAAAAATCTGATAATCAGAACAGTTGCAAAACTAGAAGACACAATTAAAAGAGAAAACAGGTGGTATTTTCTTCATGTTTTAGGTGGAAATTGTTTGAAATATGTGAACCCTTAACGGACAAAATAGCCTAATGATTCAATGCTGGAGAAATCGTTTAATTAACTTGAAACTTTTTAAATTAAAGTTTAAGAGACACACATACAAATGGCAGTTGATTTTCGTTTAAAATAAATACTTTAAAACATACTGGTAAGCAGAAAAAACTAACACAAAAATAAAAATTAGACTGACTTAGAAACAAACAGAAACCTCATAATATTCACTAAGAAGTCAATTAAAATCCTCTTCGGAAATAGATGGACAAAATTAAGCTTTCATTTCTCAATTCATGAGTTACTTTAAATCGCATAACTGCAAACTGAGAAGCAGCCAAAATGGCCTACAATGTTTACTACGTAACTGGGTGTGGTAAGATATAAATCCTTGCTAAAAGTGATATACAGCTATTTCAATTAACGTTGTCGGATGAAAGCTTAAAGCCAAGACCGCAAGGTAGTATGGGTTAGGGTTAATAGCCATTGCATAAAAATCCCATACTACCTTGCGGTCTTGGCTTTTCACCTTTTTCATCCGACAACGTTAATTGAAATAGCTGTATACAATGCAAATTAGCAACCTTCATTAATGTTGTATCGAGAAAATGACCTATGAGTTTTACAGAAAGCAGCTGCAAAAGGCCTACTATTCTGGCTGATCATGATGAATTGCTCTGTAACTAAGAGAGTTAAAATGTGAACTAAAACAATAGATGTGATGCAATATGTTAAATGAAAACGTGTGTATCACAGTCAAAATCTTCAAAACAGACGAATTGTTAAGTTTTACAAATTGACTCGGCAAAAATTTCAACTTTAAAATCCGTAGTGACTGAAAAATTACAAATAAATAGATGTGGACTGGGATGAAAACCCCTGTCTCAACCTTAAACTTTACCTTGAATGCCTAAACGTGAACAGGTCTGTTTAGACCTTTAGAAAAGTTTTTACACTGTCAAGCTACAAAGTTACTGCATATACGGATTATGCTTGAAATACCAAATCAAGTCTATCCGTGTTGTTATCATGTTGTCCTGCAAAGCTGTTTCTAACATGATATGTGAATACCAGTGATACAGATTTATTTCATTTTAGCTGTTAATTGTAAATATTGCACAGATTGTATTTTATAATGATATTGAATATTTTTATTGTATATTTTGTTATTGTTATTTTTCTCTCGGAGAAATTAGCTACTAAACGTTACTCTTAAATTCGATAAAAAATAAAGTTTATGTATGTATGTATGTATGTATGTATGATACAATCTGTCACAAAAAGTTTTAGGTTTTAGCAATGTTTTGCTTCCGTGTTGTACAAAGTTTTGCCGGAAATGTGTCACGCAATTCGTCACACTATTTCACATAAGCCACGAAAATAAACAAAATTTTAAAACCAGTTCAAAGTTATTTTTGCATTTTAGATGCCTATATAAGCAGATGTAATGGAATTATAGCGAATTCCCATGATCTTTTGTGATGAAATTTTAGTGTACACTGTAATTAAGACTTTGAAGTTTTTGACGTCATGTCGGACGTACTGACGAGGTACACAAAGGTGGCTGCTTCATACATTTTTACTAAACATTTCTAATGCTCGTTCGCCTACAACACTTCAAGATTTGGTGCAGATATGTGTAGTTTCTAAAAAAATTATACACTTTTTTTCCATATTGAGATATTGTGACATGCTTTAACTGTAACTTCATTACCTACTATTTCAGTTCAAGCTCCATCTTAGCAATTAATATTTCAAAGCAACATTTCTACGTACAACTGAAAATTAAGCAAGTAAGTTACTGATATCAGAGAAACTAAAAGGTGGGCAGACACGAGGGGTCATGCAGCAAGGACATGTCCCAGTGACATGTAGCAGCGACAAACATTTGTGTAGTAGGCACTGAGGAACATGTAGCAGGGGCGTGTAGCAGGGGCATGTATAGTAGGGACAAAATCATAGCGCTTGCACACACACGAAAATGTTGCGGGGACATGTCTCGGGGACATGTTGCAATGACACGTCCCCTCGTGTGAACTGATACTATCATAATAGTGCAATACCAATTTTGGGGACACTTATGTCTCCGCGACATGTTGCACGGATTGAACTAAATGTCACTTCATGTCACGTCGCGGGGACAAAATGTCCCCAAAATTGGTGTTGCACAATTATGATAGTATCAGCTCACACGAGGAGACGTGTCGCTGGAACATGTCCCTGAGACATGTCCCCGCACCTTTTTCATGTGTGTGCAAACGCTATGATTTTGTCCTTGCTACATGTCACCGCTACACGTCCCTGCTAGTACATGTCCCTCAGTGTACCACACAAATTTTTGTCGCTGCTACATGTCGCTGCGACATGTCCCTGCTACATGACCCCTCGTGTCTGCCCACCTAAATGAACAAGTGATAACAGTGGCTCTCTCTATTCGTCGCTTGTTACGTTTGATGAAAACCCTAAGCATGTATACATGTATAATATAAAACAACACTGAACACAGAAAACATGCTCTTAAATTTTAATCGTTTTGATTACTGAAAGTTGTAATTAATCCCTCATGACATAAATCGGACAAAATGGTGGAGTAACTGTAATTTGCAACGGACCACTGTAACGAAATAGAAGCACCGGATCCTGTGGTAAAGGATCCTGTGGTAAAGGATCTAATCAGCTATAAAATAATGAAACGATTTGATAAAAACTGAGAAAGGCTGATAAACGGTATGGAAACGACTATATTTGTAAAATATCCAATGGCATTTTTCCAAATGCAAACAAAATGGCTCATGATATTCACTGAGATATCCCTTGAAAACAGAAAACGAACCCCTGCTAGTCAATTTCCTCTGAGAAATAGTTTTGTAACCCAAAAACCTTTACTGAAAACTGACAAACCATGTTGAATTGTATGCCCTAATGGCTTTTACTGAGAAGTAGTACATTAAAATCCAGTCTTCACTGAAAATTGACATGTTAAATAGGCAAAATGGCTTATAATTATGACTGGAAACTTAACATGGAGTACGATTTTCACAAATAAATAGGCCCATAAATGAATTCCGTATTGACATTTTACGTTGTTGTTAGGGCAAGAATGAGAAAAATAGGTCCGCAGCGCGTACATGTCTCTACCCGAAGGTTATGCATGTTTATTTATTTGGTTCATTCTAGGCAATTCTTAAACATAACACTTTGGACGGTTTTTTGTACAGCCATAGTTATGTTTGAGAGCAGTAAATGGTCTGTTTCCACTGGGAAAATGAGTCTAATTTACTCCTACTTACTCTTGATGAAAACCATAAAACAAATTTTTGCCAATTCGCCTCGGTATTTTAACGTCCTTTTTTGTGACGACATACTAGGGGCCGACAGTCAAATGTTATAAAATTGAGAATTTGTGATTCTACTTTTAACATCATTCCTAAAAGTTGAAATTGCCTAACTGTTCCTGGATATTCAAATAGACTTTGGGAAAATGAGTCTAATTTACTCCTACTTACTCTTGATGAAAACCATAAAACAAATTTTTGCCAATTCGCCTCGGTATTTTAACGTCCTTTTTTGTGACGACATACTAGGGGCCGACAGTCAAATGTTATAAAATTGAGAATTTGTGATTCTACTTTTAACATCATTCCTAAAAGTTGAAATTGCCTAACTGTTCCTGGATATTCAAATAGACTTTTTTGTTTACAAGAAATGTATGGATGAACCAATGCAGTTGTTCGATTTCGAGGTTTCATTCCGTGCTATCATTTATCAATTGGTACTGGAATTTGTTCATTGAAACGCGCGGCGAAGTTTGTTATATCTTTGTTGCACTGTATCTCGACTTAACCATGAAAAAAATTTGTTCGAATTTGGCGGCAATAAAAAAATGAAAAAATAGCAATCTTGGAACTGCGCTTAAAGTAAAACTAGTTTCTCTACCTCTTTCTTTGTTTAAGTTGGTTGTCTTTCCTTCTTTCTTGCTTGTCCTTGCTTGATTCTGACATTTATAGTTTCCTGCATAGAAATAAAACAAAAATATATCAATAAATGCCATCACGTTTTGATTGTAAAAAGGTAGACATGGAATACATTTTTTTATCAACCGAGTTAATAACTAAGGTAAGGTAAGATTCAAAAGCTGACGTTTCGAGCGCGAGCCCTTCGTCAGAGCGAATCCGAAAGGGCTGACGCTTCAAGAATCGGGAATGCGAATAACAAAGGGCTAGCGCTCGAAACGTCACCTACTACAGAAGTTACCGAAGATACACCAAATTGAAGAAACGTTGACTCGTGAAAAGCATAAACCATGAACGATGAGACCGAATGGGGTTCTGGGTAGGCAGCATTGGCAAGCTTAGTAATATTCCATTTCTTGATAATCAGATGTTTCCTTTGTTTGAGACATTTAAGAGCATGATTTACCGGTATGCATCCTGTGTTAATATAATGTATATTCTGTCACAGACGAAGATTAAAATTTCCAACTTCCCAGTAAACCTTTGAGTCGCATCGTTCATGGATTATGCTTTTCAACCGATAACGTTTCTTCAATTTGGTGTATCTATGAAAGCTTCAATAAACTCACCTCTTTAGACATTATAATGTCGAAGTTGATGTAAGCTCTGCGATGATTTCTCATTTCCGTGTTTAACCTTAACAAAAAGAAAACTATAATTTAAGTATACGTATACGTATTCGCTGGGTAATATTTCTGTCTAACTAAAGAATAGTAGGCCTGAAGTAGAAGATAAACTGGACTGAAGCCTCCACCCACCACCCTCCCTTGTCCAGATTTCTTTCGAGAGAGATTTGTTGTCTTGATCTCATAACACTGGCATTTACTGGGACAAACAATATGGTCTTTTTTACCCGTTTAATTTTTCAAGACTACGATTAGTCTCTCTTATTTCTTCCAGGGATAGTCGCGACAGCGAAACACTGGAGCGAATCGCACCTACTCATTAGAGGCGATTCCAAGCGAAGAGTTGTTGTCTTTTTCTTTCCGCAGGAAAAGTCGTGCGAGTTAAACACGCTTGGGAGTCTCCTCGCGAAAGGCGATTTTTTCGCGCTCTCGTGTGTTTTTTCTTTTGTGCGTGTTTCTTTTTCAGACACAATCCATAAGACCTTCATATTGCGATTTATTTTGCCATACTTCTTATTATTTATTAACTTTTAGTATTATGTTATAAGGCACAGTTTCAGTGTAAGTAAGTGTAAACTTTCTATTATTATTATTATTATTATTATCATTATTATTATTATTATTATTATTATTATTATTATTATCTTATCATGAAATGCTTTTCCAAATCTTACCTTATGAAACAGTTCATGGTGGGTTGGATGTGTCTGCTATATTCTTCCATTCCGCGTCTGTCTGAGGATTTACCTGGAATGAGAGAGAGAGAGAGAGAGAGAAAGATGAATTATTATTATAATGGTTATGTCGATCAAGTGATAAGCGCTCTTACGATTATGCTTTTAGTTGCTCCCACTGGGTAGAGTTCACCTGCTACAGCTAAGAAGGAGGTCGGACACCATATTGAGAATTATATAACGTAATGTCGACAATTGCATTTTCAAAAAAAATTTTTTTTAGCCGTAAAAAAAGAAAATCTAAAATCCCCACTCAGGATTGAACTTGTGACCTCAGCTAAACTTTGGCTTACATAGCCTACCGTACCAGAATATCGCTTAGCTTCTTGGGTTGTTTAGGCCTAAATTTAACTATATAAATATAAACTGCTAACCGCAACCTCAACTGAAAGCTAACCAGTTACTCTGTTATATACTCTCAATAAGGTGTCCAACCTTCTGAGCTATAGCATTTAGACTCTACCCTCCCACTGAGACTGAAACTGGTGGATTTATGGGAGGGATCCGTCGCCCTCCCCCCCTCCTCCCCCCTTTCTTATCTTGCAAAACCATAAGACCTGAAGCCTGAAGTGCCGAAAGTTGTTTACAGTCTCAGTGTAACTGATTTTCAGTCTGCAACAACAACCCCCCCCCCCTCCCCCCCCTCTCTCTCCTCCCCCTCCGGACCACTGAGAACAGTTGTGCGCTTTTGCTGTTCCATAATACACAGCAATATTGCGAAAGAAGAAAGTAAATGATAAGGAAAAACGGGTATTCTTATAATAAATACATACCTTTATTAATCGTGTGCGTGAAGACTGATCATGAGATGAAAGACCATATATAAAAAGTGTATAAAGTCCTGGTTATTTGGAGCTCTCTATTCCTCAACCAAACTTGCGACGACAAATCATCATCATCAGCATCACAAACGAAAACCTAAATGGAAGGCGCAAAAATTGATTATAAATTATAATTAACAAACTGCGATTTATTTTGCCATACTCTACAATAGCAACACATCAGATACTGTCTACCAGACTGATAAAATTGCTGTGTATATATATCGCGTCATTCTGTGTGTATCTCAAACCATATACAGCAGAGGCTTCCCAAGCTACATACATGGTGTATGCGACAGCTTGTGAAAACAGAGAAATGTATGGGAAAATCACGGATTCTTTAAAATTGGGTAAATAACTATCTATTTTGAAATAAAGTTAACCTACCTCAAATGTGTCATTTACTTGTGTCTTGTACCGAATTTGAAGCCTTTCCGACGCCATTTAGCGAAGTTATTCGAAAGGGAGACAACAACTTCAAATAACTTCGCTAAATGGCGTCGGAATGGCTTGAAATTCGGTACAAGACACAAGTAAACGACACATTTGAGGAAGATAAACTTTATTTCAAAATAGATAGTTATTTACCCAATTTTAGAGAATCGGTGATTTTCCCATTCATTTCTCTGTATACACAAGCTGTATACACCACGTATGTAGCTTGGGAAGCCTGTGTATACAGCGGTTATTTACCACACACCTGATTATTTAAGAGGCAATTGTCAAATATGGCTGAAATTTTAGCTTAACTGTAAAATACCCGGCCACTTATTTGCATCTTGTTGAATAAGAATGCATCCTAAATAAAATAATAAACAATAAATAAATAATAACTAATAATAATAAATAATAATGTAAATAAGTGGCCGGGTATTCTAAAATCACTCCTAAAATTGCTTCATCGCGTAAGTCTGTGTATCTTAAACCATAAACAACGGTTATATCATGCAGTAATGCACCGTTAATTAAGAGGCAATTGTTAAATATGAGGGTTTACCTCGGTGTAAGAACCTGTGACTTTTTCCTTTGTTTTTTACCTTTGTAGTATTGCATTCCCAGTTGACTCTATTGTTTTATGCCTTTTGTTTTCTTTGTTTTACGTCACTCATGAGTTTCACAGGTTCTTACACCGAGGATGAGCCAAATATGGCGGCTGAAATTATAGCTGCAGACTAACAAGGTAATAGTCTTAATGGCGTCGAGCCAAACTGAACCATCCGACCGTTTTAGCCATTGCTTGAAAACAACCCTCAATAAATGTTGTAAGAAAACTATACAACAACATAATATTTTTCTTACCTAAGGTACTTAGTTGCAGAGTGCGTTTCAAAGTTATCATCATTCGACAGCGTTGTTGACAAAATAAACCTTCGCTTCAGAAAATGTTGCGAACTGCATGATGGGGCAGATGACTTTCAACCTCGTTCCCAGGACCTTTACCCTGGCTTGGGTAAAAAAAAGCCAGGGTAAAGGTCCTGGGAACGAGGTTGGATGACTTTGTTTCTCATCTCGAACCACATTAAAGTTACTAAAGTTTCGTTTGCAATCTAGAATTATCTGTCAACATGAATATAACTCCTTCAGCCATCTTCGCTTCCCTCGTGATGAAGGCGCGAAGAAAAATATGAATAATGAATTGTTAATTGGCTATGCATTTGTAATTCAAATAAGAATTTAGTTTTCAAAAATATTCCACAGTTCTACGTACAAGCAATTACCCGGAAAAAAAATACTTCCATGTACAAAATATTTAAGAAAAAAAAACGTACACAGTAGCAGAATGGATTAATGGGACACTGTCCCGGCTGATATATCGTGTTTTCATGATTATGGCCAGGAGCTTGCTTTAAGCCCCTGGGGGACTCCGATATGAAAATGACGTGGGTGCTCGTCGTACCTTCTTGGGGTCAAAATTTGTAGATTGGTACGGCTTAGGATGCTGAAATCTGAAATGAGCATGGTTGGAATTATCACGGTACCTTTTGGGGTATCGAGCTGAAAAAATATGACAATTATGTTTCGGTTCACATCTGCGAAACTACAAATAAACTAGGTAGGGTAGTAGCTGCCATGATTATCACCACCATGCTTGATTTTCAGGCGAGAAGAAAGGCAAGGACAGCTGCCAAGACTAGAAGAAGACAAATCCGCCGTCGCATATTTTTGCTTTAGATTGTTAACTTTAACATGGCACTGTTGTGCACTTCTTGAGGACCCTCCATAGGCCATTCCTTGGCTTATTTTGTCCCATACGAGTTTCATGTTCTGCATAGTATTTAACTCGTTCTGCACCGCCTCTTCGCTTCATAAGGCGATTAGAAGTTTCGTCTCCTCATGTCACTACATGTCCGCCATTTTGTTGAATCACGCACTGTATTCACTTCAAACAATCCAGACCTGTGTCTCCCATGTGGTTCATAAAAATATTATAATAAAATTGTTTTATACGTAGTTGTTTCACTTCCACCAATTAAGTGATTGTCAAGTTTTGACTTAACAAACGCTTTTCGACCCAGCTCTCAGGAATGCTGGAAATGACGTCGTTTTAGAGGGTAAAATCGGAAAAATTTTCCGGGGAACATGCACCCGGACCCCCCTTTCAGAAATTCCTGGATCCGCCCCATATAAATAGCCAAATGTTTATATCTACACAAATACAAACGCATTTACTAGTTTCCAGACGCTTTTTACTGCATAGGGGAAAGGGGAGGAACTGATAAACTTTTATGAACTGTCTCCGTGAAACACCATGCTCCTTTTCCGCCCCACCCACCTATCTTTCCATTCAAATTTACCGAGAAATGGCTCCTTGCATTTTAATTTAAAGGAAACAAACATATACTTTGGACAGAACAAAATGAACGAGAGTCTGGCCAAGTGTTGGGATGTCTGTGCGCGTGCAACGCGTCATAACTCAGGAATCAGGAAACTCACAAAAGCATCTTATATCATCTCGGCTGTAGTTTCTCCCCCGCGGGGAGTGAGGGGGGTGCTTGTCGTATCTTCTCGGGGTCAAAATTTGTACATTAGTACCACTTAGGGTGTTAAAATCTAAAATGACCCAAGTTAGAATACCACCGTTTGTTTGGTCAAACGTGCAAAACATTCGTATTTTTGATTCGGTCACACGAATGTGCGCGGTCTTTGAACGAAAATGGTCTGAAGCGAGTGTGAATACGGAGAGTGGGACTGGGAGAAAACGCTAAGTTACGCGCACGCTGTCGACGCTTTCAGAGCTTCGTGCCTTTGCCAGCGAGCAGCAAAACAAATACGGCTGTTTTACAGTCTACCGTTGGAATTATCGCAGACAGAAACTGTCAGACAACTGGGTTTTTTTTTACGAGCGCTATCAGGAAACCTGATATTTCTAAGTTATTGAAGGGTATGATTTTGGACATTTTTGAAATTTCTAGTCCACCTAGGTAAATTCTCATGTTTTTCCATTATTCTTCGGCACAAGTTCGTAATTCCCAACAGACGAGCTTCGTAGTAGGACCGGGTTTTGTCGTAGACAGTTTGCGGCATGTGGTACATATAGCTTGATGTGATTGCACAGGAACAGGTAGAGGGAAAAACAGAGCACGAGAAGACGACGCAACTATCAGATTGGGATATCTGGTATATTTCAAGCTTTACGTAAATAATACACTGTAATTGCATTGTAGCTATACAAGTTATCTATATTGTGTAACATTTATTTCTTAACATCTTTATTGTTTGCTTGAGTACAATTTGCGTAAATAAGGTGTATTACAGTGACGAATTTAAGGGTAAGTCCTTTGGTATAAATTTTTCGATTTTTTGTTCTATGTTTTTGACTTTTGTTTTCTGTTAATGATATGTGTTTAAGATCTTTCACCAAACGCAAGGAATACACTGAACCCATCAGAACTCACAGTAAAACCTTGCAACCGGCACCAAGCGCGGGAAAACGCACCTTAGCCAAGTCACTATAGACCAATATCACGCTAGAATGGCAGAAAAATATATTTAGTTTATTGGGGAAAAGAGCCCAGCATCAAATTCAGCATATCGATATTAGTAAAACTACAAAGTTTTGTAAAGATTGCTTGCAAACTGACTAAGATATGAAATTTTGAAACTGAGCATTTTTACAAAGAAATGTATGGTGGACGGGCATAGAATGCCCGTCCAGCCTCGTTTTCCTGTTTTTCCCATACATTTGTTTGTAAAAATTAGGCCAGAGTCCTAAGTTTCAAAAGTTCATATCTCCGTCAGTGTACGAGCAATCTTTACGAAACTTTACAGTGTTACTAATATTGATGTGCTGATTTTGATACTGGACTCTTTTTCCCATTAAATTAAATATATTTTCATGCCATGCTTGCGTGATATTGGTCTATTGGTTCTTGGTTTGCCTCTGATTGGTTGAAAAGCAGTGCGTGTGTTCTCGTTGGTTAGACAAAGCAGTTGACCCAGCTCAGTATTCGCCTTTACTTCCGACCCTCCTCCAACAGTCATTCACAAACTGCTGTGCTACTCTAGACAAATAGAAGATGTGAAACTACATCTTTCAATGTCTATGCGATTCTAAACTAATGCACAAAAAGGGCTGACAGGGCAGAAAACAACATCGACAAAGATAGGCCAACGGTCAGGCTGACAGCGGATGCCGCGGAAGCGATTCCACAGTCGAATTCGACGGTAGGGACTGGAGTGGACTCTGTGGCACTTGTAGTAGTACTATCAGTAGTAGTGGTGGTAGTAGTGTTGATACTACTATTGGTAGTGGCAGTAGTGTTGATAGCAGTAGAGGTAGAGACCTGGAAACTAGCCCCGACGATTCGGTTGTAGAGTGGCTGCACTGGACGAAAATTACCATACCTTCTTCTCGTGCGACTCTTCTTCAGTTTGCGCAGAAGGTTCATCTAAGGAAAGAGAAATTCACAGTAATGAACAACAGACTGGTTTGAGGGATTTCCTATCCACAGAACAAAATAACTCATTGATCCACCAGACGAGCCTGCGCCACGATATGCGTTTCTAGAGAACGCGGAACTGATTTAATCACTGGGTTAAAACACTGCTGGATTTAATGCTGTTTTACCAAGCTCGCAGTTGACTGATTAGTTAAGTTGAGTCACTCGAAAAGGTATTTACTCATTTCTCACTCATCGGTTTTCGGTGCATTTACGATTTTGTTGTCTACTGTCAGCTAACGTCATCAACCATTTACCCTAAGATGTGACCATTCAAATGAGCAGTTTTTTCTTTTTAGTAGGCTTTAAAAAAAGAAATTGGCACTGTTTCAAATTCTTACATTAGCGGTAGTATTCTAGGTACTAAAAGTATTCATAAGTACAGGTTTAGAAGCTAGTAATAACATCTGCAAAGTTGCTCTCAGATTGACACCAAAGGGTAAAAGGAAAAGGGGCCGTCACAACTCTGGGTAGGCTCGACCACCAGCCGCTGTTCGGGAACCTTAACTAAGAACAGGCTTGATAGCTCTCTAGGGACCAGCTGAAATGGAGAGAACTTATTAGCCGCGGTTACACGTTTCAACTTTTACCTAGGTAAATTCGAAATAACAATAGCCGCTGCACGATTAATTTGAAATAACAATAGCTGCTGCACGCTTTTTAAGGCCTTGGCTATTGTTATTTCGCATTTACCTAGGTAAAAGTTGCAACGTGTAACCGCAGCTATTGATGCCCTATGTGCTAAGGAGGGCCTTATAGCCTACTACGCAGAATCTTCCTTTGGCTCGTCACGCACTCCTCGTTGGGGAGAACTGCGTGACATGCTCAAAAAGGTCTACGTAGATGACTTGGCGTCTTAAAGATTGATGTTGACTGTACCTGATACTGAGACACCCACACTGTCTCATTAAAAACCGTCCAGGTGACAACCTCGTTGCAAGTGGGAGTGGTCAGAGAACCGCTGTACCGGAAGTACTTTGTCGTGTCGGCAGGCAATATGGTGTCAAATCTGAATGCCGGAATGCCATTGACTGAAGAGTCTGTTAAAACAGAACAAACGCAGAGGGTTAATAGATAATTTAAGCAGGCAACACTAAATAGAGGCTAATATATACTATATGAATTTATATTTAACTGCAGTATTTAACTAGCTTGATAGCTCGCAAGTGATCGCAGCATCACAACACTAACTGTTCCGAATGACACTCGAACGGTTCCGGCTACTTTCCGGAGATTTCCGACGATAACGGAAGGTTTCCAAAGGTTAAACAATAAATGCAAGAAAGCGCACCTCACTATCCCTTCGGTATGGCCATTGCCTAACGCATGCGCACAACCATATCGTCCTTGTAGTGGCAGCCATGGACAGCTGTTTCGTCCTGGGGTCATTTCAATAAAACTTTTACACTTGCAATTACAAGTGTACCCATTGTTTCAGAGGTTGAAAACAATAGGTACACTTGTAAATTAGACCTGTAAAATTTTTATTCAATTGACCCCTGGTTAGAACTCATGAGCATGGCATAGCCAGACGTAAGGGTCTTATGGCCTATGTGGAGCTGGCGTTTAAACACAAAGTTCCGGTATAAAAGGAGCCTGGTCTGGCCATTCTCACCTCCAGTCGTCAATCAACCACTGAAGCATAAACAACTGACAAAACACATGCGTCATTACTAAGACCATTTCTAACACAATTTGGAAAAAGTTTATGAAAGTTATATCAGAAGTCTTTATGAACTTCTTTTTTTTTTTTTTTTGCTTAGCTAAAATCGTAGTTTAATTAGATTTTTGAAGCAAATTATATTTAAAAGACGCGCAAGTTAACCACGTTTTGTGACTGAAAGATGCCTTAATTTGCATTTCACACCCAAAAGGTGTGAAATGGGGGAAGAGCTAAGCCTTTTATACCGGAACTTCGTGTTTAAAGCCTGGCTATAGATGCCATGCTGATAAGTCCCAACCAGGACGAAACAGCTGTCCATGGCTGCCACTACGAGGGTGAAATAGTTGTGCGCCATTTAATATCTTGATTTTAGTTTAAATTTTTAAAATTTTTATATTTTAATTGTATCTTGTAATAATGATTTATATTTAGGACCTCTATGAAAACCACAGTTTGTGATGGAGTTTCCTAATAAAAGATTGTTATTATTATTATGTATTGGCCATATCGAGGGGGTGGTGTGGTGTGCTTTCTTGCAATTATAGTTTTTCCAATTGACAAGCATCCGAAAGATTTAAAGTCACTTTGACTTAATACCAACAAGAGCAGATGCGTTAACGAACAGGATGACAATTTCACAATCTATGGAGGTACCATTTTTCTCATATTTCAACAAAGGAAGGCAAAGCAACACTTACAACTTTCATTAAGTTTCCTTGCATTTTCCAAAAATGAGAATGCTGTGTTATTTTTACCTCCAACCTGAAGCAAAGGAGGAGAAAAAAAAATCACTTTATTAACTTATCATACTTATTAAGAACACTCGATCTTCTTTAGTGACGTCCGGGTAAAACGTTTATTGTCATTTGATATTAAAGGTTCTAAGTGTTACGTACACGTCACTGGTTCTGTAGGTCGGTCAGTTGTTGTCATCACTATCATTATCATCATCATCATCATCATCATCATCATCATCATCATCATCTTTTATCATCAACACCATTATTATCATCATCATCATCAACATCATCATCATCATCAACACCACCATCATCATCATCATCATCATCATCATCATCTTTTATCATCAACACCATCATCAT
Source organism: Cladopsammia gracilis (assembly GCA_022457155.1). Classification (NCBI taxonomy): domain Eukaryota; kingdom Metazoa; phylum Cnidaria; class Anthozoa; order Scleractinia; family Dendrophylliidae; genus Cladopsammia; species Cladopsammia gracilis. The sequence goes on along the minus strand of JAJGOT010000311.1, from coordinate 820,763 downwards.
CATCATCATCATCATCATCACCATCATCGTCAAGTAAAAATAATTAACAAAATAGTAACTGACTAAAGTTAATTAATGTGGTCGGTTTCAATTCCTTTATTAGCCGTCTATTTTTTAATCATATGAAATCTACTGTACCTTAATTAAGAGACCAAGAACAGCGAGACCATCTTCGTGATTAGCTGCTTGGGAGATGTTAGCATATTTTGTGTTAAAGCTGACAAAGTGCAACTGTTAACATAAGAAAAAAAGAAAAAAATAATAATCCATAGTCAGAATGAAATATGTGTATATAACATGTGTTATAATCAGGCTTTTATAATTCCATTCCAGGAGAGTACCTATTTTAAGGTATTCATCAGTACTTTCTCGTGGTGCCGTTTGTTAATAGCTATATATCTTTTTCAGTATTATGTTAGACCAAGACAAAGTATAATCTCTTGGTTAGACTAATTAAAAAACTTTAAATTACTCAAATAGCAAAAGAAAAGAGCACATTGTGTGACACGCCAAAGAAAAAATGTTGCGTGGTGACCAACTGTAACTAAAAGGACTGACATGACAACGTTCCCCCACCCTCCTCTTCCCGCTCCCGCCCCGACCCCACCAGAAAAAAGATCTCCAAATGACCAAGACGACCTCCTACACTGACTCACCTCAGCAGCAAATTGTTTTCCATTGACAGTGTGTTCCGATCCCACGGAGTTGTTTGGTCCATAGTGGAAGTGAAACTGAACTGTTGTGTAAACACCTGATAGACCTCCTCCACTGACATTGTACACTCCTGCAGGGAATGTCATCGACAGGGCATAGCCACTGTTTAAACCTTCAAAGCTTGTGTTCAGTTTCCTGTCGTAATTTGTCAGTTTGAACGCACCCAAGCCTTTGTCAAAAACTGTCTCAGTTTTTTTAATGTCGATTGGTGATTGCTTTCTTCCTGTGCTGCATACACCTGTCCAATTATTAGGACCTGAAATTATAAGAGATGGAAGGGAGGCGATGAGTATCAATTCTTAAAACTGACTGGGATGGAGTTTTTGCACACACTGTTTAACATCTCCCTACACTTCCACCATCAAAAAGAATTTTAAGTCGAGGCAAACAAGACATAAAGGAATAGAGCACCACTCATAAGTGAAAAAAAAAATCAGGTTAAGTCACACCATGGTAAATAGTGAAACCGTTATTTTGAAAAAAAAAAATTAAAAACTTAAACTACCACCATTGCAAAGATCTTCTTTTGACATAGTTTACAAATCAGTGGGGTAAATATTTGTGGAGGTTTTCGCGTACAAAGAGTGATTTTGTTTAGAAATATACATAGCGTTTTAAAGTTTCGTCAAATTTTGTTCGGCCCAAAAAGGGTCCGGGATTCTCAGATGTTCCAAAACCAAATATTTTTGCATTTGTTTTCAATTCTCAGAAACTATAGCATTATAAAAGTAGCATCTTAATAGTACTGAAGAGAAAACTGGGCATATTTATTTCATAACTTGCTTTATTTCTTGTACCAGTATGTTTTACGGCCGCCATGTTGGTGGGCTGAATAGGTCACCAATTCAACATGGCGGATGCATATCTCGTAATTTTCTGAAGTATATTTTCGACATACACTAAGAAACTGGTTTTTTAATACCCTTGAGTTTGGATCTTTAGTTAATGAAAGCAAACTTATTTTGATAAAAACCAGGAATAGAGCTACTGAATGTAAAGAATGTCAAAAAATCCTTACCAAGTACATCATACGGAATATAGGTCCAAAAAACTGAAAGACATGAATACAAAACAATAAGGATTGTGAATTATATTGTCCTTTGGCTTGCGGACTCGCGTATGTAGTACACTAGCACTATTTAATAATCTGGATTTACTTTCTGTGCGTCTGTCCGTGTAGTGCCCAGAGATTGATGGAACCTTACTGAGTCCCTATAGGCCACTTCGAAAAATACCATAATACTCTTTAAAGTGTAGGTTTAGGTGGTGCTTGACGTCAGCCTGATTTTTCCAATTTCTTTTGTTTTCAGCACGAACTGCACGTGCTATGCTTCAACTTCTTGGCAATTTGTATACGTTGCACATTTGTATACGAACACACAATGCTGCGTCCTAGCATTTCTACGTGTACACTGAATTCCATTGTGGCATTCTATAAACAAAGGAGACTTGAATAATTGCACCCCAGTGAGGCTGAGGCTGTACATAAAAGATTATTATGGTATTTTTCGAAATCGGCTATTCGAGACCATTATATATAATTTTTCGTATCCTTATCATACCTAATAACTGAAATCGCCTTATTCCCCTTTTAGACCAAAACGACCTAATCTTTACCTTTCTAAGACTACGTTTACACTAGAGGAGACTTTTCCGGATTCGTGACGAATCCGGAACATTTTGGTACCGGATTCGTTTTGCCGTTTACACGCAGATGGGTGAATCCGGAATAAAAACGTCCCGGTTTGGTCGCGTCTCCGGAGATTTTGAATCCGAAATCTAAAGTGAATACTTTGTATCCGATTACTGTAAATCCGCAATGTTTTGTAGTGTAAACAGTTGTTCCAATGAATCCGGATACTTTTTCGCCTGCTTGGTAATCGTTCCCGCGTGAATGTCATCGGATTTATCGATGTGTGTAAACGGTTGGGAACCCGAATACCCTTTAGTATAAACGCCTGCAAATCCGAATACCGTAAATTTAATAAATCCGGAAACATTTATGAATCCGGAAACATCTCCTCTAGTGTAAACGTAGTCTAAACCTCCTTTTAAACAAAATAGTATAAATTAATTTAACTAAATTACCTGCGTTGTTTGTTTTCGCATCATTTTAATTATGATATTTTTGAATATTTTTTTCCTGATTGGCATTATTTTTTAAATATTTTTTTAAAGGGGAATAGCCTTTAAATAAGAATTTAGTTTCTCTCGGTTACTATCTCGCCAGTTCATGTCCTTTTCATTTGTAGTTTTTTATTGTATTGATTGTATTGCTAGTCCAAAAGTACTTTTATTCATGTAAAATGATCGAAAAGTTTCCGGAATTTAGTGAACTGAAACATAAAATTTTAACGCAATGAAAAATTGAAAAATGTGAAACTGCCCTTGCACATTGAAATACATAGTTACCGATAGAAAAAAAAAACAAATCTTAAAACTAAATAAAACTGTACTTTCCTCTATATTAACTTGTTGTATATATATTGCTATTTTTGCTTTGTTTGTTTTTTCTTTTTTTTTTTCCATAAACATTGTATGTAATTTGTAATTTTCAATGGCATTATCTATTACTTGTATGTAGTGTGGTTTTATGTATAGGTAATCATACGGTTTCGAGTTCAATTTGGGATTAATTTGCACGAGTGAGTTTTTCAAAAAGCTCAAAATTGCACGAGCCGCTTCGGCGAGTGCAATTTGAGCTTTTTGAAAAACTCACAAGTGCAAATTAATCCCAAATTGAACGAGAAAACCGTATGATTACTTGTTAATAATTATACATGAAAAAATTTGCATACATTTTTGTTTGGAAATTTTTTTTTTGCAAAACTTTTTTTTGGGAAATTTTTTTTCTTTCATTTTTTTGGCAAAAGACAAGAAAAAAAATTTTTTTTCGATTTGTAATTTGCATTGGTGGTACACTTTTTGCATTGGTGTTACACTTGAACTGCACTCCTCTTAGCCAATCAGAATCGAGTAATTTTTTCATGTATATTATTAGTGTCGTAATAAAGTAAAGAAAAGTATTGACTGTACCGTATTGCATTGCATTGCATTGCATTGTATTGCATTTCATTTCATTGCATTGCATTACATTGCATTGCATTGCATTGCATTGCATTGTATTGTATTGTATTGTATTGTATTGTATTGTACTATATTGTATGGCGAAGTATTATTAACATTTATTTTAAACAGTAGAGTGATTTTCTTTAAACCGTTTTTACTAATTTTGGCTAATTTTGATTAATTGCTAGCTAATCTTTACGGTCTAAGTGAAATCACTCTAGTTTACTTACGGTTAGACTGGCTGAAGGCAAAAGGCGACCAGTTGATACAAAGAAACGCGATCAAAAGAAAATAAACCATAGTTACTTTTTTGCTGTATAAAAGAGAAAAAAAAGCGCTTTAGAAAAAGGAAACGAAATAAAAATAACATCAGAGTTGATATAAGTAATATTACTGAATTGAAATGACCGAAGGGTGCCATTGCGTATTTACATTTCAATTCAAATGGACAGAATGCAAATCACAGTAGTTGCTAAATATATATATATATATATATGTGTCGTAACTGTTCATCAGTAGGATGCCCAAAATGCGTGCAATTCCACAATTGGTTTCGGCTCCATTAAATCCTATACCAATTGCAGAACATTTTAGGAGGAGCCACCCACAATGTGAGCACAGTCACGGACAACACAAATAAGTAAGGAAAATAATGCAAAGTGAAATTAAGACGTTATTTAACGAACTAAATGCACACGTCAATTAATCATGACTACTAACAAATCATTAAATATATTCCAAAATGCGTGGGTTTGATAAGAGCACATTAGACAAATCAGTAGCAATACAAAATCATGACCAGATAACACACATAGACTGATAATGAAACTCCCGACACTGATCCTGAGGGGATGGGTACTCCTTGGGATTTTTGCCCATGCCCTAAATATGAAGGTTCCCCAACCCCCCAGCCTCCCCCGCCCCTAACTCCCCAATCCCCTTTACGTTATATTTAGCAGAAGTAACATAATATGACATCAGAGCAATATTCATTACACAAGATAGTTAACATTTCTACACCGAGATCGACTCGCGTTTCAAAAGAAGGGTGCCATTGCTTATTTACATGACTACTAACAAATCATTAAATATATTCCTAAATGCGTGGGTTTGATAAGAGCACATTAGACAAATCAGTAGCAATACAAAAGCAGCTCATGACCAGATAACACGCATAGACTGATAATGAAACTCCCGACGCTGATCCTGAGGGGAGGGGTACCCCTCGGGATTTTTGCTCATCCCCTCAATATGGCGGTATATACACCGCGGAAGTAAGGTTAGACAGTGTTATTTACAAACTTTTCCAATTTCGAGTTCCTGTAATGTAATCAGACGAGTATTAATGGAAAAGAACCGTTATATTCTCGCTTATATTCTCACTTATATTCTCGGTATTACGCCACTTAAAGCGCCGTTTAATACTGACACTATATATTTAATTTTCTTCCATGCAACTTGTACAGGAACGTATTGCGAGACTGAAGTGCGAAACATCATCGCCAGAATTTTTTTATTTGCTGCAACAAATTCAGAGAGCCGCAGAACTTACGTCTACTAGGCTTTCGTTTCAACAACTTGTCTCGCAGGCGATATTTCCGTTTCGCGTTATATTACACGCTGTAACCTACGGTGTAACTCATGTCTCGCAACACGTTCTGCGCTGTGAAAAAGTAAAAAGAACCACTCCAAGACAAGTTGCACAATATTGCACGGTTTATACTGCACAGGACTCGCGGGATGGCATGGGCTGCCTGTGTAGCTTTTGATTATTAGTATTTCACTGTTTATTTCTTGGAACTAAGAAAGAACCAGAAAACTACTACATTTAACGCGACACAGAATTAAATATTATAAATGTTTTATTCTCAGCATAATTATAATGAGTATTATCAAATGGCTTGAACTTTGATTTATCTCAATTTATACAACGTCAAAACAGTCGCCGGCAATATCTATCATACTGATCATAAAAGCCCTGGCCACCGCCCAGATGGAGGCACGCAGCAGGCGAAATGAATCATGTGTCAACAGAAAAATAAACTACCACTCACAAAGTAAACGCTTGCTAATTTTTATGATTGAAATTTTGGCCTTCTTTTCGGGCTTGCTATCCAGAGTTTGACAGATGAATTCTTAACTGATTTAATATTGTATTGAAGCTTGCAATTGGTGGGCGAGATTTCTTCATCGCAAGATTGCCACGCAGGGCGAGATTGCTTCACGGAACGTTTTTCTGTAGAAATGAATTGTCAGGACGATATATGGAAAGTTGCGGTTTTAATGGTTGACAACCACTTTTAAAAGAAAACCAACGCTGTAAACAAGAGACAACACCAGCAGGGTGATTTTAAAAGCTGCCAAACTGGCCAATATTTGGCACAGGAAAGAGTCCATATCTTACTGAACAAAAAACATGAATGTATAAATTAAACTTAAACATGAAATATTTTTATTAAATTGGACATAGTAACACCACTTTTCATACATCTTGAAATCTGGCGTTTTCTACGTCGGTAGCCATAACGAGACAGAAGCTCACAAAAACTGGGTTCAGTAACGATCCGTACAATATCATACAATAAATTATGAAATGTCTTGATTGTTATTACGTGTTGATCGATTTTCGTGGCAGACAAATATAGCGGAAAAAAAACGAAACGAAACTGTTCAACACGCCACAAAAATGATTGCGTAGTTAAATTCTAGGTTGCTGTCTCATCTGTTTTTTCCATCCTGATTTAACTGTGTTAATTTGTGTTTTTAGTAATACTATATAACTTACTTCAGACCGCAACTTTTGAGCTATTTCATGGGAGATCTTTCTACAATTTTTAAACAGCATTTGGTTGTAACACTGGAGCCATAGGACACTCCTTTTGAAACCAAAGTGCGCAAACACAATATTGAGTCAATCCAGGTGAAACGAAAAGCTGCTATTGAAACATACATGTTCCCATCTTAATATTTGATACTGGCAAAAGTTTTGTTTTTCAATTCCCTTTTGCTGCAGTTTAAGTTAAAACTAAAGAAAACACGAAAAGTCGAGCCGTTCAATTCTTCCCGGTCAGGTTTTCATAGCTTGTCCCTTTCCGGGCTAATTAAGGCTCTAAATTAAGATGCTAAACTATTGGACTACTCAGTATTTTATTTATCCAATTTGCCAAACGATTTTCCGTTTTCATCGTCTTTCTTAAGACCAAAAGACGCCCGTTTAGGTTACAAATTGTTCCGTGCCAATCCGCCGCAAGTGGCCAAGTACTTAGTGCATTTATTCTAGAACCTCTATTTCGCATTTTATCGTATCAATCACTTAAATGCGTACACAACTGATGAATACAAGCTATTGTCTGTGGTTTACCTTAACTAGTATACACTTAGAAAGCTACGCTATTATTGTTTAAAGATTAAACTTGCACCTTACCTTGAAAATGAGGTATGTTTGTCCTTCTCAGCGTCAAAAACCGTGTTGCTTGTACCAGATTAGAAAGTGATTGCAAAAATCAGCCAAGATTTTTTTCGAAGTGAATAAGAAAGATCTCAGTCGGCTAAAAAAATCTTTTGTGAGTGTTGGGATCGCTGCGATCCTGACTGGAAAATATCTAGAGCTATCGGTAAACGAGAGCGGTGGAGATTTTTAATCAGAGGTCGTAGCGATCAAGAGAAACACTGAAAAGGAACACAATTTTATGGCCTTTTATATCTACAACTTAGAATTCAAATCAAAATATTGCAAAATATCACAATATTCTAAGTAAGGAATATTTTAATATTCATAGACCACTGTCATTGTTATTTTGGCTATAATTGTCAAAATGATTGTTTTGTTTTGACAACGATTACTGATCACTGTAACTTGTCAACGTGCTGCAAAACATCTATTGGCAGCCATAAATATGTTCAACGTTGTTGATATTTAGAGAAAAATTCGAAAAAGAAACGTGGCTGATTGACAGAAGAAAGAAAAGGCAATGAAAGCAAATCAACTGAAAGCAAATATCAGAGATGGAACTATTGGACAAAACTATCCGAGACAATTGCGTAAAACCGCGATATTGTTGAGTATACAAAATATACACGACTGTCAATTTTCAGTCTATAATGATAAATTATCAATAACACACTTGACACACTCTTATCTGTAGGCGTGTAATCGAGGTCTGTAATACACGATTTCAGGGGGGGGGGGGGTACTCCTCCATTTTTATCCCAGGAAGGTGTGCACCCCTAAAAGCGTATGTTGGAGTTTTTGAGTGATCATCTCCAAATTTCTCCTTGTAATATCAATGCTTATTCAATCAAAGAGGTCATGAGAATTAAGGATATGATTACACAAGATGAGTTCTCTTGATATCCAAACAATTTCTCCCCACTGCTTCTATCAAGGAAACGTATGGGCGCAAGAAAGGAGACTTTCTATTTTGATCATGATATTGTGGATTAAAGGGTTAAATTTAACTCTGTGACTCACAGAGTCAAACTTTACTCGATATAATATGGCTTTACGTTTTGAGTCTCTTAGTTTGTCCGTTTAATGTCGTTGTTAACTCAAAATTAAGCCTTTTTTAGTCTCGATCTTGCACTCTCTTTCGAAACTCTGTGTTCTGAAATAAGGCGTGTATTTTAAAGACAAACGTTGGGTATCGTGAAACACAAAAGTCAATTAGGTCAGAGTTTTAATACGGCGCTACACACCACCACCATAGATTAAGTTGATTACTCCCCCTGACGCAATATACACTCGTTACTTATTGATATGTAAATACTGATGTGTCTATAGAGAATGCGTAAAGAGTTGAGATGTTTTTAAGATATTGCGAGTTGCTTCTGTTTCTTAGTACAACTTTTGGTGAAACAAAGACATTTCGACTAGTGCCTAAAAGCATTTTAAGGTAACAATCGGAGCTTTAGCGCGTTGTTGGAAAACTAGTGAGCAGCAAGACCAATTAAAAAACAATTATTGGATAATCTTACAGAATAGCCAACTGGATATTGCGTGGGTTAAAGTAATATACGTTATATACGCCATTGAGTACAGACCCGATGTCTTTTCTGTAAATAAATAGCGATTACTTCATGGGAACATTAGAACCAGTCATAACCTCGGGCTTTTAATACACAACGGAACAAAGATTTCAACTGCGAAATGATGGGATATGTACAAGTTATAACAAGAACGAAGGAAGTCGAAACTAAAGATTTCTTTCCTTTATATTGTTTTAAGAGTGTTGTAGCTTTATATATATAAAGTCTGAGAATATAAACTTTTACTGTCGGACGTATATTTAGACATTAGGGCACGCTGAGTCTAAAGTGCTGTACTTAAAACTCTCTTAAATATAAACCTCCATGACTACTATATTGCGTAAGACTTTTATGAGAGTTTTATTTTGCACATTGGTAGTTATTTATTTTCGATTCGAAAAGAAGGAAAACGTCTGAGGATTTAGTCATACAAATTGTGTACCTATAAAAGCTTTCAAAGATGCAACTCAGTTCATTACGGGTCAAACTTAACATAGGCACGCAATGAGTATTTGATGTGATACAATGTACAATACTGGATTATACATTGCATCAAACATTCACGTGGTAAACACGTGATCATTTGTCGGGTTATCCATTGCCAAGGTCGCCAGCATTTCTCTTCTCCATTTGTTTAACTTCTTGGCTTTTTTGAAGAGAGAAAGTCCATTGAGATAAGATGATCATGACATCGAGCATCAATAACACAATAAAATGTCGGTATTAGTACATGCAGTATATACTCTCCAACACCCAAGGAAAGCAAAAAATATATATGGTTCGCAACTTTTGGATGTCAAAGAGCCAATGGTGAATAATTGTATTCAAGGAAACCGGGGTTTTTTTTTCAGACCTGAAAGAAACAAGCGTAAGCCAGAGTTCGGGACGAAGAATCTTTGATATCGAAAAACAAAACTGTTGTTTCTGGGTATGGCATTGATATTTATCTATTAACTCTCCTCAACACAGAAAATATCACACGCTATCTTTAGTCCTAAAGAAAGGTCTAGTATATCATTCATGGCCTAAGATTGTGTTCTCGTGTACATCTTAGTGGCATGTAAATAGAGCATACATACATGTGAACGTCTCTTAAGAACGAGTGGAAATGCGGAACAAGAAACATAAAATTTCTAGCTCTTCTGGGGAAATTTTGTTAAAACCGTTCAGCCTGCTTACTAAGTAAGGGTTATCTCAAGAAGAACGTTTTCCGGAAACACGGCGTCTTTGCATCGTGACGACTTAAACCTTCAGGTTTAGCAAAACAATTCCAATTTTCGGACGTTGCCTGAACTAGCGAACGCGGCATAAGAATGTAGGAAATGCAACAATATTGTTGTAATGTCACGGGCTAAGTATTCTACAATAATTTTTCGTTGTTAGTGTCATATTGTAATCTTGTATGATGACATTCATTTTTAAAAATTCAGTGATACATTGTTGAATTAATATTTACTCGCAAGAAATAGATTTCTAAGAATAGGGGTGAAAAGATCATTGCAAGAATTTAAAACTGTTCTCCCAAAAATTCTGTGCTATATGGGAAAGAAGATATATTTTTGCAATACTGGACCAAACTCGAGAGCTTTGATATGAGCGCAGAAAAAAAAACAGAAAAGAAACTTTCTCTCAACCGATTACATTGCGCACCGTTGTGCAATTTACATTTAGGTCTCGCTCTTTTTAACATTTGTTGTTGGTGTTTTCCTGTGCGTGAGTCTAATATTGAACTTATCAAAATATAAGAAAGGTGACCTCGCAATAATCCTGCACGAACTGAAGAATTTGTCAACTTAGAATAGCTATCGAGGCATATTTACAAATGGGCAAGTTATCAATGGGCAAGTTATTGAGTAAAGAAGATCAGGACGCAACTGGTTACAAGTACGTACACGCTCAGGCTTACGTGAAGTAATCATTCGCTTATATGAACGATAGACTAAATCGAGATTACTGTATAGCGCTTTAATAAAACTATGTAAATCACAGTCAGTGTAACAAACACTTATGATTAATTTCGGTTGTAGAAATCCGTTAAGGCCTTGTTTTGCTTATAATCGGTATTAAGCTCAGAGCTGCTCAGGTATGCAAAATCACGTCTAAGAACGATTATTGTCAGTTTATAAATATGTGGTGTTTTTTTTTGTCTCCATACTTTGCTCACTTAATATGACATAAACAACCTTCAGGTTTAGCTAGATCAAACCAGTTGGATTTGCGCTAAAACTGTCCCATTTCCAGTGACTCAGTATAACAAAAACAGCTTCAGTACCAATTCATCGCGGAATGACTGGGAAAACGTCTTGTGCAATAACTATTCTTAGCAATATCTTGCTCATTCCAATATTCATCATTGGCAAAAGCAACTGCAATTTATGTTTATCTTTGGTTTGTTTTTTCCTGAATACATTTCATGATGTCATAGAAACCTTCCTCAATTTGCAGCTAAATGATACTTTGTTGTAAATTTAGATTGTCAGTTTATTTTAGGACTTCTTTCGTTTCAATTTCAACAACAACTGAAATTGCAGTATATTGTTGTATTTATTTAGGTATTTCTCTTCCTAAAATATATAAACTACGTAGTCAATGTAATCAAACAATTTGTAGCTAAACGATACTTTGTTGTAAATTTAGACTGTCAATTTATTTTAGGATTTCTTACGTTCCATTTTTAAGTTGTTGTCATCAGGTAAGAGAGTTTGAAAGAAACGAATTTATCGCAGTATATTGTCGCTGTTTAGGTATTACCTCAGTGTTCTAAAATATATAAGCTGCGTAACGGTCCGTAGTCAACTATATGAAATCCTAAAAGGTTATTGCATTTTCCCTTTTCTTTATTTTCTTTTTTCCTCCATTGCTTTCTTTGGAATACCAAAACGCCTTGCTTAAGTCATTGTAACAAAGAAAAAAATGCCGGTGACCATATCATTTGCACGTATTCGACGCGTGAAACTGGTTTCTCGCAGGTAAACCTGGGGGAGTTAGCGCGTGGAGATTCACGCTCACTCCAAACCTTTTGTTCGTTGGTGAACTATTACGCACGCAAAAAAAAATAGACAAGCTAGAAATATAGCGGTAAAATTACTAAAGGATGATGAAGTATGGGGAATGGGGTTCTGTCTGAGATAACTTAAGGTTTGAGGTGGCTGTTGTTCAGATAGCGGGATTACACTCAGTACAGTTTGTATACTGACTCATAATACAGCAGCTACAATTTCTTTAAAAGCCCACCTTCACCCAAAATGCTGCGCGTGCCGTGATCACTTTCTGTGCTGAATTTCGTGTAACACGAAATTCACGCTTGAATGCGTGCAACCAATCAGATCACGCGTATGAACAATAGAGCATTTCAAAACAAAAATAAACGACCGCAACGTCTTTTGGGTGAAGGTGGTCCTTTAACATTCTACAACAGTTTTACTCATCAAGTTATTACTATTCATGAGGTTTAACTTTATACCACTGCGAATATACTGGGGTAAAATTATCGAAATAGAGTGATTTTCATTTTAGTGTCGAAAGTGATTTCGCAGCTACCTTGGTTTTGTATTGCCACGCTACGTGATTGGCTGAAACATCTCGCGCCACTTTCTCAACCAATCATCAGAAATAAAACCAAAACCAATCGTGACTTGCCCGCACGCGTTTTCCCGCGCTTGGCACCGGCTTCTTGTATTTGCTTCGAGTTCTGATTGGTTCATCGAATTGTCTGGGTCTGTTGTGATTGGTCAGAATTATTACTTTGGTTTTGGTTTGACGACACTGCTTTGACACCAGCTCTATACTGGGGCGGGAGCACACAGCAATAAATCCATTCAGTTTTAGTATCCAAGGTAAAATTTTACCCCGTAGGAACTAAACTGCTTCTAATCATAGCATTCTCCAAGTGTGTTTATTGAGTGAAAACTGTGTACGCTTGCTTGGCACACACTCGCATGCTCTTCACTCATCCTTTCATTACGCCTTCTCATTACTTAGACCTTACAAGGAAATCAAATGTCAGAAAACAATTAGTAAAATTTCGTATAAGTCAGTAATCATAAATTAATGATTGAAATTGGTAGATATGAACAAATCACGAGAGATGATAGATTGTGCCCTACTTATGTGGATCTAATGAAATTGAAGATGAAATTCACTTCCTTTTTCATTGTCCTAAATACTCAATTCTTAGGGACGGATTTTACAGGAAAATAGGGTATCACCTACCAAATATAAAACAGTTATCTCCTTCAGAAGTTACCAATGAATTAATGAACTCTCGTAATTATTTTGTAAATATTCAATAAGTAAAATTCATTCTTTCATGCTTAGATCTCCGCAATAATCAAATTATCAATCCAGACTGATGCATCTTAATTGAACTTTCCCTTTCTTTATTATATTATTGTTATTTCATTTTGTTATGTTGTTCTTTTGCAATACTGTAAGGATTTATAGTCATGCAAATAAATCTACTTGTTGTTGTTGTTGCTATTGTCAGTCATCATTCTCAGACCAGTCTCGCGGTATGTACTTGGTGTATCCCTTGTTATTTTGTATTTAAACACTTAGTTTTTATTTCAGTAGAAATAAAAGATAAAACAGCAGAAGAATAGGGAATCGAACCCGGGCCGTATGATCTGCTCCATGCACACTATCCACTACACCACCGAGGACTACATTGTAGCTGCCGGAAACTGTAATTTTTAAGGGATATAAGATAATATGCTGCTGGCCCAGACCATATATAAGAACTAACCCTTTCGATACACTGGAAATACTGGAATCAGTGCTTAACTCTAAGTACTAAAATCAGTGCTTCAACCCTAGATACTGTAATCCGATCCCCGCAATATATCTAAATACGTTACAATAAGGGATACATGCAGTACCATACATTATGATCAGGGATACACCAAGTGCGTAGGAGTCTCGCCCACGAAGCACCGCACAGTTTTCTCTAGCCTGTTACAGGCATTCAGATAGTGGGGAGGGCGCAATGGAGTGGCACACAGGAAAATCCCATGGCCAGACCCACAATCCTATTCTCGGTCAGGTTACTGAACTGACCAAGAAATGGCCTTAACGTTTTACAGACAAATCTTATCTCGCCCTGTACACTCGTATTCATTCGGACATGAACAACTGTCGTGGAAACTTTTTTTTAAACCATGGATGTATGGATGTAGGTAAAATAAAATGTGTGCGTCCGTGACTTCCAAAACACAACTGGGTCGTGGGTCGTGGATATTGGCAAATGGGTCGCGGGTAATGCGATGAGATTAGTTTCGGTGTCGAAAAGTCTGCATGCAAGCTAACCTGAAAAAAGCGTGCAGACGCCTCCGATTTAACTCTGCATGACCAGTATAATCCGGCACTTATTAAACCTTTCACATGTCAAGAGTGGCCAAGTTAAAGAATGAGTACATCTTCCAACTTTATTATACCCAGCAACAGCGTTTGCAAATCTCTCGCACATGACAACGGAAATAATGACCCTATTATATATAGTCAGTTTTACTTTAAAAGCTTAACTCGTCTTCAAATGCCTTACAAAGACTGCAAAGTAGACTGTATAGTAGGCAACATTTCAACGTATAACAGACTGACCAATGGTCTTAAAGTTGTATGTTGTATTCCACTTTAACATCAACTCCTTGCTGAACAAGGATAAAATTCGTGCATCGTGGATTGAAAATCAGTAGCTGGGTCGTGGATGTTCCTGAGTAAACTTCGTCGGTTTGATTGAATTATTCATATGAAAGAATGCTCTTAGATTGACAAAACTATGCCTTTCGAAGCAACAATTGCTAGTTAATAAACAAAATCTAAAGGTTTAGATTTGTATTAACATAACTAAAAAAAAACACGAAGATCACCTTGAATCTTCCTTTATCACGGATTGTCGGATATTAGATATTATTATTTATCGTAGTCACCATCTGTCTTTTCATTGGCTAAGAGCCTACAGTTAATTCTGGAAATCAGCTCACCCTACAGATTAGCAGATGAGTGAATAATCTGTAGGGTGCGCGCGCAATGCACGATTTCCAAGAGCTGAATGTAAAGTTCACGGGTGATGAGTGGCAAATTTTCACACACAGCCAAGTAAAAACATGGCTCGTCGATTCGCTTCTTCAACCGAGCACTAAAGAAATTGAGGAATTGCTGGACGATAAAGACTCGGAAAACACAAAAAGATCGACAAAAGTTGCGAAGGAACTGTTCCACGAATACCTTAAGGAGAAAAACAGGCATTTAGGAGCCGGGCGACAAAAAGGAATTAGCGCAAGTGTTGAAATCTTTTTTATGTTTGTCGTTATTTTCATTTAAACAACGTATAATAAAACAATTATTAGATTCGGTTTTTGTGATATCCGGAATAATCAAGGTCAAGGTAAGTGTTATCAGCCTCAACCGACATCACAAAAACCTCAACCAACCTCATCCAAAAACGGCCTCGTCGGCTAAGAATTAGGCGATATCACGCAAGCTTGAGCGCAATAATAGTTTTATAATTCAACACATTGATAACAAAGCACAGTTTGAAGAAAAAATATCGAGGCCGGTCCGTCAGTTTTGCGTTCTCTTGTCAAAATGCGAAATTTACCTCCATCGTTGGATATACGTCATCTAGACAGCGTATATCGATAACTTTATATATATATATATATATATATATATATATATATATATATATATATATATATATATATATATATATATATATATATATAGGATAAACATCTGTAGTTGCGAAGAAACCATCGTCTGTGGATCCAGGAAATTAAACCAGCGCTAAGCTAAGACTGGTTAATGCCCGTTTAATGAAAATGAGAGTGTCATCAAAGAACCTATCGGTGATAGCCACCTTAGGGTTCACAAACATCGATGTCAATCTCAATTTGGTGGACAATCTAGCGCCTGCGTGGCAGGCAGTGGCAGGCATAAACGGGGAGGAGGAGGGAGGCTCCCCAGTTACCCTGTTACCTGTTACCCTGCTATTTAGTAGTGTTGTGGTTCAATTTTATCCTTGGTTCAAATTTTATTTTCCTTTGTTTTTGGCTATGGTAATGTATGATAATGAGTTTTAAACAAAGGAAAATAAAATTTGAACCAAGGATAAAATTGAACCACAACATATATACCGTGTGTAGATTTCCAAAAGGAATCCTTACAGGATCCTCCTAACGATATATTACGTAATAGATCAACAACTCGTGCTTCGGGTTTGATCGGGGCATCCAAACACCGAGAAGCAAAGAAAGCACGAGGCCGCTTCGGCCGAGTGCTTTTATTGTTTCAACGGTGTTTGGATGCCCCGATCAAACCCGAAGCACGAGTTTTTTATCTGGCTTCTCAAATGAAACAATACAGAATTATTCAGTGTTAGTTTTTCTGGCTTTGTCCTTTTACAATGCCGTCACATGCATAATTTTATTGAGCTTGTTATGTTTCGCCATTTGGTATGAGACCATGTGCGAAGCAGAAGCGTCTCGGTTTAGGGAGGCTAAAATGGTTGTCGAAGAAGAATATATCCAGTCGATAAAGCTATTCCCCCGTCAATGAAATATAAAAAACAAATGGGCAACATCCTTTTTCTACGAATGGTAAACTTCTCGGACGGTTCAAGTTCCCGTTCTCTGAGATTCGAGAGGAATGTTTAAGGACTATGATTTACACAAGATCATGTCACTTTCTGCTCGCATTAAAAAAACGGACGCATTGAGTTTGAATCATTGGCTTAGCAAATTTGTCATGGATGTGCCAAAAAGTCGGGAGAGAGATATCCACCGAAGACTGTTTGTGGCATAATATGCGGTATCCGACGCTTTCTAGAAGAGAAAAAAGGTGCTGAAGCATTTTAAATCCTCTTGATAATGGCGACCGAAGGTGAGAAAAATGGTCCATTTTTTTTTTAAATTAAAATGTCGATGTCATATAATGTTGAAGTTTCAGTTATAATACTCAGATTATTGTTTTGAAGGTTTATTCTGTTTCACCGAGCATTGGACTCGGAATCGAAAGATGGCACACGAGATACATTTGAAGACCAAGACAGAAATGTAAGGGTCCGAATGTAATTATATAATTGAGTGGAATAACATGTATTGTTGCAAAACTCATTAATATGCAAGTGTTTGATTTGAGATCAAACACGATTTTGAACTGAAATCAAAACCCTTAACCCTATTCAGACTGGGCTTTTTTCGGCAATCTGTGACTGGGGGGGTGCTCCTCGGACCCCTTTCTATATCTCTGGAACCAGTATAAAGGCTAGGACCATGAAATTTATACACAATGTTCACCTCCATACAAGGAAACCTCACACCCAGTTTTGACCTGTCACACCCAATTATGACGTCACAATGACGTCATTTTTTTGTTTTTCCGACGTTTCTTTGATATTTTTCTATCCAGATACTTAAAATATCAAATATAACTGTAAAATCATCTCTTTAATATTAAACCATAATAAATACAAACAAGGACACACTTGTAAAGCGAGAAAAAGCAATAAAAAGCGATAAAACTATAATTTTGAAATTATTGTCCGCCATCTTGGATCAGCCATCTTGGATTTTCTTTTTTTTTTGTTTAAATTAAAATTTAAATAATATCTAAAAGAGAAAAGGATCAGAATGTATAAAACACGTATCAAACTAATGTCTATTATCCAAACAATGAACTTAGAAGCGTTATTTAATAAATAGTACAAAATGTTTGTCCACAAGTAAAAGAGAGCAAAAATTTACCTACCCCTCCCCGCAAATATTTGATGTTAAAAATTTTTGATGTCTTTCAAGAACTAGTCCCAAGAAAAAACTATTCTAGCAAGAAAATGCACTATAAGTCAAAGAACAAGATCTTAAAATAAAAAATTCACCATATTTTAGTATTTTGAAAACCTATGTGTCAAAAACCGGTTGCCATGGCATCACACTGACATGTTATGGATACCAAAATGTCCCTAGATAAATTCTAGGAAAAGTCAGAAAATTTCAGCCTCAAAGCTATTTCGGTGTAAGAGTTATCACAATTTTACTGGAGGGGGGGGGGGGTCGAAAAGCCCACCCCCCCCCCCCCCCAGTCCGAATAGGGTTAAGAGCTTGATCTGGTGTTTCATTGGGTATCAAGACTCATCCACCTGACCCGAATGGATGTCATTTATGGCTGGTCACTTTATGAATTATTAAAGAGTTTGAGAAAATAATTTCACCTCCGGTGAACTCGCATTCGGGTAGCGGCCAAATTTTTTGATAACTTGAACCCATTCCATAGCCGAGAATACATAGCACGCGTGCAAAATCTCCTGGCTCCTTCCTTCCGGGAAAAAGGATGATGACGCGTGCGCGCAGGCTTAGAGAGCATCGATGAGTTGAAATATCAAAGGAAGTTTACAAAATTGCTATAATGTTAGTCAAAGTAAAGCATATTGTATTAAGTTCCTTGCAATATAAAACACACTAATTAGTGTCTTTGTAAAGACTCTATAGAAAATTTCTAATATCACCGACAATAACTTTTGAAGACATGATTTCTTAGTACAATACATCTAGCACTGAACTTAAAATGATTTATAGTTTAGAGTATTTTGTGATATTATGTCGAACAATGCCTTGGTAATTATTCGTTTTTCATTGCTGCTATGAATTTCATAATTCAAACAGTTTTGTTTCACCCCGAGTATTTGACGGTTAGCTTGTTCTACTTTAATTTCGGAAGCTTTTTTCTAGTTACTTGCAAGATATATACAAGTGACTCCCGTCTCAAACTTCATATGCAATACTACAGCAATAAGAATTGAAAATACAAGAATTATTATTTGAGTTATGTTGACTATTTACAATGAGTTGTACTGCATCTGGAATATGGAAAAAGAATCAAAACAGATGAAACTACGTAGTAATCAGATCTGTTCAGCACAGATTTGTCTGAGGTAAGATTTCGACAAGCGGCAAAATTCAGAAAAAATGGACGGGCTCTTAACATTAGCAGGAAACATTATCATGCCGCGTCCCATACTTTTGACGTCTTTGACGTCGTCAGTTCAGTAATTTACAATTGGACTACAAGGTAGTCTTCATTTTAGTGTACGTTAAGAAAACGCGCGCGGCCAACGAACAAAAGGTATGGGACGAAATAAGTGTTATTACCAAAGAAGCAGTGACTCGTACGGAAACAGTGTACTCTGTTTTAAGCCTACCTCAGATTTCTTTTTTTTTTTTTGCAATTGTAATCTGAAACTTGATTAAATTAAATAAAAAAAGATATGCAAAGAAATTTAAAACAGAACCAAAGAAAAGTAATGCTCAATATAGTTTTTATTTTCATGATTTAATGATCCCATTTTATGATTTTTTTTTCACAGACTCGCAGGTTTAAACCATATTACCAATACTTACTCCGAGGACAACGATCTGATCGTTGGAGAGAAATATCAGCACTATATTATGTTTGTTTTGCTTTACCATTTGCTTCCTAAACACAGTTTGGAAATGAATAACTGAACTCGCTGTCGATTTCACTGCAGTGAACGGGTGCAGTTTAAACATGATATCGCCCGCTACGATTCGCCCGTTACAGCCGTTATTCCCGCCCATGCGCAGACAACTGTGAAGCCAGAAATTCAAATATGAATTGAGTTCACAGAATAAATACTAACTTCAATTCCTGACTTACAAAAAGATCCATAAAGATCTCAGTACAGTGTGAACTGAAGAACGGTTTTTTAAACATAATTCGCCAGCCATTATTCTCGTGTCATGATTCCGGCCTACCATTGATTTATTACTCTTCGTGATTTACCTATTGTCAAAATATGAAGGAAATTCATAGTTCTTGTTCTTTCACTTATTTGTGCATGTTTCTTTTTCAGGAATTAAGTATTAACTCTTCAACTGGTTCATTGTATCGGCGAGTTTCTTCGCCATTACCTTATATTTTTGGGCGAATCATTCGCTCTGCATAATGCAGTGAGATCGGCTGCAAGCAAGCCGTTTGGTTATTCTGAGGCGGTGATATTTAACAATTAGATTATGAGCTCGAGATTTCTATCGCGTGACAGCAGTTGATGAGGGCGAAGCCCGAGTCAACCATCACGCGATAGAAATCAAGTATCACTTGTCTACCACTTGACCCGATAGGATTTCCGGCATGTCATTAATTTCGTCTTTATATTAGGCGTAACACTTACATAAATCGTTACAATATAGTGGTAAACTCGTTTCTTTCAAACAACTTAACTTGACAACAACTACAATAACAACATAACAATCAGTTCCTAAAAATATATTTATGAATTTACAACAAAATTATACAAAATCGTAAAAACTCTTATTCTTGGTGGAGACACGGTGGTCTAGTGGTTAGCGCGTCGGACTTTCAACCTGAAGGTCGGTGGTTCGAGCCTGGTCTCTGTCGTCGTTTTGTTTCCTTAGACAAGAAACTTTACCCCACACTGTCTCTCTCCACCCAGGTGTATAAATGGGTACCGGCGACAAAATGCTGGGGGTAACCCTGCGATGGACTAGCATCCCATCCAGGGTGGAGTAGTAATGTTCCTAGTGGCTTCATGCTACAAAAACCGGGTTAAGCTCCGGCCGTGTGGGCCATCTGGCTCGTGTGCGACTTTACTTTTTACTCGGCCATTTCAACTTTAACAGAAATAAAATACACACTGCGGTTGTAAACATGACAAAACAAAACATGCGTTCTTTTGTCATGTTTATAACCGCAGTGTGTATTTTATTTCTGTTAAAATTATACAAGCTAATAT
Organism: Cladopsammia gracilis; assembly: GCA_022457155.1. Classification (NCBI taxonomy): domain Eukaryota; kingdom Metazoa; phylum Cnidaria; class Anthozoa; order Scleractinia; family Dendrophylliidae; genus Cladopsammia; species Cladopsammia gracilis. Next base: position 800,191 of record JAJGOT010000311.1, on the reverse strand, counting down.
ATATAGAAAGGCTGAGCCTAACAGCGTAGCTCTCTGAACAGAAAGCTGATGATAAGCTCAACTAAGGTGAGGGGTCGGAAGCACAACCGTCTGCGACCGTCTGCACAGTACATTTAGACTGTACAAAAGCTCACAAAAACAACTTTTTCTCCATGAAAAACAACGGGCATGGTTCTATGAGTATGGAGCTCCGCAAGGGGGCCTCTGCCCGATCGAGCTCCGCTACAAATTAATGAAGGTTACGATGTCAATATAAAAAGTATTAAGCAATTTCCCCTCGTTCGATTAGTGAGCTGTAGTTTCATATCACGGTAACAGCTAAGTATTTACTGAAAGCCAGAACAACTAGATGTGATACTTTGTTGAAAACAATGAAACACATGCACCAATTACGTCTTTCATGGGAACCCGCTTTAGGCGGGGGTAAACATGAATTTGAATGAAATTTGAAGAGATTTAAAGAGGGAATAGAAGGGAAAAAATGATTTTTGGAACACCAACAGACAGTTGATACCCACACAAGAGTACCCCAGGTTGCTAGTGGACTTAACTTAACTACAAATTCTATTTTTAAAACTTCACTAAATCTTCAACATTTCTTATTTCTCTTAATTTTACAAATCCTTTGAGAAAAACTATTTCCTCCCAAACATACCCAAAAATCACCCAAAAATTTACATGACACCCATAACATAAATTTATGAGATGAGCGAGAGTTTTTGGATTGCTTGAAACGTGAACGAGTGTCGAGCGGCGGGAAAATGGCGTTCGTGTTGACCTCCGCCTTAATACGGACAACCTGTAAATACGGATAGTTTCCATAATCCAAACGGTGTCCGTAGTCCCTACGGGATGCGACTGAAACTGTAACAATTTTTTAAAAATGGACTGAAACCTTCTTATTATCGCAGGCTTCCGGTGGTTTTCTGTATAGAGCGTTCACGCATGTATCTAGGTCTCACCTTAAGCCAGATCTGTCATTTGCCGATTTTAAAAATGACTGCCCAAATAAGAATGTCTTCTGAATTTAAATGGCCCCAGTCTTCACTTCATGATGCGGTCTCAATTTTTCCGTTTAGTGAATATGCGCTGATAGCCATTCAAAGTTGACAAACCTGTTCAGAATAATAGAGGCTTCCGACTCACTGAAGAAAAATTCAAAGAAAATGAAACTTCGAGACATCGTAAACTGAACATTCTTTCCGTGAGAGATAGCGGGATCTAGTGTGTCTTTCGTGCAAAACGTGAGTGAAAACTTCGTTTTTGTCATCCGGCCTTCACTAGTCCAGTATTGGTGAGTGTTGTTTTTTTTTTTTCGTGAGGTACGAAATAGTGGTGGGATGAGAAATATAACACAAACCGCGGTGATAAACATATTGAACTTATTCATTTTTGATAAAACTTGACGTTTCGTATGCTACTACATACATTTTCTAAAGTGACCGTTAGTGTTAAAAACTATACTTATATAGTAGTATCGAGATTAAGTACAAAACTTAACAGTTGATCTATAAAAAGAAACAGCTAATTAATAAAGCATCAGCTTCTCGCTACTGACGTTTGCATTAAAAGCTTCTTTGATTTTACAGTGGAAATCAGTTTTGCCCGACGCTAAGATATCAAAATAATCCCACTTGGTGGTGGGATGTTTAACTTACTTCTACCCGCACTCTTTTCAGTCACGATCCTCAAAAACAACTTTCCCGTATAAATACTTCCAGAAAACGGCCCGAAATTGCTCCCACTTAGCTTTACTTTTAATGAACAAAGAATATATAGTATCCTACTCTAACTTTTGACCACTCAAATAAAATCAATGAGTATAGAATATATCAGTGGTTTCTTTAGGATTGAAAAGGACAAAACCTTGGTATATAATCTCCTTGCCCAGAATCCGAATATTTCTGGTCCCGATTGTTTTAAAGGCGGCATGGATAGCGCTATGCACTGGATAAATCTTCATGCAGAAAACGCAATAGACCATTTTACAGTTGTCTTCTTAGTGTCCTGGCCTTTGAAGTTCAAAGTTGAAGTTGACCTTGTTATGATACAGACCTTGGAGCTTTTCAGATGTAAATTTACCTAGTTAGCATGAGAACAGCATTATTAACATATGAAAGGCAGAAAGGTTTGTATCAAAGCAAGGTCACCTCCAGCCTCACTTCCACTCAAAGGCAAGGTCACCAAGCACACAACTGTAAAATAGACTATTGGTTTTGTTAACGCTTACTGTGTCCACTGAACAAATCCTGCTCAGTTTCCAAAGACTGAAGGCTGACTGAAATGTTATTAGCTAGTGTTTTGGCAAGAACAGTGCCAATATGTAAGATAACGATAAAACACTGGTAACTGAAAATGATTTTAGTGTACTTAATCTGTGACATTAAAACAATATATAACAATTTCCTGTATTTTTATGCCGTATTCGATAGTTCCAACTTCCGAAAACTCGAACTGCTTTTTGTCTCACCAAAGGGTTCGAGTTGTCGAGATTCAAAGACGTTTCGGAAACTTTTGTTCTTGAAACTCCCCAGGGCTTATCAACAACAGCTATCTACAATGTTTCAATACCTTGGCTAACTTCCGAAAACGCTTCTTAATCAAGGTTGGCGGTGAAAAAGCGTACATGCAGGCTTAATGGTGTCAGTCCAAAGAAAGCAACATTTCCTACCAGAAGAGCATTATAGGGCCATTTATACGAAAGAAAATAAGACGCGTCTTAGTATTAAATAAGACGCGAACCGATCGTAAACAGTACAAAATAAGCATTCGTGTCTTATTTTAGACGCGACTTAAATAAGACGTGTCATCTTAGAACAGGGTTTTCAGCTGTTCTTATTTTGTCCGCGTTTTAAATAAGACGTGAACTTCCTCGTATAAATGCTTTCGCGTCCTAAATAAGACGTGAACAACAAGTGCGCCGTATCAAAAATAAGACGCGAACCATTTATACGTGATCTTCGCGTCTTATGTTGGACGCAAAAGTATAAATGGTACACTTCGCATCTTATTTAAGTCGCGTCTTAGATAAGACGCGTCTTATTTTCTCCCGTATAAATGGCTCTAATTTCCCTTTCGTTTCGCTTTTCATTCTTTCTTGAAACGTTCACATGTATGGCCCATTCACGTGCCATGCACATGAGAATATTAACTTAGGCCGCTAGCAATATACTAGAACCTTCGCAAAAGATAGGGATAGCGTGCTATATCTCTTGTGTGTCGAGACGAGCTAATAGATAAATGTATTAATGCTAGCTATTGTCAGAAACAATGAGATTTTGTTTACTAATAATCTGTGGATGTATTCTTAATGCTGAACTCTGGCTTTCTCTCGAGTCTTTTCAAATCTTCCACCAAAAACGCAATTGCTTTGGGTACTATTGTGTAATAAATCACTACTAGTACGAAAAATTTTTTGTTTTCCTTTGGCGTTCGAGATAACGAATGTTAACTGAACACAGACAAGTATATTATTTTTTTATTGATCGCTGTCATGATCCTCTCATCTCAATAAATCTCCTTTCAATACGCCAAGTAGACAGAACAAAAGAGAAGAAATATGCCGGTGACCTTGGCAAAGGGTAACCTGCCAAAGTATCACGTGTCTACCACGTGAATGTTTCATTCAGTGATTTATCGATATCCAATATCGGATCAGTTCAAGTTCGCATTGCGTACCTATGTTTAGCTTCGTGTCTATCTTTAGCTTTGAAAGCAGTTTAGATGCACAAATTGCATGACTAAACCCTAAAAGATTTTAAACTTTGCGAAACGGAAAAAATATAATCATTAAAATGCAAAATAAAATTCTCACAAAGGTATATAATTAAGAGGGTTTTAAGTACTGCACTTTAGACTGAACGGGTCTTAGTGTCTAAATATACGTCCGACAGTCAAGAGTTTATATTCTTAGACATGGATTATAAAAACTACAATCATTTCGCAGTACAATATAAAGGAAATAAATCGTTAGCTATGACGCTCTTGTGCTTTTTGCAAACTTTCAAATATTCTATTATTTTGCGTTTTAAATCATTACTAAATGACTCGAATGAACTATCGTTAAAACAGCAGTCCATGCTTGATTCTAATGATTCCATGAAGTAATCTCTATTAATACATTATTGTACAGAAAAGACACCGGGTCTGTAATTAAGGACGTATATAACGTATATTACCTTAACAGAAGCAATATCCGGTTGGCTATTCTGTAAAATTCTGCGATAGTTGTTTACTAATTGGTTTTGGGGCTAATTTCATCCAATTACACATTACAGCTATGAGTGTTACCTTGAAACGGGTAGACGATGGATTTCAAGCACCGACCGCATGTTTCGTTTGGCCAAATATTATATCCAAAGGCAATAACAACACACGATCTTTCCGGCATAAATATGTCAACTCCCACGGCTCCGTTAAAACAAGTCTTACGCCTCCACACTAGATACATGTCCGTATATTTTTCAGTACAGCCGCAAGTGCCTGGTAATTGTGTCCGGGGGGTGGAGTTATCTAATAAATTTTTGGTAGTGGTGCGTAGAGCGATACTAAAACTCTGGCTTAACTGAGTATGTGTTTGCAAACCCAGAGGTGGTCTCCTAAAATCCACGCCTTTTACTGGCCACAGAGAATAGCCCTCCAAAGTCCAAGAAAGTCCAAGAACGAGACTGAGAAACAATCCCAGATGTCCAGTTTAGTAACGACAATATAAAAATCAAACAGCATTATAGAAAGTTAATCGGCCTTGGCATTCATTCTAATTTCGACTTTTTCATCCAGTGAATCGAAAGGTTAAGGCTACATTGTCAAAGTTCAGTTGTTGGGAGTGAAATTTTGATTACTGAATTAACAGAGTTAAATAAATCGATAACCCTGTTTTTTTTTTTCATGATTCACTTTGCGACGATGCAAAACTTCCCAGCGTTAAAATAGAAGAGCACCCCCTCCTGAAAATGTGTCAACAGACGTCATCAATACGCCTCCAGTTAAGAGTGTATAAAGTATGTTTTTGATAATTTGCCATAATACACTGAAAGTTGACAATCGTGTATTCCGTATATTCAGCAATACCGCGGTTTCACGTTAACGTTTCAGCGGGTTTTGTCCGATAGTTCAATCTCTTATATTTGCACGCTATCAGCTGAATTTTTTTGGCTTTGTTTTGGTTTTGTTTTTTCTTCATCAGGCAATTTTTTTTCTGGAAGTTTAATAACAACAAGCAGTGAATTCTAGTTAAAAAATATTGCAGTTTTAAAAATATATATAAATAGTGGTCAAAACGTTAACAAAACGATTATTTTGACAATAATTGCCAAAACAAAAATGACGGTGCACTATATAAATGTTAAAATATCCCTTACTTATAATATTGCGATATTTTCAAATATGAGGATATAAATGCCGATAAAATTATTGTCCTTTTCAGTGTTTCTCTCGATCGCTACGACCTCTGATTAAAAATTTCCCCCGTTCTCGTTCACTGAAAGCTCTTGATATTTTTCAGTGATCGCAGCGATCCCAACACTCAGAAACGTGATCCTTCTTCAGTTTAATAGCCGTTGAAAATAATTGGCAATCGCTTCTTGATTTGGTACAAGCTGTCCGATTTTTGACGCTCTTCAGGAGGACAAATACCCCATTTTCAAGGTAAAGTGCAAGTTTAATTTTTAAAACTATTATATAACTGGTAACTGATTTAGTGTATAAATGGTATAATTCAACCACAGACAATAGCTTGTATTAATCAGTTGTGTACAGATTTAAAGTGATTGATACGATAGAATACGAAATAGAGATTCCAGAATAAAAATAATGCACCAAGTACTTGCATTGTCCACTTGCGGTCAGATCAAATCGATCAAATCGGAACAATTTGTAACCTAAATAACTAGCGCGTTCTAATTCTTGATGTTCATTTGCAGTTCCAGGCGCTTAAAAGTTGAAATTCTAACGTTGTGGAAACGAAAAATCGTTTGGCAATCTTCTTTTAGGCTAAAGTGTTTACAAATAACAACCAAGAGGAAAAAAAAATACCGAGTAGTCAATTTACTTATTGCGGATCTAGAATATACGGGGGAGGGTGGGGGGGGAGGGGAGGGTAGTGAAAATGTTAGAGACTGAAAAATGTTTTTCGGGTATTCTGTCCTTATCTTTTTGGCAAGGGAGTGGGGGGGCTGGAGCTAGGCTGAGGTTGAGAGCTACCTTAAATTTTCTAAAATTTAAGGTAGCTCTGAACCCCACCTACAGAATTTTTTTAAACTTTGCCAAAAAGTTGCATCTTATCCTACTGATCAAAATTCAGCAATAAAAAATGGGGTTCAACGAGCCATTTTTGAGTTATTGACACTTAAAGCTAAAATTAAGGGTGTTTTTAGCACGTTATACTGTTGCTATAGTAACATATTGTGTCACAAAAATGATAACAACGTTTTCGCCAATCATTGGGCATTCGTTTGATATCATGATTGCATTATCAACTGATAAAGGGTGGTTTTAATGACCCATCAAAATCTCTTAGTCTTGGAAAGTGCTGGAAACTGTTGGGAGCCACCTTAATTTTAATTCCTGTACTTTGAAGCAAGATAAAATATCTTTCGTGTGCCAAATATTGGCACGGTTGGCAGCTTTTAATTTCACCCGGCTTGTTTTGATTCTTGTTTACAGCGTTGATTTTCTTTTAAAAGTGGATCGCAACCATTGAAACAACTTTGATATATCGTCGTTGATACTTCATTTCTGGTTAAAACGTTTCGTTGAGAAACTGAAATCCCACTCACCATTGCGTGCTTCCATCTGGGAGTTGATCAGGACTTTTGTAATTAATACATATTGCTACTGACGGTATGAAATAATTACGGAAAATCAAAATTCACACCATTTGATTTTGATATAATTTACTATTGATAAAACAACTATCATGTAAGGTTTCCTGCTTTGAATTAGAAATCACCTTAGTTCCATGAAAAGAATCGTGAACTACGGTTTTAATATTTGAAAAACAAGGCGCCTTTGAGCCTGCGAAAGCAGACGTTTAAAGGTCTGTCGGCCAATTCGCAAACAATTTGTTTTAATTGCAATGGTTCTTGTAATAACGACTTGTCTCAGAACGCTTTGCGAGACAAGTAGCTGTACAAGGTAGCAGACAGAATGAAGTCCATTCTGCTCTCTGAATCTACAGCTGCATCTATTGCAGCAACTTTATTTTCTCGCGACAATGTTTCCCGTTACCAACCATGTTACAAGCTGCAATGCTTTATGCAGCTTGTCTCGTATGCATTGCGTTCGGAAAGCGCTTGCACCGAATACAGATTGCATATAGTGTGTTAAACCGCGGGCGCCTAACTTAACTGACGTTATGTTATAGCGAAAATATAAGGGTAACGTTTACTGATGAATACCAAGATAATATAGATGATAGAAATAGGAAACATTTGTGAATATAGAACCGTCTTAGATTAATTCCACTGTGTACACGCTGTTTGTACAATTATGTTGATTCAGTAGAGAACAGAAAAAAAACTCTCTAAATTTAGTCATTTTCCCACCGAACCCCTTGATTACGCACTCGGATGGAAGCTCGTGTGCCAAATATAACTAATTATTGCTCAGACTTTGAACTTTTAACCTTTAAATTGAAATTTTCTCGATATTTGTTTTTCAACTTCTAATTTTGCCCGTGTTGACTCTTGTTTACAAAGAGTTTTTTTTTTTTTCCTGAAAATGATCGGCTGACTAATTCCGATACAAGTCAGTACAGTCACACAGGGAGTTGTCTTTAGAAGTAAAAAGTAACTGAGAAAGCTGAAGAGTTGAGAAAGCATGAAATATCAGTCATCAATGCAATAGCCCATCGCTCAGCCAGCTAAATGGAAATTGGAAAGAGCTGAAACTAATCTAAAACATTTTTTCGGTTTCGTTTAAAACAACATAGGTGTAGAAATGTTTGCTATTGTTGGCGACTTAATTAATACTGCTCTGACAGTTTACACGGTATATTAGAAATTATATAAAGATGAAACAACAATAACAACAAAGATATTAAATGTAAGGAGAAATTAAGACTCGGAAAAAAATCCGAGTCCGAGATTTTTTTCCGAGTCTTAATTTCTCCTTACATTTAATATCTTTGTTGATATTAGAAATTATACACGATAATTGATGACTGATAATATACTGATGATCAAGTTTTAAATGATTTCTTTTTCTACTGAGTCTTAAATTTAGATTTCTGTCTCGAAATAGAACTAACAAACAGAACCATCTTAATCAGTAATGCACTAACAATTTTTTCTTACCAACGGACTTAAGCTTTAACCACTATGAGCTTTCTTTTTATATATACACGTGCCGTCATTTGTGTGCTTGATTATGTAGGTGTTCAATATATGCTGATATTGTAAAGATCGATAAATATAATTAATTGGTAGCTCACCGACACAGATCCAACTACTTCACTTTGCGTTTACTAGAAACTGACTGAAAAAAAAAAACTGACCGAAAAACTCGTACCTGCTATTAAAGCAACGTTTAAGTAATGCTCCTCATAAAAACTTCTTCTTCGGCATTGGCTCTTTCCCACATAGAATATCTTTGGTTTCAAGAATAGAGGAGGGGCTGATGGTTCATAATTATATTTCAGTATAAAAATAAAGAAAATCCATTTTGCGTCATATTAATTTTAGGAAATTTTCGTGCTTAACCAATCAGAAAAGCAGAAAACAATAGCTCATAATTTTGCCCCTTTGACGAAGTTCCCCAAATACAAAATCTTTTAAAAATTGCATGTTGTGCGATTGAGTCTTAAAGTACTTGAAACCTTAAACTGAAAAAAAAATTAGACAAAATGCATCTTGAACCTTAACTTTTTAGCGGTTTTTGAGTCTGGGCCAATGAGATCACTAGTTGTAACAATGAAAAATGTTGACATTCCATCGTGCATTGCCGTTCAGCACTTTCCTTCTTATGCGGATCATTACTTAATTTTAATTAATAAAGGCTTTTTTACAAATTCTATTTGTGATTCTATTATCGTATCAGTGTGGCATTTTAAATAAACTGATATTGTCCTGTAATGCTCTTTATTGTGTTGTATATTGTGGTTTTAGTGTTTGTGAACAAAAATACTTAATACGGCATGACCATTCAATCAGATAACAGCCACCTACACCACCTCGGACATCTTAGTGAGAATTACATAACGTAAAAACAAAAACAAAGAAAACGTACAAAGAGGTCCGTTAGAAATGTGAATAAAATATAATGACAGCTGAAATGTCAATTAATGCTTAAAAATTATTTGAGCAACAATAATGCTTTGCTATTCATAATTTCCATAAAATTTTGTTCGAGTCATACAGTTTAAAGAACCAAGGCGAATTTCACCAACTGTCAACTTTATAATATATAATAACTGATGATTTAATATTCTTGAATGTAAAGCTAATTATTTATGGTTTGGAGAAAAAATAAAATGTGAAATATATGAAAACTCCAGACATTTCAGCTACAAGTACAGCAATTATACGACTATGTTATGCCTTTGTTTGAGTAAACTCTTATATAGCACAAAGTTTCGTGTTAGTCTTCCTTCTTAATCTTTAAACTGGGGCTCTTTCAAGAGATTTCTACTTATGATCTTGGTGGCCGTCACAACTCTACTAAAACTATAATGAAAGAAGTACCAAGCATTGCTAATACATGAAACGCTCCTTAGTTAGTCTACCTAGAGAGAGAAACATATCAAGGGAATTCTCGAAAGGGCTTTTTCGAAACACTGGTGTCACTTCTGTTTTCCTTCGTCTCTTAAAAAAATAAAATATCGTATATGGTCTTTCAGTTTATGCAGCTAGTGTTTCAGATCTTATAGTTGTGCAAAGTTTTTTAAAAAGATGTCACAAGAGGCGCTACACATCAGTTCGTTTTAATATTTTAGAGTTTTTAGAAAAAAATGACCGCCGTCTTTTTAACAAATTTAAACATAGAGACCACCCACTCTGGCATAGTTTACTTCCAAGGTATAAACCATCATCTGCGCGCCTTAGAAACAGAACCAGCTTAAAACCAAATATAAACACCGAACGTTTTAAAGATAGCTTTTTTAATAGATTAATCTTTAAAAGTATAACTTAGCCATATAATAATTTAAATCTTAAAATTCTTAGATTCTTAATTTTTAATTTGTCTGAACCATTGTATATGTTGTGGTGCAATTTTATCCTTGGTGCAAATTTTATTTTCCTTAATTTGTTTAAAATTCATTTTCATACATTTTCATACATTTTCATACATTACCATACCCAAAAACAATAGAAAATAAAATTTGCACCAAGGACAAAATTGCACCACAACATATATATATAACTGATTGTAACATCGGATATGTATTTTTATCTGATGAATAAAGACTTATTATTATTAAAATCGGTTTTCTTTTTCAGATTTTACAGCAATAAAGTAACCATGGATCGTTTTCTTCTGGTTGTGTTTCTTTTCATCAACTGGTCCTCTTTTGCCTTCAGTCAGAGTAAGTAAACTTTTAGCAAACAATTTTGATCTGAAAACAGCAGGAAAAGGATATAGATTTTGGCCGTTTTGACCTGAAACTGTGTGTGGGAAGGGCCAGCGATAATGATAATTCCAGGGGTTAGATCTCAAATGGGGTAAGAGAACTCATATACTCTACTCTGCAGTAAGGTTAAGTAGGCCTAGGTTTCGAGCTCCGGGCGGTGCAATCCTGCCTCTTATAATTCCGGGGACATCTCCCTCCCCGGCAACACTGCTTATATTATCGCGTAACTAGCTAACTCCAAAAAGTCATAATAACACTTTTACACCGAAATCAGTTCTAACACTGTGAATCAAGTCAAGTCAAGTAAGGGTTATTGACCAGGAGCGAGGGGATATGTGATATATTCCCCTCGTGGCGTACCCGAGGGCGTAGACCGAGGGAACGCCACGAGGGGAATATATCACATATCCCCGAGGGACTGGTCAATAACATGCTTATTTTCCACCTTGTGAGGTTTTCTAAAACAAAGAAACTATTAATTTTTCGGAGAGTAACATTCCGTTCAATTCAAATGCAAAAAAGCATGATTCCGCAAGGCCGCATTGGGATCACGGCACATTACGAAGCAAGACGGTAAACATGTTTTGCTTTTGTCAAATTTGCATTGAGCACGTTGCTTCGTTATGACTAGAAGGAGAGAGAGAGAAGAAAATGTATAAACAGTACTCGTGGTCTCCCCATGGCCCAACTGCCCGTCTTCATCTTTCGAAGATCAATGGAGTGGTTGCGGTGTGTTTTCCAAGGGAAAGCGGCAAAAACATATTCAGGTTCAAGCGTAAAACGAGGCGTCATACATTATTGAAGACCCGAAACCTGAATCGAGGTACGATACCATCGAATAATTATATTAACATTTCGCTTTTTGGTCGCGACCGGCAAGTTAATTACGTAGGAACATGATTGATTGACCGATGCTAGAGCGTTTTCCTTGTTACGCCCTATTTTGTCTTCCCGTTTGTGTTATTCTGTTATGAGGGGAATAAGTCGAGGGGACTAAGGCGAGGGGATATGTCGAGGGGAATATGTCGAGGGGAATATGTTGGGGGGAATATGTTGGGGGGGAATATGTTGAGGGGAATATATAATCCTTTGTTTTGCTTTTGTTATCAGATATTGTTTTCAGCCCCGCCTCTCCCCTGTTACAATCAAAGCCGCACCCAGCTTTTCAGACACTGTAATGAACGGGGTTATGTGATATATTCCCCTGAAAAGAACAAAGAAAACCGAGCTAGGTGGAAAATAAGTCATTTTCTTTTAAGCAGGGTGGCCCTTTCGGCACAAGGCTGGTATCAATAGGGTTCCTGCATTATTTATGATTATGCATAATCATTATGCATTAATGCTGCGCCCTGCATAATTTATGATTAAACTGTAAATTGGACTGTCAAGAAATGTCTCTCATTGTATCGGGGCAAACAACACATCAATGAAGCGGCAACACTATTGGTTGAGAAAACAATACATAAACGAGCTTAACAATTACCCTAGCCCTGATAACAATAAAGTCTATTGCCAAAGAGAACGAATGAGGGTGCCCACGAGGTACTGGCTACACATTAAGTCTGCAGGCTAAGCTTCAAAACTGAAGACTGTTAAATGTCAATAAAATAACAAAAGGAATGGGTTCACAACTGTGGACAGAGAGCCTTGGCAAATCACAGAGTAAAATGTAATTTACGCACGCAACACAATCTGATTATATGTGGTTAGATATTAGCAAGAATCATATATGGTCGCATGCGTTTAAGCACGATTCTCTAGAGATAGGGAAGCAATGCTTTCCAGTACTGTTGTCACTGTTGTTTGTTTGCCAATATTTCACAATATAAAACCGAAATATTTTTTAACTGGTCAGCGGGAGGGACCAAATTACAGCCAGGAGACCTGGCATAGTTTTGGAAAAGCGTTAACAGTTCTTGTAGATACACGAGTCCGCAAGCCTAAGGACAATACAGGAATACGTGTCTCGCAGAACCTCGCGAAGCTCGGGAGAGGGTGTGCCTCAAAATTTTAGTGACGGTGGGCGACGTGGGAGGGAGAGATGGAATTTCTGATTTATCTGGAGAGGTTGGATTGCATGGCCACAGTGGCCTCGAAATCTGAAGTTTAGATATTCTTTTTCCCAGTCGCTTTCATTTAACTTGTACTCAGTCTCCTGTCTTCCTAAAAAATAAATGGAAACAATACTTATTGTTATGTTTTTTTATCTTTCAGATTTATGGACCTATATTCCGTATGCCGTACTTGGTAAGGATTTGTTCAGATAATCAATGATTTTTTTTACATTGTGAAATGTTTACATCAACGACCTAAATCCTTGACTAATGAGTGACACTTAATTCCTTTGCTCTTTTTTGCCTGTAATCGAAATTCATTTTCTGTGGTGCCAGTGGAGTTCAAGTTTTTTAACTCATCACTTTCTTTCCATTTCTTTTCATTTCAGGTCCTAATAATTGGACAGGTGTATGCAGCACGGGAAGAAAGCAATCACCAATCGACATTAAAAAGACTGAGACAGTTTTTGACAAAGGCTTGGGTGCGTTTAAACTGAAAAATTACGACAGAAAACTGAACACAACCTTTAAAGGTGAAAATAGTGGCTATGCCCTGTCGATGACATTCCCTGCAGGAGTGTACAATGTCAGTGGAGGAGGTCTATCGGGTGTTTACACAACAGTTCAGTTTCACTTCCACTATGGACCAAACAACTCCGTGGGGTCGGAACACACTGTCAATGGAAAACAATTTGCCGCTGAGGTGAGTCAGCGTAGGAGGTCGTCTTTGTTGTTTGGCGATCTTTTATTCTGGTGGAGGAGGGGCGGAGTGTTGTTATGTACTCCTTTTAGATGCAGTTGGTCACTGCGTAACATTTTCTCTTTGGCGTGTCACACATTATGCTCCGCTTTTTTTTTTTTTTGCTTTCTGAGAAACTTAAAATATTTTAATTAGGGGCTATACACATGATACCGGAATGAGATTCGTTCCAAAATGAAGTACGTACTGTATTCACATGACATAATCGACCGGCTCAACCTAAGGCGTTCTCGCTTGCGTGGTTTTCGCGCCAGATCAGAAAACAAAGATGGCGCAAGTTTCGCGCAACGATACGCACGCGCCACTCGCCCCAGACTACACGTGTTGAAACGAAGTTCGTTTTCAGTTTACATGATACCAGAATGAAATGTTATACCTGAACGAGAATTTCATTCGGATTGAAAGCCGGAGTGAACTCATTCCGGAATGACCCATACGGGAACAAAATTTCGTCTCGGTATCATGTAAACAGATACAGAAAAATATATGGAGATGGGACGAACTCGTTCCAGAATGAAAGTCATTCCGGTATATCATGTGAATGGCACCACGAGAAGGTACTGATTAATACGCTTAAATAGTAATTATCCTGTTATGAATCTTCGTACTCAATTATAATGCCTGATTTTATGACATTTTACATATACACACTACATATTTCATCCTGACTATGGTGTTTATTTTCTTTCTCTTTTTCTCTGATGTTAACAGTTGCACTTTGTCAGCTTCAACACCAAATATGCTAACATCTCCCAAGCAGTTAATCACGAAGATGGTCTCGCTGTTCTTGGCCTCTTAATTAAGGTACAGTAGATTTAATTTAATTAAATAAAAAATACACGGATAATAAAAGAATTGAAACCAACCACATTATCTATAGTAAATTACTATTTAAATTTTTATTTTGTTTGACGATGATGATGACGATGATGATGATGATGATGATGATGATGATGATGATGATCGAGTGTTCTTAATAAGTATGATAAGTTAATAAAGTGATTTTTTTCTCCTCCTTTGCTTCAGGTTGGAGGTGATAATAACACAGCATTCTCATTTTTGGAAAATGCAAGAAAACTTAATGAAAGTTGTAAGTGTTTCTTGCCTTCCTTTATTTGTTGAAATATTTTTATAATCATATCTATTTTTTTCACTAATAAAAATGGTACCTCAATAGATTGTGATGTTGCATCTGCTCTTGTTGGTATTTTGTCGAAGCGACTTCAAATCTTTCGGATCCATGACAACCTTTGGAAACCTTCCGTTATCGTCGAAAATTTACGGAAAGTAGTCGGAAACGTTCGCGTGGAATTCGGGAAGTTAGTGTTGGGATGCCGCGGTCACTTGTGAGCTGTCAAGCTAGCTAGTTGAATACTGCAGTTAAATATAAATTCATATATAGCTATATATAGCTGAATTTTTGAAAAGGTGGTCAACGAAAATTACAGCAATTTCACTACAACTACCTTATTATCACTTATTTTCGCGCGACTTTAATTTCGCGAATTTGGAATAGTAATATCTTTTAACAGTACACTGATATAAGCAACCGAGGCATATTTAACTCGATGGCGCTGCCAATTAGCTTTTAGATAAGGATCGCCTTAATGTTTTCAAATGGATCTTCAAGCAACTCCCTGGATAGCTCGATGACTGCACCATTGGTCATTTGCCAAGGGAGATTTCTCGAATAATTCGCTTTTTTCTCTTGAGGGGAGGTGTTGTCAGCGTCAAAATTGTGGATAAAAACCACCGAAGATTGCCACTTGTGCAAGGGGGGCTGGAAATTCCAGTGAAATTGATTGCGGAGATCGACGGTTCTGAAAATAATGAAACTATCATGAAGAGGCTAAGGCAGCTGATCACAGAAAACTATAGGGAGCCAGATGCCGATGGCAAATTTAAAGACTTTAAAGACTGTACCGAGGAAGTGTTACAGGAACTAATTCAGCAAGATGAGTCAGATGATGAGGAATAAGGACATAACTGAAATTTGATCCCTCCTACTCGTATGTAAACTCCTAGCAGACGGAAAACTTAAATAGAGGATTTTATACAGGTCACTAATTTTTCGCGGGAGTTTAATTTCGCGAAATTTTTTAAATCGAGAAAATCGCGAAAATTAAGTCTCGCGAAAATAAGTGATAATAAGGTAGCCCAAACAAGGGTTCTTATGACCTCGATCAGCCCGAAAATCACAGAGAAGAAAGGGAAGAGGAAAAGGGAGCGAGGGCGAGAGAAAAAAAGGTCTGTGATTTTCGGGCTGATTGAGGTCATAAAAACCCTTGTTTGGGATAGTTGTAGTGAAATTGCTGTAATTTTCGTTGACCACCTTTTCAAAACTTCAGCTATATATATATTAGCCTATATTTAGTGTTGCCTGCTTAAATTATCTATTAACCCTCTACATTATCATGTTTGCACAGATTCTTCAGTCAATGACATTCCGGCATTCAGATTTGACACCATATTGCCTGACGACACGACCAAGTACTTCCGGTACAGCGGTTCTCTGACCACTCCCACTTGCAACGAGGTTGTCACCTGGACGGTTTTTAATGAGACAGTCTGGGTGTCTCAGTATCAGGTACAGTCAACACCAATCTTTAAGACGCCAAGCCATCTACGCAGACCTTTTTTGGCTCGTCACGAGAAAGTTCTGCGTAGGAGGTTATAAGTCGCTAAGTGGCACATAGGGCATTAATAAGTTCTCTCCATTTCAACTGGTCCCTAGAAAGCTGTGAATCCTCTCTTAGTTAAGGTTTTTGAGCCAGGAGTTGGGACGGCCCCTTTTCCTTTTACCCTCTGGTGTCAATCTGAAAGCAACTTTGGAGATGGTATTACTGGCTTCTCAACCTATATTAATATTTTTTATGAATACTTTTAGTGCCAAGAGTATTAATTACCGCTAATATAAGAATTTATAATATTGCCAATTTCTTTTTTTGAAAGCAACAGCACTATATGAAAGTACTGCTCGTTTGAACAGTCACACCTTATAACTGTTACTCTATATACTCAAAAGTTACAGCCACATCATCAACCATTTACTCTAACTGGGAAAGGTGTTAGCTGACAGTAGACCAAAAACATGGTCAATACACTGAAAACCGATGAGTGAGAACTGAGTAATCACCGTTTCGAATAAACACCCCACGACACAACTCTTAACCAATCAGTCAACTGTGAGCTTGGCAAAACAGTATTCAATCCAGCAGTGTTTTAGCCCACTTTTTAAATCAATGCTGCACGCTCTAGAAACACTTATCGTGGTGCAAGCTCGTCTGGTAGAGCAATGAGCCATTTTGTTCTGTGGACAAGAAATCCCTTATAGTAGTCTGTTGTTTATTCACTGTAAATTTCTTGTTCCTTAGATAAATCTCCTGCGCAAACTGAAGAAGAGTCGCACGAGAAGAAGGTATGGGAATTTTCGTCCAGTGCAGCCACTCTACAACCGAATCGTCGGGGCTAGTTTCCAGGTCTCTACCTCTACTGCTATCAACACTACTGCCACTACTAATAGTAGTATCAATACCACTACCACCACTACTACTGATAGTACTTCTACGAGTGCCACAGAGTCCGCTCCAGTCCCTACCGTCGAATTCGACTGTGGAATCACTTCCGCGGCATCCGCTGTCAGCCTTACCGCTGGCCTACCTTTGTCTATGTTGTTTGCTGCCCTTTCAGCCCTTTTTGTGCATTAGTTTGAAGTCACGTGGACATCGATGTAATTTCACATCTATTTATTTTGAGTAGCACAGCAGTTCATGAATAACTGACAGCGATATCGGCTCAAAAGTTAAGGTGCTTGCCGAGCTTGGTTAACTAATTGCAAATACGTACACATGCACTTTTGACTAACCAACGACAAATCTCGTACCCAGATCTCCCACGGTCAGGCGGACATTTCAGCACAATACAAGTACGAGTGAGATCTGGGTACGAGATTAAACAACGACAGCATACGTGCTACTTTTCAAACAATCAAAACCAAAATCGATACTGACTTGGCTTTGGTGCGTTTTCCCGCGCTTGGCCCCTTGTTGCAAGGTTTTACTGCGAGTTTTGATGGCTTCAGTGCATTCCTTGCATTTGGTGGAATAAGTAAGGCTTTTTTATGATCATTCATTTGTTGAAAATGTTTAAGCGTAAAGTATAAAAAGTGGGCTTTAAGTTAAGCAAGGTATGATGCATTTTTGTTGCTGATGTTTTTTGCGATATCTTAAGAAGAACTTTGTCTTAAGCTTGTAGTGTATGAATGATATAAATTGTACAATAAAGGTAGTTTTGATTTGGCAACGTTTAAATGTTGTTTGGTGATCGAGCTTCAAATTCTTCGCCAGAGCGAAAAGGACAATACGTTCTGCTTTATTTTCTTAGGTACTTTTAAATATGGAGATACTGCTCAAGGGTGGTTTAACACGATGCCTATACAGCACGCTACTTCCGCCAGTGATCCTTCAAACGGAAGACGGCTTTAAACATCAGCATAACCGTCCCTGTTTTTGTTAAACACGGTGTCAGTAAACGGCGCCTCGGGGGTGGGGGTTGGGGGTGGAGGGAGGAGGAGGGGTTTTCAGAGACTGCATTGTCGGATGTCGTGGGTCGGAATGCCAGTCACGCCATCAATATGCTGGCTGTGCTCAACGCCTTGTCTCGTCTCAGATGATCGCGTCATTAGGGAGCTGTAGATTTGAGTACGAGTACGAGATTGAGTACGAGTATGACTTTTGAATTTAATGCCAGTCCTGTCCCCCAGAACTGTCGTTCCTTCCTGATGAAGACCAGAAGATAAGAAGACTCTAGGTATATAATTGGGCTGATTAATGGTCATCAAGAGCACGCGAACAAGGTTTCAAAAGTCGTACTCGTACTCAATCTCGTACTCGTAGTCCGATCTAAAGTTCCCTATTGGGCGGTGGCGATGTCTCCCAATCTCGTTCCCAGATCTCACTCGTGCTTGTACTGCATTGTACACCTATTCGCACTGCATATATTACGAACAACGCTATAAAATCTACCACCATGAATAAATTACCCCATTGCTGCTCAACTACAGAAGCGGTATACGACGTTGAACAGTACGCGAGATTATAACCACAGTTCTACTTAAGAAGATACGTCGAGTGAAAGGTTCTGAAATGGCCGCAGAGCAACGACCGCGAGATGTGCAATATCCTCAGGCAGTCGAACCTCAAGCCGAACCAGCGCCGCTGGTAGTAGCGCCAAACCAGCCGCCTCCGGCTGAGCGACAGGAGCAACCTCAGCCTGCAGGACGAGTAGAAGGGGAAAGAGAGGGAAACGTCGAACTAGAGGTAATTTAAGACACGTGGAATTTACATTTTCTCATTCTGTTAGTTGTTTACATAGTCGTTAAAATTCGTGTTTCTGACCGAGAAGAACTCGTTTCACTGCGCTTGTTTAGTCCTGGTTTGCTGTGCTGCATTCAGTCATTGTTTGGAGAGTTAAAATGTTGTATTCTTATCCTTCGCGGTTGTTTCGTTAACTTTATCCTCGTATAAGTTTTGTCTCCTCGTTCGTTATCGTCGATACATTATGTTAATACATTTATAATTATGGAATATTCTCCAGGTTGTATTCAGTAGTTTTAAAGGTCGGCGTAGTGGTATTTATTTATATTCCTGTGGTTTCATTTAGATTCGAGTAGGCGTTTAGCCCACTCAGTATTTATTCCGATAAATTAAGTGTGGTCGCGGTCGACCAATAAGTTAAGTGTGGTCGCGGTCGACCAATAAATTAAGTGTGGTCGCGGTCGACCAATGATTAAGCGTGGTCGCGGTCGATCGATAAATTAAGTGTTGTCGCGGTCGACTAATAACTTGAGTGTGGTCGCGCTCGACTAATAAATTAAGTGTGGTCGCGGTCGACTAATACGTTAAGTGTCGTCGCTGTCGACTGAATGTAAGGGTGGTCGCGGTCGACCAATAAATTAAGTGTGGTCGCGGTCGACCAATAAATTGAGTGTGGTCGCGGTCGACCAATAAATTAAGTGTGGTCGCGGTCGACCAGTAGATTAAGTGTGGTCGCGGTCGACCAATGGATTAAGTGTGGTCGCGGTCGACCAATAAAGTCTGGTCGCTGTCGACCGAATGTAATTG
The DNA here is from genome assembly GCA_022457155.1 of Cladopsammia gracilis. Lineage (NCBI taxonomy): Eukaryota > Metazoa > Cnidaria > Anthozoa > Scleractinia > Dendrophylliidae > Cladopsammia > Cladopsammia gracilis. The sequence goes on along the minus strand of JAJGOT010000311.1, from coordinate 780,688 downwards.
GGGTCGCGGTCGACCAATAAATTAAGTATGGTCGCGGTCGACCAATAAATTAAGTGTGGTCGTGGTCGACTACTGACATCAAATGTGGTCGCTGTCGATCGAATGTAAGTATGGTCGCGGTCGACCGAATGTAAGTGTGGTCGCGGTCGACTAATACATTAAGTGTGGTCGCGGTCGACCAATAAAAGTGTCGTCGCGGTCGACCAGTAAAAGTGTGGTCGGGGTCGACCACGAACAATTGACAGGGCCCGAGTGGACTGAGAGAACTGTATGGCAAGTGTCTTAGTGCGCATTTTGTGTTTTGTAGAACCTGAAGAGAGAGCTCCAAACTTTGAAAAAGAGTATGGAGGATATGACAAAACCTACGGTGGCGACGCTAAGGAAGAAGGCTATGGATTACACGCACAGGCCGCTGACTGATTTCAATAAATTTGAAGCCCTGGAGATGCTGGAAAATTTGGAACATGGGGCAAGAGACAGCCGGGATGAGAAGGCAGAGTACTACCGTGTCGCCTGCCAGACGGCGAGAATAAAGATTGATTACCCCAAGGAACATTTCAGGTCCCTTTTGTCACGCCTCCTGGGGGACAAGGATCACCAGACGGTATTTGAGGCGGTCGCGAAGGTGGAGAAATCCATGGCCAAATGGCGAGGTTCCGGCGAGCAATGGCGAGGCCCCGGTGGGCAATGGCGAGGCTCCGGCGACCGCATGAGTACATCCTACGGCGGGTGGCCCAGGAGGAATGGACCGGGCCCCAGGTGTTACTACTGTGATAGGGTGGGCCACATCGCGGCTAATTGCTTTAATAAGAGGAGAGATCAGCGCCCGGGCCCTTATCGCCGGTACCAGCCGACGAAAAATGAGGCTCCAAAAGACCAATAGGGAGCGCACAACGATGGGATTGGGACATAGCGTCTATTTCTAAATGATAATAATGTTTAGACGATCATGTAGTGCCGTAACATATTTAAGAGAATTAAATAATCTAGGACCGACTGAATACTCCTGTGTGATAATAGCATGTGTGGATCTAATAAAGGAGGAAGCCCTCAGTGATTGTGCAAACTGATATATGTTGTATTTTGTATGATTTTACCCCCACGCTTTACTTGTCATGGGAATCAGGGGGAAAGAGGCTCGAGGAGCTCTCTAGATTGCCTGGTACGTTGTCATGGCAATAAATAATTTCGGTTTTGTTCATTAATTTATGAGCTTCACATAATAACGCTCTGCGCAGCCACGGGGAGATGGGAGTTTTGAAAACTGGCTTCAAAACAGCCTCCCGGTCATACTGGGTCGGAACTGCCGTCTCTCCGCTGGTTTGCACGGGACTTCTTTGTTTCTCGTTAAATTATTCATCTTCGTTCTATTGCTATCGTTTATTGTAGGCAATATACTGGTGTTGGGAAAAGGATAAGGATTTCGATATGGTTGTCATAAACGAGGGAACCAAGAGAAATGACATACGTTGGGTGAATTTCATGGGAGATCCCGTGCCAACCAGTGGAGAGACGGTGGTAAAAAGGGAGCTGGAGAAAACGGCCCTTTTAGTGGGAAAAGGGGAACTAATAGGAGAAGTGGACCAATTGGTCTTCAGAGACCCCAATAGCTTTGTCGCGGGCGAATTACACGAACATGCGGCACAATGGGCGAATATTGCTGCAACAGCGCCGATCGAAAACCGTGTCGAGGTATTAGAATGGATCGAGAGAAAGGTATCGATTTTCTCCTTTTTTCAACACTTTAAAGGAACTTTCAAAGGAGAGAACTATGATTCGGACTGCCCACCTAGTAGGTCATTTCGCAATAATGTCTCGTGCAAATCGTTTGGTGAGTTTATTCGGAAAACTCTCCTGGCTCGTCTAAAGACTGGGGCCATATCGTTACTGGGGAAAGTTGGGCAAACAGAGGCCCCGCATATCGTGCTACCGCTGACCGTCGAGCCCACAAAGCCTCGACTGTGTCAGGACGCGCGATACTTGAATTTGTGGATGCAAGACAAACCTTTCTCTTTGGATAAAATCACGGATCTGCCCCGGTACGTTCCGAAGGACTCCTTCCAGACTGTGCTGGACGACAAATCCGGCTACGATCATCTCCTCCTAACTGAAGATAGTCGCACTTATTTTGGCATTCAGTGGGGCGGATGGTATTTTGTTTATAACACACTTCCATTTGGGTGGAAAATTTCTCCTTATATTTATCATTCCACGGGCTTAATGGCGTCTAACTACTTTCGGTCCCTCGGAATACCATGTTCCCTTTATATTGACGACCGGCATAATGGTGAGCTCCAAGTACCATTAGACGGTGGCGCGTACGCGGGCCTGGAAAGTTCTGAACAGAGGCATTTCGCCGCGGCCAAGTCAGCAATCTTTCTAGTGGCCTTTTATCTGGTTCGGCTAGGCTATTTTTTAGGTCTGGCAAAGTCCACGTTGATTCCCCAAAAGATCGTCTCATACCTGGGTTTTCTCGTGGACTCTAGTAGAGAAGTATTCCATTTGAAGGCAGACAAACAGAGGAAGTTTGTTGAATTGATAAAAGCTATTTTGGCAAGTCGCTGGGTCCTGGTTAAGACTCTGCAGCGGATAACGGGAAAATGCGTCTCGTTTTCACTGGTGGTGCCCGGAGCAAGGCTGTTCACAAGGGAAATGAATGCGGCAATTTCGATTGGTCTGCGTAAAATGAAACCAGTGCACGTTCAAGGCGCACTCCGGGAGGAGATTGCGCACTGGTTATTCCTTGAACAGTGGGATCAACCCATAGGGTGGCGAGAGGAGAGGCATTTACAAGTGAAGCTCGCATCAGATGCCTCTCAGTCTGGTTGGGGTGGGGTCATCCTATCACCGTTTACACAAGAAGCGTCTGACTATTGGACAGAAGAGGAGGTGGGTCTGGATACCTCGACTAAGGAGGCCCTAGCAGTTGACCATGTGCTGCGCGCATTTACTAATCATGTAACTAATGCGCGAGTTGACATAATGGTTGACAACCAAGCCGTAGTACATGTTTGGAATCACCAAGGGGGTCGCAGTCTTTCATTAAACAAGGCAATTAAAAAACTGTTCTTTACTACAACAGAACTGAATATATTACTGCGTTTGTCGTATGTTTCCACCCATTTGAATCCAGCTGACTCCCCCTCGCGAAGATTATCGCACCTTGATGTGAAACTAGCTCCCCGGGTATGGCGCATGGTACAACAGCAATTTGGAGGTCCCGATGGCCACTCCTGCGATCTCATGGCCCTAGATTCCAATGCCATGACTGACAAGACAGGCACGCCTTTGCCACACTTCACGCCATACCCTTCTCCAGGATCATTGGGTGTTAATGTGTTTGCACAAGATCTTACGCGGTTTCCGTCGGTGATGCAGAACCCGTACGTGTTTCCCCCGAGTGAACTGGTAGGCCCGGTTTGGAGGTATCTCAGGTCCTGTGGGCAGCCCTGCACGATGGTGGTGATTGATAGCTACCCCAGACAATTCTGGTGGCCTTTGTTAGAGGGATCTGCACAGAGGAGAAGCCGGCTTGTGAGGCGTAGCGACGCAGCTACTTTACTCTACCCCTCAAAGGAGGGTTGGCTCCCTGGAACGTCGGCCCGAGGGGACATTTGGGCCTTCCGCGTGGTATTTTAGAGAACTGTAATATAATGATTATGAGACATCGGGCGATACGAGAAACATGATTTTCTATGTCGTATAGAATAGGAGGTGCTTAGAACTGAATTACTTACTAATAAAACCTGATATAATCGTGATAACCGTTTCTTTGTTTGTGTCATAGGATCTACCGATAATAGCCAAGTTGTTTACCCCTTCCGTTAGGTGCCCAGTATGCGCTCATGCCAATGATCAGGATTTTCGTTATTGCCAGCGATGTGGCTACAATAGACGAGTTCGGTTCCCTAGCGCGGCGAAGAAGAAGGATATAAATCTCGAACGAATTGAACAGAGGTTGCAGCAATTATGGAATTTTGACCGTGCGACGAGTTATACTAAGCAAAAGGACTCTTTGAAACAGGAATTAGAGGCTTTTCTGTCGGCGCTCCCAGGCTACGTTACCTTGGAAACCGTAACACCCCGGGATATATGTCGCTTTCTTGTCTACAAAGACAAGGATGGGAAGACCCAGGTGCACCGCAACGCTTGTGAATTTCTGGGGAAAAGAGGGAGGTTTCACTGTGGGTGCCCGACACATCTTTCTTACAAAACGGTGGACTCCTATATAGGAAAACTAAGGGCGATATTCCACGCGATGGGAAGAGATGGGGATTGGGACAAACGTTTATGTTTAGGTAATCCGGCGGCTGACAAATCAGTTAAAGATTACTTGAAATTAGTCTCCGCTGAACAACTGCAGGCACGGATAACCCCCAAGCAGGCGACGCCATTTTTTGTAGATAAACTGGCACAACTGTCTGTGTATTTGGAAACGAAGCTACAAGAGACAGACAGGGCGAGGGTCATTGATCGCTTTGTCCTAGCCCGCGATCAAGCTTACTTCAAGCTGGCATTTTTTAGCGGGGACAGACCGGGAGATCTGGGGCAAGTGAAGGTCCCAGAAATTTTGCGGTTCCCGAATAATGATGGCTTCTTATTCAATCACATTTGGGGCAAGACTCTTCGAGATGGCGATCAAAACGTTTTTGGAGTCAGACGGAACCCACAGAAGGAGATATGTCCGATAAGGGGGATTGAGCGCTATCTGGAGATAGCTAGGGAGATACGCATTGACCTTACGCGGGGCTACCTCTTCCGTCCTATCACGCCTGACCTTGGCGTCCGAGATGGGCTCCTATCCTCGTCCGCAGCTGAGGCGCGCTTAAAAGTCTACCTAACGGACATGAAAGCTGATGACGGGGAAACGTTGCATGGTTTCAGGGCGGGGTGCGCAATCACCCTCGCATTGACTGGATCGGATCTCGCCGAAATCATGGACCATGTAGGCTGGTCAAACAGACACACGGCGCTTTACTATATGCAACTGGCAAAGGTCCTGAATCCCGCCGGAGCGTCGGCGAGGCTCGCTTCAGGGTCTCACGAGGGGCCGGTCAATGCCTGGCAGGATATCAACGAACTCAAACGTTTCGTCTGCGCCTTTCCACCGGTGCAAGCCCAAGGACATAAAAGGGGACGGGAAGATGCGGCTTGTTACAGTAACGGTTAAATTAACGAGTGAGTCACGATTTAGGTTTGGGGGATTTTGTGAGGAGTAAGGGGGAATTGGCGTCTGGACTTATACCGCGGAATAGCCTGGGAGGACGCTAGGGGATTATATTTGGCCCGAGCTGCAACCGATGGCTCCCTTGGCGGAATATCTTTAGGTATGGGAGAGGAAGCCATCGGTTGGTTGTAGTTTATAATAGTAACAAGACTATATAGGCCAGGAGCCGAATTTATTCCCCAATCTCAATGCGATGTGACAATGGATGCGGTGTAGAATAGGTTACTATTCGCACTGCATATATTACGAACAACGCTATAAAATCTACCACCATGAATAAATTACCCCATTGCTGCTCAACTACAGAAGCGGAGGGAGTGTTGTAATGGAGCGATGTGACAAACATCATCGGACCTAGGACGGCAGTAGGACAGGGACGGGTATGTCAAGCGCCCTCCCACCCTCCCAATCTGAATCGCACTGTGACCATTGTCAGGTCGCCGAATTTATTCCCCAATCTCAATGCGATGTGACAATGGATGCGGTGTAGAATAGGTTACTTTTCATAATACATATAGTAAGGAATGTTAAACAATTTTCACGTGGTGATGTGACATGGTCTGTTCACATTCATTCCTAGGTTGGGTGTGTGGGATGTATGTACTATAGGTGCCTCAATATACGGACGTATTGAATTATTCAACGCATGTTCAGAACATGATAGGGAATTTGCGCTATATAAATGCCCTTATCAGACACTTAACTGTTCACAGTCCAATATTTTTCCGTATGTTCGTCGAGTTCGATCGTTCAATTTGTTCAGCCGCCATCTTGAATGTCACGGCTTGATAAAAACTGGGGAGCGTACAAAACTTTCTCAGGGGGATGGGGGGGGGGGGGTAAGAAGTGGCGATAGCGATTTTATAACGCCGTGACATTCAAGGTGGCGGTTAAACAAATTGAACGATCGAACTGGTCGAACACTCAGAAAAATAGGGGACTGTGAACAGCTACCGATACCAAGCCCTTAAGTTATTTCCAATAGTACCCAACCCATGCCCCGGACAAAATCCGAGACATAAGTGTTTTGCGAAAAAAAAAGTGGTCTTGCAAATGCCCCACGGTGGGGACTGATAAAAAAAGCTGTCCCAATGCTGTGGGATATCGTAAAGAAGAGGAGACATTTTTCCCATCTGGGGATCGTCTAAAATTTAGGACCTGAAGCAAAGAGAAGTGCTTTTTCTCAGTATTCTAGTAACCAATCATTCAATGGACTTGCCATTTTATTTCAACATTTCGTAACTTCAACATGGCAAAAAATTGGGTGATATTTGCCTCTAATTTTTTAACTCGTTTCCAGACCCCCAATTGACCCTTAAAATCACAGCAAAAACGTCATTTTTGGAAGGGAAAATCAAAATTTCGCCCATTTATGAATTACTTTTCGGAAATCCACACTCGGATTCCAGAAATTTGGTTATTATTCTATCTGGAAACGTTAAAATATTTTAATAACTTAAAAAAAAGTCCCGTCATTTTGAAGTTGAAGTGACCAATGTCACGTAAAAGCTTGTATGGAGTTCAACCGCGCGGTCATCGCTTTTAGCGGTATAACTCATTTTAATAGGCGTAATGTCAACATCCACACTCGGTTTTGAAGAGACTAGGATCTAGTGAACATTTTGGTGGGAAATATGATTTAGTTGGAGCAAAAAAACCCGTCATTTTGCCATTTTTTCAGTGCAATATGCTTCGACTGAGCCCATTTTGGCTTCTGTTGGTGACTTGTGCGGACTAGCGCCCAGGCCGTTCGAGCTCAACTGCGCATGGGCAATAGTTCATTTTAGTACAATCAAAGTATTGAGCAAGGCTGATACTACGTAGAACATTTAACGCGACAACGACATGATAAAGCACAAACTGAAAGCCAAAATGCAAGTAACGTGCACGCCCGGAGCAAATGTCTCCTTTCAGGGGGCAATTTTTTGGTCTGTAATATTGATTGTCCCGCAAATAGCTAGCTAATCTAGGCGGACAAGCAAAGCAATAACACATCTTTCTTACAAAAAGAAAACTAAGTAAATAACAAGCAGAAAAAAAGTAGAAAAAAAAACACTTAAATCTACCTTAAATCTAAGCTTACGTAAGTCTTCAATGATTGGTTGATATCGACCACTCGCATATTTTCCTTCGAGATGTTTGTTATTGTCGATGTCCCCGACTGTCTTTTCTAAATATCACAAACTTCAATTCCCCGAAATGTGCAGTCAAAATAAAACAAGATCGCCAGGTAAAAATTACGAGGTATAAATATATCGAACTGATTTTCAACGAGAAGAACTGTTAAAATATAGTTTGAATATTGTTCCAGAATGTTGAAACCAGATAGGTGCCAAGCTTCTTCTTCAACAGTGATTGGCTAGAATTTTCCATAAATTAAGTCCAATAATTCTACGTAAGTGTTTTTAGGTTCCAAGGTTTTAAACCAAAGTACAAAAAATGTGTCCTCGTCGGATTCTAAAAGGATTCAGTAAACACAACTTTTCAAGAGAATTTGCGAATACTACACTGGCTGCAGAGTGGTATGATTTCGGTAAAACAAACAACAACAAAGTTTTACACACAACAAAAAGGGTAAAATACAAGAATAGATATTTTCCAGGCAGGTAGGAGCAAAAATGTTGATTTGGGGTATAAGGAACCCAAAATATCCTAGCTCAACTTATTGTGTATACATCTGTTATTACAAAGGAAAACCTAAATTGAAACATTTTCTTTGAGAGTTGGTTCCCTGGGAAATGATCAAGCGATAATTTTTATACAGGCCATCTGCTCCGTATCGAAATAATACAAGAAAAAATATCATGTGATCAAGTTAATAAAAATGCCTAAAGCAACAGAAGTATAAGCGAATTCACAGTTTTTTTTTTTTTTTTCATATCCACGATTGGATATTACGGAGTTCCATTTTCCGTAAATCCTCTTAAACCCCCCTGGACGCTTATTAATCTCAAGAGAAGCCGGCGGGGGGAAGCTTATTATAATTTAGCGTAGCGCCAGCAGTTCGCCACTCATTTTTTTGTAATTCGTAAATTTCGCTAGGTTCCCATATGTGGATAAATGTCCATAAACTTTACTTTGATTGATAACTGAAGTGGTTTACATGCATTCATGATTACCGTACAAGTACCGGTGATATTTCCCCAGAAGCTCAGCCTGTTATTTATTGTTTTTGTTGTGAAGGAAACGGGGGGAGTGAGGAGGGGGCTTAAAAGAGAGGGAGAGGCTTAAGAAGTTTCTACCGAAAAGGGAAGGCTTATTAGAGGATTTACGGTATAGAATAATTATAAACAAGTAAATGTATTTGCAAAGACCACCATAACGAAATAAAAGTACCGGATCCTGTGGTAAAGGATCTAATCAGATATAAAATAATGAAACGAGTACAAGGCTGATTCGCGGTATAGACTGAACGACTTTATTTGTAAAATATAGTCGTTTCCGTACCGCGAATCAGCCTTAAATTTTATCAAATCGTTTCATGGAAAGTTAGGCCCGGTTCAAACGTCGAACTTCACATGTGCCGAATCTAATGCAAATGAGCAAGAACAATAGATTTTTCTCATTTGCATTAGGTTCGGCACATGTGAAGTTCGACGTTTGAACCGGGCCTAAGTCCACTTAATCTTGTCGTACATTAGTTACTTTGACTGAATTCACGTACGATGCGGGAAAGTCACGGAACAAAAATATGGCTCTTGTTCCCACTTCAACATGCCAGTATTCACTCTCAACATGACACTTATACCTCTTGAATTACTTCCATAAAGCCCCACCGCAAAGCAAGTGAAGCCTAATCTACTCGAGAAGGGTACCTCCGACGTATTTCCGTTGTAGCGCAAACACCGTGTTCACTTCTGCAGTCGCCTCAGTCCCGATCTGGTGCAAAGAGTAAGAGCTACAATCAACATACTCTTGTTTGCAAAGTTCATTGTTTGTTTAATTTTAAAAGAGTTTTGAGTAGTTCTACTGTTTCAGGTTTATAGGTGACCGAAATATGGCCAAGTTGCTCGAGAGCATAACCTTGAAGTTACTAATCATTTGTCTGATTTGTGTCTAAATTTCTTTATATTTGTCCCTGAGAAAACTGAGGTGGATTTGGCCAGCCGAAATATAGTACTCATTTAAACTTCAAAAATATACGTTGTAACGGTCCCTGCTTCTAGTTAATTTTCACTTCTTGAGCCGATTAGATCACTAGTTTGATCCAACGTAAACGTACACCAGCATGCCAACAGGATTTGTCGTTCAGCACGGTTGCTTGCTTGCCGACATTTTGTCACAATATAAATTTATATTGAGAACTTTCTTTGCTGAAACGGCTTGCATCTAGAAACTTCCAGCTATCATCAAGTTAACAGGTTGGGAAAAAAATTACTCCGCTTTAAAAACATTGTCGCTGTCAGGTATGTACTATGTAGACCGTCCCAAGTCTAACCTGCCTGCAGACGCCTACCTCCTATTCTCTACATAAGTCGAGCTCGAACATTTTTCTTTTTTTACCTTTTTTGGATCGAGAGCTCAATTGGACAAACAGCAAAGGACGACTTTCAGGACTTTGAGAAAGTCTATGAATTATGGACAATTATGAATATCAAAATATTCCTCATTCAGAATACTGTAATACTTTAGCAATTCGAAAAGGGGCTATGTTGCGAGGATGGCGGGTGAGTACTGGGTACTAACAACTTGAAAAACGTCCGGTGGCTTTTTATCAAGTTGGCGGCCATTACTGTCGAATTCGCTGCAATCCATCCATTCCATCCCGTCGTATTGCGTGGAAGGATAGATCTCAAGTTTACAAATTAGTTAGAGTATTTACTTGGCTAGATTTTTGGTAAATTATTTCTGCGATTTGTTAGTCGTACCTTCGAAAAATTCGATGTCTTCCAGTAGTTGTGGAAGTTGGGGAGGAATTTAAAAGCGAAATCGATTGTGTGTTTGTTTACCTCGCGTGGTTCGACACGAGTGCAAGCGCGATAAAACTTGCCGCGATCCGGGAGGGAACAATAAAAATTTGACATGTGTGACGTCAGGTGACGTCACATGACAGGAACTCATTGCGCAGACTCACCTTGCAACATAGCATTCGTAAGACGCAAGAATGACAATAGTCGGCGAGAAAATTGTCGTCTTTTTTCAGTTTCTGTTGATCAAAACAGCCGCTGACCCAAAATGTTCACCTCGCGATCTTTTAAGATTCTTTTAAGCCACTAAATATAATCTCGGCAATCCCATCGATTTATATGGCACTGAAATATAACCTTTTTTTACATCTTGTCGTGACCTTTTTCTTTCATCTCTTTCCGTTTCGTGTTTTTTCAGCAGGGCTGGGGGGGGGGGGGGCATGCACCCCCAGTTTTTTAACAAAAAAGATAAAAATAAAATCACAAATATAAAATGTTGAAAATGAAACTGATTTCAGTCACTCGTAAATGATCGCAAACTCCTACTGAGTAAGATTTGCACCCTTGATAAGTCATGCTTGTCATTCCAGTACCGCAACGCCATCAGCGAGCGCTCCTTCTCCGCGTGTCAAGACCTACCTACGTTCAACCACGGGAGAGGCCAGGCTCATATCACCTCATGCTTCTGCATGTACACGAGAAATTGGCAGATGGTTTGGACATGGTGGAGGTTGCCAATTTGTTTGTGGGGTCAACCAGCGGCGCAAGCAATTGTTTGGGGCGTTTTCAAAGAACGACCTCCCGATGAAGTCTGTGTTTGCTTCTAAGGCAACTTTCTTTGGGTGAAACAGGTTGAAACAGGTTGAAACCGGTTGAAATAGATTGAACAGGTGAAACAGTTGCTGGCTCAAGATACAGACAGTCGGTCTTTTGTTTCGTAATTGACATGCCGAAGCCTTTTGTTTTACTTTTTTCATTATTCATTGGTTTGCCGAAACAGCGTAGAAAGTACTAATTAATTGACTCTGTTCAACTGTTGTGCTTCCCTTGACCTTGCTTTTTTGTTTCTTTTGCAACTATCATTAGAATTTCATTAATTAGCAATCCAAAATTGAGAAACACCGCCGTATCCTTTGTTATTTCAGATCCTTTATATTATTCTAGCGCCCCTATTTAATTTCTATATTGCTTCTATTCAGGTCAATGCTAGTGCGCGCGCGCGGTTTTCCTTGAGTCGTGCGCGTGCTTAGCTTGTTTAGTTGACGTGTGTGCTTAGTTCGTTATTTAACGTACTACATTTATTTTGCGTTGTTTTCCTAACTGATATGTCTTGTCAGTAACTGTGCTCACACTGTGGGTGGCTCCTCCTAAAATGTTCTGCAATTGGTATAGGATTTAATGGAGCCGAAACCAATTGTGGAATTGCACGCATTTTGGGCATCCTACTGATGAACAGTTACGAAATTCAGATATATTTAGTAGCCACATTTATTTGCGGTCTGTCCCCTTTGAATTGTGAATATAAGAAAAACAGATATTATAGATAGATATTGATGTTTGTGTGATCACGCGTATTAGGCCCGGTTCAAACGTCGAACTTCACATGTGCCGAACCTAATGCAAATGAGCAAAATCTATTGTTCTTGCTAATTTGCATCAGGTTCGGCACATGCGAAGTTCGACGTTTGAACTGGGCCTTAATTACTTCACTAAGCCATTTCCTGCCTTTTGGATACATGGATCATGGAAATGTGCTGTGTACTTTGTATAAATAAGTGTCAGTTTAGAAAGAGTTTTCATCTATCAAAAACGTGAAATTTAAAAGCCCAAAATGCTGGAAAATGCAGTTTCCGGTGTTTCATTTTCAAAACTTTTCCTGGACCCGGTCCGAAACATTTGTGTCCCCCCCCCCCCCCCCCCCCCTTTCCCCAGGTTTTTAAGGCTTGCTACTGCCCTGTCAGTTAGTTTCAACAGGAGCCTGGTTTCGACAAATTTGGCAAACGAATTGATAAAATCTAGCCGAGACAGTCATTTGACCCATTTGAACCACTGAAGGCTTCTAAGAAACCAAATTGCTTTGTTGCCTTGACGTTCACATCTGCAGTCGCCTCCTGATTTTGTGCAAGGAACAATAGCTTTGACGTCTGCAACGAACAACACTGACAACATACCTCAGTTGCAAGGTAAATTCTTTGTTTAATTTTAAATGACTTTTGAGATTCTACTGTTTTAAGTTTATAGATGACCCAAATATGGCGAAGATGCTTGAGAGCCATAAATCATTGTGTCTAGGTTTATATATGTATGCAGAAGTGTTTGATAAGAGAAATACAAAATACTCAGCCAAATACTGTTGATTTAATTAGCTAAGCACTTGACCAATTTAAATTTTTAAATTCTTGTCCGTTTTAGTGTTTATTTCCTCTTCAAATCATCTTATGTTTTTTAACCTTAGTTAATATTAAGATGGTATTATATTTTTATTGTTTTATTATAGTCTAGTACACGACCTCTCAAAGCATGTCAATTGCTTCAATTACTGAACGTGTTTATAAATAAAGGATCTGCTACTACTACCACCACTTGCAGGCGGATCGAAACCAATTGCTTTCGAAAGCGTCTTTTGTTTTATTTCTTGGATACTATTCAGTCAAAACAATGCTTACAAATCTCCCAGGAAATGGCTGATAAGGACCAACCAGGACAACCAGGTTTGATGAAGAAAATAAACACCATATGTAGCAAATACAGCCCTTCCGACATAACATTAAATGAAAACAGCAAAAACGTTTTTACCTCCCACATCAAGCAAAACATCAACAATGCTCTAATTGAGCACCAATAGAAAATTGAATTTTTATAGTTCTTTGAAGAACGATACCAAAAAAAAAGCTGATTTCTTAAATATGATTTAAAATCCTCTTCAGAGAATAGCCATCAATAAATTTCGATTAGGAAATCATCGTCTACGTATCGAAACGACTATATTTAACAAATATTATAGTTGTTTCCGTACAGCAAATCAGCCTTGCATTTTTATCAAATCGTTCCTCTTAATGCTGTCGTACATTAACGGGAAAGTCACGGAACAAAAACTATGGCTGTTATGTTTCCACTTCAACATGCCAGTATTCACTATAAAAAAGTGAACTTTATACCTCTTGAATTACTCCACACAACGTCCCACCGCAAAGCAAGAGACTGGTCCAAACTACTTGTGCTTACAGGAGCTTACAGTGTACCTCCGACGTATTTCCGTTGTTGCGCAAAAATTGTGTTCATTTCTACAGTGGCCTCCCGATTTGGTGCAAGGAGCAAGCGCTACAATCAACATACTCTCGTTTCCAAGCGCGAGACGAGGGGAGGGGAAAAATAAAGAGCCTGTTGACAGTCCATTGTTCTGGCTCTTCCACAGGATTTGTGGAAGAGCCAGAACAATGAACAATGCGGAAGAGCCAGAACAATGGACTGTCTACAGGCGCCTGTCATGCAGGCTACTAAAATCTTGGCAATTTTTTTAGTGTCTTAAAGACACTAAAAAAATATTATTTTTGACATCTTGTGCGACCTTTTTCTTTCATTTCTTTCCGATTGGTGTTTATTTAGTTTCGACACGAGCCTGGTTTCGACAAATCATGGCGACGCATACTTAAGCGAATTACGTGATAAAATCTAGACAGTCATTTGACCCATGATCCACTGAAGGAGACAGAAAACTAAATACTATTTCGCAATTTACTTTATTTTTGTCTTTCACCTCTGCAGTCACCTCCTGATTTTGTGCAAGGAACAAGACCGTTGACGTCCACAACGATCAACATACCTCGTTTGCAAGGTAAATTCTTTGTTTAATTTTAAGAGACTTTTGAGATAATACTGTTCCAAGTTTCCCGGGCAAGTTCATAGATGATCCAAATATGGCCAAGATGCTTGAAATATAGCCGTGAAGTTACTAATCATTTGTGTCTAGGTTTATATATTATGAATGTAGAAGTGTTTGATAAGAGAAATACAAAATACTCAGCCAAATACTGTTGATTTTAATAACTAGCTAGGCACTTGACCACTTGCAGGCGGATCGAAACCAATTGCTTTCTAAAGCCGGTGTCTTTTGTTTTATTTCTTCGATATACTATTCTCAGCTTTGCAATCCCCGGGGCAATCTTAGACTCCACGAATGGTACAAACGTGAAAGAATTCAATCAGGCGGAAGTGCCTGGAAAATATCAAATGTTGTCTACAAAACTGTTTCTTGAAGCAACATAAATCTTGCCCACCATGTTTTCTAAACTATGCGTGGGACAGCAAAAAACGTAGGCCTTAATTTTGTGTCGTTCATCAATTGGCGATTTCGTTTCGTCTTTGGTTGTGCAGCCTACTCAGCCCAGTCGGAATTGTCGAAATTGTGTAAGAGATACAATGCATCGATTTTCCAGATGCATGAAGGCGTAGCAGGGAATCAAAGTTCACTGATTACAGTACTCGCTTGGAATATATAAGTTACTCGTGATAAAAAAAGGAAACAGAAATCGTATAATTAAATCTGTAGCAAACTTTAATGCTAAAGTTAAGCTATAATGCAACTTAAAGTATTTGCTTCAACTTTTACCCTTTTCATGCACGTCGATTTCATTCATAGAAACCGCTATTATGTTTTCGTAACTAAAAGGCAGGCACCCGATCGTCGAGACAGGCAGCCCAAGAGCACGGCATGAGAGAATCACAGAACGCATCGGTACCATTCGACGAAAAGATAAGGGCTATAAGAAAATTCTTCGAATTCATTTTAGGAATCAAGGAAACGAAATATTTAATGTTTGGTAACGATTCACTGCAGCAGATGTTGTCTTGATATCAGCGTAGTACTGGTGCAGTTCCTTCTTGAAATTTCTAGAATGTGTTGGCCCCGGTTGTTCAAAAGGT
Organism: Cladopsammia gracilis; assembly: GCA_022457155.1. Classification (NCBI taxonomy): domain Eukaryota; kingdom Metazoa; phylum Cnidaria; class Anthozoa; order Scleractinia; family Dendrophylliidae; genus Cladopsammia; species Cladopsammia gracilis. The sequence continues at coordinate 765,631 of JAJGOT010000311.1, read as the reverse complement.
GGATGGCGCTATCCACCGGATAAATCACTATCCAGTGGATAAGTCTAACAAAATTGTTTGTGTTTCATTATCCAGCGGATAGCGCTATCCACCTTTTGAATAACCGGATCCTCAGTAGGTGATAATATATGCAAATTATGAATAAAAACATGGCATGTAAGCTTGGAAAAATATTGCGCTATTCGAACCTTCAGACCTTTCTTTATAGTTTATATGGTTTTCTGAGTTGCCTTGGCATGATAGGTGGGTCAACCAGAAGCCCATATGGTTTCTGGTTGGCCCTTATTATGTAATCAAGGGTATGAAACATTTTATAGGCTTTTAAAATCATGCCCGAAATCATGATAAAAGAAATGCAAAATGATTGCTTTTTGCTTATATAATTGAGAGCATAAAACAAACACTTGAAGGGTCTTGAATGAGTTCAATTTGTTGGTTGAATTCGAAAGCACCGAAACTCCCCGGCGGGGGAGGGGGGGACTCCCGTAGGAAAGGTATAAGAGGATGCTCGTCGTCTCGTTTAAGGGGTACTGAATTACGGATTTTGGTGTCTCTAAGGGTGTTTACCCGGCGTAGTCAATCGATAATATCGATAATCGATAGCATTCGATAACAATCGATAAAAATCGATTAATTTTTTCGAAATTCGATAAAAATCGATAAAGGATTTCGTTGTGAGTATTCGATAATTATCGATTTTCCAATTAGGGCTATCGATTTCATCGATTATATCGAATTTTATCGAAACTGAATTAACGTGCCCTTTTACGAAGCGGAAACACCAAAAGATATTAAAGAGCTCGCTGAAACACTTATAACAACTTCCCTGTTCGTAATCGATAAAAATTGTTGCATCTTTTCCACAAACTTTTTAGTAATACCAAGCGTGTATTGTATATGAAATCCGCTTTAGATCCCTGGTTGATTATTCCACTGTTTTTCTTTTATTTGCTGATGTAACACAATCGCACGCTCATGCTCTTTTGACCTTTTTTACCCAGCCATTTTTTGCTGAAAGATATGAACAAATGATCTACACGCCCTCGGGCTCGTGATCTTAACGTTAAATAAAAAGCAATATAGCTTGTGATAGGCACTAAAAACCAACGATAACAACATTTATTGACATTCCATACATGTGTTTTTACATGTAAATTAACTTGAACATTAACAAAACTGTAACATTTAGCTTCACCGACTTTCAAATACTTGAAGCAACTAAGTTTCAATGTTCCGTACAGTTTCCACAAGCGAAACTCTTGCAGCTGCGAAAATCATATCAATTAACAGACTTAGAATTGCTTTATAAATCAGTAAAACAATGTGAATGATGAACTCAGCAACAAAGTAAAATAAAAAGTAAAGTGACAAGAAAAACTGATAAATTATTGAAAGTAACTGATGATTTGAAAACTCAGAAAACATCTGAATAGGTTAAAACGTGGTTTCAAAACCACCGGAATAAAGGAAAAAGGGCAAATTTAGACAGCCGAGAAGCCGAGAAGCCCGCGGAAAAGGAAAAATAATTTACGTTAGTTATGGAACAATAAAATCAGAAAGAATTCATGATGCAGTCTCTTTGTTCTCTTGTACAGTGCTTGTCAACAAATAATTTCATTGCCGCCTTTAAAATCTTCATTTGAAGAGTCACAATCAAACGCTCCCTCAACGGAAACAGGATAATTTTTTATCGATTCTATAGCGATCGATGAATCCGATAAAATCGATACAATCGATACAATCGATAAAATTAACACTTCGTCGGCGTGTGAGTATCGAATTTTATCGATTGATCGATAAAATCGATATCGTTTAACATCAATTTATCGATAGCTATCGATTTATCGATTGATTTTCCGATATCGATTTTTATCGATTGACTACGCCGGGGTGTTTAGGATCGTTTAGGCCGGAAGAATAACAACGAAACAGCTGTCCACGGTTGCGATCCTTTATCGGTTTCTGTTGTGGTGTCTCGCAAAGTCTACTTTTTTACGTATTCAGATCAGCCCTGCAGTTTATTGTATCGTGTTCAGCATCTGGTTATGTCAGTAAAAATGCACGCAACATGTCTGAACAGTGACTATCGGCTTTATCGTTCATATGGCATTCATTACATTCATTACGCACGCAATGTCAAACTAAAAATATGATAAATGTTTTTTTCCTAAAAGACAAAGCAAGCATTAAATGCTAACTTATGCTTGCTGCATTCTGTGCATTAATGATTCCTTCATTAATGCTCAGAATGTAGCAAACATATGCTTGCTTATGCTTGCTACATTCTGTGCATTAATGAAGGAATGATCAGTAATGCTTGCTATGGAAAGGAGCTGTTAAACAATGCATAACGTTGTCTTCATTTTTATTTTTATTATTATATTCTGATTTGATATCTTGCTTGTTCTGCAAAAGGACCGGGGCCAAATCATGGGCCTTAGTGGTACTCTTCCGTTTATCGCGTTCAAAGAACGCCATCCTTATTTCGTGTTTGTTACCCTGTATTAGGGGTGTAGAATGGTAAATTCGAGACTTTGCGAGACTGCGAGACCCTTGTTTAAAATTTCGAGACCGACTTTAGCCTTTCTATCAAATTCGAGACCGAGACTCCAATTGCTAGAAAATCTCGGGCCGATAATACTAAAACAGCTTAAAACGTGACCGAAATCTCCAACGGAAGCTGAGATTTACGAGAAAAATTACGAGACTCCAAGATCCAAATTATCAAAATTCGAGACTTCGAGACTTATATAGAGAGCCCGATATTTCAAATGGCGAGAATTCGATACTCGGTGAATATTTTCCGAGACGCATCATTTCCGATAGACCATTCTATACCCCTTGTATTTTGCATGCAGAAACATTTGAAAATATTTGTAGTCCGGACAGCCAAATGGCCGCCCCTACTGCTTTTTTCAGGGGCTCACTTCCGCCGGAAACCTTTGAATGCGTCTCCATAACAAAAGGAGGATATTACCGTCTTCCCAGCATGCTTTGGGTAAAATTCGGGTGAATGACTTCCGCATAGGGAACCCACGCGTTTATCAAGAATGATCATAGAATAAAGTTACAAATGGACTTACGTGATGTAGTGTTTCATTCCAAATGTGCCGTTGAATAACTGAAATCAGTTTCTGTCGGGATTTTTAGCAGCTACAACGGTCCGATCAAATTCGAAACGATCGTGTCTGTAATTTTTTGAATGGTCTCGCATTTCACCATCTGTTAATAAATTTTAACTTGTCAGCGTCTTTCATTTCGCTGTCATGCGGCATATCACGTAACCGTTTGTTATTAATTAAATTAAGAGTTTAATTTCTCCCTATTTCCAGACGCCGAAATACGAAACCATCCCGCATGACGGCTGACAAGTTAAAATTTAATATAAACAGACGGTGGAAGGCTAGTTCTAAAATAGGGAACGGGGAATCGGAGAACGGGGAACGGGGAATCTCTAAAATGGGGAATATCTAAAATGGGGAATATCTAAAATGGGGAATATCTAAAACGGGGAATCTCTAAAATAGGGAATCTCTAAAATAGGGAATCTCTAAAATGGGGAATCTCTAAAATAGGGAATCTCTAAAATGGGGAATCTCTAAAATAGGGAATCTCTAAAATAGGGAATCTCTAAAATGGGGAATCTCTAAAATAGGGAATCTCTAAAATGAGGAATCTCTAAAATAGGGAATCTCTAAAATAGGGTCTAGTTTCACTTTTATCGCCAGTATAAAGTCTCCCTCACATCTTCATTTGAACGTTAACATTCTTTCTTACACTCATTGACTTTTTTTGGAACATTATAAGGAGTTTCGCTAGATCTATAGTCAAATCTTTCTGTGTGTAGTTTAAAATCAGTTTTGTAGCGGTCAGTTAATTAGATTTGAGTCATGTCATCAACGACCACACCTATAACGCATCCACCTTCCTGACATTTTCCTTTGTTTGCCTACGAGAGGTAAGGCCGTATGAACCACAGAAACTCTCAAAGGCTGAAACTCTTAAATTGAACCAAGACGTAAAAAAGCCAGTGATTATTCGTACTACTCACAAGTTCACCTATTTTATTCATAATCGTCGAAGCATGCCTTAACACGTTATTAAACGCAGCCAACAAGTATACAAGCTTCTAATCAAATGAACCATGCACAATTTTATTTTTTCTTTTTCCTAACATGAAAACTGGAGATCACAAAAAACTAAACATGACTGCGAACAGTTTCCCCTTTCTTCCTAAGAAACGTAGGGAGAGCGGAAGGGTATTAATTATGCAAACCAAGGTCAGCGCTTCCGCGCGACACATCTATTTGCCATTTTCTTGCGTCATAGAAAAACTTGAAGAACAAAACATCAAAGTACCCATGTGAAAAGGACTTGCTAGACTTTATAAAGGGTATTTTAAACGCCATGGTCAAAAGACTATAACATGGCTACTATGAACATTTGCACGTGGAGGCTAGAAGCACATGGTAGATAAGTAAGAAAATCACCACACGTATTAAAATCATTACCGCTTGGGCTGCCTGTGGTACCGTGTGAAAAATTCGTCTTCCTAGAATAACAAATTCCTTCGTGCGACCGCGCCGAAAGTAAGCACGAACGACGAATGTGAGCACTTCTTTTTTAAGTACACCAGAAACTAGTGACGTTTTGTGGAAGAAAAAAAATACAGTCAAACCTGTATTGTCCCAAAATTTTGTTCCCATGTTTACTGTAAAAACTGCCTCTTTTAAGCGAACACCTCAATTAAGCGGACATTGAACAAATAGTCATTTGTCAATGTCAAAAACCTGTACCAACCGAACACTTACAATGGAACTCTCGCCGCCATAAGGGTTTTCTTGAATTTTTGCAAGACTCCCAATTTTTCCAAGATGAGTTAATTTTTTTGGTGATTTTTTTCTTTTTAATAGTTGGTATTTTAAGTTTTGGATTATTATAAATTCTCAACTTAAAGATATCGCGGGTGACGACGGAGCGCCGCCTTTCTAATCTCGTACAGCCAACTAAAATCAAGATTGGAAGGAATACTCTTCTCGCAGTTCTCGTCCTACACGGTTTGGACCAACCGCGGGCGAGTGTAACTTTTTGTCGCGGGTCGCGAGTCGCGACTGAAAGTCGCGGGTGCGGGTAATAGGTGCGGGTGCGGGTAATAGGTGCGGGTGCGGGTAAAAGTCGCGGGTAACAAATTATCAAAAAATTAAAATTAAAATACCCAATAATGGTTAATATAAAATAGCGAATGTTTATGTCTCACATAGTAGGTTTATAATTTTTTGTCTGACCTTTTCACGCAGCGGCTATTTTGCATTACAGTGAACCCATTAAACCGTGAACGCCTAAAATTATGCACCAGTCAATGTAAATCCCCGCCCCCCCCAACCCGGGCCTGAGCGGGGTAACGCGGGGACGTTCACCCATATTCACTCCATTTTGGTCCCCCGGTAGGCGGGGAGTACGCTAGAAATCACGATCTTCGCCACCCGGACCGGGGAAAAAGCGGGGCATTCACTCTTCTGTGGGCAGCGGTTTCATTTTCGCGCTGCATCGTAAAAATCGTTCTTGATTCGATCGTGGGCAAAGCGAAACAGAAAGACGAGCAAATTAATATATAAAAATGCTTTGCAAAGTGTCTTTTAGACATGGTAGCATGATCACGAAGAAGGCTGTTGTAGCCGAAGACCTAGAAAGTCTGATCAAGAAAGGTGGGCATGTTTGCAGTTTATATTCATGTATTTATATTTCCAGATGTGTTTGCCTTCGACAAAATGGCGGCCGATCACCGTGATAAACATTTTATGAGCTTATGTATATTTGCTCGTTTTCCAGGAAAAGCAAAATTTGGAATCAAAGAAGAAGAAACCATATACGTCTTTCTGGAGGATGGAACAGAAATCGATGACGATGAGACTTTTAAAGCATGTGCAAATGAAACATTATTTGTCTTCTCGTCTGATGGAGAGTGGAAGTCGCCAGAGTCAATGCAGGCCAAAGGTTATTGAAATATTTCCTTTTTATAATACACCTTGGAATAATTTTATTCGTTGTGTGATGTGTGTGTGTGTCAGCCTTTTTTCTATAATTTTAAAACATTATAGAAAACAAAGACCTTGGGGAAGAAATTCCCAATTGCTTGCATTGAACAGATTGAATTGCCTTTTTTCTTTGAAGCAATAATGTGGTTTGTTGTTAATTTTTATATGCATTCACTGGTATTCACTTCAGACAATGATATTTTGTTTTGTAGGTGAAAGTACCATTCCCTTGTCTGTAAATCAAGATTTTTCATTTTGTCAAGGTATTTAATTTATGAGTTTTAGTACACCTAGCATCCTTTCTTAAACTTTAGGGTGAATGTCTGTATAAATGAGTCACAGATGAAATGAGATACTATATATATAATTTTGTTTTCAGGTAAACAATCTGCCAAGTCAGGAAACAGCCACTCTGCACTTACAGAGAAAGGTAAATGGGCATCTAATTAGCATTTGTATCTAACTATTTTCTGTAAATAAGCTTATATTCATGTGTAAGATTTTTTCAATTGTGTATGTGAACATTTCACTCCTGTTGTTACGATTATGATGCCATGCTGTAAATGTTTGACGATTTATGTCATATGCTAATATTACTATGAGTTATTTCCTTTTTAAGTGACATTTTGTGAAATTGCTAATTTCAGGTGGTCAGACAACAATAGCTTTTGAAGGAAACCAGATTGTGCTTGGTCCAGTTACGCAGGTACCTGTAAGGAACTTCAGGAAGGTTACAATGAATAATTATGCACATGGAGAAAATATCACATTTCATTAGTCTTGAAGAAACTTTAAAGCCTATTATCTTTGGCTTATTTTAGAGGATGCCTTCTGTTTGATTATTAATACATTTTACAGGATTGTTGTCAAGGGCCAGTAGCGGTCATAAATGGCTATCTTCTAGTTCTTATCCCCTCTCTGGCTAGCTGTTTTTTTTTTCTCAGTTAAACAAAACTGTCCATACTTGTGATTTAATCATTAGAGTTTATAACTGCCTAATTGTTGGAGTGGCCTACTTCTTTATAAATGGAGGACAACCCTGATTTTATTCAAGTTCTCAGGGTGAGGTGCGGGATTGCAGAAAATTAATTCAATGCTTTTCAGAACGAGACAGGAGACAAGGATCTATAGTTATTCAATGAGATGCAAATAAGTATGAAGGCCACAGAATTAATTTTCTGCAATCCCCGCACCTTGGCGAGTTCTCACCACTTGCAGTCTTACATTAAAGTTTTAAATTGTTAAGAAGCTACACTGCTGCAAATTCATAATTCAACACAATTGTAGATTTTTACTATTGTATAAATCATCCATTAATGAAAATCTGAGAAAAGTGCACTTTCCAGAGCAGCATTTGTTTTTCCTTTGCCAACTGTGGTAATTTGTATTGTAGATCCCTTGTGCTCCTACAGTTGATTTAACGGTAAAAGTAGACACTGAAAAGCTTAAAGAAGATAGCAAAATCTACCCAAATGTCCAACTTGGAGGCTTCTTGTACGACTACAGGAAAGCTGTGAATAACGCAGCCTATGATCTGGCATTACAAGATCCATCTTTGGTGTTCAAAAAAGGAGAGCTGCAGTCCCTGGCACAGGCAAAGGTAGATAAGGAAGGATATTCATACAAGAAAAAAAAGTCAAGATCGTCGTCTTCATCTTCTACTGAGAGCAATCCTGCAGTTACCAAGTTGACTCCTTCAATGCGCTCCAAGAGAATTGAGCAAATCAAAGAAGACCTTACAGAAGCAAATCTAGAAATGACACTGTTGGAGAAAACGAGAGCAAGAGCAAGGAACTTGAATCAAGATGATCGAGCACGGCATCTCACTCAAGAAATGACACCCCTCAGGCTAAAGAAACGAGAGTTGGAAGATGAGCTGTCTGTTCTGCAGAAGAAGGAAGCAAAGGCTTTGCACCAAAAAAGGATTAGACTTGGTAACAAAGCCAGAGAGCAAGGTGAGCCATGTGGTGATCAGCAGCTTGATACTTCACAACAGAGAATTGATAATATGCTTGTAAAAAACACGACGAAAGAGCTGTCTGAAAAAAGTGGTTGTCATGATCTTGTGAGAGTTGCAGAAGGAAATATACTCAACCAATCCAGTGGTGACGTTGGAAGTCAGTACGCAAAGGAAAGTGCAGCCTGCAGTTCCAGTTCTGGTAATGGCCAGTGTAACAATAAAGACCAACCTCAGTCATCTGGACAGGACACCCAAACAAAGCCTTTTTTATAGATCAGACCGGTAGGGGAGATGAAGCTGCATACCAAAGATATCTCGGACAGATTAACAACAATTTGAGTGAAAATACTAAAGTTGGAGATGGTCTTCATGTATCTAAGTTAACTGGAATTTCTCTTGAACAGTTTATTTCATGTAGATCCATGCTATGTTCCCAGTTGCACAGACCGGACTGCAGAGAATGTGGTATGTTAATTAATGCTGCTCAAGATATTCTAGCCACTGGAGTATTGGAACTTTCTGAAAGTTATAGGAAACACTTCTCCTCTACCTACAGGTCTTCTAATGCAACAAGACGTTTCATGCAGCTGCCTGTTGTTGTCTTTAGAGCATCACAGAAACCCGGAATGCAGAAATTGTATGTGATTGAAAAGCAAGATGCTGTCAACTATGAAAAACTGGTTAGGATAGTTTCCAAGTTTTCACTGGAGAAAAACTTGGACACAAAAGGCGTAAGAAAAGAGACTGTGCAAAATCTGTTAAAGTTAGCTTCAACCGAAAGCGACAGAAAGTTAATCAAATTTGCTGTCTGTGAAGCCAGTGGCTATTCTAATAAGAAAGTGGAGACCTTGGGGATACATGAGGTCTCAAAGTTGAAGGTTAATGTGAGAAGTGCTCTACAGGAAGCAGAGCAGATAAGAAGAGATGTTTCTGAGCTTGTGGCAGTGAAAGAACAATGTGCATTAAGATCCCTTGGGCTTTATGAATTTGCAAATGATAGTGAAAGTGATAGTAGTGAAAGTGACAATGAATCCTCAGACAATTCTGAACCACAGATTCAGTGGGTGAGTGGGTCTGAAACCGACAGCGACTCAGAAACAGCTCAAGGGAACACATGCTTAGATCCTGATGATGGATCAAAGAAGTCAAGTGAACTAGATACAGCTCAAAGAAAGAGGCACTTAGATCCCGATGATGGTTTACAGAAACAGCCACACGTTTTTGCCCCAAATAATGACCACTTGTTGCTCATGTTAAGAGAAAACAACTTAAATTGGTTTTCGTTCGTAGAAGAGCTTAAACTTTTGATGCGTAATTATGACAATGAGGTTATAAATCAAGTTTTGGTTGACTTTAGTCAAAATCTAGATGGAATGGATTTGGATGATAACGAACAGGAATCTGTCGAGATGTCTAGGCAGGCATACCTAAATGACGAAAGAGTTGCAGCTATGGATAACACTGGTCTAACAGATTCTGAAAGTGACAATCCTGAAGACTGGATTAGCTTAAACTTAAGGTCTGCTAAAGGGAAGCAAGTTGTGAAGAAACACCGAGCAATTATCAAGAGAATCGCGAAAAGACAACAAGCCAAAGTAGTAGCAGAAAGGGGTCTTTTGAAACGAAAGGTACCAAAAAGAGTTGGCAAAGTACTGCAAAGATTTCCCAACCTAGGAAAAGATATAGAGCAATTTGTGCAGAGTAAACGGTGTGGCGCAGACTCATGGAGAAGAACCGGCGTTACCACATTTGATGGAAATAGGAAACAAGGTCCCAAAGCATCTTTTAGATCAATACAAGAACATCTGCAACAAAAGTATGACACCAAGATAGGATATGGAACTGTCGTGCAAATGTGTGTTGTTAGAAACAAAAGGAAACTATCAGCAAAAAGATATAAAGGTGAAGCAAAGGTTACCTGCCGAAGGGCAAGGAAAGGATTTAACTTGAAGTTTAATCCCGATGCGCACTATAGCTGCGCACTGTACAAGGTCCTTGACAAAATTCAACTTGAAGATACAAGCAACAAAACTGTATTAAACAGAGACGATCAAGCTGGTTTCAGATTGGACACAACGTATACACATTCACAACACAGAGTGCTCTCTGTTGACCAGGAGGTAACAACAAGGACTGATTTTGTTAATAAGTATTCGTCAGTTTTGCAGAGCTCGACATATTTATTTATGGCAAAGGACAAAACTGATGAAAGAGCTGCTGCAATTATGAAAGATCATTTTGCGTTCAATAAGAATCCTTCACAACATGCTGCGGATTTGAAATTTCTGAAGACCACCGAAGAGTTCAAACACCTTTTCCCTGGAAAGAGTGTGGACTGTATTCGTGTTGATGGAGCAACAGATGAGCGACCCTCAATTCTTGAAGTCCAATTTGTGTGGACTGAGATCCATCTCAGTGAAGAGAAAGTTGTTACTTGTGTGACAGCCCGGCATAGTGGCGGTAGTTTCTTGAACAGGGTCGAATTAGTAAATGGTTGTATTGCAAGGGCTCATAGTCATGTGTTTATACCTTCAACCTTGAATGGGTCAAACATGACCAACAACGGACTGGATGAAGAGAAACTGAAATCAAATCTAGATGCTGCTGCAGACGTTTACATTGATAGGACTCAAGATGCCCCTTTTGGGAGTACAAAGATAAAGTACTTCAAAGGTGCCAGTGGTGAATATTCTAAATATATGCAGAGTAGAAGAACGAATTTAATCACATTTTTGCAAGGCTCGCAAAAAGCTAAAAAAGAGCTAAAAGAGAAAGAACCTGTACAATATCAGTACTTTGAGGAAATTTGGCAGGTTAGGAAAGATCATCTGGTGACAGGATATCCCAAACAGTGCATATTTCTGCTACATGTATGTTACAAGCCCTCCTGTATTCATCCAGTGTGTAAGAAAGGAAAGCCAACAAAGGAATTAGAGTGGTTTAATTCGGGCCCAAACCTTAAATGCATTTCCTTACCAATAAAAGATCCGAACCGCCCTTGGGGAGGGCATTGTGAAGAATGCAAAGGTGACCAGTGTTCAGGACATTACATGCAGGCTGAAGATTGCATCAGACATGTTATGCTACACACAATGAAAGACTGTATCCGCGAACCACCATCAGTTGTTCTAAAGCGAGAGTTTGCTAGGCTTGCAAAGACGATGAAACCCGCAGACCTAACTGTTGATCACGAGGCAGTTGAGAGTTGTGCAAGGCAGACCATGCTAACAAAAAATGAAGTGAAAATTTGGTTTGAGCACTTGGCAAAAGTGAGTGAGCGAAGGAAAACTGGTGCTAAGAAAGCTGCAGCAACAAGGGCAGCGAAGAAAGGTAGGTTAAAGACCTGTCACTTGTGAATCTTCCAACCCACCTACCCATCCAATCATCCGTCCATCCAGTCAGCCAGCCAGGCAGCCAGCCATGTATCTGTTTGCCTGTCTTCCAATTACCTTATATATGAAGTAAAGGGAACTATCTATAACACAGCTGGATTTTCTTGTTGGTTTTATTCACTATAGGCAATCTGATGTCTGCATACTGTCCGTGTGGCGAACCGGATGACGACTATATGATTGCATGCGATAAGCCTACATGCAGATTTGAGTGGTACCATTACCAGTGTGTGGGGCTTGACAGTCTTAGTATTCCTGATGGGGAATGGTTCTGTTCTGAATGTAAAGGTGATTTTATATAGTATTTCTAACTACAATTCATTAGTATTAGCACTGACATTACAATTAACATTATCACTACCATTTTATCTTCTTCCTCCTCCTGGTCATCATCATCATTTGGGATACAAATTTAATACAGTAGACAAGGAGTAAATTTTTGTTTTGTTTTATTATACTATACTGGGTTTCATTAAACCCCTTTAGTGTATCCTGGTATTGTGATTACAAATATTTAAAACAGCCTTATTCTTTAATCGTAGGTCACCCTGCTCATCTAGAGAAGAAACTACAGTAGTCAACAGAAAGAGAAGAACAAAATTTGTAAATAAATGGCCGGACTTCACATTGTACTTTGTTTTTGTTTGTTCAAAGTTTTTCTGTAATCTCAGTAGTTTAATAACAGAAAGAGAAGAACAAAATTTGAAAATAAATGGTGACTTGACATTGTACATTATTTTTGTTCGTTCAAAGTTTTAATGTGATCTGCATTTTTCTCAGATGCCCCCGAGGGCGGGGACATTGGATCAAAAGCGTTTTCCCGGGGGGCAGGGCATTTTCTTACTTTCACTGACTACAATTTCCAAGTCCCCGCTCAGGCCCGGGTTGGGGGGGGCGGGGATTTACATTGACTGGTGCATTATTTCTGGAATGTTTATTGTTCTGCGACCAATCAGATTCGAGACGTAACTGCAACAAACCGCAAGAGTAATTAGCTGAAAGGTTTCGATCACGAAACGAGTCGGTGGCTTTTGCCGATCCACGATAAATTCTCAGTTTCACCGCCGATTTACAAACACTCTGAAATTGTTTTTTACTCATGCGCGTAGCGGCATGAGTTATAAAATGCCCTCCGTTTTTCTTTTTTGTGTCACGATTTTGCATGCAAATTTATTCACGCATATTTTAAATTGTGTATTTCCGGTTCACAGCTTTACACTTCCTGTTTGGTGACTTCCGGCTACTCTCACTTCCGGCAAAACATCGTTACTGAAGTGTCACGACAGTGTCTCCTACAACCCTACTCGCATTAGTAATGTTCACGTCAGGTATATATTAGTTTCACAAATATGACTGGCTTCATTGTGGTACAGCCTTCATTTGTAAAACATTCAATAGTAACGTGGTTTGCAGTACAATGACTGAATGAAAGGAGTAACTCTTCTTTATGTCGGACGTCTTCTTATCTTGTTTCAATAGTTAAAATATAAATTGCTTCTTTTCTTATGGTACATTGAAATATAAGACAAACGCTTGATACGCATGCGCATGACAAACATTTTCCGTCATTTGGTCTTATTGGTGTATAAGTCAGTCCTGTATTTCTCCCATCGAGGTAAACGTTGCTTTTATACACAGCATACAACTTGAGGCCGAATTTGTCGCGATTCTGAAAAAACTAAGAGCTATTTTTAATCAGAGTTCTTCCGAGGCAAAAATGCCAAACATCGATCTCTCACACTGATAAGCACATTGTCAATTTATTCCCTTTTTTACTGCCGATTCTTTACAATGTCTGGACCGGAGCAGTCCTCGCTGCCTGTGGTGAGTAATTTCAAGACTTTTTTCAAGAAAGAACAATAGAAACACACGGCAAAACAGCGTCGTACTTCAGCCCATCAGATTTAATTAAAAATTTGGACTTCGGGACTGGACTTCTGTGGATTATGGACCTTGGAATGCGTGTCATATTAATGTCGATTTTTACTGACTTTATTGCTTTTTGTGGTTACTAGATTACTAGTAACCACTATGTTGTCACCTGTGTAAGTAAGTCTGACCTTTCGAAGCGCGAAGTTGTGCGAGTTCACCCGATTGCTGTACGATGAGACAGTTCTGATAGCTTCGGATTAGACGACTCGATTGTCAACACAGACCCCAACACAGTTCTGTTTGTACGTGCCAGCTTTGGATCCGTGGGAAAGGTAAACGGAGCTTTCTCGTTCTTTTTACTGCTTTACCAAGCACAGCTTTCACCAAATGTGGCCAAGCATTGTTTTCAAAGATTATTTTAGGTGTTTTCGTCGTTTGGAAAAAGGTTTTAGTGAAAAATCGAGCTGTGAATCGAAGTGTTTGTTTGAAGACCATGAACTATCCGAATTCATGATTCAAACGCCGCCAGCATTTCATTTCTGTACCTTTGACCATTCAGAACTGTTTTTTTTTATTAGCGAAAGCATTACGCGAATCATTTTTCCGGATAAGATTGGCATTCCATTACACAGAAAAAGTCGGAAATTTTAGAAAGCATAATAAAAATAGGTTGCTGAATTGAATTATTTTGTGATGTTTATTATATTTTCGCAGACGCTAGTCGGTTCCGCGCAGTAATTAGGGCACAATAAATCGCCAAGACTTCCAGAAGCAGAAAATCACTGAATTCTGAAAGGTGTTTGACTCTTTTAATCAAAGGAAAGACATTTTCATTCAAGGAAATATGAGTTTCATTCAAAAGTTTCGACCTTTTATAGAAAATATATTTTTTTATTCAGTGGTCATATGAAAACTGCTTGCTATAAATTACATTTGACATAAAAATTTGCATAAAGCAAAATTGTGTATTTGGGACACTTTGAACACTTTGAAGACTTTGAAGAAACTGTGAAGCCTGGCAAAAACGTATTGTAGATGGCAAAATCAAAGCATTTTTTAAAGAACCAGCTTTAAGTTATGGAAACATTTCGGCATTTCGATTTGGTCTTAAATCATGGAGAGATTTTAGTGAATGCGTTACGCAACGTTTATTTACAAAATGTTTGACCAATTCATAGCAATTCTCACCAAAGATTTGAAAACTTTAAAAAAAATCCCGGGTCTCCTGAATGTGATTTCCTGTTTATTTAGGGCCTACAAAAAGCTAATGGCAATCCGGGCAGGAGGGGGCATCTGAGTTAAAAGGGTTGGTCGGCCTGGCCGGGAAATACGGGCAGGGGAGGGGTAAAAAATATTGCATCCGTCGGGGGGGGGGGGGAGATTTTTTCTGGAATAACCCATTTTACACCGGTTGCATGCGATTTAGTAACACAGGAAAAGTAAGTCTTTATATTGATTATCAATTTTCTTTTTACAGCATGTCCTCGACTGCCTATTTTTTCAAGTATTCTTTTCAAATGTAACAGAAATAATTCACGACTTGGAAAGTAATAGACGAGTGTGGATTTGATCGGGAATCAATAAATTAAATATTAAAAGCGAGCACAGAAAAATTGGTAACTTCAATCAACGCGTCTTAGAGTCTCATGCGCATGAGTATAGGCTAAGTATAGCCTCTTGTTTTTTATATTTCAGAGTTTATGCATAAGCAAAGAATAACTATAAACGATATTTTACTGAAAAGAGATATTAAAATAATCGAACAGACACGGCTAGACAGCGCGTCTGGAAGCAGAATAATTGTATTCAGTTTTCGATTTTTTAAAAAACGGCCTCTCTGGTGTTGTCAGTTATAATCACTTGTAGGTTTCAGCCTTTTCCCTGTTTGACCAAAACAGTTTACTGAATAAAGTTTGCAAGAGTTTCCCTTAGGGATGGACCATTAGAAAAGTGATGGGGGGGGTGGGAACTTTGGGAGAGGCAGAATTTTTTTTTTGTCCACCTAAGGTGGAAATCTTTTTTTTTTCACTCGATGGCTGGAATATATATTTTTTTTAACAGTTTATTTTTTAATTTTCCTTGGGCAGATTTTTTTTTTTTTGCGATAATGCGTGGGAATATTTTTTTTCTTAATAATTTACTGGGGAAATTTTTTTTTTTTTGCTTTTGCCCCACCCCCCCCCCCCCCCCCCCCCCCCATCACTTTTCTAATGGTCCATCCCTTACCTTACTCTGGTGCGGAGAACAGTGCATGAAATGTCACGAAGCTCGTTCACGGCAAAACTCTTCCGTCACGCAAGTCGTTAGCCGAACAATTTAACGACATGAAATAACGATCTGGATTTTTCTTCCACGATTCTCAATTTTTTTTTATACCCTTTGGAAATACTGAAGTTGTTATTCTTTACTATTTCAGAGAGCTTCAGTATGAGCGAAAGATAGACGGCAGAAGTGAACAAATGTCCAGTTCTAGGTCTTCTAGTACAGTAGTGGAAGCAATTCGCGCGTTTAGTATATTTTAAAAAAAGATACGTTTCCTTCGGTGTTTGCATAAACATTTTATTTATCACTTCTTTGGTTTTGCCTCAAAACGTGCTTGTTTTTGGCCGTCATTTGATGTTTTCGATTCCGTCGGTCCAAAGTAACACAACTACCGAACTGAGGCCTAAATCAAAAGCGAGTGCAATTTTTCAAAATTTGCATGCACTGTTCTCCGCACCAGAGTAAGGTAAGGGAGCATTCATAATTTATCTAGAGGTTGGGCTATGATGATTTCCTTAATTTTTTTCTTTCATTTTTTAAAGCCCCCCCCTCATTATCTCAGGATTTTTTTCCTGACCTCCCTCAAGCGATGCTGATTTATCAAAAGAAAATATCATAGCCCCCCCTCCCCCAGCACATAAGTACCACTTGTCTAACTCACCCTTAGCCATTTCAAAGTCTTGTGAAAGGTATACTGTGCTTACTGAGCTTTATTAACTGGTAATTAACATAGTAAATCAGTAACAACTTGCACTAATGAAATGAAAATATAATGTTCAGTACAATTAAATCTCTATGCATTTTAATTCAAAAATGTTTTTTGGACATTCCTGAGAAAGCTGATTGAATTATTGGCTGATAATAACTTAATAATTTTTTATCTGAATTGGTACTGGAGAGAAAGTAGTCTCTTAGAAGCTAATGATCTGATAGATCATGGCCAGTTGTCAGTGCAGTGTTTTTAAATCTGTTTAAAGGATGCTAATGATCTTCATCAAACCACTGCATGACAACTGGCCTATATAAGGGCATTTGTAACTGAAAAGGATATGGAGGCTTTCTTTTTTAACAGGAGCCAGCTCCATGATTTCATTAAAGCACCTGACAATTCAAAAAGTAATGTACCTGGCTATAACTATTTTGTCAAAATTTGTGACTATATTAATGATCATTATGATATTGGAGAACTATACATGGAGTTTATCAAGGATGCCTGCATTGTAAAGAAAGGAAGAAAGTGCGTTTCATGTGGTAATGGCTGGCTTGGTTCTGTGATGGACAGTAGGATTCCGCGCCCTTTTCCAGATGTTGAGACATTCAGATATAAAAGTGTTTTTGAATCTACTGCTTGTTTGGATGGAAAGCCTCGACCAGTGGACGACTTTATGCCAAGGGCACAAATTAAGAAATTTTTTGCAGAAGGAAAGTTGGCGACTGCAAAAGAGATAGCTGAATTTTCTGTAGCTTTTGTGGTTTCTGAGGAGCTGGTCAGGAATTACTTAGAACATTTAAAACACCTTTCTTTTTGCAAAAAACTAAGAGTTCAGGAAACTGCTCAGAAGAGGCGCGTGCGAGCAATGAAGAGCTATGAAGATTATAATTGGGCGGAACTTCTTCTGACTGGAGGCCTAAATTCCCTTTACGTTTGAGAACTTGATTTATATTTGAAAAAATACTCGTTGCCTTGGAAAAAAAAGCTGAAAAAAGAAAAACTGGAAATAATTACCACCCATTTGAAAAATACAAGGACTGAGGCACTGAGAACAATGACTGTCACGGGGCAACGTCTGTTACAAGAGCCAGAAGCAGTTGACGATGATGATGACGATGATGATGACGAAGGCGACGACACTGTCTTGGGGGAAACATGGAGTGAAGAGAGTGAGAGTGAGGAGAGCGAGTTTGAGGAGAGTGAGAGTGAGGAGAGCGAGAGTGAGGAGGGTGACGAGAGTGTATTTGAGCCACTTGCAAAAAGACCTTGCAGCACAAGAAGTGGGCGTCATGCGTCAAGTTTTTTACTGTAGGCCAAGCTCTGTATTTGTTGTAATTAAATAAAAGACAGGAATTATAAGAGCGTTCAACAGCATATTTTCATTTTCTTTTTTCCTGGGAAAAAATGGGTGCCCCCCCCCCCCCCCCCCCCATGCTCGATGTAATTTTTATTGGCAATTTTCCACAGCCCCCCCCTAAATCAAAGTAGGGAAAAGTAGTGACCCCCCCTCAAAATCATCATAGCCCCCCCTCTAGGTAAATTATGAATGCTCCCTAAGGGAAACTTTTGCAAACTTTATTCAGTAAACTGTTTTGGTCAAACAGGGAAAAGGCTGAAACCTACAAGTGATTATAACTGACAACACCAGGGATGCCGTTTTTTAAAAAATCGAAAACTGAATACAATTATTCTGCTTCCAGACGCGCTGTCTAGCCGTGTCTGTTCGATTATTTTAATATCTCTTTTCAGTAAAATATCGTTTATAGTTATTCTTTGCTTATGCATAAACTCTGAAATAGAAAAAAAAAACAATTTCAGAGTGTTTGTAAATCGGCGGTGAAACTGAGAATTTATCGGGCTAGTTCTAAAATAGGGAACGGGGAATCGGGGAACGGGGAACGGGGAATCTCTAAAATAGGGAATCTCTAAAATAGGGAATCTCTAAAATGGGGAATCTCTAAAATGGGGAATCTCTAAAATAGGGAATCTCTAAAATAGGGAATCTCTAAAATGGGGAATCTTGAAAGCAGCTGTTACGAGGGCGTAAGTAAAGCTGTCCGCTCGCGATAAAACTGAAATTCAAGATGGCTACAAACTAGAAGTCAGGCGATGCGTTATAACGTTCATTTAGGGATGTACTCTAGTGTAAATTCACACGACTCCTAGGAAGACCATGTAATTATGATACGATTTCGTGTATAAATAAAGATTGATGATGATGATGGCCATTTAATTTTTGTCGGAAGAGGAGGGAGGGGGGGAGGGGGTTGGGGCAATTTCTTCTGAGTGTGATTTTTTTTTTCAGCATCGCTATTTGCAAGAATTTTTTTTAACAAAATGCTTGAATTTTTTTTTCACGTGCTTTCTTGTGCACTATTTTTTTCTCTTAAATTTCTTCTGCAGGAACTTTTTTTTGGTAATTGCTCACCCCCCTCCCCCAACAAAAATTAAATTGTCCGTCCCTCACCGTGTTTTGTTTCATATTGTGTGACAAATCAAGCTAAATCATGCTGCGACACTTATAGTGTCTGATATCCGGTCTCGATTGCGAAACCGTCACACGAAAACTCAAAAAAAAAATCACTTTGCTTTGGCATACTGTATTTCGAGGACTGGACTGGACTGGACTGGACTGGACTGGACTAGTAAAACGCGGACTCAAAAATTTGTAAAACGCGGACTCAAAAATTTGTAAAACGCGGACTCAAAAATTTGTAAAACGCGGACTCAAAAATTTGTAAAACGCGGACTCGAAAATTTGTAAAAAAATTCCGGGAGTCCACATTTCTAACTCCACATTTCTAATTCCCCCCCCCCCCCCCCCCCCCCTAAAAAAAATAAAATAAAATAAATAAAGTCAGACCCCCGTCATGGACGTTTCGAGTACACATCCCCCCGCTGGGTTGTAGCTCGGGGGGTCGTAGCTTGCAAACCAGTCTATTTTGTTTCGGGACTAGGTTATAGTTTGTTGTGTTACTTTCAAAACTAACACACCATCGATATCTTAAATGCAATTGAGCAAGCCCAAAACAGTTTTACAGGCCCGAAAAGGTACCGAACGAGCCCCAGTTAAGGGAAGGCCAAAATTTGTCACGCATTTTTACACGCACCAAGAGCCTATTTTTTTATGGGCTCCTGACGCACGCAGCATTCAGCATTCAGCATTCATATTATATTTTATTTTAGCCTTTTTCCCAGCCTCCACACCTGAAGCATAAGATTTTGAATTTTTATTGTCATTACGTGACACTGGATTAAGTGACATCGACAACGGTTGACCTTTTGACCTGTTGACCTTTGAGCAGTAAAATCGCGCCAAAATTCGGAATATATTTTCACGTGGCGGCGCGAAGATGGCGGCTTGTTTTAAGCTTCCATCGCTCGCTAAAAGGCCAAAACCAAAAACACAGTTTCCTGAGTTCGAATGGAGTGAGGTAACTGTAGAGAAGGAGCTCGGAAGCGGTACGTTTGGTTCAGTTTACCTTGTCAAATACGAGAAAGAACACCGTCGAAATGTTATTGTGAAAAAAATGAAAGGTGAATCGGCTGAAGCAAGACGTCGATTCGAGAAGGAAGCGGCGATCCTAAAAACCGTGAAAGGCCATAGAAATGTGACTGAGTTTTTAAGATTTTGCCGAGAACCCTACGCCATAATGATGGAGCATGCTTGTTTTGACTTCAATCCGTTGGGAGTTAAAAAACAGGTAAATTCGCTTGAAGATTTTTTACATTTCGTTGATGCGGAATTCGACTTTACGTCGTTCGCAGATGTCTTGTTACTGTGTGCGCGGGACGTTGTTTCCGGATTGGACTTTCTCCACAAGAACAATATCGCGCACAGAGATCTAAAGCCAGGGAACACCTTGGTCTGCAATCAACATTACAGCAAACAGAATGATGTGGATCTGGCCAAATCCTATGCTGAATGCCCCATTGTCTGCAAACTTGCAGATTTTGGTTTGAGTCGTTCCCCTGTCATGCAGACAAGCACATTTTTAAAGCCGAAGACGGAATCACCTTGCCGTGGCACACCTGTATTTATGGCACCAGAGATCCTATTAGAAGATCTAAAGTTCACTGGTCAGGAGGACCTTAAAAAGGCTGATATTTGGGCTTTAGGCCTCATGATGTTCTCGATGATAAATCCAAATCTTTCTAATCCATATCGTGCTGAATTTGAAGCTTCTGGTGTCCCATTCTCGGAAAAGGCTTTGAGAGATACCTTGAGACAGCAGAAGCTACCCCGTCCTGACGTCAAATACGAGTCTTTCCGGACAACTCAGTGGTGGCAAATTGACGACGTCTTCAAATTATGCACACAATTTGACCCAGAATCAAGACCGACTGCCGCTGAAGTTCTTAGGCTCCTAGATACTAATCAACCGGAGGCATCGCTACGTTTGATGAATTTGTCTGTGAATCAGAGCTCTGCCCAGACACCACAGGATGACGGTACCAACTGCTGTGCGTTCCTTGCCCTAACCATTTGCGACAGATTCTTGAACGAGGTAAAATTAGACGCGAATAATAATAATAATAATAATAATAATAATAATATTTTTTTTAAAAAAAATAATTATTTTATTCTCAACTCTATAAAATGCTTACAATAAAATAATAATAATAATAGTAATAATAATATTAAATATGTTTATTTCTCACATTCTCGCAGCTCACTGATTCAGAATTAAAATGTTAATACAATACAAAATGTATAGAAAATTCCAATTTTGAGGGGGGACTGGGTTTACAATAATTGATTAGAAAAGTTAAACTATTTTCATTCGTATATATATTAAAAAAAACACTACTGCTTATTATAATTTAAAAGGAATATGGGAAAAAGCTGGATCGCGGTCTTTCAGTTCTGCATTTGGTTAATGTAAGTTAGTTTGTTAATCGAATATCGGTTCACAACTGTATCCATTCATTCATTCATTCATTCATTCATTCAATATGCATCTGTATAATTCTCCAGTTAATATAATTATTATTACTTTAAGGTTAACGAGAAAAGCGATGTTCAGTGGGATGACGTCAAACAAATCGCTGAGGACACTATCATTAATCTACCAAGGATGATCAACGAACACCGAAAATTTGATCAGTATTATGACGTGTCTGAAGCAAAACTAAAACTGAAGGAACTTAAGATCTTGTCTTCCGACTATGAACTATCAGAAGAGTGCATCTCGTCAAACACCGTGTTTTCAGATAATGGCAGAACCGAGCTGATCAATGCACTAACACAGAAGCTAGATCAGAGTGAAAGCGCCGTTGCCATTTACACATGTCACCCTTACATATTCTCAGTGGGAAAGCACAAAGATGCTCTGTTCTTGGTTGACACTCATCCTGTTTCTGAAGATCTTGGAGGGAACTGCAATGGTCTTTTGTTAGTGACACCAGACTGCAGTCCTCGATCCTGTAAACTACTTGTCCAATGGATTCTGAACCGACTACTCAAAGCGGGGGCATCGGAAAAGGAACTTCAAAGTTTGGCTTGGCTAACACCAATTTCAGGTTAGACATTTAAACTTTGTTTAAAAAACTGCTTTACAATGAGGATGTTTGGGTTGGGTAAAAATTGCACAATAACCTGCTGATTGTAATATAGTGCAACCCGACATTCAGAATACTATTGTAAGCAATGGTGCATCTTGAGAAGTGGCCTAAACGGGCCGCAATCTGGATCCGCCATTGATTAAAGATAGATTCTTTAAAATTAAAACTAATAGGTCGAGTTACTTAAAATTAGAAGATATTGCGCACGATCGAGCACGATGGAGTAGGAAAACCGTTTTATTATTCAACTAATTGCCAAACAGGCTTATTTCATAGCTAGAGAAAGTGAGGTTATCGCGGCTTTGCAAGATTTCGAGCGAGTCGTAGTAACCTAATGTACAAATATCTAAGTATTTCTCTTCGGTATGTCTGTATGACCGTAACAAAGCAAAGCTTTTATTGGATTCAAAATTGAAAATTATATTTTTTTTAGCGATAAACCACTGACAAAAAAAAAACAAAAAAACGGAAACATACATTTCTTTTTGAAGGAACTGGAGATCACCCTCTAGGAACGAAAATGTCGAAACAAGGAAGAAAACAAGTGACAGATGACCAACATGAATTTGCTGCTGTTAACAATGGAGATGCCGATGTTACAGTTTGTGGCCAAAATGTTGACAATGAGGAGCGCGTCACTATCGTGATTGATCTTGAAGCAACAAGCGATGAGGAACCTTTGCCTACAGTAAGTGCACAGACTGAAAAAGGGAAAAAGCTCTCGCAGTATCAGCACAATAATAAAGGCAGAAGCATTAAAATACTACGTAGACAATGATTGTAAATTACCGCATCCAGTGCGTTTCTTCTCTTATAACGTCTTATACACTAAACAGACATCGCTAACAAAGTTTTATGACACCGAACCAAAGCATGCAGTTTCGATTTTTTTTCGGCAAGTTAACGTTTTAACAAGTTTGACTGGCTGTTCTATAATTATCAAATGTTCTATTGAGTTAGATATTCCAAGGAGTTACCAAACGCAATCACAGATAATCTATTGAGTTATCGAACACAATCGAACGTTAAGTGTTTGATTGCATATACCTAAGGACAACCTAATAAATGTGGTTTGTTTAATTTCAGAAAGTAAAACATATTTATCCAAAAGGAGACATTGGAGGTGTAGACAAGTCATCTGAGAGTACGCGTAAAGGTACAGTGTATATCCAAATTTAAATTGTTTTAAATAATCAAATATAAGGTACACATTGTTTTTCACCCTTTCTACAAACAACCTGCGCACCTGGGCGTAAGTGAACTTGGTGGTTAACCTTTGTGGACTCCTATGTCTACCTCTGAAGACATTCTCCTTGAATATCTCGAGCGCGTGGATGAATGTACTATGATGTTGAGTTTCCAAGAACCTAGCTTTTTTAATTTTACTAGACAACAAAATCGTAGAAATGTGGATCATTCTACGCTCATTATATACCCGCGCCAACTTTGGGAAAAGGTGTGAAGTAGTAATTTTTTTCTAATTTTCGTTCTTTTCTGCATACATGCATGTATTCATACATATGTTGGTGGCTTGCCTGTATTTTATTTTTATTTAAAATTGTAATAATACAGTATATAACTTTTTATTGTAATTTTCAGGTACTGAAGAAGTACCCGCGGAATGTGAGAGAAACGAAAGTGACGAGGAGGAGTTGCCTCTTGGCCCTATCGTGGAGATAAAATTCTATGACGGAGACCAACGTCTACCAGTCTACAAGTGGGGCCTAACCAAAGGGATGACTACTGATGATGCGGCTGAAATTCTTTTAAAACCCTTTGCTGATCGCACATTAATGGCGACGCGTGTCCCAACAAATATATCTAAAAACACTGTCTTTGTTGTGGACACGTCGAATCTGTCAAATAAAGCTGATGTAAAGTGCGACGACCTTGGCGCTTGGTTGTGTACAGGCTCAAAGAAGTTTCCTTATTCCACAGACAACTCTGGAATTTGTCACAGATTAGAGGACAAAGACGACTGCCCACCTGACCACGTGTTGCATATAGTGCAACGCCAGTTTTTCACTAATAAAAGCTTACCCTCCTTGCGAAAGTCGATAATCTCTGCACATCGGGCTACATCAACATCGCCTCACGATTTGGCAATTGTTCAATATATGTTTACAGACGGTGAACAAGAAGTCAACATCAAGAGCCATGGGAACTCTAAAGGATCAACACCACGTCCTTTTAAAAGAACCATGCAGAGCACCCGAGAATTTGTGCAAGACAAGTTAAAAGAACATCCCCCTCGTCGAGTCATTCACTCGGTTGTCGAAGAACGAGGGGGAATCATGCAAGTCGAGTCTGCAGGCGAATTTCCAAGAAACAGGGATCAGGTGTACAACATCAACAGACAGGCGAAGCGCCAGAAGGTTGATGTACCCCTTTCCACTGGCGATCCCCTTCTACAGGTGTTGGCAAAGGCGAAGGAAGAACAGCAAGGATTGAGAGAAAACCTCTTTATCAGAGAAATCCCCTTGTTCCCAGAGCCGATAGTTTTTCTCGCCACCGACCAGCAGTTAACTGATGTAGTGCGATTCTGCACCAATCCTGAAGCGTTCTGCATCCTGGGAGTAGACTGTACTTTTCAGATTGCCGACTATTACTACACCTTTACCACCTATCGCAACCTGATGTTAACTACTAACAAGGGAGTCCACCCTGTCTGCATAGGACCCGGCATTTTGCACAAACAAAAGCTTCTAACATCATACAAGACTTTGCCTCTCCTAATGACAAAGTACAACAAAGACACTAGTGGTGTTCTAGCCTACGGAACAGATGGAGAGGAAAACATCTTTAAGGCCATGTCGCAAGTCTTTGTAGACGCAAAGCATTTGCGTTGTGACATTCACCTGAGGGACAATGTCAAACGAAAACTGAGTGAGCTTGGAATATCAGGAAGTGTGGCCGACGAAATTGTCTGTGATATTTTTGGAAAGGTACTTGGAGAAGTGACTGAGGGTGGACTAGTTGACTGCACTTCAGGTGCCGAGTTCGACATTGCATTGGACAATGTTAAACGAAAATGGCCAGGCTTGCACAAGAATGGTGATCAATTTACAACGTATTTTTTAAAAGAGAACGCGGAAGTTATTCGGCAAAGTGCAACGGCCGACATTCGCTCGATGTGTGGCCTTGGGTTTCCGCCCAAGGTATATACACAAAACGCAAGTGAAAGTATGAACAGATTAGTGAAAGCGGACGAAGATGCCAAGCTTGCAAAGAAACCAGACGGGCTTCCCCCTTCCATAGAGCGAATAAGAGGCGAAGTTAAGAGGCAACAAGACGAGCAGTTCCTCGCAGTCATTGGTCGAGGGGAATACCGATTAACTGAAGACTTCTCCTTCCTTAGGATCGACGAGAAGGACTTCTATAGAATGAGTCACAAGCAGAAGGACGCCCTGGAGAAGAAATTCTTCTCATCATCCATGTCAAGGTTACGAAACGAAGATTCAGAAGAACAAGGAACCGCCACAGAGACAACGTTATCCATAACTGCTGAAAATGCCCAGATTATTGATATTCCCTACCCAGTGCTAAAGGGGATGTTCAGCAAGGCTGCTACAACAGTGGAAGATCCGTCCGCGCTGTGGAAAGTGCCAACTGGTGAAGGAGGTGACCCCTCATGCCCAATCAGATACATGGTTCACAGCCAAACATCACGTGAGCCTCACACTGTCCTTGTTTATCCCAAAACTGGCAAGGTGCAGTGTGATAAAGGGTGTGTAAGCTGGTCCACGTACAGTTTGTGTTCACACACCCTAGCAGTAGCGGAGAAAGAGGGGGCTTTAAAGGAGTTCCTTAAATGGTTCAAAAGCAGAAAGCGTTCTCCTAATCTGTCAGGCCTTGCAAACGTGAACATGCCTAACAATGCTGGTCAAAAAACCGGAACAAGGAAGCGGAAAGGTGGAAGCAATAAATCCTCAACTGATAGGAACATTGTTCGCAATCGGGTATTGCAGCCTACATCCGCACCCGTCAATGATTCATGCCCATCTGCAATTGACCAAAACACCCCACCTTGGCCGCCAGTGTCGCCTTTGCCTCACATTCACCTGGGTCACAGTTTCAACGTGCCTCGGACTCCACTAGTCCCTCCAATCTC
The DNA here is from genome assembly GCA_022457155.1 of Cladopsammia gracilis. Classification (NCBI taxonomy): domain Eukaryota; kingdom Metazoa; phylum Cnidaria; class Anthozoa; order Scleractinia; family Dendrophylliidae; genus Cladopsammia; species Cladopsammia gracilis. Next base: position 739,722 of record JAJGOT010000311.1, on the reverse strand, counting down.
ATCTAATCAACCTTACCAGCAAGCCAACGGACAGCCTCCAACCCCAAAGCGTCCAAAGCCCTTACCAGGAATTTTAGTGTTTGCCAGATTATCTTTCCTCGACAGTAAAGTTACGCGATGCTATGGCTGTGGCGACACCCTGAAGCCAGGCGGGACCAATCCACCTCCACCCGATGACCTCGTTTTGACAACACGACTTCGCCGTCAGTATTTAAAAAAAGGACGTCAACACACATCTCCAGATATTTCGTCGGTATATTATCATGTTAACCCTTATTGCATAAGGGTAACCTTCCCTGCCTTTCAACCAAATTCATGCAGAATACCGTTGGATCTACAGCCTTTTCTTCTACCCGAACACAAGCAAGTAATTTTCGAAAGGCTTGCCGCTATGGTCTAGTTGAATTGTTGTCTGTGAGCCGGGATTATGACATCACATGTTTATCATGCTTGTGTCGATAAGTACTTTTCAAAACAGTTCTTCTGGTCGTCTGCATAATCGTTTAAGTTTTTAGATTTGATTCATTTACTAAAAAACTCGCAATTGAAAGGTGACACGAATGGATATGTTACCAAGTTGTTCAGAGTACTTTTGTTTCTGTTTCTGTTAGAAGCCGGTATAATAGCGGACACTAGAACTGTTGTCTGTATGATGACATCACATTTTATTCATGTTCCTGTTGACGTTTTATTCTAGACGTTGTATATAAGTATAGGTTTAAGTTCATGGGTGAAAAAAAATCGCTTCAAGTTAAATAATTGATTGTTACGTAGTGCTAAGACTGGAAAAGAAAGTTGTTATTAAGCTGTTTAGGAAAGGAAATTGGTATTTTACAGGAATGTAAAGCGAGTTTGTAGTAAGACTTTTTTTGAAGTAACGGTTTAAAGTTGACACGAATGGATATGGCGTCAGTTACCAGGTTGCTCAAAAAACTTATGTTTCTCTTTCTAGAAGCCGGTATAATACCGGGCAATTGAACTGCTGAACTGTTGTCTGTTAAGAAGTATTATTTGAAGACCATGTAATTCAAGTTCATGGGTAAAAGAGTTCGCTTCAGTTTCGCTTCAGTAGTTAATTAACTAAGCGTTACGTAGTGCTGAGAAAAAAAAAAACGTTGTTAAAGTTTTTCATGAAAAAAAGAAATTGGTATTTTAAAGGGATCTAAAGCAAGTTTGCTGAAAACTTTGTTTGAAGTAATGTTTTAAAGTGGATAGTATAATATCCGGCAATTGAATTGTTGTCTGTATGATTATGACATCAGATTATGTTCCTGTTGACGTTTCATTCGGAACGTTTTATATAAGAAGAGATATATTCATTTTAATAAAGCAAATGTTTTAGTTATTTATGTATTTATTTTTATTTCTAGTCCGCGTTTTACAAATTTTTGAGTCCGCGTTTTACAAATTTTGAGTCCGCGTTTTACAAATTTTTGAGTCCGCGTTTTACAAATTTTTGAGTCCGCGTTTTACAAATTTTTGAGTCCGCGTTTTACAAATTTTTGAGTCCGCGTTTTACAAATTTTTTTACAAGTCCGCGTTTTACTAGTCCAGTCCAGTCCAGTCCAGTCCTCGAAATACAGTATGCCCTTTGCTTTTCGGTAAGTTTGAAAGAAAAATTAACAACTTCTCGTTACATTTTTTAACACCTGAAGAGAAAAGCTCAATTTATCTGCAAGATCGCGTAAGTTCGCGAACGTGACCGCTTTGCGTTTTCTCGTGCCGGCGTCATGCCCGCGGTTGGTCCAAACCGTGTAGAACGAGAACTGCGAGAAGAGTATTCCTTCCAATCTTGATTTTAGTTGGCTGTACGAGATTAGAAAGGCGGCGCTCCGTCGTCACCCGCGATGTCGTTAAGTTGAGAATTTATAATAATCCAAAAATTAAAATACCAACTATTAAAAAGAAAAAATCACCAAAAAAATTAACTCATCTTGGAAAAATTGGGAATCTTGCAAAAATTCAAGAAAAACCTTATGGCGGGGGTGGCACCCCCCCCCCCCCCCCCCCCTTGTACACCCGAGAGTTAATCGGTACATAAAGTTACAATATTACAAGGAATTTCCCGTTTGCTTACCTCTATGTAACATCGACATGCATTGAAAAGGGAGTGGAAAAAATTAATGTGTCCACTGTTAACGGCCGCAAACCCCCTCAGAACGAAAAAGCGCAGCGTGTAAATCGTCGTTACTTATGCCACCTTTTTTTAAGTAATGCTATATTTTTTTTCTTTTTTCTGCAACTCAAGACATATCGTTTTTGGGTGGGATAAATGCGTTATCTCTGCAATTATTTTTTAGTATTTTTTTTATTTCCGCAATTATCAGTCATTAATTTAAATGCTTTTTGTCACTACATAGTCTGTATGACGGTATTTCTCCTTCGTTCCTCTGTGCTCTGCAGTCCGAATAGGGCGTTCGCTCAATACACTGATATGCAGGTTCCTTGATGATGATGTTGTGATAACATGAGAACATGTCTGTCCCCCTTCCAACTGAATCGTGCTATCATTTTTCGCATTGATTCTGAATTGCTACAATGAGCCACCGCAAAACGTCTTTTTCCTTGCTTTTCACTCTAATAAGGATAACACATGTCAAATTGAACAAAGGAAACTCGGGTTTCATTTTCAGTGGCAAGAGTTCCATTGAAAGTGTTCGGTTAGTGCAGGTTTTTGACATTGACAAATGACTATTTATTCAATGTCCGCTTAATTGAGGTGTTCGCTTAAAAGAGGCAGTTTTTACAGTAAACATGGGAACAAAATTTTGGGACATCGACAATACAGGTTTGACTGTATTTTTGTTCTTCCACAAAACTTCACTAGTTTCTGGTGTACTTAAAAAAGAAGTGCTCACATTCGTCGTTCGTGCTCACTTTCGGCGCGGTCGCACGAAGGAATTTGTTATCCTAGGAAGACGAATTTTTCACACGGTACCACAGGCAGCCCAAGCGGTAGTGATTTTAATACGTGTGGTGATTTTCTAACTTATCTGCCATGTGCTTCTAGCCTCCACGTGCAAATGTTCATAGTAGCCATGTTATAGTCTTTTGACCATGGCGTTCAAAATACCCTTTTATAAAGTCCAGCAAGTCCTTTTCAAGTTTTTCTATGGCGCAAGAAAATGGCAAATAGATGTGTCGCGCGGAAGCGCTGACCTTGGTTTGCATAATTAATACCTTTCCGCTCTCCCTACGTTTCTTAGGAAGAAAGGGGAAACTGTTCGCAGTCATGTTTAGTTTTTTGTGATCTCCAGTTTTCATGTTAGGAATAAGAAAAAATAAAATTGTGCATGGTTCATTTGATTAGAAGCTTGTATACTTGTTGGCTGTGTTTGATAACGTGTTAAGGCATGCTTCAAAGGTGAACTTGTAGTACGAATAATCACTGGCTTTTTTACGTCTTGGTTCAATTTAAGAATTTCAGCCTTTAAGAGTTTCTGTGGTTCATACCGCCTTACCTCTCGTAGGCAAACACCGGAAAATGTCATTATAGGTGTGGTCGTTGATGACATGACTCAAATCTAATTAACTGACCGTTACAAAACTGATTTTAAACTACACACAGAAAGATTTGACTATAGATGTAGCGAAACTCCTTATAATGCTCCAAAAAAGTCAATGAGTGTAAGAAAGAATGTTAATGTTCAAATGAAGATGTGAGGGAGACTTACTGGCGATAAAAGTGAAACTAGACCTTATTTTAGAGATTCCCTATTTTAGAGATTCCCCATTTTAGAGATTCCCCATTTTAGAGATTCCCCATTTTAGAGATTCCCCAATAGAGATTCCCTATTTTAGAGATTCCCCGTTTTAGAGATTCCCCGTTCCCCGTTCCCCGTTCCCCGATTTCCCGTTCCCTATTTTAGAACTAGCCGAATTTATCGTGGATCGGCAAAAGCCACCGACTCGTTTCGTGATCGAAACCTTTCAGCTAATTACTCTTGTGGTTTGTTGCAGTTACTTCTCGAATCTGATTGGTTGCAGAACAATAAACATTCCAGAAATAATTTTAGGCGTTCACGGTTTAATGGGTTCACTGTAATGCAAAATAGCCGCTGCGTGAAAAGGTCAGACAAAAAATTATAAACCTACTATGTGAGACATAAACATTCGCTATTTTATATTAACCTTTATTGGGTATTTTAATTTTAATTTTTTGATAATTTGTTACCCGCGACTTTTACCCGCACCCGCACCTATTACCCGCACCCGCACCTATTACCCGCACCCGCGACTTTCAGTCGCGACTCGCGACTTTGAGTCGCGACTCGCGACCCGCGACAAAAAGTTACACTCACCGCGGGCATGACGCCGGCACGAGAAAACGCAAAGCGGTCACGTTCGCGAACTTACGCGATCTTGCAGATAAATTGAGCTTTTCTCTTCGGGTGTTAAAAAATGTAACGAGAAGTTGTTAATTTTTCTTTCAAACTTACCGAAAAGCAAAGTGATTTTTTGGGGGGTTTTCGTGTGACGGTTTCGCAATCGAGACCGGATATTTACACTTATGAACCAGACACTATAAGTGTCGCAGCATGATTTAGGGGTGGCGAATGGTAAATCCGAGACTCGCCGAGACGCCGAGACCCTTGTTTCAAAATCCGAGACCGCGACCCCAACTACGTTATAAAATCCGAGCCCGAGACCCAATGCGAGAAAAAACCGAGCCCGAGACTTGGTGCCAAAAATATCCGATTCACCTATCAAACAACAAACAAGGATGAAGAATGAGAATGCTTGACAAAAGTATCCGAGACTCCGAGACCTTGAGGAAAAAAATCGGAGACTCCGAGACAGAAAAAGCACCAGCCAAACGAGACTTTGAGACTTAAAACAAAAACTGCCGAGATTTCGAGACCGGACCAAAATTTTCCGAGACCCACGATTTTGAAGGTACCATTCGCCACCCCTTGATTTGTCACACAATATGAAACAAAACACGGTGAGGGACGGACAATTTAATTTTTGTGGGGGGAGGGGGTGAGCAATTACCAAAAGAAAAATCCTGCAGAAGAAATTTAAGAGAAAAAAAAAATAATGCACAAGAAAGCACGTGAAAAAAAAAAAAAAATTCGAGCATTTTGGTAAAAAAAATTCTTGCAAATAGTGATGCTGAAAAAAAAAATCACACTCAGAAGAAATTGCCCCTTTATAAAGTCCGGCAAGTCCTTTTGATGTTTTGTTCTTCAAGTTTTTCTATGACGCAAGAAAATGGCAAATAGATGTGTCGCGCGGAAGCGCTGACCTTGGTTTGCATAATTAATACCTTTCCGCTCTCCCTACGTTTCTTAGGAAGAAAGGGGAAACTGTTCGCAGTCATGTTTATTTTTTTGTGATCTCCAGTTTTCATGTTAGGAATAAGAAAAAATAAAATTGTGCATGGTTCATTTGATTAGAAGCTTATATACTTGTTGGCTGTGTTTGATAACGTGTTAAGGCATGCTTCAACGATTATGAATAAAATAGGTGAACTTGTGAGTAGTACGAATAATCACTGGCCTTTTTTACGTCTTGGTTCAATTTAAGAGTTTCAGCCTTTGAGAGTTTCTGTGGTTCATACCGCCTTACCTCTCGTAGACAAACACCGGAAAATGTCAGGAAGGTGGATGCATTATAGGTGTGGTCGTTCATGACATGACTCAAATCTAATTAACTGACCGTTACAAAACTGATTTTAAACTACACACAGAAAGATTTGACTATAGATCTAGCGAAACTCCTTATAATTTTCCAAAAAAAGTCAACGAGTGTAAGAAAGAATGTTAATGTTCAAATGAAGATGTGAGGGAGACTTACTGGCGATAAAAGTGAAACTGGACCCTATTTTAGAGATTCCCTATTTTAGAGATTCCCTATTTTAGAGATTCCCTATTTTAGAGATTCCCTATTTTAGAGATTCCCTATTTTAGAGATTCCCTATTTTAGAGATTCCCTATTTTAGAGATTCCCTATTTTAGAGATTCCCTATTTTAGAGATTCCCCATTTTAGAGATTCCCCATTTTAGAGATTCCCTATTTTAGAGATTCCCTATTTTAGAGATTCCCCATTTTAGAGATTCCCCATTTTAGAGATTCCCCGTTCCCCGTTCCCCGTTCGCCGATTCCCCGTTCCATATTTTAGAACATTACAGACACGATCGTTTCCGAATTTGAGGGGACCGTTGTAGCTGCTAAAAATCCCGGCGGAAACTGATTTCAGTTATTCAACACCGGTTATTCAACAGCACAAAAGTAACGGCACATTTGGAATGAAACACTACATCACGTAAGTCCATTTGTAACTTTATTTTATGATCATTCTTGATAAACGCGTGGGTTCCCTATGTCACAAGGGTAACTTCCCGCTCGCGATGCGGCGTGTCTTACCCAGATATTGTGTTCGGAATTTTGTTACACGAGCTCCGAGAAAACACGCAAAAATCGATAAAATCTATAATTTGCTGGACATTTTTTGTGATTATCGATCGATCATCGATTGGCCGATATCAATCGATATCAATTAACTAATTTTATCGATTGATATCGATTGATCGATTGGATTTCCGATGATCGATTGTCATCCATTTAACAGGCCGGGATTTTAGACAAAGTTGTACATGGATTTCCTCGCTTTAATGTAAAAGCATCGAAAGAAAACAATGCGAACCTTATTCCTCTATTAATGATGTGCCAGGAAATGTTTTTCTTAGAGTGGAGTGGACCCGTTGAAAAACATTATCGTGGTATAATTCCCGGCATAGTAAATCGAACGTTCGGAAATCGAACTCAATCGAACTCAATCCGTGGATTGAGTTCGATTGACTTCGGCAATCGAACGAAATCGAACTCAATTGAGTTCGATTGAAATCGAACACCGGACTTTCAGTGAGTTCGATTTCCGAACAAATCGAATTCAATCGAACAAATTGAACTCAATCGAACTCAATCCATCTGATTGTGTTCGACTGAGTTCGGAAAACCGAACTCAATTGAACACAATTAAATGGATTGGGTTACTTTTATGCAAAAATACAATGACGTCAAAGCGGCATTCCTGGTAGCCTTTTACTACGCATTTGAAGCTTACAATCCACAGCGCATCTGAAGCCTTTTCTGCGGAATTTCTTCGTTTACGAAAAACACGTGCGCTACACTCCGGGCTGAAGTAACTCGAGCTTCCAAGATCTGGTTATGAATTTTCAACGCCTGTTTTTCACAAATCACGAGTTCGAAATGGGTTCGATTGATTTTTTTTTTCTTTTCGGTGATTTTGATTTCGTTCGATTGCCGAACTCAATCGAACTCAATCCATTAATTGAGTTCGATTGAGTTCGATTGAGTTCGATTGAAATTTAGTTCGATTGGGTTCGATTTACTCCGCCGGGTATAATTTGACTGTTGTCGTCCATCTCTGTTTGTAGTCATCGGTAATGCATATTTTAAATTGGTCGATTAAAAAAAGGCGAGTCAAACGCCAAATAACACTCAATTCCAGTCATTTAAGGCATAAACTTTCTCGGAAACCTAATTGACTCCAATTGACTCCACGATTTCATCCCAAATTTTGAAGTTGAAAGTGATCTATTTCGGCGGCTGTTTGTTTTTATCGGCTTTGCTATTTGCATTTGTGGACCGATGCGAGTTTTATTTTGGTCACAGCAAAATATAAGATGAAATGAAGCTGAATGATTAGTGCTCGCACCATAGAAAAGTCAGATAGCAAGAAAAGTGAAGATCGATTTTGAACTAAAAATAACATTACCGTAAACAAACACAGCAGAACAGTCGCGTACTGAGTGGTTGAGCTGAGCAGCTGTTGTTTTAGATTTTTATTAGCGGGAATTATTTCACCGGCTCTGTTCACCAGTGTTAGATTCAATAAGCCAAAGCAAGCAAATATACGGATATTTCTTCTAATATAAGCCGGCATTGTTTTGAAATGGCGAGACGGTTTATTGCGGATTCCATGAAACTGTGAAGAGATTTCAAGCGTCTACTACGAGTCGCTTATCGCGGGTTTCGGCCCGTCTGGCAAGTTAAGCGGCCTTAAAGCAAACTGTAAACATAACCCGAAATGGAAAATATTCTGTAAAGGTGAATAGAATAAACAGGTTAATATAGATTTCTTTTGAAAGATTTCCGCTACGACCAACTGACCTCCAACCTCAACGGCGTCTGTGTAAAATGAGCTGCTTGCGGGTCGCCGCCGTTTGATAATATAGTTTGCTTGCAGTGCATGCCGGGAAGATGGTAATATCCTCCTTTTCCATAATCCTTGATTACTGCTTCGCAGTATACACCAAATTGAAGAAACTTTGACCAGTGAAAAGCATAAACCATGAACGATGAGACCGAATGGGATTCTGGATAGGTAGCATTAGCAAGCTAGTAATATTCCATTTCTTGATAATAAAGATGTTTTTTTTTTGTTTGAGACATTTTAGAGCATGATTTATGCATCCTGTGTTAATAAAATGTGTATTCTGTGACAGACGAAGATTAATTTACCCAACTTCCCAGTAAGCCTTTGGGTCGCATCAAAGGCGCCACTTTCATTCATGAACTGTGTGATGTTGCAAGTTTCGCGCGGTAAAACATCTGTAAGCTTTTTTTTTTAAATAAAAGGCTTGTCGGCGATATTTTTTCTTCAAACTATGCTTTGTTATCAATGTGTTGAATTATAAAACTATTATAGCGCTCAAGCTTGCGTGATATCGCCTAATTTTAGCCGACTCGGCCTACGGCCTCGTCGGCTAAGTATTAGGCGATATCACGCGCGCTTTCGCGCTATAATAGTTAATTATATGGAAATTCTACGAAAATTCTGGACTCCCGTACGAATAGTAAACGTACGGGTACGAATAAAATAATCTGGTCTTTAATATCTCATATGATTTTTTTTGAGCTGTTTACCACTGTGAAATCATTTAGGCAACAAGAATTATAATTTTAAAAAAAGCATCCAGAAAAAGAAAGAGGATTTTTTTATTTAAACTTGACTCGGACTTGACTCGTGACCCATGCTAACTTATGCTCGCTACATTCTGTTCATCAATGATTCCTTCATTAACAGGGACCGCTTGTTCATTAAAGGGAACCTCCATTGTTATAACAAATTGACGTTAAATTGTTGGAAATAAAGTCTAAATTAAAAATTTTCAAAAAACAGGTGCAAATATGATTTTAGTGTACAAAAAATGGATACGAATATCGTCTATTTTGGCTTTTAAATTTCCCACGCGCCGCCATTTTGAATATTTATCGCCGGGCCCCGAATAAACGCCGGGTATAATAGAGGAAGTTGTAAGTAAGCCCCTCGAACGTTTATTTGTAGTATAAACTTAAGATTTAAGGGCAAGGTACACGGCTGCCAAGAAAAACGAATAATAACCCATTTTTTAAAAAATGGCAGGCGAGAGAAAACTGGCCGAAAAAACTGCTGATTCAAAGAAACGCCGAGTTCACTAGGCCAAGTTTGAAATAAACGCCGGGGGCGTTTAATTGGGAAAAAACGGTATGTAAACTACCAAGTAATGCGTTTTTCTAAAAGGCAAAGCAAACATATGCTTACTAATGCTTAGTACATTATTTATTCCTTCATTAACAGGAGCCGTCTGTTCATTAGTGCTTGCTACATTACTGGGAAAGGAGCTGTTAAACAAATGTGGAATGCTGTCGGCCTTTTTTTATTTGTATTATTATATATTCTGACCGAATGTCTTGCTTGTTCTGCGGTAGGACTGGGGCTAAACCATGGGCCTATGGTAGTTATCGGTTTTTTTTATTGATAGAACATATGTGAAGTACCAAAAAAGGGGATTTTCTGCAGTTTCCTGATTTCGATTGACCTACTGTAGGTGTTTGGTGAGTGTAGTTCTCCAGTCCCTTATTCATTACTCCCATCCCAGTGCGCCGATGACAATCGATTTACGTTTCGTTTTTAGTCCCCACATTCTGGCAGTTGTTATATCAAGGTCTTTTTTTAGAGGTTTTGAGAACTGGACAAAGAAGTGGGAAGAGGCCTCTCCCCCAGTTTCGCTCGCTCCAATCTCGCCGAGCTTGCTTTCGTCAATCTTTGGGATACTGTTGTCAAACCGTAAAAGTCATATGACTCAATTTCTGCGCCTGCAGTTTGCAATATCATAGTATTTTAAAAGTGTATAAAACGCTTTCTTTGCTTCGTAATGTAAATGTCTAGGAAAGATCAAAGAAAAGATAAATACAACGATCAAGCTTAATACATTCATAATTCATTGCCCTGCGGAAAAACCTGTCAAACGAGAATGTATTTCTTTACCGGCTTTACCATTCCCTTGTGTGGCTCCCGACAAGAAACGGAGACTGAATGTCGCGAATATATTTATTATATCAGCTGTATCCTTGGTAATCTTATTTTTAATTACTTCCATTCTCCCTTTAATTTATTTCTTTAATAAAACACTACCGCACGTTCCAATTTGGAATGCGGTAAAGTAAACTTGGGTGGTCAAATAATATTTAACTTTCACAGAACAGCTGTCAGCACATTTAAACCATAATTCTATAGCAATTCTGATGTTATTTCCATTTCGTTTACCCTCTGAATGTCGTGTTTTTTATTTTCTTTCCTCTGGAATAAAGCAATGATGGGACATTTTCTACTGGCCTTGTTTCTGTTTGTCAACTGCGCATCGTTTGCCTTCAGTAGCGGTGGTATGTATATCTTTCCATTTACTATTACTTTTCTTGGTAATTTTTACTGAGACCGAAGACTATACTGTAATGAAGATGCGATCCGAATTTTACTTGAATACAAACCAGACCAATTTTAAACAACACATGAGAGCTTTTCTGGAAGGTTTTAAAACTGGATTCACGAAGAAATTCAGCGCCGGAGAGAGCTGCATTCTGACAAAGTCCTTGATAAAGGACTCTGGTCAAGTCATTTCTTTAAAATAATAACACTCTGTATGCGCAAAAACCTGCATGTACTCACAAGTATTAGAACTGAGGTAGATTCGTACCGAAATAAATTCTCTGTTACGCCTGAGTCAAGTTTTAACGTCGCATTATTTTGTTTTTAATCACACGGATATGGTAATTTGGCAAGCTGGATAATCATTTTTTAATGGTATTTATTTAAAATCCTCAACAATGCTTATTTTCTTGCACTGTTCGACCACAAGTAATACTTGATTTTTTAACTTTTTAACCTTTTCGCTTGAAGAACCAAACGCTAACTGTGGTTCTAATAAGCTTTGAAAAAAATTTCAACCATCCAAATGAAACCCGTATTGAGCTTTACTTTCCTTCATTGTGTTGTTTGTCAGGCAGCAAAAGGTGATTCTATTAAACTAGTTATTTGAGAATAAAATCATAAAATATGACCTTTCAAATAAAAGCTATTGAGAAATATGTTTCCGTGGTACTGTTTTTCATGCTGTACAAGATGGATAACGAAATCCTAGAGTGTAACCATCCTGGTAACTATTAAGACGAAAGCAATTTGGCAGTGCTCTCTTGTGCTATATTCGTTTTTTTTTATATTTGTTAAAAGAAAATAGTTCAGATATGTCTTCAGTTGGAAGCTCTTGATAGTACGTATCTGGATTACACGCCGTGCGTTTTGTACGTCCGCACGATGGAGGTTAAAATCTTATAAAAATTAGACGCCCGAAAATCGAGCTTGTGGTTAGATGATCTGTTGGACTATTCCCGGGACTATTGTAGCGTGCGTAATACGCGCTTTTGCTCAAATGGCGAACAAGTCAACAAGTGAGCTGGCCCACCTTAGAAGCACCTGTTACGCAGCAAAAGTTGAATGTACTGGTAACCATTCTTGTTATGTCTTCCTTTGTCTCTGCTAGAGTCCGAATGGAACTATAATGCGACTGGCGACCATGGTAAGGTTTTAGTTTACTTTTACTTTCAGTTTAACCCTTTAAGCCCTAAGAGTGATCAGCATCAAATTTCTCCTTGTAATATCAATGCCTTATCAATCAAAAAGGTCATGAGAATTAAGGACATGATCACACAAGATGAGTTCTCTTGACATCCAAACAATTTCTCCCCACTACTTCTATAGGAAATATATAGGACAAGAAATGAGAATTTAAATTTTGGTGTTAGGGTTTAAAGGGTAATGGTTAAGTCTTTTGGTTCGCCCACTCGGGCGAATTTTTTTTTTTTTTTTAGAATAAGCGGGATTTCTTGAAATGTATTCCAAATACTTCAAACAGAAATGTGAGAAGCCTTGCGGAAACTTTAACCAGATTCCAGCGTCTCGATTTAATTACAGCAATGGAATACGACAAATCTTTAATGGAGTTTCCATTTGGGAATTTTGCGATCCATTTACAAAATCTGTGGACGAACTGGTTTCCAGCTGGAAAAACAACCAGGTCTTTAGGCCGGTCTTTTTTATGTACACAATTTGAAGTGTTGCATGCGAGAAAGTTTTTGGTCTCGGGGCGAGGATTGGGGGAGGGGGGTAGGGGTGGGCGAAATGAGCTTGCAGCCATGTCTGATCTGGTTTTTAAGTCTTCGTCTCGCTTATGTTTTTGAAGATATTTGCATATACCATCTTCTAATCCTATCGGTTCTTTCGTTCTTCCGTTGGACCGTATTGGACCAAAAGTACTTACAAGGGGGCGGTAAGGAAATTCCCGAATAGGGTAGGGTAATGTGTGATCTTGAAATTTCTTCATTTCTGAAGATTCACTTTATGTTTATTGTAAGTAAATCTCACCTAGAAAATCCCGATAACTGTTATAGGGACTTATCGAGGCGAGATAAACTTAATTGGTTGATGTTCCTGAAAGATACGAAGAGTTATTTTACCGGGAGACGGAAAAGTTACATTTTCCGCCGCCTACTTATCAGTTTTCTTAGGAGCGGGTAAAGGTTTGTCATCGCACTCGAACACGTTTAAGAAAATGACGTCATGTTTACGCCATGCAGTGATTACAAGGCGTCAATGTCTCATTACCGGAATAAAAACACACGTTGCAAGACTTCAAAATAAGAAGAAAAAGGCCTGAAGAATACTTGTTCGCTTTAAATTAAGTGGAATTTAGAAACTGAGAGTGGTGACATCGATCGAGTTGCAGTGGCGAAGCGAAGACGAGGAGTTTCAAAACAATTTTAAGCAGGCTATCAGTCTAGAGATGCGATTTTCACGCGTGCCGTAAAATAGCAAGCTACATATGAAAATTAATGCTCTGTTAACTCTTTAACCGCCAATCGTACATATATGTACGAAAAACACTAGTAGTGATTTAAAAATCTGCAGCTTTCACATATCTACACAAATGATAGTAATGATCCCTTGTTAGGGCAAAGCGAAAAGTTTCATAGCATTAACAACCAACTACTTGACTACAACTATGGATTTACGCTGCATATGGTTGTTCATTCGGCAGCAAATCCAGAAATGCCCGTTTTCTACTTCCCAGGAAAACAACAAAAAACACTCATCTTTGCATCTATTATTTTAATGAAAAAGTAACTCTAAATCCGAAAGTGTACATTTGCAGCAAACTTCGAACCTATTCCTCTGCATTCACTAAGAAAAATTGCCATCAATACTTCAGCAGACTGAGCAATTATCATTCAATCAGAGATATTCTTGCAAACTTATAATATCCTTATGCACGATCGAAAGGAATTCTGGGTAATACAACCATACCGGCGGCGCAAATTTCCCTTTCGTAAACGATCGGTGCCATTTTTAACGGTCGATGTCATTCTTGCTAACGGTCGATGCCTTTCACAATGGTCGTTACCATTACTGTTTTCGACGAATCATGGGTAATAACGCGAAATCGCGTGATTGTCTCTTCAATTTGCCTTTTGTTATAAAAGGTGACAGGCCTAGCACAAATTCTGCTCGTCGCCAAAAGCATTTTGGCCCAGCTTAAGAATAGGTCTACCCCAAGTACGTGCCTGGGAGATTTTTCATTGTAGATCAAAATACAGATATAACAGGCCTGTTTCTTTGGCTCACTTTAAAAGTGTTGCAAGATCAATAGTAGCTGCTTAAGTATGAATAAGTCGCTGTTTAGGACTAGTTCATTTCTCAGTCCGTGCCGATTTAATGTGAGCGCATGTCTGCGGTTAGCATAACCTGTGAGATAATGTTTCAACATCAGGGCTTAAAGGGTCTAAAATCCAAGTCTTACGCGATAGTCATGGTCTATAGAGTTCATTCTGCGTTTAAGTCTTGACGTGTTTCTCGTATCCTGCGAGCAGGCTCTACTATTTGGGTTTCACGCGCGTCGCCCCATTCTTTTCGCCGGCTCACCCTGGCGGCTTCGCCGCCAAGATACTCACGTGATACCCCAAACAAGTGAGCCTGCTCGCAGGCTATGTTTCTCGGAGCTAGGCAGTACCTCCATATGTCAGACGTATGGCGTCAATGCATCCGGTTTGACTGAATGTTTGAATCTCCGGCATGGCAGCTGTTTCGTAATTCTTACAGATGCAAGTGGCTACTTTTGTACTCTTTAATTAAGCAAGACTCGTGTTTCGGTTCTTTGGTGAACCTCATCAGTTGTTCCCATGTAGAAAGGTCTCGTAGAATGATTTGATTAGCTCTTGGGGAGTTAGCCAATAACAATGGTGTATTTTCGATTCGATCATTAGTTGTGTTTCTTTGTAGGCTTTTTAGCTGATTTCTTAAGCATGTAAGATATTTTCGCACACAAGGAATGGCTATTTTATAGTTGTACAGTGGCGCTGTAGGTATATCTCAATGGATAAGAAATACCCGAGGGGGGAGAACTCTGTATATTTTTGGGTGGGGGTGTGCCACTGGGACTCTGAAACCCTTACCCTATGCCAGACCATGTTCAGCTGATTTTGCAGCCCTATACTAGATTAGACACCAAAAATCCCTACCCGTAGCAAGTCTACCAGACTTGCTACTTTTAGTACTGTATCACTAGTAGTGATTTTACCTGATGGCTCACACTTCAATTGTCTCCTTTATGCTGATGATTTAGTTTTGATTTCTCACACAGCCACAGGACTACAAACAGCATTAAATACATTAGCTCAGTTTTGTTCTGACTGGTTACTAAATATAAATCCCAAGAAGACGAAAATTCTTATTTTCCAAAAGAAACTTAGAAAATCTACTTTAGATAAACAACACTTTTACATTAATAGCGACAAAATAGAAATTGTTAGTAATTATACTTACCTTGGTGTCAATTTTTCATCAAATGAAAATTTCGGAGATCACAAAATAAATTTAAAGGAGAAAACTAGAAGATCTATTTTTGCAACACGCCGTTACCTAGACTTCTCAAAATTACCAATTGATATCGTTAACAAAATATTTGATTCCCTGTTTCTTCCTATTCTCATGTATGGTTCAGAAGTTTGGGGAATTTATGATAAAATTGATTATAATTCATGGGAAAAAGACATAATTGAACGAACACATATCTATTTTTCCAAACTTTTCTTAGGAGTCAATAAACAATGCCCAAATGTTGCATGTAGAAATGAACTCGGCAGATTATCGTTAAAAGGAAATATCGATATAAATATCATTAAATTTTGGTTACACTTGGAGAATTTACCAGAGGATAATATTGCCAAACAATGCCTTTACCTGTCTAAAGAAATGGCAGGAAAAAATCAATTGAGCTTAATGCAAAAAGTTGATTCTTTATGTAAAGCTTCGAATCAAAATATTTCCACTTTAGATATTAAAAATCCAAATACCCTTATTACACGTATTCGATTAACTGTTAACACAACTTCAGTTAGACATCAACTTCATTTGTTAAATTTAAATAAAAAGCTTAAATTCTATTCCTCCTTTAAAAAGGATTGCCATAAAGCCGCAGACTTCTTGGATTCGATAAAAAATCCCCTTCACAAAAAGCAAATAAATAAATTTCGCCTTGGAAACCATAAATTAAGAATTGAAACTGGCAGACACAACAAGACACCCGAACATTTAAGAATCTGTTCCTTCTGTAACTTAAATGAAATTGAGGACGAATCACATTTTCTATTCACCTGCCATCATCACAACAATTTACGCAAGAAATATTTTAGTGAAATAAATGATAGATATCAAAATTTTAATAATCTAGACAATAATTCTAAAATCTTGTTTCTCTTTAACAGCACTGATCCTTTTGTCTGTAGGACTACCGCTGCTTATATTTATAATTCAATGTTAAATCGACAATCTATGTTAATTTAATTATCAGATATACCCGTTTCTTTCTTTTTCTTTGTTGTTGTTGTTATACTTACATGTAATACTTAATACGTACTACTTGTATAGGTAATACCATGTATTTATATGGGAATACCGAAATAAATTGTTGTTGTTGTTGTTGTTAATAGAAAACCATCTGACAACAACGTTGCCGCGATGATCTTATCTCCGTTTAGGGAAGGCTCTTTCCCTTCCGAGTTTCATTTCCTATTCTAGACTTAATTCTTCATACCATTGATCAGTTTCCCAGCAAATAATACCCTATTCTAGACCAAAACTTTATAATTTCTATACCTTATCCCAGACTAAACTGTTTGAAAACCATACCCTTCACAGCGGTACATACCCATATAGCTTATATATGAGAGTACTCCATGGGGGGGGGGGGGGGGGGGGGGGGGAAATACTTTGTTTATCTGTTGTACAACAAGCTTGTAATAGGCCATTTCCGAGTTGCTTTTTGTCTCGTTATCAGAGTGAGGCTTGGTGCACAACCTTTCATGTGAAAATTAGTTTTATTTACAAGTGAATGAAAACTAATTTTCATATGAAAGGTTGTGCACCAAACCTCGCTTTGATAACGAGACAAAAAGCAACTCGGAAATGGCCTATTGTTGTGTGGTACTGTGATACATGCGTAAGTTAGCATCTTGCGCAGCGCAGCAGGAAGGAGAGATGTTGAAACACTACTCGCAGGTTATGCTAACCGCAGACTTGCGCTCATATTAAATCACGGACTGAGAAATGAACTTATACTAAGCAGTGACTTATTCGTAGATAAGCGGCTACTACTGACCTTGCAACACTTTTAAAATGACCCAAAGAAACTCCATTTTTATGCCAAGAGCTAGCAAACAAATAAACGACGGCATAACTAAATATTCTAAGAGCCTCTGGAAAGCGTAAATCCCTCCTGTTAGTATCACAGCTAGAGATTTTTTTCCAAAGATCAAAGAATCGACTACATTTAGAACAACAGACCTGTTATACATCTTTATTTTGATCTATAATGAAACATCTCTCAGGTACGTATTTGGAATAGACCTATTCTTAAGCTAGGCTAAAATGCTTTTAGCGACGAGCAGGATTTGTGCTAGGCCTGTCACCTTTTATAACAAAAGGCAAATTGAACAGAAAATCACGCGATTTCGCGTTATTACCCATGATTCGTCGAAAGCAGTAATGGCAACGACCGTTATGAAAGGCATCGACCGTTAGCAAGAATGGCATCGACCGTTAAAAATGGCACCGACCGTTTACGAAAGGGAAATTTGCACCGGCGGCATGCAAGTCTACCTACCTCTGTTTGATATATTTTTTATGTGTCGAGCCACCCAGACCTACTGGCAAAATATTGCACCGATTGCATTCTTTAGAAGTCAAAAGTCGTCCAAATTGCCTTGATAGGTCTCGAAATCCAACCACAGAAGGGCCAGAGAGACAACTTCACTCATGGACCGCCATGTTTTGCTACAAATACGTTTGGCGTTCCAATCACAGTCAAATCATCTCTCACTGGTTTCTTTCAGACGTTTGCCTCTACTGCCCACCATTCCAGCTTAATGATGCCAGCCTGGGGGTTTCTGCAGTGAAAAAGGACTCGAAAAAGCACTTTTAAACCACATTCTTACCAGATTCGAGTCCGTGTGATCGCTCATCGAGCGAGCAACGGCTGAATACTGAGATCACAATGAAAACTCGAGCCCACGGTGATTTGAAACAGCATATATTTTTATGTGAGCTATTTATATTCAGTCACGAAATTCTACAGATTGCCTAGCCCCTCAAAACTGCTTCAGAAACCCATAGAAATTTGACAGTTAAAGGGTTAAACTAAGCGTTTCTAGTGCAAATATCTTCACGTACGCTCTGCGTATCTATGTTTTGAATTGTTCATAACCAGAAACCCATAAGTGGGTTGAAAAATTCACAGCTTCCGAAAATTCATTTTTTGATTAGTACCATATTTGGAAACCCCTCGGTCCCTCGAGATTGGAAGCAAGTTGTTCTAGCGAATTGATTGGTTAATATTTTTCTCTTGATTTTCCAAATACGGCTGTAACAACTTCTTAGCAAATTGAAAAATCGGAAGCTTGTTTTGAAGCGTGCAAGAGACAGTTGCACGTTTCAATCCACTTATGGGTTTATGTCATAACCTAATGACCTTAGAATACTGAGGTCTGATACTTGCCTTTAATTTCTGTTCGTTCCAGGCCCTGCTAATTGGGGAGGGATGTGCGAGAAGGGGAAGAAGCAATCCCCAATCAACATTGAGAGCGCTAAAACAACTTATAACAAAACCTTGGGTGCGTTCACACTAACGAATTACGACAAAGCACCAAACATCAATTTCAATGTTACGAACAATGGCCACGCCCTTGTAGTTACAGTCACGGATGGAGATTACAGTGTAAGTGAAGGAGGTCTCAGTGGTGATTACAAAACCCTTCAGTTCCACCTTCACTGGGGATCAAGTAACACGGTGGGATCGGAGCACAAGATAAACGGAAAACAATATGCTGCTGAGGTGAGTTAGTGAGATTGTTTGGTTTGTCACACATTCAATTCTTGCCCATCA
The DNA here is from genome assembly GCA_022457155.1 of Cladopsammia gracilis. Taxonomy (NCBI): domain Eukaryota; kingdom Metazoa; phylum Cnidaria; class Anthozoa; order Scleractinia; family Dendrophylliidae; genus Cladopsammia; species Cladopsammia gracilis. Next base: position 720,943 of record JAJGOT010000311.1, on the reverse strand, counting down.
TACAATCTTTTATCTCCTCGGATATTTAATTTTTGTAATTGTCACGTAACATTTTGTCTTGGAACATCACGCACGTCACAAATGGTCTGAAATTTCCACCATGGATAATTTATTTATACCTCAGGAAAGTACTTCAGAATATATTTGAATGGCCATACCTTGTGATTTGATCTAAAACTTCGATTGTTAGAAACATATTGCCTGGCTTTTTACAGTTTTTCTTGTTTTTTTTTTTTTTTTTTACAGTTGCACTTTGTCAGTTACAACTCCAAATATGCCAACCTATCCGAAGCATCTGGCCACAAAGATGGTCTCGCCGTTCTGGGTGTCTTAATTGAGGTAACGTTGATTTCAAACTGGGTATATTTGACTAACAATGGATAATCGAAAGTGACCGTAACTGACCAATCAGTCTACAGAACCGGTCACACCACGATCTGAGTGATGCCCGGGCGCGGACGAGGGGGAGATGTATGGGGGGGGGGGGGGGGTATGGGGGGCGGGTTCCATGAGGGTTTGAAACCTGACCCTGTTTAAGACAAAACAGAAAACCTAAAATACTACTCCTGGCTGTGTAGGGTAAAACCCTTTGTTTTAAGACCCTGTTTGGGACAAAGGACAAAATGTACACTCCCTTGTTTTACACTAATTTGAAAGTGTCTTATAGCCATTTGCAATTAGGCAAACGTCTCCGATCGCAAATTGCTTAATACCATATTTAACGTCAGGCCCTGTTTAGGATCGACTCACGTAAAATTATATACCCTATTCAGGGCAAAGAGGCCATAAACCGTACTGGATCCAAGGGCGCGTCCCCGTATGGGTCATATAAAGGATTACCCCCACCACAAGGGGACAGTGACGGTAAACGTTTTACTTAACTCTGAAGATTGGAAAGATAGCTTTCGCTAAGGTTGCCGTAACTGAGTCAATCGCCGGCCCAGTGACAATCCCATTTACAAGGGGAAAGCATGACGGGAGGAACGAGCTCAAAAGACCGCTATTTGATCAACAGTGCCCGATATGAACAATAGAGACCGTAAGCATCGAGAACGTTTTTAATTTTACATTTTCTTATGGCACGCTTCTGTTTTTGACACGAATAGAAAAATGCCCAATCCTTTACGCGATGACATTCAAAAAATGAAAAGAGGGAAAGAATTAGCCCGCGAGCAAGCTCTCGGACTCAGGGGTAGGGGGAGGGGGGAAGGAACGCTCCTTTCCCACCCCACCCCCTCCCCTTCCCCCAAACCCCGAGCCCGAGCTCGAGAGCTTGCTTGCAGGCTAGGAAACAATCGACGTTGGGGACCTCAATGTTCTCGTCGCCCTAATACCATCTGTAATAGCTTCTCATAAGTTCATAACGCAAAATGTTTTGTTTTCCTTTTCTTTCGTTCCAGGTGGAAGGCAACAACAATTCAGCATTTTCGTTTTTGCAAGATGCCAAAAATTTTCTCAAGGGTAAGTATTCCCTGTTTGACTTTAGACATTCATTTTTATGACCCAACTAGTAGTTTAGGGTTGAATTGCAATACAGTACAATCCCGATAACTTGAACTCTCAAAGTAGAACAAAAAGTAAGCTTATCAAGTGTTTGAGTATTCGATACCCTGGTTGCCATATTACACGCCTCTTAAAGTCGGCGCCGACTTATCAATAAGATGAGTTCGAGTTAGCGATCGCGACATTGTCGTTAAGATAATACAGATTGGAAGTGCGCTCTGCTTGGCTGAAAAGCCGTGATTTAATAAGGGAATAGTAAACGCGGCCGAGTGCATTGTTGAGTTATACATGCACGTGAGAATTTTTAAAAACACGACAGAAATGCTTGAAGAAGCACCTGAGACTCTCGTGTTCTCAAACTTCCGTCATGTTTTATGACAATATAATTTGGCTATTCTTTTTAACTCGTAAATACGAGAACCGTTAAACAAGTTATAGCAGACGGGGACAAATACGCAAATTTTTGCTCCTTCCTTCCATCTATCGGCTGTTAACTTTTCTTGGTACTTCCGCTGGCCAGTGCATAAGGCTTGTACATATATTTTGCCCATTCCAAATGCAATAGCTAATGGTCACCTGCCTTACCCATAGATACGGTATTGGAGGGAGGGGAGGGTGGGGAGTTGGACACAGGGCATGGGGTATTGGTGAATATGTAATGATCACCTGCCTTACCCATGGGGACGGTATTGGAGGGAGGGGAGGGTGGGGAGTTGGACACAGGGCATGTGGTATTGGTGAATATGTAATGGTCACCTGCCTTACCCATGGGGACGGTATTGGAGGGAGGGGAGGGTGGGGAGTTGGACACAGGGCATGAGGTATTGGTGAATATGTAATGGTCACCTGCCTTACCCATGAGGATGGCATTGGAAGGAGGGGAGGGTGGGGTGTTGGACACAGGGCATGAGGTATTGGTGAATATGTAATGGTCACCTGCCTTACCCCTAGAGACGGTATTGGAGGGAGGGGAGGGTGGGGAGTTGGACGTAAGGGGTGGAGTTGGCGGGGAGGGGGTTAGGTGGAGCAAAACGCGTAGATGAGGGGAGGGACCGAAGGTTGTTTCCATTCACGAGTTGGCTCGTAGGAGCCTTTGATTTGTAAATTATATACGGCGTTCCATGTTTGGGATTTGTACATTCTTTCTAGAGTTATCGCTGTTCTTCATCGATTTTCTGTTTTCTGCTCTATTTCCACAGGTAATACGTCAGTAATATCGCCCTTCCCGTTAATCAACCTATTGCCTGCGGACAAGAAGAATTACTTCCGATACAGCGGTTCGCTGACCACTCCCGCTTGCAACGAGGCTGTCACCTGGACAGTTTTCAATAATACCGTCAAAATATCACAGTATCAGGTATAGTAACAAGTATCTTACCGATAACATATTAGCAATAAACGACTAAAAGGAATAGCCCTTTATCACGCGGCGGCCATGTTGACTCCCCGGAGAATAAAATGCTTTGTTTTTGCCCGCCTAACCTCGTTTTCAACTTTTTCACTGCGAGGCTTAGCGGCGTAAATCTTTTGTTTCTATACAAAATGGCGGGTCGTGATAAAGGCATATGGACTAAACTGACTAGATCATTTTCATCTCGTGAATACGCGAAGTGTTGAACGAGATATAGTATACAGGAACAGATATGCAAATTTTTTATCATCAATACATGAAGCGTTGAGCGAGATATAGTATACAGGAACAGATATGTAAATTTTTTATCTCGTGAATACACGAAGCGTTGAGCGAGATATAGCATGCAGGGACAGATATGCAAATTTTTTATCGTGAATACACGAAGCGTTGAGCGGGATATAGCATACAGGGGCAGATATGCAAATTTTCTATCTCGTGAATACACGAAGCTTTGAGCGAGATATAGTATACAGGGACAGATATGCAAATTTTCTATCTCGTGAACACGCGAAGCGTTGAACGAGATATAGTATACAGGGACAGATATGCAAATTTTTTTATCTCGTGAATACACGAAGCGTTGAACGAGATATAGTATACAGGGACAGATATGCAAATTTTTTGTCTCGTGAATACACAAAGCGTTGAACGAGATATAGTATACAGGGACAGATATGCAAATTTTTTCTCTCGTGAATACACGAAGCGTTGGACGAGATATTGTATACAGGAACAGATATGCAAATTTTTTATCTCGCGAATACACAAAGCGTTAAACGAGATATAGTATACAGGGACAGATATGCAAATTTTTTCTCTCGCGAATACACAAAGCGTTGAACGAGATATTGTATACAGGAACAGATATGCAAATTTTTTATCTCGCGAATACACAAAGCGTTAAACGAGATATAGTATATGGGGACAGATATGCAAATTTTTTATCTCGCGAATACACAAAGCGTTGAACGAGATATAGTATACAGGGACAGATATGCGAATTTTTTTGTCTCGCGAATACACAAAGCGTTGAACGAGATATAGTTTACAGGGACAGATATGCAATTTTTTTCTCTCATGAATACACGAAGCGTTGGACGAGATATTGTATACAGGAACAGATATGCAAATTTTTTTATCTCGCGAATACACAAAGCGTTAAACGAGATATAGTATACAGGGACAGATATGCAAATTTTTTTTCTCTCGCGAATACACAAAGCGTTGAACGAGATATTGTATACAGGAACAGATATGCAAATTTTTTATCTCGCGAATACACAAAGCGTTAAACGAGATATAGTATACAGGGACAGATATGCAAATTTTCACTCGTTCCATCATCTATAATTTTTATTAATTCCCCAGTGTATTACGTGTTAAAAGATGATTGCTGTAGTAAACCTTTTTTAATTCCCCTGTGTTAATAGGCAAAGTCAACTGCAAACGGCAAACGCCAGCTTGCAGTAATTGATTATCTTTACTTTTCCTCGAATCGTTAAATAAATCCACTAGAAAATTAAAAAATAATTCACATGTTCATGACAAACGCGAAACTACTCACTTTCACGTAGAAACGGCAAACGCCAGACAGCAAAAGTTGCATCCCTGCCGTTCGCGGGAGAAATATGCGCGAAGCTTAATCTCTCTATTACGTCATCCAGTTGTCTCGACAGTCTCGTTTCACACAATGCATATTTATATCACGCTCGGATATTTTGGTTCTTTAAAATCTGTTTTACTCTTCAATTCTTTGATTTCAAACTTAATATGGAAAATTAAAACCGATCTGTGCACTTAACCTTACGTTGTTTCGTATTCACGAGATCGCTCTTAGAGCCCTTTGATTTTTTTAGTCTTGACAATGACTGACCAATCTGGTCAAAAGCCACACCATGAACTGACGAAACACAATTCGCTTTATTCTAAAAAAAATGTCTTCCGCTCAGTTTCAGGCCTGTTTGATCCTGTGTCAAAGCAAAGAAGTCGGCAGTTTAACTCGAGTCAAGTAGCCTGCCTGCGCGCGCAGAGACGTCTCCTGTTTCGTTTGCTTTCGCGTCAAGCTGTGTGCTTCATTAATTATAGTCCAATAAATGGATTACTCGCGCTTTAGAAGCGTTTTCCGGGAAGCAATTACCTATGAATTCGCTATCAATTAACCACCGCTCACTGTGGTTTCTCTTTTTAGATTGAACTTCTGCGCAGTCTCAAGAAAGAAGGCGGTTCACCGCTTGTGAACAATTTCCGTCCGGTGCAGGACCTCAACGACCGAAAAGTCAAGGCTAGCTTCCTGGTCGGTGAACAAACTACTACAGGGACGACTGCAGGTTCCCCTCCAGTCCCTACAGAGGGCGCATCCGCTGTCAGCATAACTGCTGGCCTGTTTTTGTCAATGTTGTTTGCCGCCATTTTATTGTGAAAGAAGTCGACTGACATACGTCAAGTATAAAGCAGAGCGGTTTTCGATTGACTGTCAGAAGTAAGGGTGCTTACTCGCAGTTAATGGCGTTACTCCCCTATTTAGGGTCGAACCATTAGATTTCTGAGGGGCTGGGAATTAGTGATTTTGAAAACAAGTATCCTGCAACTGTAAAAGCACCACTTGATGGCACTTGAGACACTGAGAAAAAAAATTGGAACACAGACAAGATCACCCCCCCCCCCCACCCCCCCTCAGGAGTCTAATAGTTCACCTCTTAACTATCTCCGTATATGCCGTTCCAAAGGATAACGTTGGCGAGCCAGTTTGATTTGTAATATGGTATAGATTTTGACCATTTTGGTTTGAAACTTATTTTGCCTACTATCTGAAACTGGGTAGAGAATTTTGTCGTTTTGGTCTAAAAGTGGAGACATGTTTCCAGGCTAAGATCTTATTTCGGTTTGAAATAGGGCAGAGGAAGGATGAATAGTATCCCACAATACATTGTGGGGTCTAATTTCACAAAAATGGCGGATCTGCAAGAATGTCAAGATATAGGCGGCATAACCCCGCACAAAATTTAACATGCGCGACAGGATCTAGAAAGAGCAGGGAGAGGGAGGATTCGAGCGGGGGCGCAGAGAGCCAGGACCACAGATGTAGCCTCTCCTTCCCTTGCGGTTGTCGCGCGTTGGAAAACTCCCTATTCCTCTTCTTTCTAGCAACCGCCGTGAATTCAAACTAAAATTCCCGACGAATTCAGACATACTATTCCAACCAACAGGAAGCATCGAAACACGTTAATGTGCGTTTTCTAGGCGTGTCTCTATCGTGCGCCCCGTTCTTTGTTGCGCCCATATTTATTTTCATGCGCCTGCTACGCAGGCTAAGCGTTTTCTGGCGCTTGGAACTGGTTGCAGGATTTTACCGAGAGTTAAGGTGTTCTTTGTATTTGTTGTGAATGGCCATATATTGATTTTTGTTTTGGTTTTGTGAAAGTCATTTGAAAACCGCTCTAGCTTAATTTCTTTGAATTATTTTCTTTCTTTTTAATATTTTTAGCGTTTCAAACCATTTATAGGAGGGCTAATTAGATTAATTTCAGACCTTTTAATTTGTTGATGTGAGAAATAGCAAGTAGCAAACAGTGTGACAATAGTTAAACTGGGGTCAAAGACGTAATATATGTTAAAAAAGAAAAACAGAGTGGCTTGGTGTCACGAGAAAAAAACAGAGGGACCTTATTGTAACACGGATAAGCAAAACTATTAATGTGATTTCAGTGCCGGGGAATAACCAACAGCAGTGAAAGAAACACACTAGAAACAGCTCCTTGGATATATCCGGGGGGGACTCCCATATAAAAATGACGGGGGTGCTCGTCTTACCTTTAAGGGGTCAAAATTTGTAGATTGGTACCGCTTAGGGTGCTGAAATCTAAAATGACCATGGTTAGAATTATCGCGGCACCCTTTAGTGTATTAAGCCAAACAAATATGACAGAAAAATGCGATGGGTTGTTTTGGATTGGTACCTCTTAGGGGTTTTGAGTGATACCCATGAAACGAGATTCTGGTACCTTTTAGGGTGTTTTTCGAACATTTCCGACGAGCACCCCGTCATGTTTATATGGAATCTCCCCCCCCCCCCCCCCCTCCGGGAGATATATCGGACGAGTGTTTATAGTTATTGTTGATTTTGAATCATTCATCACAAAGGTTTAAAGTAATGCTGTTCAATTTCGTCATAGTTAACAACACAGTGTAAGCACAATGGTTACGAAACCTGAGAAATGTCTTTATTCGATGTTTTTGTTAAAGTGTATATGACAGTGATTTTTTTATTTGCTTGATCGAATCTACATGATGTCCTGATAAGAAAATAGAAAAAAAATTTCGATGTCGATTTTCCTTCTCCGCGGCCTAACCGTCTAAACACGTGAAATTTCACTTCCGGTGTGTTACAAAACCCCGCAAGAAGAAAGATTGGAAATAGTCCTCTGTGACGTCAATACAGGAATGCCAGTGTCGAGGTTTCTTGGTTCCTCACATTTTTTGGTGCGCCCTGAGGAAGAAACATGGTTCTATCAAGGTGCGTTGTCTATGGTTGTAGCAACACGCACCAAAAAACGGAGGAACAGAGAAACCGCGACACTGGCATTCCCGTATTGACGTCACAGCGGACTATTTCCAGTCTTTCTTCTTGCGCGATTTTGTAACACACCAGAAGTGAAATTTCACGTGTTTAGACGGCTAAAACGCGGAGAAGGAAAATCGATATCGAAAAATTTGTTTCCATTTTCTTATCAGGACATCATGTAGATTCGATCAAGCAAATAAAAAAGTCACTGTCATATACACTTTAATGCTTTTCAGCCTTGACCGTGCACAGCACAATATATTTTAAACTTTTGTTCGAGAAACTGACCAATAGAAATGTTGCCCTGAAGTTATTCAGTCAGAAGTGTGATCAAAAACAAAAAATGTACACGGTCAAGTACAGTTCAATATAAATTGTAGCTCCTCTGTTATCGCCATTGAAGTCTGCAAGGTTTCATAACCACTACCTCGATTAACTATGGCTTCGTTTATCTATAGTAGAGCTTTTGCACGATTAAACGTAAAAAGTGGTGTGCCACTGTTTGTTGCATGTTTCTTCTTTGCTTTGTTCCTGCTTTATGACTTAAGGGACGGACCATTTCATTTTTGTGGGGGGAGGGGGGGGGGTTGGGCAATTACAAAAAAAAATTCCTGCAGAAGAAATTTAAGAGAATAAAAAATCGTGCACATGAAAGTACGTAAAAAAAAATTCAACCCCTGAGGAGCTGTCTGGCTGAGCACATGGCGAAATTCAAGATGTCAATCCGACTGAATTTGAGCACGTTTTATAAACATTTATCCAAACCTAATGAGAACACAAAGAAAAAGTCAACCACAAATTGATATCAACATAAATTCCCATAGAAAAATGTAATTTCTTTTACCGTTAAGTCCCTCGGCTGCTTGAAAATTCTTTAAAACTCCGCTCCTTCGGTTCTGACTTCCGAAGAAGAAATATCGCCCCGCCTTGATAAAAGTATGAAGTTCCTCGAAGCAAGATTTTATCCCTTTATATAATAAAGCTCTTCTTTTTCTATAAAGCGGCTTCTGAGTATTTTTAAGCTTTCTCTTTCCATTTTGAATATTTTAAATGTGTGTTATTACTCCGATAAGACCTGATAAGATGAAACTACGGTTTTAAAAAAATTGAAGCACTTGCGACGTCGTACACGCATGCTTAGGGGGCGTCATACGCGCCCGCGATCTAGCCCTACGCGACGTCACGCCCGCGATGTCGCCCGCGATCTAAACCTTGCACGACGTCAAACCCGCGGTCTAAACCTGCACGACGTCGCGCCCGCGAAACATTCCGCTAGCCATGACCATGAAAAATGACGGGCATGATGAGTATGGCCGGCTCCGCGAGCGGGCCTTCGACCCGCGAGAGCTCCGCTGTAAAATCAAATTGCAATGTAGCCGCCATCGCTACAATCAAATATACAATCCGTTTCCATCAAAAAGTAATTATAACCAGTGCCACTCCGACCTCATGCTCTGGTGCAGGACGAGACACAAGTTATCAACATACAACAAACTTTAAGAAGCTGAAAATAACTGCAAGAAACCATTATTTGAAAGTCTTAAAAATACTTGGATTTGTCCGTGACGAAGAAACACTATCTCAAAAGTCATGCTAATTTGCGATGTGTTTTATCTCTTCCTCGCCTTCCACCCTGGCCTCCGGCGTTGTCCGCGGTTTACGCTGTCCGCGCTTCGAAGGTTACGCTGGCTGTTTTAAAACCCTAAAATAATTATCATTGGTTGTTCGCTTTTATTCAACAGTTTCAAAAAGACTTGGATCTTTATTCCTGACGAAAAGACACTGTCTAGAACGATTTAAGAATACCAGGCCACTTATTAACATATCCCTAAACGTTTTCTAGAAGGAGGCTTTTGAAAACAAAAGAAACCACTCATATTCAACGACTTGCAAATAAGTGGCTAGGTATTCTACAGCTTTGCCCTTATACACAGGAGAAAATCAATCCCGAACCTTCGATCGCCATCTTGCTTCGAGCGAGCTTTTGGCTTTATCCAAGGCTCCGTTTGGCTTTATCTACGTCCCTGTTGACATCTTAACTTATCGATTCTGATCTAAATCGATGGATATGTTTTCCGGAATCTCAGATACAGTGGGAGTGAAAGCGAGCGCAAAAATAAACGCGGCTATCTTTCACTAAAATCTTCCTTTTGGCGATGTAAACAAATATTACCAACCCTTTGTGACGTCATTTTTAGGTAAAGTCGTCCCCAGTCTCCGGGACACCTTTTGATCAATTTTAGCCTCTTTAGACCGCTAAAAAATGATTTGTAAATTCTTCAAGCAAATTGCTTTTGCCATTTCGGTATAAGGACATAATAAACTGTAAAAAGAAAGCGCAAACAAAATTTCACTTCACAGACACTTTAAAAATAGAAGCGAATTTCATCAAAAGGTAATTAGAGCATTCCATTCCAACCTCATGCTCGGTTCCGTTATCCATAAATCCGCTTCCATGAAATTAAACGTAATTATAACATGCCATTCCAAATTTATGCCCGGGAGCAGAACATCAGAACTGGGAATGTGTCTCGTCTTGCACCCAACACTGAAATAGCCGTGAATCAAAATTCACAGTCAGCTAAACCCAAAACGCGATAATCCGTTTTCTCCAAAAAGTAATTATAACATTTTATTTATTTCTCGATTCCTATGCGCAGGAGAAGGACAACATAACTGCCATTGAGGCATCACTAATTATACACAATTCCTTTAGAATTCGGCTTTCTCTTATCTGACATCCAGTGTTAAAATAATTTATCTTTGTTGACGGCGTGTTGACAGAGATGTCAAGTTAAGGACCTCGTTTCCTAAAAATCATAAAAGCCGGGTAATTATTTTGTCTGTGCAACTGAGTACGCCCAGTTCTGCAAACATCGGGATTGATCATCCAGTTGAAAGTTAATAAGACTGGTAAGTAAATGAATTGATCGAAGTTTTAATAACTGTACTCATTTAAAATTTGATCGTACGTTATCGAAAATAATTTGTAACCCCGATTCGATCGAAAAAACGGATACAGGCTTTTCGATCTCAAACACCTGTATCGTTGAAGCCAAAATATTTTAAACAATCAATAACCGTTCCAAATATCTGGACGTTATAGTTTGCTTCAGTTTTGCATCGCTGTAGTTTGTGATAGATTTGTTTGGAAGAAGGGTCACGAGTTTTTAATCGCTATTTTGGGGAGAGCCACAACTTTTTAAACTAGATTTTAGGAAGTTTACGATGTTCTTAGCCCAAAAGTTTGTTAAGAGCCTCGAATGCTTCACCGGTCATACAGTGACTTTTGGAAGCTTTTCGTCTGTTTTGGTATACGCGCCCAAACATTGACATATAAGTATCAAACACTTCACAAAACAGTAAGTTATAAACACACAACAAACTTAAAGGAGCTGAAAGTAATTGCAAGAAACCATTGGATCTTGGTTCTTTAATTATCTGTGACAAAGAAACGCTATCTCAGAAGTCATGCCAATTTGTGATTTGTTTTCAGTTCTCTTCCTTGCTGGTTGTCCGAAATAAGCTGCAACTCACGCTGTCGCACCACAAACGCGCCTACTACGTAGGTTACGCTAGCTGTTTTAAAACCCTAAAATAATTATCTTTGGCTGGTCATGTTTATTCGACAGCTTAAAAAAGACTTGACTTGGATCTTTATCCGTGACGAAGAAACACTGTCTTACATGTTATGCTAATTTGCCACCTCTTTTTAAGTATCAAGTAACCTGATATTCTAAGTTGTTCAGAGGTATGATTTTAGACATTTTGGGGATCATTCCGTAATCGACCTCGGTAAATTATCGTGTGTTTCCGTTACTCTTTGGAACAACTTCGTAATTCACCTGAGACTAGCTTCGTAGAAAGATCGGATTATGTCATTGTTTTATTTTTAGCTTTACGTGACATTTTTAACTCGACGGTAAAAGTCGCTTTGTACCTGTACAAGTTTGTTGACGGATGAGGTGTGCTAGTCTACAGAGGTACCTTCACCGAATGAAGCGTGGTGTCGTGCTGTGTGAACGCTTTGATTCTCTGTGTCTTCCATCCGCTAGAACTCGAAGTTAAATACTTAACATTTCAGACGACACTTTCTTGACTGATAAGAGACATAGAAAAATCGGCACGCACAGTAGTCAGGCGACAAAAATCACGTAAAAATGACGAGAACCTCCGACAGTCGAAGAAATCTTTCAACTTGTTGAAATGGTGTGACGACTAATAAGCGATAATAACTTTTAGGCATTGAATAAAATGACTGAGTACTCTGGGTTATAAAGTATGCAAATTTTTGTGAACCTTCTCGTATGAACAGTAGACACAAAAAATGCCGATGAAAGGAAGAGAACGTTTTTTGCGTCATAGGAAAATATTTAGGACGTTTCTGCTGTACGGATACTACCTACTAGCCAAGTGTTATTAATAAATGTTATAAGACCTATTTTCGAGCGAACGTCTTACAAATGTCTTTCCGCCACAATCAAACATTTGAATGAAAACCGGTGAGTGGTCGAATGAGGTCAAGCATGCCATTCCAAATTTATGCTCGGGAGCAGGATATCTGAACTGGTGTTATGTTTTGCGTTCAAGATTTACATTTACATTCAAGATTTTTGCGTTCAAAATTTACAGTCAGCTAAACCCAAAATGCAAGAACCGTTTCCTCCAAAAAGGAAATTATAACATGCTATTCATTTCTCAAATCCTATGCACAGGAGCAGGACAACAGAACTGCCTTCTTAACAGGATTAAGAATTCGGGTGTGTCAAGAACAAAGACCGAAGACCTGCTGGTCTAAAACGCAGACTCACTGGGCTAAAACGAAGACCAACAGTAAACAAAGACCCGCTGGTCTAAAAAGGAGCCACTGCCTCTAATCTGACATTGTAAAAATACTTTATCTTTGTTGGTATTAAGAGAAAGACTTGAGGCAAATTATTTTGTTTGTGCACGTATCTCGTTCTGGAAACATCAGGATCGATCATTCAGTTGAATGTTAATAAGAGTAAGTAATTGAATTGATCGAAGTTCAAACATACTCATTTAATTTGATCGGTACTTCATCCGGAAGAAACGTGAATTTTTAACGACAATTTGATCGAAGAAATGGGGTGTTTCTTGGTGTTGCGGAATCCATTGTTGGTTAGCTTTTGTGTTGTGGTGTGGGTATTGTTAAGTGTCTTTTGAATCTTTTGTTTTACGTCATTTGGTGATCACACCATCCGCAACACCAAGAAACTACCAAGAAATGCATGCTTTTGGATCTCAGACGTCTGCATCGTTGAAGCAATAAAATGGAAGGAATCAAACACATTACAAAACTAGCAGCCAGCCACCCATACGTCATTATGAAATTAAAAAACGGAGATCGGCCTAGCTCCGAGACACAAGCTATAAACACGCAACAAACTTTAAGGAGCTTAAAATAATTGCCGAGAACAGTCTCAAAACGACTTGGATCCTAATCCATGACGAAGAAACACTATCTCAAAAGTCATGCTAATTTGCGACGTGTTTTTTTTCTCTTCCACGCGTTCCGCGCTCGTTGCTCGCGATTCATGCTGTCGCACACGCAGGTTACGCTGGCTGTTTTAAGTCTTTTAAAGCTATGAAATATTAAAATTCTCTTTGGTTATTCGTTTTTATTCGACAGTTTCCCAGTTTCCCCTCGGCTAGTTCGCTCGCTCCAGTCTCGCGAGCTTGTTTTCATCAATTTTTCAGTGGGAAACTGTTGTCAAACCGTAAAGTCACATGACTCAATTTCTGCGCCTGCAGTTCGCAATATCATAGTATTTAAAAAGTGTATAAAACGCTTTCTTTACTTCGTAATGAAAATGTCTAGGAAAGATAAAAGAAAAGATAAAAGAAAAGATAATACAACGATCAAGCTGACATTCATAATTCATTGCACTGCGGCAAAACCTGTCAAATGAGAATGTATTTCTTTACCGGCTTTACCATTCCCTTGTGTGGCTCCCGACAAGAAACGGAGACTGAATGTCGCGAATATATTTATTATATTAGCTGTATCCTTGGTAATCTTATTTGAAATTACTTCCCCTTCCCCCTTTCATTTATTTCTTTAATAAAACACTGCCGCACGTTCCAATTTGGAGTGCGGTAAAATAAAGTTGGGTGATCAAATAATATTTAACTTTCACAGAACAGCTGTCAGCACATTTAAATCATATTTCTATAGCAATTCTTATGTTGTTTCCATTTCGTTTACCGTCTGAATGTCGTGTTTTTTATTTTTTTTCCGCTGGAATAGAGCAATGATGGGACCTTTTCTACTGGCCTTGTTTCTGTTTGTCAACTGCGCATCGTTTGTCTTCAGTAGCGGTGGTATGTATACCTTTCCATTAGGCTGGTTTCCACTAGCGCATAAGCATAAGCACAAGCCAACATACGCAGACTCAGTAACGTGTTATTCATTAGTTCCAATTGTTTGAACAAAACAGAACAATAGGCACTAATGATCAACATGTTACTGAGTCTGCGTATGTTGGCTTGTGCTTATGCTTATGCGCTAGTGGAAACCAGCCCTTAATTATTACCTTTCTTGGTAATTTTTACTGAAACTGAAGACCATACTGCCGTGAAGAATGTGATCCGAATTTTACTTGAATACAAACCAGACCAATTTTAAACAACACAGGAGAGCTTTTCTGGAATGTTTCAAAAATGGATTCGCGAAGAAATTTAGCGCCGGGGAGAGCTACATTCTGACAAAGTCCTTGATAAAGGACTCTGGCCTGCTCATTTCTTTAAAATAATAGCTCTGTATGCGCAAAAACCTGCTTGTTTACGTGGTACTGTTTTTTTTTATGCTGTAAAAGACAGATAACGAAACCCTAGCGTGTGACCATCCTGGTAACTATTAAGACGAAAGCAATTTGGCAGTGCTCTCTTGTGCTATATTCGTTTTTTTATATATTTACTAAAAAATAATAATAGCTCATATATGTCTTCAGTTGGAAGTTCTTGATAGTACGTATCTGGATTACACGCCGTGCGTTTTGTACGTCCGTGAGAAGGAGATTAAAATCTTATAAAAATTGGAAGAACAAAACTATAGCAGTATCTAAAGGGAACAGGTCAGAGTGATTTTACTTCATCTGTGAAACACTATCTAACAATTAGTTTGTGATAGTCCAAATTAAACAAAAGGAAACAATGGAATTATAGTCTAATAGTGCGTACTATTCTACTAACTATTTCACAGATGAAGTAAAATCACTCTAATTTGGGAGATAGCACTCACAAGCTTCAAAAATGGAATTTAACTGAGACAATCAAAATAAACAAAACACCACCGCATATTGTCCTAGACCCATGTTCACAACAGTACTTGATACATCCACTTTCAGACCTGAATTTTCCTTCTGACAAAAATTAATGAAGATAGGTGGGTGGAGGTGGGGGGGGGGGAGACGAAGGAACTGAGGATCGTTTGATACCCAGTCCCATAGCAGTTACAGCGACCCACAGCTCAAAACCCAAAACGGACCAGCACCAGCCTCTATTTATTTTATTTTAGGAAGACAGGCCTCTAAGTACAAATTAAATGGAACAGACTGGGAACGAAAGCAAGCAACCCAACCTCTCCATTTAAATCAGAATTTCCATCTCTCCCTCCCACATCGCTAAAATTTTGCAGTGCATCCTCCCCCGAGCTTTGCGAGGTTCTGGGAGACACGTATTTCTAGTACTGACGTATCTGGATCACACGCCGTGCGTTTTGTACGTCCGTGCGAAGGAGGTTAAAATCTTATAAAAATTGGACGCCCGAAAATCGAGCTTACTTGTGTATTAGATGATCTGTTGGACTATTGTAGCCTGCGTAATACGCACTTTTGCTCGAATGGCGAACAATATGTAAGCTGGCCCACCTTAGAAGCGCCTGTTACGCAGGAAAAGTTGAATATGCTGGTAACCATTCTTGTTATGTCTTCTTTTGTCTTTGCTAGAGTCCGAATGGAACTATAATGCGACTGGCGACCATGGTAAGGTTTCAGTTTAGCTTTACTTTCGGTTTAATGGTTAAGTCTATTGGTTCGCCCACTCAGGCGACTGTTTTTTAAGAATAAGCGGGATTTCTTGAAACGTATTCCAAATATTTCCAAACAGAAATGTGAGAAGCCTTGCGCAAACTTTAACCCGATTCCAGTGTCTCGAGTTAATTACAGCAATGGAACACGACAAATCTGATCCATTTACAAAAACTGTGGACGAACTGGTTTCCAGCTGGAAAAACAACCTAGGTCTTTAGGCCGGTCTTTTTCTGTACAAAATTTGAGGTGTTGCCTGCAAGAAAGTTCTTGGTCTCGGAGCAGGCTAGTTTTTTTTTTTACGTCCACTTCAAGATGGCGGCCGCTTACCGTGTGGTACCGGACTCCACAAAAAAGTTGAGAGGGGGTGGGCGAAAGGAACTTGCAGCCTTGTCTGATCTAGTTTTTAAGTCTTCGTCCCGCTTATGTTTTTGAAGATATTTGCATAATATATGCAAATATCTTCTAATGCTATCGTTTTTCGTTGGTTCTTTCGTTCTTGGACCGTATTAGACCAAAAGTACTTACATGGGTGCGGTAATGAAATTCCCGACTGGGGTAGGGTAATGTGTGATCTTGAAATTTCTTCATTTCTGAAGAATCACTTTCTGTTTATCGTAAATAAATCTCACATAGAAAATCACTATAACTGTTATCGGCACTTATCGAGGCGAGATAAACTTAACTGGTTAATGTTCCTGAAAGATACGAAGAGTTATTTTACTGGGAGAGGAAAAAGTTACATTTTCCGCCTACTTAAGAAGGGGCTCTACCTGAATGCCTTGTTTCCGCCACTTAACATGGCTTTAATGGAAATATCTCGTTCACGTTTCAAGCAATCCAAAAACCCTTCGCTCATTACATGAATCTATGTTGTGGGATGTTTTGTAAATTTTGGGGTGATTTTTGGGTATTTGGGGAAGGAAATAGTTTTTCTGAAAGGATTGGTAAAATTTAGAGAAATAAAAAAT
Source organism: Cladopsammia gracilis (assembly GCA_022457155.1). NCBI lineage: Eukaryota > Metazoa > Cnidaria > Anthozoa > Scleractinia > Dendrophylliidae > Cladopsammia > Cladopsammia gracilis. The sequence goes on along the minus strand of JAJGOT010000311.1, from coordinate 704,443 downwards.
ATTGAAGATTTAGTGAAGTTTTAAAATTAGAATTTGTAGTAAATTATTAATAGACGGACACCAAGTTAGTCCACTAGCAACCAAAAATCATTTTCTTTCTCCTATCCCTTCTTAAAACCTCTTAAAATTTCATTAAAATTCAGGTAGAGCCCCGCCTTAACAGTTTTCGTAGGGGCGGGGAAAGGTTTGTCACTCGAACACGTTTAAGAAAATGGCGTCTTTTGTTTACGCCACGCACTGATTACAAGGCGCAATGTCCCATTACCGGAATAAAAACCCACGTTGCAAGACTTCAAAATAAGAAAAAAAAAGGCCTGAAGAATATTTGTTCGCTTTAAATTAAGTGGAATTTAGAAGCTGGGAGCGGTGACATCGATCGAGTCGCAGTAGCAAAACGAAGAAGAGGAGTTTCAAAAAAAATTTAAGCAGGCTAGCAGTCTAGAGAGGCGATTTTCACGCGTGCCGTAAAATAGCAGGCTACAGAAGAAAATTAATGCTCTGTTAAACTAAGCGTTACTAGTGCAAATATCTTCACGTACGCTTTGCGTACCTATGTTTTGAATTGTTCATAACCTGATGACCTGACAATACTGAGGTCTGATACTTTCCTTTAATTTCTGTTCGTTCCAGGCCCTGCTAATTGGGGAGGGATGTGCGAGACGGGGAAGAAGCAATCCCCAATCAACATTGAGAGCGCTCAAGCAACTTATGACAAAACCTTGGGTGAGTTCACACTCACGAATTACGACAAAGCACCAAACATCAATTTCACTGTTACGAACAATGGCCACGCCCTTAAAGTTACAGTCTCGGATGGAGAGTACAGTGTAAGTGAAGGAGGTCTCAGTGGTGTTTACAAAACCCTTCAGTTCCACCTTCACTGGGGATCAAGTAACACGGTGGGATCGGAGCACAAGATAAACGGAAAACAATATGCTGCTGAGGTGAGTTAGTGAGATTGTTTGGTTTGTCACACATTCTATTCTTGTCCATCACATGCACAATCTTTTATCTCCCCGGATATTTAATTTTTGTAATTGTCACGTAACATTTTGTCTTGGAACATCACGCACGTCACAAATGGTATGAAATTTCCACCATGGATAATTTATTTATACCTCAGGAAAGTACTTCAGAATATATTTGAATGGCCGTACCTTGTGATTTGATCTAAAACCTCGATTGTTAGAAACATATTGCCTGTTTTTTTACATTTTTTCTTGTTTTGTTTTTGTTTTTTTTACAGTTGCACTTTGTCAGTTACAACTCCAAATATGCCAACCTATCCGTAGCAGCTGGCCACGACGATGGTCTCGCCGTTCTTGGTGTCTTAATTGAGGTAACGTTGATTTCAACTGATTATATTTGACTAACGATGAATAATCGAAAGTGACCGTAACTGACCAATCAGTCTACAGAACCGGTCACACCACGATCTGAGTGACGCCCGGGCGCGGACGAGGGGGAGATGTATGGGGGGGGGGGGTATGGGGGGTATGGTGGGTATGGGGGGAGGGTTCGCTGAGGGTTTGAAACCTGACCCTGTTTAGGACAAAACAGGAAACCTAAAATACTATTCCTGGCTGTGTAGGGCAAAACCCTTTGTTTTAAGACCCTGTTTGGGACAAAGGACAAAATATACACTCTTTTGTTTTACACCAGGAGCCCATCAATGGGCTCCTGTTTACACTAATTTAAAGTGTCGTATTGGCAATTGCAATTAAGCAAACGTCTCCGATCTCGAATTACTAAATACCTTATTGCATGAAATTTTGGCGACACGTTAATTTAGCGATTTTGAAAAATCCATATTTAGTGGCACTTTAATTTAGCGATTTTTCGTAAATTTAGGAACATGAGTCACTTAATTTTCGCGATTTCACGAACTGAAACTTTGGCGAATTTATTCAAAACTAGAACTAGAACATTTATGTGATAAAATCATAAACATCAATAGCTTCATTTAAATCACTTTAATGTGATAAAAACAAAATCATACAACGTTCTACAATTGTAATGTCATATCTTAATGCTGTCCTCACTCATTTAAATTTTCACACAAAGTCAATGCTCCTTTCACTGTGTACGAGACATCTGATAAACGTCATAATCGACCGTCAAACAGCATGATTGCGTGAAACTGACCAGATGGCGGAATTTCATATTTTAGCGACGATTTAAATTTAGCGACACTTAATTTTGGTGCATTTTAATTAAGCGATTTTTAGAAAAATCGCTAAATTCGCTAAATTTAAGTGTCATGTTATAAGGTATCATATTTAACGACAGGCCCTGTTTAGGATCGACTCACGTAAAATTATATACCCTCAGGGCAAAGAGGCCATAAACCATACTTGGCCCAAGGGCGTCTCCCCGTATGGGTCATATAAAGGATTACTCCCACCCCATGGGGGCAGTGACGGTAAACGTTTTACTGAACTCTGAAGATTGGAAAGATAGATTTCGCTAAGGTTGCCGTAACTGAGTTAATCGCCAGTAACAATCCCATTTACAAAAGGAAAGCATAACGGGAGGAACGAGCTTAAAAGACCGTTATTTGATCGACAGTTCCCGATATGAACAATAGAGACCGTAAGCATCGATAACGTTTTAATTTTACATTTTTTATGGCAGGCGTCTGTTTTTGACACGAATAGAAAGACGCCCAATCCTTTACGCCATGACGTCCGAAAAATGAAAAGAGGGAAACAGTTAGCCCGCGAGCAAGCTCACGGACTCAGGGGTAGGGGGAGGGGGAGGCCTTTCCACCCCCACCCCCTCCCCTTCCCCCCAAACCCCGAGCCCGAGCTCGAGAGCTTGCTTGCAGGCTAGGAAACAATCGACGTTGGGGACCTCAACGTTTTCGTCGCCCTAATCCCCTCTGTAATAGCTTCTCATAAGTTCATAACGCAAAATGTTTTGTTTTCCTTTTCTTTCGTTCCAGGTGGAAGGCAACAACAATGCAGCATTTTCGTTTTTGCAAGATGCCGAAAATTTTTTCAAGGGTAAGTATTCCCTGTTTGACTTTAGACATTCATCTTTCTGGCCCAACTAGTAGTTTAGGGTTGAATTGCAATACAGTACAAGCCCGATAACTTGAACTCTCAAAGCAAAAAAAAAGTAAGCTTATCAAGAGTTTGAGTATTCGATACCCTGGTTGCCATATTACACGCCTCTTAAAGTCGGCCCCGACTTATCAATAAGATGAGTTCGAGTTAGCGATCGCGACATTATGGTTAAGATAATTAAGATTGGAAGTGCGCTCTGATTGGTTGAAAAGCCATGACTTAATAAGGGAATAGTAAACGTGGCCGAGTGCATTGTTGAGTTTTTACAAGCACGTGAGATTTTTTAAAAACACGACAGAAGTGCTTGAAGAAGCACCTGAGACCCTCTGCGTTTCTCTCGTGTTCTCAAACTTCCGTCATGTTTTATGACAATATAATTTGGCTATCCTTTTCAACTCGTAAATACGCGAAGCGTTGAACAAGTTATAGCAGACGGGGACAAATATGCAAATTTTTACTCCTTCTTTCCTTCCTTCCATCTATCGGCTGTTAACTTTGCTTGGTAATTCCGCTGACCAGTGCAGAAGGCTTGTGCATATATTTTGCCCGTTCCAAATGCATTAGGTAATGGTCAACAGCCTTACCCATGGAGACGGTGTTGGAGGGAAGGCAGTGTGGGGAGTTGGACGGAGGGGGTGGAGGGGGGGGTTAGGTGGAGCAAAACGCGTAGGTGAGGGGAGGGTCCGAAGATTGTTTCCATTCACGAGTCGGCTCATAGGATCCTTTGATTTGTAAATTATATACGTAGTTCCATGTTTGGGATTTGTACAGTCTTTCTAGAGTTATCGTTGTTCTTCATCGATTTTCTGTTTTCTGATCTATTTCCACAGACAATAAGACGTACATACGGGCCTTTAATTTGAACAACCTATTGCCTGCGGACAAGACGAAGTACTTCCGGTACAGCGGTTCTTTAACCACTCCCAAGTGCAACGAAGCTGTCATCTGGACAGTTTTCAATAATACCGTCAAAATATCACAGGATCAGGTATAGTAACAAGTATCTTACCGACAGCATATTAGCAATAAACGACTACAGGGAATAGGCCTTTATCACGCGACGGTCATGTTGACTCCCCGGAAAAAAAGGCATTGTTTTTGCCCGCCTAACCTCGTTTTCAACTTTTTCACTGCGAGGCTTTGCGGCGTAAATCTTTTCTTTTTATACAAAATGGCGGGGCGTGATAAAGGGTAAACACTCGTTTCCATATCTCAAACTGACCTTTCCTTTTCACTTTAAGTAACAATGCGTGTAAGAACTAGGCAATCCTCTATTGTTCTGCGGCATTTCGCTTTCCCCACATAAGATCATTTAGATTTTCTTACTGACAATACATCAACCTATGGACAACACGTTTTTGAAATAAAATGTACTGAAACTTTATTTTAAAGCGATATTTCTTTTGTGTTACAAGATTTTATCCAATCATGAGACTCCAAAACAGTGGCCAAGAAAGGCTTCTAATTTTCCATGTTTCCCACATAGAAATTTTGCTGCATTAAAACTTAGAATAGTTTTCACTAAAAGGGAATCAACAAGTAAACTAGAGAGAAATAAATGCGCTACCTGATGAAGTGATAGTAGATTTTCATGTTTTAGCCAATGAGGCGGACGGTTTCAACAATATCACAAGTAACACCTTTCTGCATTCCTTGCCGTTGGGTTGCCTAGTTCTTACTAGGACCATTACTTAAGTTACATGAAGTAAAACCTATTTCACACTTTCGAGTAAAATTAGAAAAAAAAGATCAGAATGCGTATGCCTCGAACCCGAGTCGTTCGCTTCATAACTAATACCCTTATCCACTGTACCAACGTGGACTAGCTTCCGGGATATGTAATTTTTAACATATGTATAGAGTTACCCATAACAATAAATGAAAGCTAACCGTTTTCAAATCAGTACTTAACCCTAAACACTGTGGATCAATGCTAAACCCCAAAAAGCTACTCTTTGCTTAACCGGAGCTCTGTTCTCTTGGTTCTCCGGGTTCTCTGCCCAATAAATGGGGTTCTGTTCTCGTGTACGTCAGTACAGAACGTTGTGTATAAAGTGTCCAAGGTCAGTTTGAGAGATGGAAACGAGTGTTAACCGTGATAAAGGCTAATGGACTACAACTGACTACAATAGATCATTTTTTTCTCGTGAATACGCGAAGTATTGAACGAGATATAGTATACGGGGACAGATAAGCAAATTTTAAATCGTTTCATCATCGTAATTTTTTTTTTAATTCCCCAGTGTATTACGTGTTAAAAGATGATTGCTGTAGTAAACCTTTTTTAATTCCCCTGTGTTATGAGGTCATCCAGTTGTCTTGACAGTCCCGTTGCACACAATGCATATTTATGTCACGCTGAGATGTTTTGGTCGTTTTAAGGTGACTCCCAACAGTTTCCAGCACTTTCCAAGACTTAGATTTTGATGGTTCATTAAAACCACTCTTTATCAGTTGATGCTACAATCATGATATCAAACGAATGCCCAATGATTGGTGAACACGTTGTTATCATTTTTGTGACACAATATGTTACTATAGCAACAGTATAACGTGCTGAAAACACCCATAAGGTTAGCTTTAAGTGTTAATAACTAAAAAATGACTCGGTGAACCCCATTTTTTATTGTTGAATTTTGATCAGTAGGATAAGTTGCAACTTTTGGCAAAGTTTAAGAAAATTTTATAGGTGGGGTTCAGAGCCACCTTAAATTTTCGAAAATTTAAGGTGGCTCAAAACCCCACCTACAGAATTTTTTTAAACTTTGCCAAAAGTTGCATCTTATCCTACTCATCAAAATCCAACAATAAAAATTGGGGTTCACCGAGTCATTTTTTAGTTAAAATTATTAACACTTAAAGCTAACATTAAGGGTGTTTTTAAAACGTTATACTGTTGCTATAGTAACATATATGGAAACTGTTGGGAGCCACCTTAAATCTGTTTTACTCTTCAATTCTTTGACTTCAAACTCAGTATGGAAAATTAAAACTGATCTGTGGACTTAACCTTACGTTGTTTCGTATTCATGAGATGGCTCTTAGAGCCCTTTGATTTTTTTTAGTCTCGACAATGACTGACCAATCTGGTCAAAAGCCACACCATGAACTGACGAAACACAATTCGCTTGATTCTAAAAAATGTCTTCCGCTCAGCTTCAGGCCTGTTTGATCCTGTGTCAAAGCAAAAAAGCCGGCAGTTTACCTCGAGTCAAGTAGCCTGCCTGCGCGCGCAGAGACGTCTCCTGTTTCTTTTGCTTCCGCGTGAAGCAAAGGCTACGAGTCAAGCTGTGTGCTTCATTAATTATTAAAAGAAATAAAAAACGCGCCGAGTGCATTATTGAGTTATATAAGCACGCGGGAATTTTTAAGAACACGTGGGAAGTGCTCGCACTTCTCGAGTGTTCTTAAAAATTCCCAAGTGCTTATATAACTCAACAATGCACGAGGAACAAGTTTTTTATTTCTTTTATAAAATATAAACGGTTATAATGAACCTTACGTCACGCGCGTGCTTTATCGAGTTATAATGAACTCGGTTTAACCAATCATAGAGCGCGCATTTCCTTAAGGATTTTATAAAGTTCAATCAACGGATTACTCGCGCTTTAGAAACGTTTTCCGTGTAGCAATTACCTATGAATTCGTTATCACTTAACCACCGCTCACTGTGGTTTCTCTTTTTAGATTGACCTTCTGCGCAGTCTCAAGACAGACGACGGTTCACCGCTTGTGGACAATTTCCGTCCAGTGCAGGACCTCTACGACCGAAAAGTCAAGGCTAGCTTCCAAACTGGGGGGACGACTGCAGGTTCCACTCCAACCCCTACAGGGGGCGCATCCGCTGTCAGCATAACCGCTGGCCTGTTTTTGTCAATGTTGTTTGCTGCCATTTCATTGTATTAGAAGTCGACTGGCATACGTCAAGTATAAAGCAGAGCGGTTTTCGATTGACTGTCAAAAGTAAGGGTGCTTACTCGCAGTTGATGGCGTTACTCCCCTATTTAGGTTCGAACCATTAGATTTCTGAGGGCTGGGAGATGGGTGATTTTGAAAACAAGTATCCTGCAGCTTTAAAAGCACCACTTGATGGCACTTGAGGTCTTGAGAAGAAATTTCGAGCACAGACGAGATTCCAACACCCCCCCCCCCCCCCCCCAATTCTCCCACCCCACACCTCCCTCAAGAGTCTAATAGTTCAACTCTTAACTATCTCCGTATATGCCGTTCCAAAGGATAATGTTGGTGAGCCGGTTTGATTTGAAATATGGTATAGATTTTGACCATTTTCCTTTGAAATAGAACTTATTTTGCCTACTATCTGAAACTGGGTAGAGAATTTTGTCGTTTTGGTCTAAAAGTGGAGACATGTTTCCAGGCTAAGATCTTATTTCGGTTTGAAACAGGGCAGAGGAAGGATGAATAGTATCCCACAATACATTGTGGGGTCTAATTTCACAAAAATGGCGGATCTGCAAGGATGTCAAGATATAGGCGGCATAACGCCGCCAAAAATTTAACATGCGCGACAGGATCTAGAAAGAGCAGGGAGAGGGAGGATTCGAGCGCGGTTGCAGAGAGCCCGGACCACAGATGTAGCCTCTCCTTCCCTTGCGCTTATCGCGCGTTGGAAAACTCCCTATTCCTCTTTTTTCTAGCAACCGCCGCGAATTCAAACTAAAATTCCCGACGAATTCAGACATACTATTCCAACAAATAAGAAGCATCGAAACATGTTAATGCGCGTTTTCTAGCCTGCGTAGCAGGCGCATGAAAACAATATGGGCGCAAGAAAGAACGAGGCACGCCTCGCGCACCCCGTTCTTTGTTGCGCCCATATTTATTTTCATGCGCCTGCTACGCAGGCGAAGCGTTTTCTGGCGCTTGGAACTGGCTGCAGGATTTTACTGAGAATTAAGGTGTTGTTTGTATTTGTTGTGAATGGCCATATATTGATTTTTGTTTTGGTTTTTGTGAAAGTCATTTGAAAACCGCTCTAGCTTAATTTCTTTGAATTATTTTCTTTCTTTTTAATATTTTTAGCGTTTCAAACCATTTATAGGAGGGCTAATTAGATTAATTTCAGACCTTTTAATTTGTTGATGTGAGAAATAGCAAGTAGCAAACAGTGTGACAATAACTAAACTGGGGTCAAAGGCGTAACATGTGTTAAAAAAGAAAAACAGAGTGGCTTGGTGTCACAAAAGAAAAAAACAGAGGGACCTTATGTAACACGGATAAACAAAAATATTAATGTGATTTCAGTGCAGGGGAATAACCAACAGCAGTGAAAGAAACACACCAGAAACAGCTCCTGGGATATATCCGGGGGGACTCCCATATAAAAATGACGGGGGTGCTCGTCTTACCTTTTAGGGGTCAAAATTTGTAGATTGGTACCGCTTAGGGTACTGAAATCTAAAATGACCATGCTTAGAATTATCGCGGCACCTTTTAGCGTATTGAGCCAAACAAATATGACAGAAAAATGAGATGTGTTGTTTGAATTGGTACCTCTTAGGGGTAAAACTTCTTTTGAGTGACACCCATCAAACGAGATTCTGGTACCTTTTAGGGTGTTTTTCGAAAATTCCGACGAGCACCCCCGTCATTTTTATATGGAATTCCCCCCCCCCCCCTCCCCCCGGGGAGATATATCGGACGAGTGTTTATAGTTATTGTTGATTTTGAATCATTCATCACAAAGGTTTAAAGTAATGCTGTTCAATTTCGTCATAGTTAACAACACAGTGTAAGCACAATGGTTATGAGCGCACAGCACAATAGATTTTGAACTTTTCTTCGAGAAAATGACCAATAAAAATGTTACCCTGAAGTCATTCAGTCATAAGTGCGATCAAAAAACAAAAAATCTACACGGTCAAATACAGTTCAACATAAATTGTAGCTCCTCTGTTATCGCCATTGAAGTCTGCAAGGTTTCATAACCAATACCTCGATTAACTATGGCTTCGTTTATCTATAGTAGAGCTTTTGCACGATTAAACGTAAATGTTTGTTGTATGTTTCTTCTTTGCTTTGTTCCTGCTTTATAACTTAAGGGACGGACCATTTAATTTCTGTGAGGGGGGGGGGGGGGGGGTGGGTAATTACCAAAAAAAATTCGTGCAGACGAAATTTGAGAGAAAAAAAATCGTGCACAAGAAAGCACGTGAAAAAAAAATCAGGCATTTTGGTAAAAAAATTCTTGCAAATAGTGCCGAAAAAAAAATTCATACTCAGAAGAAATTGCCCAAACTTCCCGCCCCCCCCCCCCCCCCCCACCCGCAAAAATCGACACCCACAGTCAAGCGATTCTATTATTGCATTGTTGTTATTGTTGTTGTTCAACCCGCAAATTTAAGAAAACTGCGACTGCTCTATTAAAGTGGCGGGGAAAAGGATATGCTTTTCAGTTAATTTATACCATTTTAATTCATTTCGACTAATTGTGCCATTCCTCAAGTCATGCCGCATGCCATGCTGCCTTTTACCTTCGCCGAATGAAGCGTGGTGTCCTGCTGTGTGAACCCTGTGTCTTCCATCTGCTAGAACTCGAAGTCAAACACTGGAACCTTTCAGAGGACACTTTCTTGACTGATAATAGACATAACTAGAAATACGTGTCTCGCAGAATCTCGCGAAGCTCGGGGGAGGATGCACTGCAAAATTTTAGCGATGTGGGAGGGAGAGATAGAATTTCTGATTGAAATGGAGAGGTTGGGTTGCTTGCTGGCAATGACCGCATTTAAAGTTGAGACATTTTCGTTCTCAGTCTCTTCAATTTAACTTGTATTTTGTGCCCTGTCTTCCTAAAATAAAGTAAATGGGAGCTGGTGTTGGTCAGTGTTGGGTTTTGAGCTGTGGGTCGCTGTAACTGCCATGGGACTGCCCCCCCCCCCCCCCCCCCTCCCCCCAGCCATCTTCATTAATTTTTGTCAGAAGGAAAATTGGTCTGAAAGTGGATGTATTAAGTACTGTTGTGGGACATGGATCCAGGACAATATGCAGCGGTGTTCTGTTTATTTTGATTGTCTCAATTAAATTCCATTTTTGAAACTTGTGAGCTAGTGCTATCTCCTGTTCCCTTTACATACTGCTATAGTTTTTGTTGTATATACTGGGAATCAAACAATTGGTAATGCAATTCTTTATTCATTTGAATGGTTGAGATCACAGGAGGTTACTTCTGCTGAAAAGTGATGTTGTCCAAAACATAACAACTCAATGGTGAAAGTGGCATGAGATTCTCCCAGCAGTAATAATACTATATTTTGGATACAGGTCATGGGAATTACAAAATTGATTACAAAACATGAATATTCAATATGAAGCAACAGATTCTCTGCAAATACCATAAGCAATGTATAGAGACGTGGATGGCGAATTTGTAGGTTAAGACCAGGACTTAGGCCTTCATAACCAGTTAGCACCTTTAAAAATCTTGAAATCAAAATTAATTTGTTGATGTACATTCTTCTTACTGGTGTCAATGCAGTTCACATAGCGATATAACTACAGTGAATTTGTATTCAATTTCCACAGACAACTTATGTTGAAGGTGATCAGGTTCTCAATTTGTATAATCTATGTACTTGCTCGTACACTGATATTGTGAGGAGATTTAAGATACTGATCGCCGTTCCAATAATAAATGTGAAGCAGTAACGTTGATGTGTCATGTGTTTAGCTACAAGTATACAGTTGCTACATATTGACATTAGCTGGTCATGATTGCTAACAGAAAATTGTTTTTTCCTAACAAAATGTTTTTATCCAAATTGTAAACAGAAATTTTTCTTACCAAACCATTCGAATGTTATTTCTTATTGAACTATTTTAAGAAGAATGCTGTAAACTCAAGATACTGTATACGTATAAAACTCGGTCATTGTTTCATTCACAAACAATGCTACATCATGTAGATGTTGTATATTTGGGAAATAATTTCCATCTGTGTGATCTGTAGTTTTGATCATTTATCTGTAGTTTTGATCATTTAAAAAGTTCCTTAGTGACGTTAGTGAGAATATCAATAAACATCAAATAGAGAATTATTTTTCAGTGTTTGATTATCCTCTCAGTAGTTTAGCCGGTGATTTGAGCTACATTTCTTCAGCTGAACATTTCTTAATCGCTCTTCTTCTCTGAGCCTTTGCTGTAATCAGTGTTTGCTTTTCCCTACCGTATCAGGTATGAAAGATATTCGTCAGGAGTATTTAGTTGATCGTGTAATTCTTGCCGCCTCTCGTTGCGTCTACAAACAGAATCATTTTGTCCAACACTTCCAGTCAGTCCAGTCGGTGTCGCCTCTCCTGATCGGTTTCGTTCAGAATTCTAATGGTGGCATTTTGTCAAGGCGTTTGAATCTAGTCAAACGATGTGCCTAGGCTGTTCGAAGTCTTTGTAATCTATGCTCTGGTTGTCTCTTCGTTTTGCTCGATCGCGATCGCGCTGAATTTCAAGTCACCGTTCAGCGGGGTTTCGGTGGTTAATATTTCCAGCCACTTGTGGAATCCAGCGTTGTCTTTGCTGTTCTTTCTCATTTGCATCAGAAATTGGTTGTGTTTCATTGAGAGTAAACATTTTTTCACAGACTATGGACACTATGAGTAAGGCACGCCACTGCCCACCCGGTTCTTGCGACTCCTATGGGTGACGGCCGCTGAAAATGCACCAAATTACGCGGGCATCACCCGTTGTAGTACGTACTATAGTACGCTACCCATAACACATTGCATGATGTCACACAACCATATGATCATACGGACGGGTGATTTTATGCTGGGTGAATTTCAGCCAAAAGTGAAATTTTAAATGCGCCTGAAATAATTTTTTTTTCGTTTATTCCGTTCATTCGTACGTAAGAACCTGAAATGTCAACATCGTAGGCCGCTGAATGGCGTCTAGAAGCCACAAAAGGAAATAATTTAGGTCGAGTTGCGTACTATATGATAATACATACGGGTGATTTTATGCCGGGTGAATTTCAGTCAAAAGTGACATTTTAAATCCACCCGAAATAAATTCGTTTTTCGTTTATTCTATTCATTCGTAGGTAAGAACCTGAAATATCAACATCATAGGCCGCTGAATGGCGTCTAGAAGCCACAAAAAGAAAATAATTTGGGTCGAGTCGTGTACTATATGATCATACGGACGGGTGATTTTATGCCGGGTGAATTTCAGTCAAACGTGACATTTTAAATGCCCCTGAAATAAATTCGGTTTTCGTTTATTCTATTCATTCGTACGTAAGAACCTGAAATATCAACATCATAGGCCGCTGAATGGCGTCTAGAAGCCACAAAAAGAAAATAATTTGGGTCGAGTCGTGTACTATATGATCATACGGACGGGTGATTTTATGCCGGGTGAATTTCAGTCAAACGTGACATTTTAAATGCCCCTGAAATAAATTCGTTTTTCGTTTATTCTATTCATTCGTACGTAAGAACCTGAAATATCAACATCATAGGCCGCTGAATGGCGTCTAGAAACCACAAAAAGAAAATAATTTAGGTCGAGTTGTGTACTATATGATCATACAGACGGGTGATTTTATGCCGGGTGAATTTAGTCAAAAGTGAAATTTTAAATGCCCCTGAATTAAATTCGTTTTTCGTTTATTCTATTCATTCGTACGTAAGAACATGAAATATCAACATCATAGGCCGCTGAATGGCGTCTAGAAGCCACAAAAAGAAAATAATTTAGGTCAAGTCGTGTACTATATGATCATACGGACGGGTGATTTTATGCCGGGTGAATTTCAGTCAAAAGTGACATTTTAGATGCCCCTGAATTAAATTCGTTTTTCGTTTATTCGATCAGTTCGATTTATCCGTACGTAAGAACCTGAAATATCAACATCATAGGCCGCTGAATGGCGTCTAGAAGCCACAAAAAGAAAATAATTTAGGTCGAGTCGTGTACTATATGATCATACGGACGGGTGATTTTATGCCGGGTGAATTTCAGTCAAACGTGACATTTTAAATGCCCCTGAAATAAATTCGTTTTTCATTTATTCTATTCATTCGTAGGTAAGAACCTGAAATATCAACATCATAGGCCGCTGAATGGCGTCTAGAAACCACAAAAAGGAAACAATTTAAGTCGAGTTGTGTACTATATGATCATACGGACGGGTGATTTTATGCCGGGTGACTTTTAGTCAAAAGTGACATTTTAAATGCCCCTGAAATAAATTCGTTTTTCGTTTATTCTATTCATTCGTACGTAAGAACATGAAATATCAACATCATAGGCCGCTGAATGGCGTCTAGAAGCCACATAAAGAAAATAATTTAAGTCGAGTCGTGTACTATATGATCATACGGACGGGTGATTTTATGCCGGGTGAATTTCAGTCAAACGTGACATTTTAAATGCCCCTGAAATAAATTCGTTTTTCGTTTATTCTATTCATTCGTAGGTAAGAACCTGAAATATCAACATCATAGGCCGCTGAATGGCGTCTAGAAGCCACATAAAGAAAATAATTTAAGTCGAGTTGTGTACTATATGATCATACGGACGGGTGATTTTATGCCGGGTGAATTTCAGTCAAACGTGACATTTTAAATGCCCCTGAAATAAATTCGTTTTTCATTTATTCTATTCATTTGTACGTAAGAACATGAAATATCAACATCATAGGCCGCTGAATGGCGTCTGAAAGCCACAAAAAGGAAACAATTTAGGTCGAGTTGTGTACTATATGATCATACGGACGGGTGATTTTATGCCGGGTGACTTTTAGTCAAAAGTGACATTTTAAATGCCCCTGAAATAAATTCGTTTTTCGTTTATTCTATTCATTTGTACGTAAGAACCTGAAATATCAACATCATAGGCCGCTGAATGGCGTCTAGAAGCCACAAAAGGAAAATAATTTAGGTCGAGTCGTGTACTATATGATCATACGGACGTGTGATTTTATGCCGGGTGAATTTCAGTCAAACGTGACATTTTAAATGCCCCTGAAATAAATTCGTTTTTCATTTATTCTATTCATTCGTAGGTAAGAACCTGAAATATCAACATCATAGGCCGCTGAATGGCGTCTAGAAACCACAAAAAGGAAATAATTTAGGTCGAGTTGTGTACTATATGATCATACGGACGGGTGATTTTATGCCGGGTAACTTTTAGTCAAAAGTGAAATTTGAAATGCCCCTGAAATAAATTCGTTTTTCATTTATTCTATTCATTTGTACGTAAGAACATGAAATATCAACATCATAGGCCGCTGAATGGCGTCTAGAAGCCACATAAAGAAAATAATTTAAGTCGAGTTGTGTACTATATGATCATACGGACGGGTGATTTTATGCCGGGTGAATTTCAGTCAAACGTGACATTTTAAATGCCCCTGAAATAAATTCGTTTTTCATTTATTCTATTCATTCGTAGGTAAGAACCTGAAATATCAACATCATAGGCCGCTGAATGGCGTCTAGAAACCACAAAAAGGAAATAATTTAGGTCGAGTTGTGTACTATATGATCATACGGACGGGTGATTTTATGCCGGGTAACTTTTAGTCAAAAGTGAAATTTGAAATGCCCCTGAAATAAATTCGTTTTTCATTTATTCTATTCATTTGTACGTAAGAACATGAAATATCAACATCATAGGCCGCTGAATGGCGTCTAAAAGCCACAAAAAGAAAATAATTTAAGTCGAGTCGTGTACTATATGATCATACGGACGGGTGATTTTATGCCGGGTGAATTTCAGTCAAACGTGACATTTTAAATGCCCCTGAAATAAATTCGTTTTTCATTTATTCTATTCATTCGTAGGTAAGAACCTGAAATATCAACATCATAGGCCGCTGAATGGCGTCTAGAAACCACAAAAAGGAAATAATTTAGGTCGAGTTGTGTACTATATGATCATACGGACGGGTGATTTTATGCCGGGTAACTTTTAGTCAAAAGTGAAATTTGAAATGCCCCTGAAATAAATTCGTTTTTCATTTATTCTATTCATTTGTACGTAAGAACATGAAATATCAACATCATAGGCCGCTGAATGGCGTCTAGAAGCCACATAAAGAAAATAATTTAAGTCGAGTTGTGTACTATATGATCATACGGACGGGTGATTTTATGCCGGGTGAATTTCAGTCAAACGTGACATTTTAAATGCCCCTGAAATAAATTCGTTTTTCGTTTATTCGATTTATTCGTATGTAAGAACCGGAAATATTAACATTATTCGCCGCTGTTTGGCTTTCAGAAGCCACAAAAAGGAAATAATTTGGGTCTAGTTGCGTACTATATGATCATTTACGGACGGGTGATTTTTTGCCGGTTGAATTTCAGTCAAAAGTTTAATTTTAAATCCGCTTAAAATCAATTGGTTTTTCGTTTATTCGCTTTGTTAGTGTTTACCTTTTTTTGGTTGAACAGACTACTTTTATGTGTATGAAACCGAAAACAATGCCATATCTAACCCGGGTATCTATGACAGATGTCGCGCGAACTGTCACCTCAAACTTCTGTTCCCTTTCCCCTTGCGTTTCTGGAGCCTGCCACGCGCGCACGCTAGTGTCTTTATGGTCTTAGCATTTTTGTTTCTGGGCATTTTTGATCATGATTTATTTTAGTTTGATCCTTTTTTAATGACAGGTAATATTTTGTGGGTTTTCTACTTTATAATTTACCGCACTAGCCATATGAGCATTTATATAATATGACCAGTCACACAAAGCTATTTTGTAAGTTTTAAAGACAGCGATAATGATCTAGTAATCGAGACGCCGTTTTGACATCTTTTTGCGTAATATGATACATATTTCATACTATCTATATTGGCGTTCAAGAGGGCATTGGACAACGAGGCCATTTACCGACATTCCTGGATAGCAAACCTCGTGTTGAGAGTTCCTGTTTTTTCTGAGGAATTATGCCTAAGTCTGCAAGGTAATGACTTTTTATTTTATTTCAGCGCTTTTTCTTTACTGATTTCTTGCGCGCAGACGTGTACTCCGATTGGGTCTCTGATTTTCTTTCTTCCAAAGAAGTGAAATCAGAGGCATCAGTGTCGCTGCATTCTGGGCGATGCGTAAAGCAAATAGCAAACGCCCGAGTGCAGGCAGCAACGACATTTTGGTGTAACCTCCCTCTTAATGTTTTCATTTTATTCGCAGAAAAAACAAGTCACATCTGAATGGTTTTAATCTGTTTTGTAAAGAGATTGCTACGATTGACGGTAGGTGCATTTCGTGCTAGCGGCTCGGTAATACGAGGCGTAAGCGTGGGTGCCCGCGCGCGAGCCTCCACGCGTTTTGGCGGAGCTGTCTTCCATGAAAGCAATCAAAACGACTGAATTTGTTGAGCACGTTTTATAAACAATTTTTAAGTGAGCATAATGTCTGTAATAATCAAAAAGCGAGGCGAAATCTGTGCAAAGAAGATAAACAATTTTTATACAGCATAAAAATATATATATTTATTTGATATTATATTTTTTACAGAGCAAGTTAAAGAGCTAGATTTTAAAGACCGCAATTGCTTCCTCGCAGAGAGGTGGCAAGAACTTCACGAGGATGAACGAAAGGAGTTCAACAGGCGAGCACTTTCCGAAGTGGTCCTAAGCGACAAGGAGCTGATTAAGAGGACTTTGAAGAATGTAAAACGCGAGGTATAGTACTTTTTACAGAAAAGCGGTCATGTGACGTACAACTAATCACTGTCATGCATCAATAACAATTAAAACAACGGAGACGCCGTTCTTGCTCTTTGTATTTTTCAGTGTGAAAACCTTAAGGATTTAGGCGTGAAATGCCTTTTCATTAGCGATAGCGGTCAAGGGGATATGGATGTATTTGGACATCCGAGGGCTATTCAATTTGTGGAAACTTCCCGGCTAGCTCCTAAATTCTATTCGTTTGTCAATGGTCATAGTGAAGGTATTTCAAAATTTTTGATATGTCAGTTCACTTATCCGACAAAGTGTTCATCATTTCTCGCCTTACTTTTGTCAGGATCACTGAGGGAAGAAAGGACAACGTCAAGCAGCAGAACTGAAAAAGACGAATTACGTCGGCAAGTGATAGAACTGTTTAATAGTAAATACAGTAAGTTGATTTATATATTGTATGAATCTATTGTTTTTTTGTAAATCATTCAGCCACATCAATGTGCGCTGAAAACTCGCTGAATTTGGCAATATCGTCCAACGGATAACGTTATCAAGGGGTACTTTATGAATCTTATGACATATTGACCCTTTTAATGTTTGAAATTGGTGTTGCAGGTAACCGTTTTCAGGTTGAATCAATATTCCATGAAGGATAAAAAAGTACCCAGTATTCAATCGGATGTGAGCTAACCCTAACCCCAACACCGGCAAATTAAAACTAACTATCGCACCACTGGCTACATCAGTGTTTATTTGTGCCAGGGTGACTGTGCCAGGGTGACGGTTAGCTTTGTGTTTGGGTTAGGGTTATCTTACGTAGATTGAATACTGGATACATATTTAACCTACATGGAATATAAATTCAATCTGAGAACAGTTTTATCTGCACATTTCATTGAAACAACCTTTACTGAGTTCGGTCGCTTTAAGCACCTCTGAACTCGATTACAGCATATCCGCGTTAATACAATCATGAGCTACATACAGTTCTAGTTTTAAATAGTCTTTAATAAATAAAGAACCCTTGTCAGTACGTAGTATTTTGTTGAATGCTTTTGTTGACCGCACGGATGCTAGGAGAAAATGTGTCGTGCCACTTATGTTTTTCAGGTGAAGCTTGCGGAAAAAGTGGCCTGAGGGTTCCATACAATGACCTCAAGACGCACAAAGTCAACATTCAGGTGGAAAACATGGACTCGCTGCCACTAAAACATCCATCTTCTTATGGAGTCAGCACTCTTAAGAAAATTATTGCTGCTAAAAATAGCATAATTTTCAAGCTTACTGACAGAAACACACCCATCAGCACAATCACTACATCCACCTATTCTAATACCACCACCACCATCACACCAGCAACCAGCCCCACCATCACACCACCAACCAGCACCGCCATCATACCACCAACCAGCACCACCATCACACCACCAACCAACACCACCATCACACCACCAACCAACACCACCATCACACCACCAACCAACACCACCATCACACCACCAACCAACACCACCATCACACCACCAACCAGCACCACCATCACACCACCAACCAGCACCACCATCACACCAGCAACCAACACCACCATCACACCGCCAACCAGCACCACCATCACACCGCCAACCAGCACCACCATCACACCACCAACCAACACCACCATCACACCAGCAACCAACACCACCATCACACCACCAACCAACACCACCATCACACCACCAAGCAGCACCACCATCACACCACCAACCAGCACCACCATCACACCAGCAGCCAACACCATCACACCACCAACCAGCACCACCATCACACCACCAACCAACACCACCATCACACCACCAAGCAGCACCACCATCACACCACCAACCAACACCACCATCACACCACCAACCAGCACCACCATCACACCACCAACCAGCACCACCATCACACCACCAACTAGCACCACCATCACACCACCAACCAACACCACCATCACACCACCAACCAACACCATCACACCACCAACAAACACCACCATCACACCACCAACCAGCACCACCATCACACCACCAAGCAGCACCACCATCACACCACCAACCAGCACCACCATCACACCACCAACCAACACCACCATCACACCACCAACCAACACACTATCAACCAAAAGAACCAGGCCTACGCGAAAACGAAAACAAGGTCAGATAAGCGAGAAAGAAAAAGATGATCACCGGTGCGAGGCATTTCTTTGCCAGGAAATGCCAAGGAGGAAAAAAAAGAAAACTGATAATTGGATCTTCTGTGAAGACTGCAAAAAGTGGTTTCACTACTCGTGTGTGGGGTTAAGTGACGATTCAGAAGTTCCTGATGAAGATTATTATTGTGGTTGCAAGAAAAAGCAACTGAATGCATCGTAAGTTTGTTATACTTTTTCATTATTGAAGTTTTGAATGTTTTGCCAGTATTGTTGCGCGATGTATATTTTGAACGCGACACTTTCTGAGGCTAGCAACCTTGCTATCAGCACTTGTACCTAGTAGATGCTGTTTTACCGAGAGAGTCATAATATACTATGACTGTTTATGTTGTAATCTTCAAATGGTTGAAAGTCAAAGCATTAGGTGCTGTAGAAAAAAGAATCAAGGAATTGCTCAAAAAAACTCGATAAAGCACAAATGTCATCTACGCGGCAAACATCATTTGCATCTACATTTAGCTCCCCTCCCCTCTCCACGTAGCGCACATATCAATCGACATTTTATTACTTTAAATAAAGTAGAGGCATTTTTTGTTTTTGTTTTTTTAAACAGGAATTACCCATCTCGAATGTCTTTTTTACAGCATCCAGAGCTGTCAGATGTAAAGGTAAAACCCAAGGAAGTAATTAGCGAACGCGTTTCGCATATCGTTAACAGTTATTATTGATAACACTAAATGGTGTTTAATAACATTTGCCTTTCATTTGGAGTAATGGTTTTAAAGTTGTGCTAATTATTTCATATTTTGTTTTATGTCATGTATTTCTAGAACCACCTCAAGAACATCCTATACGGGAATACCCCAAGCACCAGGCACGCCCTCTTCCACCAGAATAAGCGGGCCGATGTTCTGCAACTGAGTTGCGATTGCAGTACATTTTTTTCATCATCAATGGTAGGTGGGTGACTGGTAAGGAACATTGTGTTTTATATACTGTCTGGATTTTCACTAACTTCTTGGGTAGAGTTTAAAACGTTTTTAGTTGCGAATTAAAAGAAAAATATATACCACGGATATATAAACCTACAACGTCCGATTTAAATCGTAAAGCAAGTAAGCCTTAGGCCTGTCATGAAACCTCAAAGGGCATGACCAGGAGTCTTAGTCGACGTGTTGGTGCATCAGTTAGTGTCGAGTGTGAATTCCGTGTCTATTCTATTCTGTTGACTTCTTATTTTTCTTTTTTTAGACCCGAAGACTCACTAATGAGGTGAAGTCTTTTCTACCGGAGTTTTGGCCAGATTTTAAAAGCACTGACACCAAGATGATGAGCTATGTTTTGTCAGTATTAGTTCCTGAGGTTAGTTACTTACTCCTTCTGTCCGGCTTCCCTTTCGTTTATTGTTAGTTACACTTTAATCACTGCATACTTAGCAACCTAAATTACATGCCTATCCACCTAACTACCAACCTGACTGCTCACGCTTCTATCTAATTTCTATATTTTTATCTTTTAACACACTTACTTATCACTAAAGGCAGCCTTTGTTGCATCTAAAGGTAACACCAATGCTACTACATACCATGCAATTACTGAATGCGTTTTGGTTTCTCGTTCTGTTTTCTTCTTCATTTTAGGCAATAATCTTTGTGGCAATGATCAAAGAGGACTGCTCAAGACAAACGGCGGAGCGTTTATTCGCTACAAATCATCAGGATACTAATCATAATGAGGAGAGTGATTCGGACTGAGATTGATTAATAATTTTTTTAAGGCGTCGATATTATCAATATTCAACTGATTTATATAAAAATGATTGGAAGCTGTCCGCGCTCTGATCGAGTTAAAAGCTATGCCTAATCCGAGTACAGAGCATAAAAGATGGATAAAGATAGATAAATCGACTAAATTGCATGCGCTATGACATATATATGAAAATATTTAATTGTAATGTAAAAGCTACAACCTCGGACAAAACTGTTGCGACACTTTTCATCTATTTCTAAATTTTACGCCCAATTCCCGCGTCAACAAACATAAAGAAATCCCCCCTCCCCACCCCCCATGCAATGTTGTTTTGTTCTAAAAACTGTCTGATTCAAATACAGTAATACCCAAAACAACATTGGAAGGAGGGGGAGGGGGAGGGCGCATATTTATATTGTGGTGTGGGAAATTTGTCTCAGAAGTATACCAAAATGAAAGGGTAATTTCAGTTTGTCTCAACTAGTTTTGTCCGGGGTTGTAGGTTATTTGAACATTTACTGCAACTTTGAGTTTCATGCTTCTTGTGAAGCAATCATCAATGCTTCACACTTAGCCTGAAACTCAGAGTTGCAGTAGATGTTCAAATAACCTAGCTTTTACATTATAATTAATTATCGCTCTAGTTCTACTATCGAGCACTTTATAGTAGATGAGGATTTCAATCCACTCAGTTTTGCTATTAAAATAGTTATATATAATTATATATATATATATATATATTATTGACAATGAAAACTAATATAAATATTATTTACAATGAAAACTAGATAAAAAATAAATAATCAATTTATACGGCTATGGCTAATAATAAAGGAGTTCTTAAATCGATCTGTTTTTACAAAGACTCTTATTTCTTAGCTGTCTGTGATGACCTGACCTAGACGGTAATAGTTCTGCGAGCCTTATGGTCTTCTTTTGTTTTAATATCATTAAATAAATTAAAACTACTAGATAGTGTGATTTACGCCTGTCAAATAGTGTAGGGATACCAGCCTTTCCTAAATCAGGAAAAACTGTTTGCACGACGCTCTTGTTTATGGCTCGATCGATTTTAGTTTTCCTAAAAGCGAAAATCCTTCGAAAAACCGAGTGCTCTTGTTTTGAGTTAGTTTTTGTCAAGTCAATTTTTTAAACTGTAGTGGGAAGAAAGAGTTTTTCATGTTTAATTCTGTAGTTACATTTTTTTGTAAGCTATATAAAAAATGTATAGATCAAGTAAAGTTGGCGTAAAACTCGTTTCATTTTAATTTTCCTTATAGCGAAAATCCGAAATAATATATCAAATAGAGAAGGTTAAGGCATTTATTATTGTCATAAAACATGACGGCCCTTAGAAAACACTCGAGAAATGGTGAATGCATTTGTCTCCGTCTCGTGCTTTCCATATATCACTCGTTTTCTCAGATTCCCGTCTCGTGTTTATGACAATATAATACATGTACATGGTTTGGCCTTCTATATTTGTTAGATATATTGTATATTATCTTTCAGTATTAAAACCGAACATGTTTGTCAAAGATGAATAGCTACTCTTTACACATGCTTCAATAAACCGTTACGATATGAATTTGTCTTTACCATTACTAATACTAATACGTTTCAGTTCGGCCTTTTTGCCATTCAGAGAACTGAATAACAGGCTGATTAGAATTAACTAGAAGAATGAGATCGGATGTCAGCACATGAAATCATCTCAGCTCAATCTCCTCCACCCCACCCAAGGAAAGGTTATACCACTTCACTAGGGATTGCGTTCCCTACTCTTCTTCGAACAGTGAGTGTGAGTGGGTTCTTTAACGTCCCTATCATTAATTGTGATGGGTGTAGAAGACATGACCAACGGCTCAACGTCACCGCCCAATGCCGCGATCACCTGTATTGAGAAAAGGTGTTGAGCACAGCCATGTAGCATGATCTTACCAGTTTTTTAAATTCTCTCATTGGTGGTCCGGCCAGGATTTGAACCCGAGGCCCCCCGCTCTGCAGACTGGAGCTCATTCCACTAAGCAAAACCGAGGGTTTTCCAAAACTCTGACAAATTTATGCAGAGCATTGTATTGTGTTATATGACCATAACAATAGTTTAACAATAGATTCTAGAACGGCACAATACAGCACAATGTATTACAGCACAATGCTCTGCCGGCATAAATTTGTCAGAGTATTGGACAAGTATGAGCTAACCAGGGAGCGGTTCTATCTGATCGCAATGTCTTATCCATAAAAAGATAAGACTTTTAACTGACTCAACTGAAACAAATGACCAGACTGCCTTCAGTAGCCCAAATGGTCCAGTTGACTAAGCCCGCTCCGATGTCCTTGGCTCCAATGGCCTAACCTCACCGAATAACTCAGCTATAATTTTGGTCAAAATTGTTGGGACACTAAACATTTTCCCCGAAAATTGTCTTTGTTGTCACATCCCCCTTCCCCACCCCAAATACAAAGTTGATTTTTATGCATTGAACCAAGCCACGATGTCTCGACTTTGTATTGGGGGAGGAGAGCCCAGGAAATGAAGCGATACATTTTGTCATTCCATAGTGTTTTTTAAGTGTCCCAAGTTGTTTTGTCCAGGACTCACTGTAGCTCAAATTGGTCAAAAGACTACAGTGGCCCAACCATCAAGATAATCCAACTATCTGAAACGGCCCAACATACTAAATGGCTAAATATATCAAACGGACCGATTCCTTCCAAATGTATTCGGTTTTAAACATGTCCTGCGATGATGTATGATATTTCAAATAGCCAAACCGGCCAAAATGATTCGACTGCTTCCAGTCCAATCATTTCAACTGGTCCAATTAACCCAACCGGATGAAATGTCCTAATAATCGCCGGCCAAAATATTCATCTTCTCGAATCGACCCAACCGATAGTTTTCACCAATAAGTCCAATTCTATCCATTTATCGTTCTATTGCGCTAGAAATATACGGTTTACCCCAAGCCTTACCTAAAGTCGATCTCGTTTTCCCTAAATGAGAATAAAAACACGCATTTCACAGAAAAAAAGGAGTGGAGATTGAACTATTGCGCTAGAAATATACGGTTTACCCCAAGCCATACCTAAAGTTGATCCCGTTTTTCCTAAATGAGACTAAAAACATGCATTTCACAGAAAAAAGGTTAGATCTTCGACTATATATATTGCGCTAGAAATATACGGTTTGCCCCAAGCCATACCTAAAGTTGATCCCGTTTTTCCTGAATGAGAATAAAAAAATGCATTTCACAGAAAAAAGGGATGGAGATTCCACTATTGCGCTAGAAATATGCGGTTTACCCCAAGCCATACCTAAAGTTGATCCCATTTTTCCTAAATGGTAGTAAAAACATGCATTTCACGGAAAAAAGGGGTCGAGATTGGACTATTGCGCTAGAAATATACGGTTCACCGCAAGCCATACCTAAAGTTGATGCCGTTTTTCCTAAATAAGAATAAAAACATGCATTTCACAGAAAAAACGGATGGAGATTCCACTATTGCGGTAGAAATATGCGGTTTACCCCAAGCCATACCTAAACTTGATCCCATTTTTCCTAAATGGTAGTAAAAACATGCATTTCACAGAAAAAAGGGGTGGAGAGTCGACCATTGCGCTAGAAATATAAGGTTTACCCCAAGACATACCTAAAGTTGATCCCGTTTTTCCTAAATGAGAATAAAACATGCATTTCACAGAAAAAAGGGGTGGAGATTAGGCTATTCCGCTAGAGATATACTGTTTCCCCCAAGCCATAGCTAAAGTTGATCCCGTTTTTCTTAAATGAGAGTAAAAACATGCATTTCACAGAAAAAAGGGTTCGAGATTCGACTATTGCGCTAGAAATATACGGTTTACCCCAAGCCATACCTAAAGTTGATCCCGTTTTTCCTAAATGAGAATAAAAACATGCATTTCACAGAAAAAAGGGGTCGAGATTCGACTATTGCGCTGCAAATATACGGTTTCCCCCAAGCCTTAGCTAAGGTTGATCCCGTTTTCCCTAAATGAGACTAAAAACATGCATTTCACAGAAAAAAAGGGTTAGATCTTCGATATATATTGCGCTAGAAATATACGGTTTACCCCAAGCCATACCTAAAGTTGATCCCGTTTTTCCTGAATGAGAATAAAAAAAATGCATTTCACAGAAAAAAGGGATGGAGATTCCACTGTTGCGCTAGAAATATGCGGTTTACCCCAAGCCATACCTAAAGTTGATCCCATTTTTCCTAAATGAGAATAAAAATGCATTTCACAGAAAAAAGGGATGGAGATTCCACTGTTGCGCTAGAAATATGCGGTTTACCCCAAGCCATACCTAAAGTTGATCCCGTTTTTCCTAAATAAGAATAAAAACATGCATTTCACAGAAAAAACGGATGGAGATTCCACTATTGCGGTAGAAATGTGCGGTTTACCCCAAGCCATACCTAAAGTTGATCCCATTTTTCCTAAATGGTAGTAAAAACATGCATTTCACAGAAAAAGGGGGTCGAGATTGGACTATTGCGCTAGAAATATACAGTTTACCACAAGCCATACCTAAAGTTGATCCCGTTTTCCCTAAATGAGAATAAAAACACGCATTTCACAGAAAAAAGGGGTGGAGATTAGGCTATTCCGCTAGAGATATACTGTTTCCCCCAAGCCATAGCTAAAGTTGATCCCGTTTTTCTTAAATGAGAGTAAAAACATGCATTTCACAGAAAAAAGGGTTCGAGATTCGACTATTGCGCTAGAAATATACGGTTTACCCCAAGCCATACCTAAAGTTGATCCCGTTTTTCCTAAATGAGAATAAAAACATGCATTTCACAGAAAAAAGGGGTCGAGATTCGACTATTGCGCTGCAAATATACAGTTTACCTCAAGCCTTAGCTTAAGTTGATCCCGTTTTTCTTAAATGAGAGTAAAAACATGCATTTCACAGAAAAAAAGGGTTCGAGATTCGACTATTGCGCTAGAAATATAAGGTTTACCCCAAGCCATAGCTAAAGTTGATCCCGTTTTTCTTAAATGAGAGTAAAAACATGCATTTCACAGAAAAAAGGGTTCGAGATTCGACTATTGCGCTAGAAGTATACGGTTTACCCCAAGCCATACCTAAAGTTGATCCCGTTTTTCCTGAATGAGAATAAAAAAAAAATGCATTTCACAGAAAAAAGGGATGGAGATTCCACTATTGCGCTAGAAATATGCGGTTTACCCCAAGCCATACCTAAAGTTGATCCCGTTTTTCCTAAATGAGAATAAAAACGTGCATTTCACAGAAAAAAGGGGTCGAGATTCGACTATTGCGCTGCAAATATACAGTTTACCCCAAGCCTTCGGTAAAGTTGATCCCGTTTTTCCTAAATGAGGGTAAAAACATGCATTTCACAGAAAAAAATGGATAGATATTCGACTATATATATTGCGCTAGAAATATAAGGTTTACCCCAAGCCATACCTAAAGTTGATCCCGTTTTTCCTAAATGAGAATAAAAAAATGCATTTCACAGAAAAAATGAATGGAGATTCGACTATTGCGCTAGAAATATACGGTTTACCCCAAGCCATACCTAAAGTTGATCCCGTTTTTCCTAAATGGTAGTCACTTTGGGTAACATGTCCGAAGCACGCCCTGGTAGGATAATTATTCGGGTTGGGGCAGGGTTATCCTGAGATCAGTCCTCCAAAACAATTTTTATCTTCATTAAAAATTCTGAGATTATCATGATAGATCATTCAAAAACCCAGAACAATTTTTATCTTCATTAAAAATTCTGAGATTATCATGATAGATCATTCAAAAACCCAGAACAATTTTTACCTTCATTAAATATTCCTAGATTTTCATGATACTGATCACTCCATCAGTCAGTCCTCTGGAACAATTTTGACCTTTATTAAATATTCCGAGATTATCATATTTGATACTACAACTACCGAAAAAAAAAAAATCAGTATCACAGTGCCCTTTATCAAGTCCTTATTATCATAGTAATATCAGCAATTTTTAGAAGAAATATTAATATTGACTTGATATTCAAAAGTAGGTGATATATTCCGCAATGCAGCAACTTACTCAAGTGCACTTACCATTTGTCGGTCGAACCAATCAACTCGAAAGCCATCACAATACAGCATAACAACAAACTTAAGTTCACTCAACTTGGGGCCAATTATGCCGGAAACTTGTACAATTATTGCAATTTGCGTGTACCATAAGGTTAACACTCGTTAACATCTCTCAAACGGACCTTGGACACCTTATGAGGTTTTACACAACGTAGTATTTTTTATCGTTATTCCGTAGTACTGACGTACACGAGAACAGAACCCCATTTTATTGGGCAGAGAACTGAGAGAACAGAGATACGGCTAAGCAAAGAGTAGCGTTTTGGGGTTTAGCATTGATCTACAGTGTTTAGGGTTAAGCACTGATTTGAAAACAGTTAGCTTTCATTTATTGTTATGGGTAACTCTATAAATATGTTAAAAATTACATCTCCGGGCAGCTAATCCACGTTGGTATAGTGGATAAGGATATTAGTTATGAAGCAAACGACTCGGGTTCGAGGCATACACTTTACTTAACTTTTTTTCTAATTTTACTCCAAGTGTGAAAAAGGTTTTACTTCATGTAACTTAAAGTGTAAAGGAAAGGTCCGTATGAGAGATGTTAACGAGTGTTAACCGTACCATAATGGCGACATTATGAAAGGTAAAAATGCAAGCGAACCCCCCACCCCCAGTAGTTAGGGTCATGATTGTGGTCGTGCTGAAATGCATTTTCTGAAATGTACTTACTGCAATATTATAGCTTGTACAAATTATTGCTGAAAAGTATATACAGCAACAGTTACGTGAGTTATTATAAGAAACACAATTAACAAAATTGAAAGTTTGCATGGTGACCATGTTGTATGACAGAAACAATGAAAATCATTTCCACAAAGAGGTTTATTTCTAAAAGATGAAAATTTCATTGTTCTGTCATCTGACATGACCGCCATGCAAAACACAAATATGAAAATACTGGATCATTGCACTTTTATACATAAAATGTAAAAAGAGATTAAAAAAAACACGACGAGAAGGGCAAAATTTTCACTTTCACTTTATTTACCACCATAATAAGATATAATATCATAGGAAGACGAAAAATTGAAGTGGTGAAAAGCCAATGACAAAGCTTACAACATCGGGCTTCTTCGTGCACAAGATACTTATAATATGTTATTGTGAACTAAAAGAGAGACTATCACATTCCAGTCAAACTGAAAAAAGCACTATCAGCATCGTCAGTGACTCCAATTTCGTTTTCATATTCACTATCACTGTCACTATCACTGTCACAGGCTTGTGCATCATCTCTTTCAGGAAGGCTAAGAAATGCCGCTTCATTGTCCACTTCCGTTTCTGCATCGTTGTTTAATGGGAGATCTTCTCTGTCAAATACAAAGCTTGGAAGAGTTATTTCATGAATATGTGATTCAAATAACGTTTTTAACTCTAAGAGATGCGATTCTATAGACAATAACTTCATTTTAATATAAACATCCCTTCCTTTGGTCTCGAGGGAAATGCTATATGACGTAGTATCAGACAATGCTGAAGTAAAGATCGCGTGCTGGCTGTTGAAGTGGTCAATTACGTTCTTCATTTCACTCTGAAGTAACGTAACTTCTTCTTTAGCCCGATCCACCAAGTTGTACAGGTCAACAGCTTTTCTTCGGATGGTTATGGGGACTGGTGATGTGGACGAATTCACGAATTCACTCGCAGCCAGAGGTCTGCTTCAGGGTTCTTCACTTCATCGAACTCCAAGGAGCTGGGCAATGGCCAACGAGTGCTGCATTCAAGTTTGTTGAATTCAGCAACAGCAGTCTTCATACTCTTCGCGGCTTGTGAAATTTGTTTGGACAGCCGTTTGGCAAGTGCATGGCCCTCTAAAACAAAGAAAAACACTTCATCAATATCTTTATTTACATCTCGGGTGATCTAGGGTGGTCTTAAATGGTCGAATAAAAAAAAAAACGATCACTCAGTGTCAGTCCCGATGGCTGAAACAGACGAAACAGGAGAAAAATGAAATAGACGAGTCCGCCAAAGGCAGTGACACACGGTTCAACATTTTTGTTGGCCATTCCGTTGAAGCCATTTTTTTTTGTTTAGGCTGCCTTGCAATTGTTTAAATTGGAAACAAAGTACGAGGATCAATTCTTCACTTATTTATCAATATCAATAATGAATGCATAAATGTTTTACAGTCAGAGCCGGTCAAGCGCACTTGGCAAGAGTGAACTCATGAATTTGATTTTACTACTCGTTTCAATAATCTGCTCTAGTGATAAAGAACGCAAAGTAAGACTCGATTCAAAAGTGGAATTATAATGATTGCTTCACGCTCATGAACAAGTTTTTTTTTAAATCAATTATACTTGTGATTTGCTTATTCTCTTTTCTCTTCTATACAAGCATTTCTTAATTTCCTTTAGAATAATACAACACATGAAAGGTTTTTAGTAGTCTTAAAAGGTAAAAAAGCGATCGGCAAAAAGAAACGAGAATAAATATGTGAAGACCGTTTGGACCCAATCAAAATCTGAGAATAGTAAGAAGGAAGAGGCACGCAAGTAATTGCAGCTGTGCCACCAAAACGTTTTCCTCACGTGCAACAATCCAGCGAAGTGACACCACTGTCAGATCTTGGTTTATTATTTTTATGTAAATAAAAGCGATATACTTGCCTGCGTATTTAGCCTTTAAGCTTAACAAGAACCACCGTTCAATAACTTTCGCATGCAGTTTCACCAAAGCTAGCTTTTTGCTCCTGTCATTGGCAGCATCTCTGGCCAACTGGTACTCCTCACATGTGGTGGTCCAACGCTGAGTGATACCATTTTTCCTTTCTAAATCCACCAAAACTCTTTCCAATCTACAAAAAGGTATTTATTTTAATATCTATTCAATGATTATTATAATAATATGTCATATTGGTAGAGAAATAACGAGAAATTCAGTTCAGGAAAACAGCACCCAAACTCCAAAAGCAATACGGTGCATTTTGTGGGTGCTATGACTTCGAGCAGATACAAGAAAAATGTAATAAAAATAAGCCCTTTTGGGTCTTTACTGGCTTTGTGGTATTTAACATGCATATTATACAGCAATAATTTACGATTCGTCTATACAGTATGCAATAGAATGCAATAAAAAGGAAAACAGCATGATAATACAATGCAGTAAACTTAGTGCAAATTCTCAAATCTCAAAACATACTTATTCAACTGTACATTTAACTGTTGCAGTTTTTCTGGGTCGGATGCTTCTTCCCACTTTGAGCGAATTTCACAGAACATTTTAAGGTAGATTACATAGCCATGTTTCCACGAGGGTTGTTCGACAGGGTTTTCCAATCCTCCTGTCCATTCTGCTTCCTGGTTTGCCCATTCAGCAACATCTTCCTTTCGAACTGGTGCTACAATAAAGGTATTTATGAACTGTAGCAACTACTATTTAATTGTAAAAAACCATCTATCCTAATAACAATTATAATGTAATACTTTTGCATGATCATTTAATTTTTCACTCAGTTACAATATAAATATATCCAGTTTCCAACTGGACAAATTCATTCCTAATACATCTTTTTGGAAACTAAATTAATATTGTTCATATAAAGCACTGCACTGATCGAAAGTACATAATTTGTATTAAATTATAAAAACCAAAACTGACAATCACAGAAGCATTTAGTCACCAATACCAAAACGGGCACCAACCATCAGTTGTAGTCAAGAGTAGATCTTCAAAGTTAAGGTAATAAATACCTGGAAGGCTATCCAACAATTTTGTCAATTCTTCCTCTGAGTCTTTAATTGTGCTGTTTGCCCTCTTCATGCGATCA
Source organism: Cladopsammia gracilis (assembly GCA_022457155.1). NCBI lineage: Eukaryota > Metazoa > Cnidaria > Anthozoa > Scleractinia > Dendrophylliidae > Cladopsammia > Cladopsammia gracilis. The sequence continues at coordinate 673,892 of JAJGOT010000311.1, read as the reverse complement.
GACAATAGTTTTCCTGATTGAAAAAAAGAAAGAAAATTATATAACAGCTTAAACCAAAATGTAACATGTATGATGATTAAGGCATCAGAAAGGCTCTGATGAGTCCCTTGCCAAGGATAAAACTTGCACGTGACAATTCTTTGCATTTGTGAAGACAAGTATTACCTTTTATTAATGTTAAATTGTTAACCATACTATTGATAACAATTTAACACAGTAAACAACCAAAGACCCATCACATTTCCTTAATTAGACTGCAAAAAATGGTAACCCGAAGCCAACAAAAAAAGAGTTAAGTAATTATGCAATACATTAAACAGACATTTTGATGTAGTTTTTCATACATGTAGCACACACGAATTGACAAGTTCTCTTGGGAACAAACAATAAAATGTTTAATGTTTCAACTAAAACTTTCCAACACTACAATACCCAGAATTACTGTTAAATGGCCCTGACAAAACTGCATACTGAACCTAAGCTTGCAGACTTTTTCCTGGCATAAAACAAGAGAGCATCTGACAGAACATCCACCCTGTGGTTTGGCCTCATCTCCTTGGTCATTTTCCCAAATCTCCTTAAAAATGACCAAAGTCTCTCTAGCACTTCACCATCAGTTAGACCAAAACCTGGAACTCTCCTAGGACTGTATGTAATCTGGAAAGCAAAAAGTATTTAAAACTTCTGTAGAAATACAGTTGAATCAATGCAATTAAAGCAGTGTTTTACTGTTGTACCACATTTAATTCAACTGAGAGAGAAAAGAAAAGAAAAAAAGGAAATCACTAAAATTAATTGTAAATTTCTTTCAAACAAAATGTGTGTAGCTGTCTGACCCTGTGTCTGACATAGCACATTTCACATAGTTTAATTTACAAAGCATATCATTGGCCGAATATTATTGTCAGGTTCTCCATATTATGTTTTAGTGCAGTCATGTAAAGATTATTTCTGAAGAGACAATTATAGCAACTGTGATGACTAAAGTCTCTACTGATGTAATTAATTTTTGCCTAAAGGATTAATTTCTTTGGCTTTAACCACAGCAAATGGCTAGAACCAACAGCTATTTCTTTGGTGAGATTGTCAGGAAATTTCCCTTTAGGCGAAGGAATAATAAATATAAATTTATCAATATTAAACAAATAAAATCTGCAGTGCATGCAAAAAATGGGCATGTTGGAGCCATTTTGACAGATTTTGGCCAAAATAATCACATACTGTAATCACATACTGTACTGTGCTTTTAATCCTTCAATTGTTGAAACAAGAATCAAGTCTGCAACTATGATTAGTTAGTGAAGAGTCAGAGCCCACCAATAATTGTGTCCAGATGGCAATTAGGCTAAAAGAATATCAATAAAAATAATTAATGTCTAAACAGCAATAAAATTATTTTGAAAATGAAGAATGCAAACCTGGCATTTTGCTTTGTGTCCATAGCTATGGAAAATGGGGATGGCAAACTTTACAGACTGTAAGATATGGTGCTGTCCCTGGGCCTAGAACATCAATTAGTGAGCCAAATTAAATATTTGAATATAAAGCTGGTAGTGCACAGACACTGTTATCAAAAATAACATTGTGTAGTTCCAGAAAAAATCCATACCTACCCCATGGAAGGTCAGTGGAAATTCCTAGGGAGCCGGGGGTCTTAAAAGCCAATATTTTAGAAAAAAAGTATGAAGCTAAACTGGAATTTCCTGGGGGGACAGGGGGTGCTAAACAAAAAACCTTCCATGGGGGGAGTATGGATATTTTCTGGAACTGCACATACTTAGAAATGATGTGATAACAACAATTTACCTGTAAATGAGTTTCCAGGAGGCAAGCAATGTCATATAGCACACACACATCTATACCAGGTGATTGATCACTGATTTCATCCAAAAGATGGTTTAAAATCCAAACTGGATATGCAAGTCTAAATAATAATAAAAAAATGAAACATTTATAACAACCAGTGGTTATAAAAAAACGTTAAACAAGTGAATAAGATAAAATTATGTAGTTCTACTCACCATAACAATCATATTTTTGTCTTGCACATCATTAAATGTCATATTCTTACAGTATATTTGATTAAAATAATTATCATAACTTATTCTTGATGACAAAAAAATCTACTGAATAATTAGCAGCCAAATGTCAGATTCTAATTTAAATAAATCTATAATTGAAATTTCTGGACCTGGGTATTAAATTTGATTTACCTTTCACCATGTTTCATATTAATAAATTTTTTGGGAAACTCATGACGACAGGCTCTCCCAAATATGGCAGTTTCACTGAGGGCAGAATATCTTGATCTAGAACGAAGGGCATCCCCAGCAAGAAAATCGGCACAAGCCTATAAAATTTAATCAACAAGATAGAGTGTATTAACATGCAACACAGTAATGGATGGGTAATATAGAGGATATTACATGGCCGTGTGGAGATACAAAAATATTAAACGAATGAGTGCAGCGAAGGAGTGAAATATTTTTCAACACGAGAAGAGAAATTTCGTATTTCCAAGCGACCATGTAATGTTCTATTTATTATATAAATACCAATGAAATACCATCATTTTTTTGATCAAGTATCCGCCCCCCACCCCAGGAAATTTATCTAGTTTCAGTTTGTCTCAACTAGTTTTGTCCAAGGTTACAGCTGTACGACTAGAATACATGCATATATCTACAAACCGTAGTTGCTCTACTGGTTGTTGGATGTTGCTGCACAAACTCCTCCACTTTTGCGTCATCATCAAACAAGACAGTACCAAAGAGAGGATTTCTCACACTTTTTCCTGCTGACTTTTTGCGACCAATAAACAAGGCATCCATTGATTCAAGTAGGGAACCTTGATTCTAGGAAAAAAAAAATGAAAACACTATGACCAATGTTAATCATAACAAGTAGAGTTCCATTTCAAGACATAATTTTTAAGACATTCCCAATATGGAAACCAGCTTTTAGTTGTACACTGTGGCCATGTATGTACATGCATGTATACAACATGCACTTGCATGCTTCATTTTTCTAGTATAGATTATCAGGCAGTTGAAGGACAGTTTAATAATGAACGAGTTAACCTAATAAAATAATGGCATCTACAAGGTATCTGTTGTGGTTCATGAAATTGTTTTTTTTTTTTTTGGTTTGAAAATTTTCAAACCAGTTTGATCTTTGTTTTCCTAATATATCTGATATTTTGTAAATGTTCACGGGATGTAGAATAAGGAAAACAAAAATCAAACCAAAGAAATATAAATTGAACCACAACACATCTATCTATGAGGTTGCCAAGTAGCCCAATATGTCTAAAATGATCTACTTATACATGTACATACCTTGGGACAAGCAGGACACTCAATGGTATCACTTAAGTCACTTGCACTTGTTGTAAACTTAAGAGTTGACAATTTGTGGCGATATATTCTGGTGAAAATGATATAATTACAGTGTATCATAAATGTATACTTCAATGTCTAGAAAGAACCACTATACACACCTCTATAAAATTACAGACAGTTGTATTGAGTGTTTTCTAGGTGCTATTGATAACTGTACATTACACGTACTGTACCTCTCCACAACAAACAATAAATAATTTGCATAGGCATGGTAATTAAAACCAGTGCACTCCCATTAATGAGTAAAAAGAAATGATAATTTTGATGGCTCAGATATATACTCCCATACACATAAATAATTATGCTGGGAATATTGTGGGTAAATAATAGCTTTATTTGCATGACTATATTGAGTTACAGTATGCAAAAGCTTACTTTTTAACAACAACAAAAGACAGTAAAGGAATATTAAATAATTACATAACATTTTTTTGATTTGACAATATTAAGCTATCACATAATACAAAACACGCAGATATCATTTTCATTAAAAGTAAATTAACAAAATAATTGGAAGAGTTCATCAATTCTTTGATACTTTCTGTTAAGGATGTATTTTGAATATTTGGCAAGTGTTGGTAGATTTGATTAAAGTATTTCTTTCTTAAAGTTGTATATCTTGGGAATTGAAAGAGAAAGTTAATATATAGAGATATCATTATTGATTACATGTGGCATTAAGGGCAAAGGGATTTGATTATATCGACCAAGCTCGATCATGAGTTTTGGATTGCCTGTCGTAAATTTGACTGGAGTTTTCCTTTCATTTAATTTCCTTGTATGATCTAGATAATGGGAGATTATGTATCGATCCTTAAAAATATTGTAAAATTCTAATTTCTTTGAGTTGCGTAAAGCATTTTTCCAGTAGGAATTAATATGCTTTTGTTTCATAAGATTAATATGTGTGATCTCATTTTCATCCATTGTGTGTCAAGATTAACATTTTATAAATTGAAATTGGAATTGAAATTGTAGATCATGATCTTCAATAATGTTTATTATAATAAATTAGAGTAAAAATTAGTTTTCTTAATTGAATGCAGATCTAATGATATTAAGAAAATTTGTTTCATTGGAGTCATCATTTTTGCTTTTAAGATATAGAATATATTAAGAATTTTCTGATTTATTGTTAGAATGAGAGGGAATCATCCTAAATTTGAGGTATTGTTTTTAATTCTAAACAGCTGGGAATATTAAAACAGCTATTTGCGGTCTGTCCCCTTTGAATATATAGATTACAACCTTCATCCTCAAAACCATCACATTCAATTTACTACTGCAATGAGAATATATAAGTACACAACAAATAATTATTATTTAAGGATGAGGAAAGGAGTTGTCAAAAATTATGAGAAAAAAATAGAAAGTACAAACCTAAATTCTTCCAGACTATCTATGATCACTGGATATAGCTTTCTTTGTTTCTATAAACAAACCAAAATATATAACTATAATTATTTGTCTGTTTTCAAAAGATTTAATCTAGATGCTAGGGTAATTAAGTGTTGTGTTTTGATAGTTAATTAACTACACTCAAAACACAACACTGGCATCAACCTTTTGGGCTGGATTTTTTGGCAATGAAAATAAAGAGAGGGGGTGGCCTCCACCTACTGATAGTTTTTAGGAGGTTGTTGCAGTCTACTTTAGCTTCAACTTGAGTCAATAAGTAATCATGCTGGACACAGATCGCGCATAAACAAAAATTACCATGTCATAACGGATCAACCACGAACAAACAAGCTGTTATAAACCCAGATGACACAGTTTATAGTTATTAAGTTATAGTTGTGCAGATATAGTTTGATGTACAGTGTATCAGCTGTAAATAGCTGACAAATTGCCAGTGGTTAAATATAATAAAGTTTATCTATCTAACACATTAAAGTAGCTCATAAATTGAAGTGAAAAATTGGATAATATTTTAACCTACAAGTTAGAAATTAAAGAATCAGATTGAAATATATCAACCAGCCTAAAAAACACTTCTCACATCTCAATCATGCATACAATAAAAGGCATATAAGATTACCACATGATACAGAAAGAATATTTAAATAAATTAAATTGCTCTTACTGAAAAGATGATAACATCATCTGTCAGGGTCTGTAGGGCAGCAGAGAAATCCTTAACAGCAACCTGGCACTCAAGATTAAGGGTGTGCAGTAGCTTCATCAAATCAAGAGTAAATGCCAACTCTGGCTTTGTAGGTGTTGCACCCCAAAGATTGAAACGCAACAGACGCAAAAAGTCAGGTTCACAATTGCAAAACTGTACCTTCACTTCAGTTTGATACCCTACAAAACAATAATGACAATAAAAAAATAACATTTACTAATTTCTATATACATACAATATGTGAGGTAAAGGATATATGACAGTTAAAACTAAACAGTTTAACAAAGGGTTCTCGATCCATGGCATGAAATAATTTTTGTCAGCAGAAATATGGGAAGCTGCTATAGCTTTTTTGTCTTTGACTCGTGAGTGTTCTGTGTCAGAGAATGACACTTACTGTCACAGGTTACACCTTAATTAGGCTCAGCTGTATGCATTAATTTTATACACAAAGTGCAGCGACTAATAATGACAATACCCAGAATATGCAATCTGTAATATCAGAAGGTGTCTTACAAAATGATTTAAACCATGTTGCACGAACCTCATGCATAAAATCAAAACCCATAAATTAAAATCAGTGTCCAAGAATACAGCACAGATCCATATTGAACTTCGTGACCTATCACTACATGGTGACAAACTATAATGTACTGTTGTGTGTCAGGACAAAAGTAGACTTTTTAAGAAGCCTTTCTAAGAGAAGAAAGAAGGCTTTGAATAAATACATGTATGAAACATTTAAATTTATAATGACCTTTTATTGCTCTTTTAATGCTAATAATGTTCTATGAAACTTTAAAACACAAAATCCACTTTTGTCATGACAGAAAAGTGCAGGTTATGATCAGTGACCATTTGCTTGTAAAATCAAGCAGGGTAATGTTCTTTTTCGAGGTGTAAGCTTAGACAAAATCAAGTTTTACTACTTTTACACTTTAGCTCCTTATAGCATTGCCGTTAATCATGATCCATCATATAAAAAGCAATCCCAGTGCATGTCAATCATTCCTTAATATCTCTGTTAATTTTCAGCAAAATTGTTTTACAAATGGCCAATATATAAAACTTTTTGAAGCAAGACTCTGTGCTAAGTTTTGCCTTAGGAATTTATTTATGCACAGCCAGTATTATGCACCCACAACCTTGAATTTATTAAAGAAATACCGGTAAGCTTCCATGTATAATAAAATAAACAGTCAAAGAAATTAGTTTAAAAGGGACCAATGAATAGAAATGGTCTACTGATTGAGCTGACATATCTCACCTCTTGAGTCTACAACAATTACTTCACGCAAATGGACATTGCTACTGGTAGTACTCCTGCACTGATGACCATGTAGCAATAGGGTTCGTTGTATTGCTAAGGGGAAATAAATGTTTCCATCCTAATATAAAAAAAGGCAGTCATTAATATATATGACATGTTGATCATGACTTGATCAGTCAATTCAAAAAGTGTACTTCCCCTCCCCCAAGGCCAATTAACCCCCATTAAAAAGTGAACAAAACAGGTCCCAAGGTGGGGACAAAAGAGCTGTTTAAAAAGCACATGGAAATGTGTTGCTTCTTAGTATAATTCTATAAACATCTGCACTGAGATCATATCTCTGCCATCCACCTTTATTTTTTGTAAGCTTCGATCATCCCAGAGCAAGTTACATGTACAAATGTAGCCATTAATTTGTTTTCTTTATTGCTGAAAAACTAAATGAGAGTTTAAAAAAATAATCCAGCTAGAACACATTTTGTGACGTAAAAACACGATGTAAAGCCATCATTATTTACATTAACATACATATTATTAGGTCAGTAAAATCGTCAAGATATCACACCAACAGTAAAAATAAAACAAACAAATAAATAAATAAATAAATAAAATAAGTAAATGATTGAATTATTCCTCCAGGGAAGGCTAAATATGGGCAATTATGCAAAACTATAATCCCTGGGTAGATAAATGACTGTACAGCTAGCTGGGGAGTACAGTGAATAGAAGTACATGTACAATGTAAACATTACAGTTAATTGTGGTGCAGTTGATGGAGACTGCTGGACCTAATTATTATTGGTTGACTGGTACATAACATCACAGGCTTTTAAATTTACTATATAAAGAACTGCCTGTCTCATTTAGGAAAAGGAGAAATTATCCAAGATGATATATTCAGGAAAATTTGATCTTGTCTGTATTGTTTACGGTAATTCCACACGGATCAGTAAAGCATGCAACTGTAAACAAAACGTTACTTACCCGTAAAATTTCGACACGGTGAAAAATATTATGCTGGCTGTGGTTCGAAATAGCGCAAGACTCGCAAAAACTAATCGTCGAACTACAGTCGAGGCAGCGACAGACTCCATCTTCCGAGTGACAGAAATAACATTCCTTGCCAAACAATGAACTCTGTTTTTCAAATGTTGTGGCAAGTGCACCCTCTCGCAACTTTGACCACGCATCTTCTGCTCTTTGCAGCCTCCGATAATGAAGAGTGGTAGACGTTTCTGGTTCATCACCTTCATCTGAATATTCAAAGTCAGAGGCTGCAAGAGCGTGATCATGAACCGGTTCATCAACGTTGATACTGCACTCGCCGACATCCAGCTGCTCTGTCCTCTTCGTTTGGACATCATTATCGTGGTGATACCTTACTTTAACTTCCGCCTTAAAACGTTTTCTTTGTCTAGGAAAATAATATTAAGTTTATTATGTTCATAAACAAAAGAAGCACAGCCAATCGCTAGCTAATAGCGAAATGACAAGACAAAGACAAACTAACTTACCCGCGGCCCATGATCTTGCTTTGGTGGTACAGTACCACGACCTGCTAAATTAATTACTAAACCTCCTAAACTCCTTTGATTATATGAGTTATGTTATGGATTTTTTTTAAACATGAGAATTGCGAAAAGCAGTGTCAAAGAGAGCCAAAAATAAGAGTTAAACTTAAGACTTACTACAAACTCTGAAACACCTGACGAGTGATGAAGGTCTACCCGTGTCTTTGAGATGTTTCTGACGTAAAGGGCGTAAATAAGCAGATAAGGATCACTGGCCAATCATGAAGGAAAATCCTTTCGTATTAAAAGGGCTCAAAGTAAACTCAAACAGTCTTCCAGAGGTGGTTATTGTAGCTGTTGCTATCGGCCATGCAGCTCCTTTCTAGCCGCCATGTTGTTCTACTTGACTTCAAGTGGTACTATAGTACGTACTACAGCGGGTGATGCCCGGTAATTTAGGTATCATTTCTACGGGTGATACCCAGTACTATTCGAGTGAATCGGGTGCACTGCCGCCATGAATAAACATAAATACGCCATTGTCAGCGGTCGCGATTTTTGTTGCCAGGCAACTGCCGGACACCATCAAGTATATATATATTATATATAAACGTTTGAAATGCAAGGCTAGTACAACGGAAATTAATGGCAGGTTTAATGGCCAATATTTCGACTAGTAGAACTAGTCTTCTACAGGGCCAGCTACAGTCTTCTACAGCTGGCCCTGTAGAAGACTAGTTCTACTAGTCGAAATATTGGCCATTAAACCTGCCATTAATTTCCGTTGTACTAGCCTTGCATTTCAAACGTTTATCTACACCTTGGGTGACGTCTAGTACTCGCATCCCTTTATAAAGGAGATCCGGAAAGTAAGTTACCACTATTTATCGTAGTGTTGAGTGGTCCTCTGCATTTAAACGTTTTATTATATATATATGTATATTTATAATTCAACACATTGATACACTGCCCAAATATGGTCAAAAAGTTATCGATATACGCTATGTCTACATGACGTATATCCAACGATGGCGATAAAGTTCGCATTTTGATAAGAGAATGCAAAAATGACGGACCGGCCTCGATATTTTTTCTTCAAATTGTGCTTTGTTATCAATGTGTTGAATTATAAAACTATTATTGCGCCCAAGCTTGCGTGATATCGCTTAATTTTAGCCGACTCGGCCTACGGCCTCGTCGGCTAAGAATTAGGCGATATCACGCGCGCTTTCGCGCTATAATAGTTAAATATATTGCTCGAATTCACGCAGCTCAGCACCCGAGGGACGACAAATTTATTAACCTCGCTACGCTCGGGCCTTCGGCCCTCGCTTCGCGAGAAAAAAATCGGTACGCACTTGAGAAGTCAAGCGATAAAAATCACGCCAAAATGACGAGAACCTCCGACAGTCGAAGAAATCTATTAACTTGTTGAAATGGTGTGACGACTAATAACTTTTATTGTTACTACTTTAGGTTTTCAAAACTCTCTGCTACATGCATGGACGGTAGACACAAAAAATGCATGTTAATTCATGAATCTAAATTTTCATATTAGACTTGCTGGTTGGAATAATTACCCCGCTGACAGGTCATTCCTACAAGTAGGTTATGTTATGTGTAAAATGGGTGTGACAGGCCTAGTCGCGACGGCCCACGTTCGTGTTTTAGCCGTTTTTATAGTTTTGCTCTCGCGAGTATATCTTTTAACGAACGCGGTCCTTTCTTGTATGATATGATTGGTCGTTCCTTTCGTTTAGCAATGAGGGTCCTGAAGGGGTAAAATGGAACTGGGATTGGCCTGTTTTTGCCCTGGGAAATGGGATTTGAGTCACTGGGACTGGGATTTGCTCACTGGAAATGGGAAAAAAAACGTGGAAATGGGAATGGGACAGTTGTCTTTAAGCATGTCCAGTCAATGCTTAACTGGTCTTAACTAGTCTAACTAATTCCCTTAGTTTGTCAAACATCAGAAAACTATTAAGTGTCTGTTTTATGCCAATTGTACGATAGGAACATCGGAATATTTTATTTTTCCCTTGTCTTGCGGTCAACGATATTTGTGTACAGCGGTGCAATCAAGCCTAAAATGCTGAACGTAGAACTCAAATCTGCAAACGATAATGCTGTAAATGATGCGTAGGATCTACAAAAGACCTAATCAGCCATAGCAAAACAATTAACAAACATAACCGACAAACTGCGAGGCTGATCTGACTACGTAAAAAAGTGGACTTTGCGAGACACCAATACGACAGAAACCGATAAAGCAGAGTAGCAACCGCGACAGTTGTTTCGCTCTGTTGGGGCTCGTTAGCGCGGTGTAGCTTGTAGCAAACTAAGAACGACTACAAAAATGCAGTCGTAAATAGGGCTAGATTGCACGACCCGTTCACAATATCAAGTTCCATACCTTGGAACCAACTTGTCACCCGCATCACGCGTGCCACATCACACTGAGCATGAAAAAACGCTGAGCATGCGAAAACACGCTGAGCATGCGGATTTGCATGTTAAAAACAACATGGCGGGATGTCAGACTACCTGCAGGTGACAGGAATGTGAAGTGGCAGGAGAATATCACGTGATATGCGGATGTGAATGGAAAAGAGCAGGTATGAAAAACACTGGGATTTTTCCTGAATTCTGCTAGTGGGACGCCCCACGAGCGCGAGAACGAGCCCCTGCACTCCGCGCTCGCACTCGCGCGCTCGGCTCAAAAGGAAAAGTCTGTGAACAGACTATCGAAAGCATTCACGTTTCATAAAAGGTAAATCACGCGTCAGGCGCTTCTAGAATAGCGAATCACGCATCACGTTGCGCTATCTGCTCACGCATCACGCGGTAATTTGGGCACAATCACGCATCACGCGGCTAATTTTGGGGCAATCACGCGTCACGTAAAACCCCTTTGCCACCCTCTTACAAATGTCTTTCCACAATCAACCATTTGAATGAAAACCGGTGAGTGATCGAATGAGGTCAAGCATGCCATTCCAAATTTATGCTCGGGAGCAGAACATCTGAACTGGTGTTGTGTTTTTGCGTTCAAGACTGACTATGTCAAAATTTACAGTCAGCTAAACCCAAAATGCAAGAACCGTTTCCTCCAAAACGTAATTATAACATGCTATTCATTTCTCAAATCCTATGCACAGGAGCAGGACAACAGAACTGCCATCTAAACAGGATTGGGAATTCGGGTGTGATTAGTCCCAGGCTCCCGGGGCCTGCTCGGGGTAAAGTTCCCGGATGGTCTCCCGCGTTCAGTTGTTGTCAGCGATTAAACGAGTTGTGTTCTTCACGTTCTTTCAAGTTCATTGTCTCACAACGTCGTTACAAGGTGTCAGAAGAAACTGTACTGAATCTTACCGATCCTAGTCGTGACAGGAGTGGAATTGGTGGGTTTTGTGGAGCCATTTTTGTGATTTTGTTGAGTATCGTTCTGTGCTGTCCTCGTGGCGAACTCGATATGCCGACAACTCCAAGTGAAGGAGAAAGCACTACTCCTGCTCAGAATCTGCCGAGTACTCAGCCCACCGTGATCACTGTGCCTGTTAATATACCGCTGCGGAAAAAGCTAGACTTAAACGGTGGAAATCTCGCGGTTAAGTGGCAACGCTTCAGCCGAGCGTAGTCGAACTATGAGATTGCTGCTCAACTCAAAGACTCGGTAAATCCGAACAGGAACAAGGAACGGAGAACTGCGACTTTGCTCACCTGCATAGGCCCGGATGCATTGGATGTTATCGATGCAATGGCATTCGACACTGAAGACCAAAGAAAGGATCCAGAGATTATCCTCGCAAAAATGGAGAAATATTGCATTGGGGAATGCAATGAGACTTATGAGAGGTATGTTTTCAACCGCAGGGACCAGGAGACAAATGAATCCGTTGATGCCTATGTCACAGCACTGAGAAAACTAGCCAAGACTTGTAATTATGGGTCACTGACAGACTCACTTATCGGTGATCGAATGGTGGTTGGAATTAGTGATAATTCAGCTCGCAAGAAACTCTTACAGACAAGTAAACTTACCTTAAGTCAATGTATAGATATCTGCAGATCTTCCGAGACCTCAGCACGACAGCTTAAGGCCATGAATCAGGAAGATGTCCGCTATGTGAAAGAGGAGAAAAAGACGCCTGTTTGGAAAAGCAAGACCAGTCCACCAACCAAATTAAAGCCTCCCAACGAGTCAACAGGTCAACGAATGGTCTGCAAGTTTTGTGCCAAACAGCACCCCTTTGCTAAAAAGAACTGTCCTGCGTGGGGAAACTGGTGCAAGAACTGTGGTAAGCCTAACCATTTTGCTGCTTGCTGCCAAGAATCAAACAAAAAGTTCTTATCTATGGAGTGTGAACCTGAAGATGAAGAGTACGTGGCAGTGATTGAAGTAGAAGAACAGCTCAATGCTGTTGCCTCAGCTGGTAACCCTAACCAAGTCTTTGCCACCCTACTTGTCAATGGAAAGGAAGAGAAGTTCCAGCTGGATAGTGGATCAACTGTGAACATCATGGCTGATAAAACAGTGAAAGCCCTATATGGAGAGAATGGACTGGATGACCTGCAAAACACATCAGTGACTCTGGTTATGTACAACCAGTCAGAAGTTAAATCCTTGGGCAAGAAACATTTCAAGGTAGTGAACCCAAAGAACAAGAAAAAGTACAGCATCGAGTTCCTTATTGTTTCTGGTGTGTGCAAGTCGATTCTTGGCCTGAGAGCGAGTGAGCACCTACAACTGCTGACCATCAACAAACAGAACATACTTGCCATGGACTGCAATGCTGTTGAGAGTGGAGTTTCTAGAAAGGAAAATTTCCTTTTACAGTACAAAGATGTGTTCTTAGGAGAAGGAAAAATGGACGGACAGTTACATCTGGAGATTGACAAGAATGTAAAGCCAGTTCAGCTGCCGACTAGGCGAGTACCAGTTGCCCTGAAAGAGCCGCTTAAAAAGGAATTGGACCGGCTGTCAAACATTGGAGCGATTCAGAAGGTTGATACGCCCACTGAGTGGATCTCGGCAATTGTAGTGACGACAAAGAAGAATGGCAAAGTTAGACTTTGTATTGACCCAAAGCCACTGAATCAAGTTCTTCACAGAAACCATTATCCCCTGCCCACAATAGACGATGTCCTTCCCCTGCTATCAAAGGCTCGCGTGTTCACATTATTAGATGCCAAAAATGGTTTCTGGCATATCCAGTTAGACGAGCAAAGCAGTCTTGCAACCACGTTTGGAACACCTTGGGGAAGATATCGCTGGCTGCGAATGCCATTTGGATTATCTCCTGCTCCAGGAGAATTTCAGAGGCGAATTGATGTGGCGCTTGAAGGGTTACCAGGGCAGAAAGTCATAGCAGATGACATCCTTGTCTTTGGATTGGGGGACACAGATGAAGAAGCTCTTGAAGACCATGACCGCAATTTAAGAGAGGTGCTCACCCGCTGCCAGCAAAAAGGGATCAAGTTGAATGCGGATAAAATGCAGTTCAGACAGAAGGAAGTTACCTACATGGGCCACGTAGTATCTTCAGAGGGTCTTGGCACTGATCCAAGTAAGCTGAGGGCCATTAGCGACATGCCAACCCCCACAGACAAGCAAGGTGTCCAGAGAATACTTGGCATGGTAAATTATCTGCAGAAGTTTGCCCCTGGCCTAGCCGACTTAGTCAAGCCGTTTAGAGAACTAATCAAGAAGGAAAATGAATTTGTCTGGGAGCAGGAAGTCCATGGAAGGTGCCTAGAGAAAGTAAAGCACGTTTTAACCCAAGCTCCAGTGCTCATATTCTTTAATTCGCACAAGAAGACTGTGCTTCAATGTGATGCGTCTTGGAGCATGCTTACTTCAAGATGGCCATCCAGTGGCTTATGCTTCTAGAGCCCTCACTGCCAGTGAGGTAAACTACGCCCAAATCGAGAAAGAACTGTTGTCAATTGTCTTCGGCGTTGAGAGGTTTGAGAGCTATGTCTACGGAAGAAAGGTCTTTATCCAAACTGACCACAAACCCCTGGAAGCCATTATGAAGAAGAGCCTGCTGAGTGCACCGAAGAGACTGCAAAGAATGCTGTTGCGGTTACAGAAGTTTGACTTAGAAGTAGCTTACCGTAAGGGCACCGAGATGCATATTGCAGACCCACTTAGCAGAGCTTACCTGCCTTCAACCAATCAGCAGGAAGAAATCAAAGAAGATGTGTGGAGTGTTAATGACGCAAGGTCACCAACCGAAGTGGAGGCCGAGTATGTGAATATGGCAGAGTTTGTGCCAATTCGTCAAGTAACTTTGTCAGAAATAAAGGATGCTACTGAAGCTGATGCAGAACTTGAGTTGTTAACCGCCGTCATTAAGCAGGGCTGGCCAGAGTGTGGCGTCTGTGTCCCCCTCTTTGCATGATTATTTTAACTTCAGGGAGGAACTGTCAGTTCAGAATGGTGTTGTGCTCAAGGGTGAAAGAATCGTGGTGCCACGTGGTTTGAGACAGCATATTATAGACAAAATACATGCAAGCCACCTGGGCATTCAGGGCTGTCTGCGGACGGCTAAGGAAGCTTTCTACTGGCCAGGAATGTACAAGCAGATTCCAGAGTTCATCCCAAGGTGCAGCATCTGCAATAGTTACAAACCAACACAACAGAAGGAACCTCTGGTATGCCATGAAATACCAACAAGACCCTGGCAAAGCATCTCGGCTGACCTCTTTGAGCTCAACGGTACTGACTGCCTAGTTACCACTGATCGCTATTCTAACTTTTTTGAGCTGGACGTGTTGGGTTCCAAGACCTCCAAAGAGATTATTGGTAAGCTGAAGTCTCATTTCGCAAGATATGGACTACCAGATAAACTCACTACGGACAATGGACCGCAGTTTGATTGTACTGAATTTCAGAACTTTGCAAAAGATTTTCAGTTTGAGCACATCAAAACGTCACCTAGATATCCACAGTCCAATGGAAAAGCTGACAACAGTGTGAAGACGGCAAAGTCTATCTTGAAGAAAGCTGCAGATGCGGCTTATGATCCACATCTGTCTCTACTGGATTTTAGAAACACACCATCAGAGGGAATGGGTAGTTCCCCAGCACAGCGTCTTCTCTCTCGAAGGACTCGCTCTTTACTCCCCGTGGCTGGTCAGCTGCTTCAGCCAAAAGTTGTTCCTAGTGTGGTACAGAAATTGCAAAGTAGGAAACACAAGCAAGCTGTTTACTATGACAGAGGATCTAAGGTGTTACACCCGTTAAAGAATGAGGATGTGGTACGGGTCCTACCTCTGCCAGGTCGGTCTAAATGGTTTAAGGCTCAAGTGGAGTATCAAGTGGCGGTACGATCCTACAAGGTCCGCACGGAAGATGGAAGGGTCTATCGCCGCAACCGCTCCCATCTTTACAAGGTGCCCGAGAAATACCAACCCATCGCAGAAGATGATGCAGTGCAATTAGAAGGAGCAAGCCCGAACCCAACACCCCCGTTGGTGCCTATTGAATCTCCGGCGCCGCAGATGCCCGATGCGTCAGTGACAGCAGAGATTTCAAGACCGGTCTCCCAGTCAGTGCCTGTTACTACCAGAAGTAGAAGAATAATTAAAAGACCAAACTGCTTCAACGATTTCATTGTATAGGGAGCTTGCCATCCCTGAATGCAGAAGAACTGAACAGTGAACATTTCGTACAGTTTTCTATTCTGGAACTCAATTACCATGTTATGTCAGTTATTATGACAAGATTCTATTTTTAGATTTCGTCTTTCGTTTCTGCTTGTTTGTTGTTTTCTATGTCTTGTTAAAACAATAGAAAAGATGTAACGAATGGGATGTTATTAGTCCCAGGCTCCCGGGGCCTGCTCGGGGTAAAGTTCCCGGATGGTCTCCTGCGTTCAGTTCTGTTAAAACTCATGTTGTCCGCGATTAAACGAGTTGTGTTCTTCACGTTTTCAAGTTCATTGTCTCACAACCTCGTTACAGTGTCCGCTTACGAGAGAGCGTAAAAAAAGAAAAATCTAATTTTCAGTTTCAAAAGTGTCCGCGTCCGCTTACGAGAGAGTGTCCGCTTATGGGAATGCGTAAATACAGAGTTTGACTGGGAGGTAACACGGGGATTTGAAAAGGCGTCCGTAAGCTAACCAGTTACTCCGTTGTATAAGTCTCAATACGGTGTCCGACCCTCCCTCTACGCCTGTGGTAAATTGTTTTCCAAAAAATCTACATGGAAAGTTGAAGAAGAGATTCTAATAACCGAATGGGGAAAGTATGAATGTCTCTACTGGACAAACGCGAAGATTTTAAGAGAACAGACCGCAAGGAAGCGGCGAGGGAAGCAATACGAAGGTCCTTGCCGAGGAGACCGCATGCACTTTCAATGGAACTAGAAATACGTGTCTCGCAGAACCTCGCGAAGCTCGGGGGAGGATGCACTGCAAACTGAAATTTTAGCGATGTGGGAGGGAGAGATGGAATTTCTGGTTTGACTGGAAAGGTTGGGTTGCTTGTTGGCAATAGCCCAAAATTTAAAGTTGAGACATTTTCGTTCCCAGTCTCTTCCATTTAACTTGTACTTTGTGCCCTGTCTTCCTAAAATAACATAAATGGGAGCTGGTACTGGTCAGTTTTGGGTTTTGACTGGGTACCAAACGATCCTCAGGCCCTTTCTCCTCCCCCCACCCCCAACCTATCTTCATTAATTTTTGTCAGAAGGAAAATTGGTCTGAAAGTGGATGATGTATTAAGTACAGTTGTGGACATGCTCCAGGACAATATGCAGTGGTGTTCAGTTTATTTTCATTGTTTCACATAAATTCCATTTGAAGCTTGTGAGTGCTATCTCCCAAATTAACCTGTTCCATTTAGATACTACTATAGTAGTTTTTGCTCTATATACTGGATATCAAATAATTGGTAACCCAACTCTCTATTCGCTTGAATGGTTGAGATTACAGGAGTTTACTGCTGCTGAAAAGTGATGTTGTCCAAAAAATAACAACTCAATGGTGAAAGTCGTGTGAGATTTTCCTAGCAGTAACAATACCATATTTTGGATACAGGTCATGAGAATTACAAAATTGATTACGAAACATGAATATTCAAGATGAAGCAACAGATTTTCTGCAAATACCATAAGCAATCTGTAGAGACCAGGATGGAGAATTCGTATATTAAGACCAGGACTTAGGCCTTCATGATCAGTTAGCCCCTTTAAAAATCTCGAAAACAAAATTAATATGTTGATGTACCTTCTTCTTACTGGTGTCAATACAGTTCACATAGCCATATAACTACAGTGAATCTGTATTCAGTTTCCACAGACAACTCATGTTGAAGGTGATCACGTTCTCAGTTTGCATAATCTATGTACTTGCACGTACACTGATATTGTGAGGAGATTTAAGATACTGATCACCATTCCAATAATAAAGTTAATGTGTCACGTGTTTACCAACATGTGCACAGTTGCTACAGATTAGCTGGTCATGATTGCTAACAGAAAATTGTTTTTTCCTAACAAATGTTTTTATCCAAATTGTAAACAGAAATTCTCCATACTAACCCATTCGAATGTTATTTCTTATTGAACTGTTTTATGAAGAATGCTGTAAACTCAAGATACCGTATACGGATACAAAAAATTTATTTGAATCAGAAGCTTATCGGCTTCTGTTTGAATTCATAAACAGGCTTTTACAGCGTCGGAGTTTTCACATTGTTACACTAATTGTTACAACGAAATTTGCAACAAAGGTGATCAACTACGCGATGTGTCTTGCTTAAAACCGCTGTCAAAACTGATTGTTTTTATAAATCGCTGGAAAAATCGCAGGTCGATCCAGTTCACAAAAATCGCAATAAATTCGCCGGCCGTTCACACGCGCGATATTGCGTCGCCATGAAATCAGTGTAAAAATCGTTCGTGTGAATGGGCCTTTAAACATCTCCCCTACAGCAAAGCGATACAACTGCTCATAGTTAATAACGCGCAATGGTTATGAAACCTGACAGATTTCTTTGTTCGGTGTTTTAGTTTGCGTTTTTCGGCCTTGACCGTGCACAACCAAGCTAGATTTCGGGCAATCCCATCCTATGGGCAGATAATCGGGATGATAGGTCCGCTCAGAAAACTGCTCTCGCACGCACCAATTTCTTCTGTTTTATCTTTCTCCTGGCCCAATTAAATTGCCCCCGGTTCTCCAAAAGTAGAACATTCCCGTACAAATGAGGTATGCGCGTGGAGGGGGGTGGGGGTCTTAACCCTAACATGCCGCCGCGAAAGCTACAAAGTAAAACTGCATACTCCTCCAAGGGGTATCACAACCGCATACAGTTTAAGGTGGAACTCAACCAGGAGCCCGGTGATGGGCTTCTGACTCAACCTAACTTGAATGAAATTTTAAGAGGTTTTAAGGCGGGGTTTTACCTGAATTTTAATGAAATTTAACAGGTTTAAAGAAGGGATAGAAGAAAGAAAATGATTTTTGGAACACCGACAGACAGTTGATACCCACACTAACTGGGTGTCCGTCTATTAATTATTAACTACAAATTCTAATTTTAAAACTTCACTAAATCTTCAATATTTCTTATTTCTATAAATTTTACAAATCCTTTGAGAAAAACAAGGTGGAGTCCTGCCTTAAACCATAAAATGTATCAGGAGCACTTGTCACCGTCACCGGAGGGGGGGGGGGGAAGGAGTTTGTGTTCTCCGAGCTGAAAATCTCATGACAATCGTAACAGTGAACGATGTTACGATTTTGCAGCGTGT
Source organism: Cladopsammia gracilis (assembly GCA_022457155.1). Lineage (NCBI taxonomy): Eukaryota > Metazoa > Cnidaria > Anthozoa > Scleractinia > Dendrophylliidae > Cladopsammia > Cladopsammia gracilis. Next base: position 654,826 of record JAJGOT010000311.1, on the reverse strand, counting down.
AGAGCTTACAGAGTACGCGACAGTTGGAAGCAAATGTTGTACCGTGTTAATAGCACAGCAAATATGCACACATCCCCGGTCTCAGTCTCCGTATTCATACCTACTGGAGACCTTTTATTCCAAAACATCGCTTGTTCAAACCCGTGAGCCAGAGGCTTTTCTCTTATACTTTCGTTCTCTCGCGACTTCTCATGAAAGCGAGCCGCGAGAGAAAACGCTAGCCTGTACCAGGCGCTATTGGGGGTGCTCCAGCGTTTCCCTTTTTTTTAACACTCGCAAACTCGCAAAATGCGAGTGGTTTTTGGAAGTTGCGAGTCTGAAAAATATCCTCTAGCAAAGCTTTGCGAGTAAGCATTTCTCTAATAAAAGTTGCCGGAAGGAAAAAGTGAACGTTCCTCGAGAATTTTGTAGCAAAAATTCAGACATCATAGAATGCCATATACGGGAGAAAATAAGCGCGGTTTTACACAGAACCTGTGCACACTTTATCAACGCATTCACATTTTGTTGGAATCAGCAACGTGACAGAAGAGAATGAATTTCACGCTTTGTGAGCCACTTTTGTTGTAGATGTCTAAAATAACCGCTTTTTTCAAAAGGCCCTCGACCTCTAAGATTACCGGTAACGTAACCGACGATAACGTCTTGCCCGACAACCCCGAGCCGCCAAAGAAACAACAGGACAACGCCGGCAAAGAAGACCACAAAATTAACAGTATACTATTTAAGTATTTTTACCATATTTTCAGTCATCAAAGGGAAAATGACTGCAAAAAATAGCTAGTGACCTAATTAGTTTTGCTAGTAGAAAGAAATCTTACTAGCAAAATTTTGCTAGTGGACTAAAAAATTAAGTTAGACCCCTGGGGGCGAGCGCGTAGCGCGACACACGCCTCGCGCTTTGCGCGAAATTCTTACTCGCCCCGCTTGGCTCATAAATCGCCTGTCATGCTGGCTAAGGGAACGCTTGTTCGTGCGCTGAATCAACTCTAACATAAACACAGACTGTCTTGCAGTCTATGTGTACATCGACTCTTGCAGTGAACTGATATGAAATGACGCTTAAAGTTCAGTTCAAAATTGGAGTCATAATTTGCCGCATCAGCATCTGGTCCCGCGCAATTTGAAATTGTATTTTTTTTTTTACCTTCATGGTTCAAAATCAACTTTGTCCAACTAGAACAAAGCCTATCTTCGTATACACTTAAGTCGTTCTGAATCACGGATATTCAAGTTCTCTTCCGTGCAAAAGAAACTTATTTTCTGGCCAGATGAACCACTTTACTGTAACAGCCGGAATAACAAAATGAAGAATTTGTGCATTGTATTATAACAATGGGACCCCAATATTTATAAATTCTCCAATATTCCAGGAACCAGTATTAACGGTCATCTTGCGATTGCCCCATGATCCCTAATAAGGATCTAATAAATTTCAAATTTTCCTATTTCTTATTGGTCAGCTTGTGATTGATTGACTTGCGCTCTGACCCGCCCCATCCACTGGCATGTCAAGACCAGGTGGAGGCCTAGGCCGAGAAGAACATTTTTCAAAACCAGGAGGGGGTGGTCGAGAGTCATTAGTAGATTGTTCACACCCCCGTTTATCGACTATCACATTCTCAAAACCAGGGGGAGGCTTTCGAGCCTTGCCCTTATTAATCGTATTTGTGCCCTTCTCAGTTGGATTTTCTTTGAGATCAGTTGCTTGAACTTGAGTGCAAGCATTTTTCTCAACAGAAGGCTTGACACTACCTAATGGCCGAGTTTTCCCAGTTTGTTTGACACACTCTCCAGAAGAAGTCGTATTCTTATTCAAGTCCTTGCCGCCATCTTGGAATTCACTTTTGCTTCCACCAGATGTTCTGCCCCTGCCTGATCTTCCTCGCCCCCTGCTAGCAGATTTCGATCTTTCGCTATTTGAAGATTGCGTTGAAATGCTGTTATTACCCCTTCCAGAAATGTCCTTTGCGGCCTTCTCGAAGATATCTAGAGCAAAAGACTTTCTATCTGGTTCCAATTCTGTCTGTTCCGGTTTTACATCCGTACAAGGACAATCATTCCAGTCTCCTTTAGATTTTTTAACACCTTCTTTCTCTCCGTCCTTCTGCTTTGTGCTTTTTGGTCTGTCATCTCTGCCCTTCTGTTCTGTACTTCTGGGTCTGCCATCTACTGGACCTTTTTTCTCCGTTCGCCTTTGCTCGTGTTGTTTAACTCTTTCTTCTCCTGATCTATTTCCAGATGCGTCAAGGGGTCGCCGGGGACCTCGAGAGGTTCGCGAGTTTTTAGGAAACTCTTTCTGTTCCCTTCTCTCCGGTTTGTCGCTACGAATAGGCTCATTTGGTTCGTCACTTCCCTTGGCAACGTCTGGCCGCTTGGGAGCATTATTTGTTGAGGGTTTTGTAACGGGGTTCGTTTTTAGTGTGCCTACACTGGGAGCACAATCATTCCCCTTTTCTTTAGATTTCTTAACAGCTACTTTCTCTCTGTCCTTCTGTTCTGCACTTCTAGGTCTGTCATCTGCTACTGGTCGTTTTTTCTCTGTTCTTCTTTGCTCATGTTGTTTTGTTTTCTCTTCTCCTGATCTATTTACAGATCCGTCAAACGGTCGCCGGGGACCTCGAGAGGTTCTCGAGTTTTTAGGAAACTCTCTCTGCTCTTCGCTCTCCGGTTTGTCATTACGAATAGGCTTATTTGGTTCGTTATTTCCCTTGGCAACGTCTGGCAGCTTGGGAGTATTATTTGTTAGGGGTTCTGTAAAGGGGTTCGTTTTTACTGTGTCTGTATCGGGTCCCGAAGGGGGTTCGCTCTCAGGTAAAGTTTCCTCCTGACGGACCTATCAACCAACAGAAATAAATTAGACTGCCTGGTACTACATGTATATTAGAGATGTCTTAAACTATGGCACGTCCAATCTACTGAATTAATTGAATTTAGTGATTTGTGCAAAGTGAATAAAACTCGGTGTTTCAATTGAAAACTTAAAGCTACTGAGCAGAATTTTTCTAGTGTACTTTTAATCATGCCGTACAAGGGTCATTGTAACAGTTGAATCTCTGGGTGAGAAGTGTGGACATAAAGGCTTCTGGGCAAAACTTTCCTGTTGTGCTGAAGGTGGTTTAAACTTTTATCTGTGGTTCTCAAAGTAATTAATAATTCATGTCGAAAACACAAAGGAAATCACTGCGGTGAAGGAGATTCGATATCCTGTCTTAATTTGCATACATTTTGGCGATTTTATTCCATCGTTTTCTCCGCATTTAGGTAGATTCTGCATGTACCGGAGCACATACTACGTAAAACAAAAGGAACAAAGAACGACAATAATACAAATACAAAACAAGACCAAAAATACAATACCTCACAAACAATAGAAGGCAATGAGTGGTTCATGGATACCGGTACATGCAGAAAGACCCCGCATTTAACGCTCAGTTTGAGAAAAGAATATTCATCAAGTATCCAAACACCTTGAAGTGGGTTAAAGGAAACTCGGCTGCGTCTCGTTTTTCAACCCACTTCGCGGTGTTTGGATATCTGTTCCTCGTGTTTAAAATATTGCATGAAATCCTAAAGTGTGAGCTGTACTTTTCAATAGTCCTGGTCGGTTTCTTAAATATATTTTGCAAAATCTTCAGTTTTAAAACATACCGATGTTATATCGATTAAAAATCTGTTTCTTTCTTGTTCAATGTCAATGACTCCTCCTTTCTTCTTTTGCTTTTTAAGCAAGGAAGCCATCTTCTTCTGAAGTTTTCTTACTTCTTCACTGGGCTTATAAACTATCTGGAAAAATAAGTAAACAAATCAAAGGTTCCTATAAACCAACTTGAGAATACGTAACGATCGGACCCTCCCCTATCCTAGGCGTTTTGCTCCATCGACTCCCCCTCCCCCTCCCCCCCCCCCCCCACGCCAAGTCCCTGCGTTTAACTCCCCACCGTCCCCTCCCTCCAATTCCATTTCCATGGGTAAGGCAGGTGACCATTGCATATCGCGGGCTCAATGTTCAGCGACCTCCGAAGTTACGTGTCGCAAAGCATCATAGGGCTGTTTTTGGGATGCCATTTGCTTGAATTTCTCATAGCTTTGTGTTTTGGTTGTTGTAAAATGGGTAAATTTAACTGTTTTGTGCCAGGATGCACAAATAACTGGAGGAACTCGCCAGATATAAAGTGTCACACGTTGCCGAGTGATGCTAAAGCGAGGCGTTTGTATAAAAAAAAAACTCATACGCAACGAAAATTTGAAGGTGGATGCACAAAACACTAGGATTTGTGGAGATCACTTCCCTGGGGGAGAAAGAATGTAAAGAACTCAACTTCCTTCGATATTTCCTTTAACTGTGGCTCCTCAAAAGCGACGAGTTATTGAGAAGCGTCCCCCAAAACAGCCCTATGCTGCTTTGCGACACGTAACTTGACCCAATCTCCCGCACAACCTCGGAATGGCAAATCTCCCCACTCTCTCCTCCCTCCAACGCCGTCCCCAAGGTGAGGCAGGTCACTATTATATACCGCGGGCTCAACGTTTACAGCCGATCGATCGATCGAGTGAAATTTAGTCCCACTGCTGTAATGCATTTTACGCTTCGCATACAGCTATTTCAATTAACGTTGTCGGATGAAAAAGGCGAAAAGCCAAGACCGCAAGGTAGTAGGGGATTTTGATGCAATGGCTATTAACCCTAACCCATACTACCTTGCGGTCTTGGCTTTAAGCTTTCATCCGACAACGTTAATTGAAATAGCTGTATTCACGAGTTAAAAATGGTCTCATTGGCTGTTCTTGGTAACCTCATTCGTTATTATACCGTAGACTATAGTTCGTCTACTACCGGAGACTACAGTTCAGTGGACATTGCTGGAGAAACAAGAACGAGACTGCTTCTCAGCTACTTCTCTGGGATTCAACACATGGCTGGCGATCGACGGGGCGCCCAGCAATAACTTTCATAGACCAGTTAGAGAGGGACACTGGACTGGCACGACAGGAACTCCCAGTTATCATGTCTGATAAAGGAGAGTGGAGAAAACTCATTAAATCGGTGCGAGTGTGCCCAAAGTAGAGAGATAGATTGATACCGCAGAAGTTCGAGCAAAGCTCCCCCAAAAAAGCCTCCCAATCTTAAACATAAAAGTCCTTTATGAAAATTTACGGATGGCCAGGATTGAAATGGATTGCGACTTGAAAAAGGTTTGGCCAATATTAACAAGTTCTGCTGAAAGTAAAATAATATAGTTTGATTTCCCTTGTAGGGTTCATTTGATATCTTCTTCTTGGTAAGGATAAGTGTACCTGCTACTTCAACAAACTTCGGTCACAGTTATTCCAAAATTAGGCTGTTCCAGGTGTTCAGATAGTGTGGAGCGAAGGACAGGTGGCGCATAAAGGAAAAATATTGTGAGTACTTCCCTTGTTTTCCCCGCTTGTTCGCGTACCGATTTTTAGCTGATCTTCGGCCCACAATGTTAATGCCAGACTACAACCCTGGTCAAAATGTTTAGGGACACTCTACCCTTTTGAAACCACTTTCCTGGCCTGTTAAATCAATAAAATCGATATCAATCGATATCAATCGATGCCAATTAATCGATTGATATTGGAAATCGATGATCAATCGATGACGTATGTTTTTGTGATAATTCGTTTGACCATCGATTTCCAATAAAATCGATAAATTGATATCGGTTTTATCGATTGCCATCGGTGTTTGTGACGCTCAAATCAGCAATGAAATGATTTTATTTCGATAACACGACAGTTGTAAATCACCTTAAAAGCATTGCCACGATCTTCCCTTTTCTTGCTTGCGGAGAAGTTGTCACGAATTGCAACAGTAAATGAACACTCCTGGTACTCTTTCACAACGACATCGGATATCACAAGGGTAACTTCCCGCTCGCGATGTGGCGTGTCTTGACCACACATTGTCGGTTTGGAATTTTGTTACACAAGTTCAAGAAAACACGCAAAAATCGATAAAATCGACAATTTGCGGGACATTTTTTGTGATTATCGATTGATCATCGATTGGCCGATATCAATCGATATCAATTAACTAATTTTATCGATTGATATCGATTGGATTTCCGATGATCGATTGTCATCGATTTAACAGGCCGGGCACTTTGTAAACGACTTAAAACTCGTTGATAAGTAAAGTGAAAATTAAACAACTCAAATCTCTATTCCCCCGCTCCCCCAGACAAGGTTGAAGTCTGTCAACTGTAGGACATGTTGAAAGTGTTTTGTTATTCTTGTGTCTCAACCTTGTACCGGGGGGGGGAGGGGGTAAGGATTTACTTCAGATTTGAACCGAAATATGCCTCAAAGTGTCTCAAATGCATTGACCACGGTTGTAGGCAAATATAAGACAAAAAGAGAACCTCCATGACATTACCCCTTTCAAAATGTATTTATTTGTCGTCAAATTTTCAACATACCTCTTCTTCTTTCACTTCACTTGAAGCAACAGTTTTCAGTTCTGTGAGGTTGTACGTGATTGGCAGTCGACACATGGGACACTCAACCTACAACGTATCAAGTAAACCCTTACTGCCAAAATATTTAAGGTAATTTAGTTATTAGGGAATATAAATTTCCAGGGACAACTATAGTGGGTTGAAAATCTAAGGCCTGCATTGAAATACAACCCCCCACCCAGTCCCCAACTGCACAGGCCTCCACCCAACCTTTCCACCCCAGTTCCTTTTCTAAAAGCCATTCTATGCTGGGTTGATTTAGAACTTAGGACTTCTGCACTTCTCCTACAAGCTGGAAGCACTTCAATGCCTTTAACAGACACAACAGGCTCTTTTGGGGGTGCTCAAGTGGGTTCTAGGGCACGAGCGCGAGGCAGGAGCAATGAGCGCGAAGGGCAAGACATGCGAGGGGGAGGACCCAAAACCCGCTTGAGCAAAACCAAGAGTGCCTGTTGTTTAAATACCACAGTTAAACCTTCAGTCATGTGATGTTGTTTTAACTTTTGAGTCTGTGGATGAAAGCTATACAGCAGCACTTTCTTACAGTTTGTCAATAATTCATAAAACAGAATTGCGATTTTTGTTCAGTTCAGTTTTAAATGTGGCCACAATTGGGATCAAAGAATTAAGTATCAGTCTTACCTTACTGTTCTCTTCAGTCCTATATTCTTGCTCAAGTGAAAATTCTATGTACCTTGCTAAGCAGCCACAGTGAAAATAATGATAACACTCTGTCTTTGTAAATTCACTGTCCTGCGGTAAGAGATTTAACAGAGTTAGGTCAAACTAATATGGGCAATTCTAACTATCTTATTTAATGAAAAGTTATCACTTTACCCGTGCACTTGGCCCTTGCAAAAAAAACACAATAACATTAGTTGAGTGACATTCCATAAGTGAATGGAGTGTTTTCACATGACGTCACGGCGGCCATGTTGGTGTCCCAAAACAATAAAACGGTGGCCATATTGGTGTCCCAAGCTAATTCTGTGGGGATTAAACTATTTTCTAATGCAAACACTTTGTTTTGTTCAAGTAAATTAGCATAGCTGCAGACCACGTGAGTGAAAACACTCTATATCCTTGAGAAATATTCACACGCATCACAACTTGCACACTTTAAAGCCTGTCCCTTACATTCATTTTACTTACAGTCATATTTAAATCTAAGTATGTTCCATATAATAGCCTGTTCCAGGCATCAAGATTGTATGGAGCAGTGAAAAAACTTGCCCTCTCTCCTTAACCTAATTCTCCTTTCATCACTACTGCCATTAGCCACTAGGGACACTAGCATCCGGAAGCAATGAGAGGTGGCTGTATTCACGGGCTATCCTTTGCGCAGATCTCCACTGTCTGAACTCTTAAAACAGACTATTGCAAACATGAATACAGAGTATAGAGCGGTTTTCAATTGAGTGTTGAAAGTAATTTCGCGATTGCTTTGGTTTTGCATTGCTACGCTTTGTGATTGGCTAAAAAATCTCGCACCACTTTCTCGACCAATCAGAAGTAAAACCAAAACCAATCGTGACTTGCTTGCACGCGTTTTCCCGCTCTTGGCGCGGATGAATGTATTTGCTTTGAGCTCTGACTGACTCAATGGGTTGTTTGCCTCTGTTTTGATTGGCCAGAATAATTACTTTGGTTTTGGTTTTACGACGCTTAATTGAAAACCATTCTATGTGACTTCTTTATCATAATTGAAGACGTCGGAACATAACCAACCTATGTCGAATTTGAGACCTTTTTTTGTTTTGTTTTTTTTTTTCGCGCTCATTTTGCCTCATTTTTGGCATGTGACCTACAAATTAATTGCAAAACATTGTTCAGAATTTTTTTATGCTGTTTTTTTTTCGTTGTTTTAGAGAAATAACGTATGCAAAAAACAACTCCCTGTCTTTCCGTTGAATCCCGCTCGAGAAAATGAATTCCAAAGTTTATCCGAATTTCTCGATTTTATGCCGAGTTTTTTTCACTTCAGATGGCCAAGTTTGGGCCCGTACCGCTAAATCCCGCTCAAGAAACATTTATCCCAAAGTTCATTCCCTCAAAATCGCTTCACCAATAGTCAGCAAAGGTGTCGCAAAGCATGTCGCGATATCAATGGCGACATCGAGCACGGAATGTCCGCCGAAACAAAATACGGAAAATATTATGTCTCAAAGCACTTCGGATATCGGGCATTTCGACTACGGCACGGGATGGGAAATGGGCCACAACTCACAATGCTGACCCTTTTCTGATCCGAAGTGATTTCAGACTTTCCCGCTGGCTCCGTCTTGCCAACCAACGTCTATTTTCACCTCGAGCACGAAATGGCGATTTAGACACAAGGTGGGACAAGAAGCACGACTCGTTTCTTTGAGAGGTGCTAGAAACTTACGGATTTCAGGACTTAATGATGTCCTTCCATCACCGGACGGGACTCAAACATACACACGCTACGGACAATGTGTTAACCGTAGCGAATTCGCGATCGATAAGCGAGCCAGGCGCGCGTAAATAGCGGTATTTTCGTTCAGGTTGTTGGCACTGGTCAAGAGCATTGCGGTCGCATAGTCTCACGGCCAATCTGCTTTTAATGGCGTCGATTTGCAGTACGTTTCGTACAGTTTTGGAAGGAACTACGCTCGGATGTACGGTCAAATCACTAGAGGGCCAGAACTCATCTTTCTTCAGGTAGTTTACTTTAGTTAATTTCGTTTTTATATACATTTTTTTCTCTTAAATGACGGGAAAACCAGCATACAAATTTCTGAACGATGTTTTAAAGTTAATTTGTAGGTCACATGCCAAAAATGAGGCAAAATAAGCGCGAAAAGACAAAAAAAGGTCTGAAATTCGACATAGGTTGGTAATGCTCGGACGCTTCAATTCAAGATCCTTCCAACTCACTTGAAAATGGCAAAGACAAATAGCACAAGCACAGCTCGGCATGTTGTTATCAGTTAAGCTTTCCTTGGCATACTAAAACACAATTTACAACATACTAATTAAACAATTTCCTGAAAAGTGGTATCTCTTGAAGAAAAATAAAATCCATGTGAGAAGTTCATGTTCAAGCTTTTGACAGAGCCGACAATACATGATATAATATTTCTACCTACAGTGTATGTACTATTAATATACAATATTGTTATGAAGTTATCTAACAATCCATAAGGAAAATACAAAAGAAATGAAAATTTAATGAAGGCTTGTTTGTAATTGTAATACAGAACAGCTATGAAATGCTTATTAGTTAAGACTGGTAACAAATGTATACTTTGGTTGTAACTAATTAGCGTTTCATTTTCATTTCATTAGTAGTCTACAACATTCTCGGGGGGGGGGACTCCATATAAAAATGATGGGGGTGCTCGTCGTACCTTTTAGGGGTCAAAATTTGTAGATTGGTGCCTCTTAGGGGTAAAAATTCATTTGAGCCATGCCAATCAAACGACATTCTCGTACCTTTTAGGGTGGAAAATTTCGGATGAGAACCCCCTGTCATTTTTATATGGGAGTCCCTCTCCCGGACAACATTTGCGTCCATCTTGTATCTGATTTACAATCATGAGCATAAGTGACTGTAAATCTGATACAACACAGCTGCTCATGTTATAACAGTTCTTATAACATACATATAGTACACATCAGGCACATCATAAGTGGTTAAATAAAAGACATCAGAAATGAATGAAAATTGAATGGTTCTCTACCCTTCTGATTATGTCTTCTGTATACACCAAAGTGAAGAAACGTTAACTCGTGAAAAGCATAAACCATGAACGATGAGACCAAATGGGATTCTGGGTAGGCAGCATTGACAAGCTAGTAATATTCTATTTCTTGATAATCAAGATGTTTTCTTTGTTTGAGACATTTCAAGAGCATGATTTGTGCATCCTGTGTTAATATGATGTGTATTCTGTCACAGACGAAAATTAAATTTTCCAACTTCCCAGGAAACCTTTGGGTAGCATCGTTCATGGTTTATGCTCATCACTCGACAATGTTTCTTCAATTTGGTGTATATACAAATGTTACAATAAATGTAACAGTCATAAGCCATTTCAACTTAATTATGGATATAATGTCATGTATCATGTTTATTTCCTTGGTCCAGTGCTGGGAATAGCAGTCAATCATCACACATTGTCTGACTAAAATCCTACAAATAAAAATGTCTGACTAATTTTACATTATGCTCGGATATTGTGTCTTGTTAAGTCATCGCATTTGATTCCAAAGCATTAAAATAAGAATTTATGTTGTTGTACCATTTATTTTGCTATTAGTTTATTAAATCAATGTGGAGGCATGGCAGTCTAGTGGTCAGCGCATTGGACTTTTAACCTGAAGGTCGATTCAAATAGTGTTGTTTCCTTAGACACAATACTTTGCTCCACATTGTCTCTCTCCACCCAGGTGTATAAATGGGTACCGGCGACATGATGCTGGGGGGTATCCTTGTGATGGACTAGCATCCCATCCAGGGGGGGAGTAGTAATACTCTCAGTCACTTCATAGTATATAAACCAGGTCACCCTGTGATGGACTAGCATCCCATCCAGGGGGGAGTAGTTATACTCTCAGTCACTTCATAGTATATAAACCAGGTCACCCTGCCATGGACTAGCATCCCATCCAGGGGGGAGTAGTAATACTCTCAGTCGCTTCATGCTACAGAAACTGGGTTAAGTTCTGGCAGTTGTGAGCCATTAGGCTTCTGGAGACTTACCCTTATTAAATTAATATTGGTTAAATTGTTCAGTATATTTACTAGATCATTATTAGATCATTCTATTTTACAGTACATGGCCATTTTGTAAATTCCACTCCATCTCAATTTACCTCAATAAGCTCATATAGCATAGGTCTTCCAAGGCAACTCTCTGCAAGTTCTCTCAGGTTTGACAAAATGCTGCAAAAAAGCACAGTCAAGGAAAACATGATCCCTAATATAAATTCTACATCAAGTCTTAGCAGATACACAGTGTCCTGTAATCATGAGAAAGATCCCATTTCTAGTTCAGTTCTTATTGCATTTGCACAACCCTAATCTTGTGTTGGGTGTCCTGTGTAGTAGATGGATTGAATTCAGCTTTCCTCCATTTCTCTGTTTCGACGCCACTTTAGCCGCCCCCCCCCCCCCCCCCAAAAAAAAAAAAAGAAATTGTTCTTTTCAGGGGTAAACCAGGCGGGAACTGGTATCTACTTTGGCATCTCCCCGAACGTTTTCACATACCTTCTTTTGTGCGAATGCATTTTTCTAATGGTTGATTTCTATTTAAGATCCTCAGTACAAACCTACAGGATCTTACAAAACCTAACAGGACCATTGCTATAAAGACTGGTTATAATGATAAAGAAAATATTTAATGGGAGGATTGATAATTATAATAAACCTATTCTACCAGTACTACTACTAGGAATGCTCAACCATAACCCATTTACAATAAAACCTATGTAACTTCTTATATGGTGCATTTCTAATACTCAATGTGCCTAAATTTACAATGGCAAAATTTACAACCCCAAATCAGCCACAAACAATTTTGAAACTATACAGCCATGTATGTACACTAGATTGATAGCTGTCACTTTAGCATGTTTGCTATCTTAAATTCGATTGATTGATTGATTGATTGATTGATTGATTGATTGATTGATTGATTGATTGATTGATTGATTGATTGATTGATTGATTGATTGACTGACTGACTGATTGATTGGGTGAGTTAATCCCAAAAACATGCTGGGTAAGACAAGCCAATTGGTAACTGAGGGACAGGTGGGGTTGATCAGCGATCACCTGATTTGCTTGACTGCTCAACTATCAGAGAGGGACTGCTAGGAGTCTAGATCTACACCAGCTTCAATTTTGTATATTTCCCCAGATTCCACTTACCCCAATTCAAGATTGTAGCTTCATCAAAACTGACAATATTGTAATAGAAAAAGAACACTGATAACAAGGAACGTAAAATAACAGTTACCTCTCAATATGGGCTTCAGATAATCCCCTGGGAGTCTTAATATGAATGGATGGCAATTCTGATGGGTACTGACGATGAAAAACAAAAAACTTTTATCAACAAGATCTGCCTCAGTAAAATTCTGACACTACTCTGTTACTACTGAACAGTTGATCCAGAACTCTTTCTTCCTTGATATAATAACAAAAGTGATAGAACTCTTAAAGTAAAAGAAATAATGTTATGTCCAACTCTTGCATCACTCTCGAAGACACTAAAGTTGCTATCTTAAAACACCCCCCCCCCCTTCCCCCCCACCCAACCATACTTTGGGGGGGAGGTAATCTTGCACTGGACTGCCAGCTCATCCAAGGGGGATTAGCAATACTCCTTGTTACCCCTTGCTGCAGAAAGTTTGAAGCTGGAGATAAGCCACCACCTAATGGGCAATGTAGTTTATTAAAAATAAAACCAAACCAAAAATGAGCTAATATGCCTTGTGTCTCGCCGTATTATATGCCCATTGGATAAGAGATCATGTCTAGAGTACAACTGTACAACCACATATATAAATGCAAGTACCTTTGGAGGAAGATGAATCAATAATGTTAAGCAAACAAAGCGCTTGTGTTCCTCATCCCCTGTGCTTGGATGAAGCAAAACACTTACAGCCGAGGGACTGAAAGAAATGCAATCTTTTATGTTAAGACCATCAAAACATAACATGAAATTGTCCATAACAAGTCAACTCTGAAGTTCAAAATACAACAAAGGTTACATTTTACACTGCTATCAATAATTTTGGAAGAGAGACAAGAAACAGGGGTTCTGACAGGGTGCGTGGGTGCGGGACCGCACAATTCAGTCAAACCCGCACAATTCCGCACAATACTGAAATATTTGCTTAAAATTGTAATTAAATAAGGTATTTCCATTGATTACCAAGATTTCAAGAAACGTTTTTATATTTGTATTTTTCATTTATGCAGAATTTCCTCCCTGTCATATTATTCTGGCCTGGCTAGAACACTGGTGATTGAATATTTGGTTGGTCACAGGATTGCGCAATCCCACACAATTTCACGCACAATCGAAGTTATTTCCTGCACAATTTGCCCCAAAACTCCAGCACAATTTTAATTTTTTCCCCGCACCCTGTCAGAATCCCTGAAGAAAGTTTTAAGTGTATATGACAGTGATTTTTTTATTTGCTTGATCGAATCTACATGATGTCCTGATAAGAAAATGGAAAAAAAAATCGATATCGACTTTCCTTTTCTGCGTTTTAGCCGTCTAAACATGTGAAATTTCACTTCCGGTGTGTTACAAAACCACGCAAGAAGAAAGACTGGAAATAGTTCGCTGTGACGTCAATACGGGAATGCCGGTGTCGAGGTTTCTTAGTCCCTCACATTTTTTGGTGCACCCTGAGGAAGAAACATGGTTCTATCAAGGTGTGTTGTTTATGGTTGCAGCAACACGCACCAAAAAACGGAGGAACAGAGAAACCATGACACTGGCATTCCCGTATTGACGTCACAGCGGACTATTTCCAGTCTTTCTTCTTGCGCGGTTTTGTAACACACCGTAAGTGAAATTTCACGTGTTTAGACGGCTAAAACGCGGAGAAAAAATATATATATAAAATAGAAAATAAAATAAAATAGATAAGGTCACATTAATGGTTGTGATTGGTGCATTTCTATCTAATTATCTTACAATTTTCTGATTCTTAGGGTTTAGTGTTCATCAGCGTAACTGTGATTTACAGCAGCATAAAATGCTGGAGGGGAGGGGAGGAGAGGGGAGGAGAAAACCACCACACGATCTTATTTGTTTCTTTTCCCAGTTATGAGTAATTATTAGCTCTGGGATAAAGTGGCTTCAGTTGTCAATCAACCACTAAGTATTAACCACTAATAAACAACATGCATTATTACAAAGACCATCACTGACAAAATTGGTAAAACCATTACCAAAGTTATATCAGAATTCTTGGTGAACTTCATTCTTTTTTTTAATTTTGCTTAGGCAATAACATCAAGTTGGTTTGATGAAATTTTTTAAGCAAATTTTATTTATAGGACACTTTTGTCAATCACATTTCATGAGGGTGCTAATGGAACTTCATGTTGTCAATAAACAATCACTGCAAGTAAGGACACAGGCGGCCCAAGCTCACTGTCAGATAACTGGGACATGACCCTTGCTTTGTGTTACAAAGATTCGATTTATAACGGTTTGTATGGGAATGCAACGGTTTGTTTGCTGTGTTGAGTTCTTTGTTGTCTATCTTCTCCTCGGGTCGATTTAATGCCATTTTGGGCAAATTATCGTTGTTTGGGTGTTCCACCACTAAGAATATTCTGCCTTGTAATTTTCTTAGCAGTGGAACACCCAAATAATGATAACTCGCCAAAATCACGTTAAAATGACCTGAGGAGCAGGCAAACAACAAAGAATACAACAGGGTAAGTCAATTTTATTCACAAAACATTCAATTTTTTAAGTTTTGAAACAAAACCGTTTCATTCCCATACACACCTTTATAAATCGAACCTTTGTAACACAATACAGCAAATAAAGCAAGGGTCACATAGTAAGCTTGGGCCGCCTGTGGTAAGGATTTGGAAAATCCAGTATTTTAGTCTGAGCAAGGATTAGGGTTTCATGATCCAGGAACCACATCCCTAATAAAAATTGGAAGACGTATCTCGTTAGAAATTTTAATTCCAGTAGCTACAGGCCACGTATCAAGGGCCTGGTTAAACTAGAAAATATATTGTTGCGGAAACATTGCTGCAGATGCAAACCTTGCTTCCCAGACACAAGAACATATTATTGGATCAAGTCAAAAACATACTTGCTTCCGGGAAGGCCCAAAGTTAAATACGTTAGTTTTATATTTTTTTAAATTAAATTCTGTTTTACTTTTATTTCGAAATATTCTGGATATTCAAATATATAAATATTGTAGATGGATGTGCAGTGTACTAGAGACATATTGACAATGTTAGGTATCTAAGCAAACACTTTTATGTTTATGTTAATGTAACTTAATTTTTTAACAAGCTAAAGCTTATAATACTTTTAAAAGCTGAGGTCAGTGTACAAGTGTGCGGCCCACCTTTCACGTGGCCCTTCGACTGTTAACTCGTGAATGTAAATAGCTTCCAAAAGCTCAATCTCCTCCTCAAGTGAATAACTGAAAGTAGAAAAAGGTTCTTATTTACCATGTTCCTAATCGACTTGCTTAAAATAAGGACGGAGAAGAACAGAAACGAAACATTCCTTCACCTTCCCTCTAGCTCTCCATGATCGGCCGCCGCCATATTTTGAGTTGCATCATCGGGGTAGGTACGTTATGTATGGGGACACAAATTGTACCGAGTAGTGCCCTCCAGACACGACTCTGGAGTACCTGTAGTAGCTGTAGTACGCTACGTGTATTACCTGTAGTGCATGTATTGTAGTAGCTGTAGTTTCGTCAGCTATATATAATGTGTGCAGGTTCAGGTTTGTTTACAAAAAAACGCGTGGCACGTTTCCGGTCGGCTTGCGTTTCTCGAAACTCCCGAAGACTTTTCGGGCCCGAAAGCTATTTTTTAAACGTAGTTTCTAACGAAAGGCGTTCAAGTTTTTAGCCCACAAATCAGCTAAAGTTGTGTAGTAAACGTAAGATTTTATTGCTTAGCTTTCAAAATCAACAAAATCCGAATCTTTATTAACTGGCTCGTCGCCAGTTCTTAAAATACCTTTTTTTTTTTTTTTAACTGGCTCGTCGCTCTGCGACGAGTCAGTTCTTAAAATACCCTCTTTTTTTTTCGGCCTGTCGGGTCACCTGCCCCGGGAATCGCTTTTGCTGCGGCCAACACCGTACCTAGTTTACTTCCGGTTTTCAGAAATGGCGTAATCAGTGATGCCGGTAACTATAATTCAAATATTTACCGTTCTAATTTCGACGGAATTGTTAAAAATTAAATCTCTGTGATTTTCGGATGCGATCTATTTCTGGTAAAAGGAAAGCGAGTTGAATTTTTCTAACCAAATTATCGTTGAATAAAACACGTCCCGGCAGGTCACAGAACTGCTGAGTAAACAATTCTCAAGCATTACTCCGTGGAGTCACGTTCAAATTCCGCACATCTCGTATTTATGTCACGCTATTTGATCGATCATGTTGATATTGTTAATTTATTCGAAACCCCATCACCGATTCTCCAAAATGCCTGTGTTAAAACAATCCTGATTCCTTGTAGTAGGTGGTTTCAAGGATTTTAAAGCGAAAAAAAAATATAAAAAGTTCTAAACTTATGTTTTTTTCTAACAGTACCAGGGGTGGCGAATGGTAAATCCGAGACTCGCCGAGACGCCGAGACCCTTGTTTCAAAATCCGTGACCGCGACCGCAGCTACGTTATAAAATCCGAGCCCGAGACCCAATGCGGAAAAAAACCGAGCCCGAGACTCAGTGCCAAAAATATCCGAATCACCTATCAAACAACCGAACAAGGATGAAGAATCAAGAATGCTTAAAAAAAGTATCCGAGACTCCGAGACCTTGAGGAAAAAAATCCGAGACTCCGAGACAGTAAAAACACCAGCCAAACGAGACTTTGAGACTTCAAACAAAAACTGCCGAGATTTCGAGACCGGACCAAAATTTTCCGAGACCCACGATTTTGAAGGTACCATTCGCCACCCCTTCTTATTTATACTCGCTCTGTAAGGGACTGGAGCGAATAGAATTAGATATAACTAAGACCTTTCACGCTGCCTCATTTTGTTCAGTGGTGTGTGACAATTTTTTTTTTCCGTATGTGTGACAAATCTGTGTGACAAATTTAGTTTTCGCATCTGCGTGACAAATTTAGCTTTCGCGTCTGCGTGCCAACTTTAGTTTTCCGTCTGTGTTACAAGTCTGTGTGACAAACTTAGTTTTCGCGTCTGTGTGACAAATTTAGTTTTCGCGTCTGTGTGTCAACTTAAGTTTTCCGTCTGTGTGACATATTTCATTTTCGCGTCTGTGTGACAAATTTAGTTTTCCGTCTGTGTGACAAGTATATGTGATCAATTTAGTTTTCACGTCTGTGTGACAAATTTAGCTTTCGCGTCTGTGTGACAACTTTAGTTTTCCGTCTGTGTGGCGAGTCTGTGTGACAAATTTAGTCTTCCCGTCTGTGTGACAGGTTTAGCTTTCCGTCTGTGTTATAAGTTTGGGTTCCCCGTCTGTGTGACAGCTTTAGTTTTCGTGTCTGTGTGACAAATTTAGTTCCCGCCTCTGCGTGTCAACTTTGGTTCCCCGTTCGTGTTACAAGTTTGCGTGACAAGTTTAGTTTTCCCGTCTGTGTTACAAATTTAGTTTTCCCGAGAGTGTGACAAGTTTAGTTATCGCGTATGTGTTTTAGTCTTCCCGTTTCTGTTTGTGTGACGGTTTTTGGGTCTCCCCGTTAGTTCTTACGTCCGTCTTACGGGCTTGGTTTCTCGCGTCTGTGTGACAAGTTTAGTTTTCGCGTCTGTGTCAGGTTTAGCTTTCGCGTCTGTGTGACGTCATTTAGTTTTTGCTACCGCGTGGCAAGCTTGGTTTTCGCGTTTGTGTGACGAGTTTAGTTTTTTGCATCTGTGTGACGGCCTTGGTTTTCGCGTCTCTGTTACAAGTTTTATCTTTGAGTTTCCGTTACGAGTTTAGTTTTTGCGTCTGTGTGACAAGTTTAGTCTTGGCGTCTGTTCGACAAGATTTTTTCACCTGCGTGTGGAGTTTTCACTATTTTCTCATTTTTTCTTTATCCCTTCGTAGGGTTATGAGGACCTTCGCCAAAGAGTAGAGTCTTTGCAATCGGCCCTTACTGTTTCCAAAGTCAACCAGTCCTTGGAATCAGTTAGACTCCTCGCCTCTCGTCCTGCCGCGCTTCTCGATCCTTTCGCCCTCCTTGCGGTCTTGGAACAACTGTCATACCACGCTAGGGAGGCGAACCATCATCAACGAAGTCAATGAAGTCCTTACCTTACCTTACCTTCCTTCTTCGCGCTCGGTTGCGCATAAGGCCGCACAGCACTTTTTCCACTTATCTCTGTCCTTGGCCAGGGTTCGTACTTCCTCCCAAGACTTCCAGCCTTCCGTTGCTCTCTCTTTCTCCACAGTTCGGCGCCAGGTTGTTTTGGGGCGACCGACCTTCCTTTTGCCCATAGGTGTCCAGGAAAGCGCCGTGGCGCAGTGATGTTCTTTGGGCATTCTAAGAACATGCCCCAAAAACCTCCATCTCCTTTTCCTAACTTCCATGCTCATCCTCATACACCCTGTTCTTTCATTAAGCTCGTCGATAGATACTATATATGGCCAGAATATGCCCAAGCTTCTTTTAAGGCACTGGTACTGGAAGGAATCAAGTTTTCTGTTGTCTTGGACATTGGTCTTCCATGTCTCACTTCCATATAGCAGGACTGGTTTGACTAGGGTGTTAAATAGCCTGACTTTGGTTCTCCTGTTGTACTGTTTCGAGCTCCATATTCTCCTAAGCTTTCTAAACGCTGCTTTGGCCTTACTCAACCTACTATCCATATCTTTATCACAACCTCCCTCTGTGCTTACAACTGCTCCTAAATAGGTAAAATCCTTGTTTCTTTGATGATGTCGCCATTCTGGAACTTGATTGGCTCTGTGTTCTTACAGTTTAGTCTCATGACTTGGGTCTTGGTCTTGCTGATATTTAAACCTATTCTCTGGGCAGATTCAGTGAGCTTCTCAGTCTTCTTTTGCATCTGATGTTGGGTGGTGGATATTAGTGCAATGGCGTCGGCGAAGTCGAGGTCTTCTAGTTGGCTCATGAACTTCCATCTTATTCCGGTGTTGGCATTCTTGGTTGTCTCGCACATTATCCAGTCAATGGCTAGGAGAAACAGGAACCCAGACATCACACAACCTTGTTTTACGCCTGTCTCTACTTTAAACCACTCAGATGTGTGACCTCCATCGAGAACTGTACACTCGCTATCTTGATATAAAAGTTTGACTATCCCTATGATCTTTCTTGGTATGCCATATGCCTTCATGATGTCCCAGAGGCTACGTCGGTGTAGCGAGTCGAATGCTTTCTCAAAATCAATAAAGTTGATAATTAGGGAGGCCTGCCACTCATATGACTGTTCGATAATGTTGCGCAAGATGAATATTTGCTCTGTGGTGTTTCTTCCTTGTCGGAATCCTGCTTGCTCTGATCTTAATCTCTTATCAACTCCGCTCTTCAATCGTTCAATGAGGATCTTACCCAATACTTTACTAGCTATAACAAGAAGCGTTATACCTCGCCAGTTTGTACACTCTCTCAGATTACCCTTCTTTGGTAGCTTGACAATAAGCCCTTTCAACCATTCCCGTGGTATCACTTCGTTTTCCCAGATGATCTGTATGACCTCATGGAGTTTCTGTGTAGATGTCTCAATGTCTGCTTTCAATAACTCCGCGGTGATGTTGTCAATGCCAGCTGCTTTTCCATTCTTCAAGGAACTTATTGCCCTCTTAACTTCTTCTTTGCTGATTGGTCCGGTGCTTATCTCCTCTATCATTAAAGTTTGCTTCGTCAATTATTTTGTGTTTGTTTCGCTTGTCTTTCTAAGCTAACCGCTTGTATGTCTTCGAAGGGGTCTTCTTATACCCTTAATTTTTCTGTCCCTGGACGGGGTATTTCGGGGCTGCTTCGCGGTTGGCTTTTCCCCTTTTTTCTATCATGTTTCATTGGCGCCTTTTTCGTTGTCCTTTTGTTTTAGGCGCCCCGTGCAAGAAACCTAGTTATGATTTCCGCCCGAAGTCTCTTCAAATTTTGTTCAGTGACGCAATTGGAAAGGGGAAAAGACTTGCGTTGCAGGCACTAACCCCTCGCCCTACATGGTTTCCGAGGGAATCGCTCATGCCACTCCTCAAGGTGTTATTTTCCGAGATCCCAGTAGTTTTGTGGCTGGGGAATTTAGTTGGCACCAGTCTTACTGTAAGTTCATTCTGTCAGAACACCCGAAGAAAGATGAGATTTTATCCTACATCGTCCGCGGGGTCAATATTTCCGATTTTTTCGTCCCTTCAAAGGCAACTTCCGGGAGAAATTTTACAATTCTGCTACTCCCCCAGCAGCGCTTTTCTCAATAGCAAATCGTGTCTTGATTTCGAGGAGTTTATTAGTTCCACTATCCGAGTTAAAAACGGCTCACTCCTGGTTTGGGGGAAAGTTGGCTCTGTTCAGCCACCCCATTTGGTTTTGCCCATTACGGTGGAGCCCACTAAGCCTAGAATGTGCCACGATGAGCGTTTTTGAACTTATGGATTAAAGATCTTCCGCTTTCGCTGGATTACATTTCTGGCTTACCTCACTATGTGTTTAAGTCTCATTTCCAAACCACTTTCGACGATAAAAGTGGCTATGACCACGTCAAGTTGTCGCCTGACAGTTTCACCTTTGTGGGTTTAGAGTGGAAAGGATGGTATTTTTGCTATAAGACCTACCCTTTGGATGGAAGGCCAGCGCCTACGTCTATCATACGGTCGGTTTGGCGGCAACATGTCATACCCACTCTCTTGGTGTCCCCTGCAGTTAATATATTGACGACCGCCATGTCGGCCAACTAGCTTTACCCCGAGATCTTCAAGATTCTCTCAAGTGGTCCAATTTTCAGCTTGCCGAGGCTGCTGCTTTTATTGTGTGTTCAGTTTTGGTTCGTCTTGGATACTTCATTGGCCTCTCCAAATCCGTTCCTATTCCCCAGACTAGAATCAGGTTTTTGGGTTTTCTGTCTGATTCCAACCTTCAAGCTTTCCTTATTCCACAAGATAAGAGAATCAAGTTTGCAACCCTTCGTGACTCCATTCTCCAGTGCCGAACAGTGTCTATCAAGACGCTTCAGCGATTCGCAGGCAAGATTTCCTCTTTCTCTTTAGCTGTCCCGTCTGCTCAGTTGTACGCGAGAGAAGTTTACCGCGCTATTTCTCTGGCAAATCGTTCCTATCGGCCCATCAAAGTTGCTGGTGACTTTCGTTCCGAGATAGCTCATTGGAGGTTTTTAGATTCTTGGTCCGAGTATCTACCCTGGATGGATGAGCGTCATTTAGTAGTGAATGTAACCAGCGACGCATCCCAGTACGCGTGGGGCGGCATAGTTTGCAATCCCTCCGGACCACCTTTGGAGACTCTAGATATTTGGAGAGAAGACGTCAGAGACAAACCTATTGCAGTAAAGGACGCCCTCGCACTCGTCAACGCTTTAAGAGCTGAAAAGTCGGTTCTTTCTAATTGTCACGTGGACGCTCACGTAGACTGCCTAGCGCTCATCCAAGCCTGGGAAAAACAGGGGAGCAAGAGTAAACAGCTGAACGATGTCCTCAAGGAATTGTTCCAAACTCTTCTCGCCCAGAATATTTCCCTCTGTTTGCAGTTCGTGCCTTCTCCTCTCAACCAGGCTGATACTCTCTCTCGTGTTTTGTCTGATAAGGATTGCATGCTTGCCCCCGAGCCGTGGAAGGAGTTAGAAAACCTTTTTGGCCCACACACCATCGACTTGATGGCGCTTGACTCCAATGCTCAAATTGGATGTTCTGGTTCAACGCTTCCTCACTTTACGTCTTTTCCAACACCGGGCTCTCGCGGGGTTAATGTATTTGCTCAAAATGTGGCCAGCCAAGAAAACGCATGTGTTTTTCCGCCATTCATGTTAGTTGGTCCTCTTCTCCGTTTTCTTGACAAGGCCCTGTTCTCGTTCACCATTGTGGTTCCAAAACTGTCTCCTATACCATATTGGTTTCCTCTTATTCAAGCAAGGGCATCTCATCTTGTTGTCCTGGGCCATAAAGCTGATCACGATATCGCGTTATTTCCATCTGCGCACCACGTTTTTTCCACACGTCCTTTACCTTGGAATTTGTATGCTTTCAGTATTACCAACTCGCTTCCGTCTGTCCTTTCTTTAGATTCAGCGACCTAGAATCTGGAAGCCAGCAGTTCCATGCCTTGATTGTGGCTACCTTAATGATGCCGACCTGGGGGCGGATGTGCAGACCTGGGGCGGATGTGCCGACCTGGGGTGGATGTACTTACCTGGGGTGGATGTGCCGACCTGGGGCGGATGTACTCACCTGGGGCGGATGTACTTACCTGGGGCGGGTGTACTTACCTGGGGTGGATGTACCGACCTGGGGTGGATGTGCCGACCTGGGGCGGATGTGCTGTCCTGGGGTGGATGTGTCGACCTGGGGTGGATGTACTTACCTGGGGCGGATGTACTTACCTGGGGCGGATGTGCCGTCCTGGGGTGGATGTACTTACCTGGGGTGGATGTACCGACCTGGGGCGGATGTACTTACCTGGGGCGGATGTGCCGTCCTGGGGTGGATGTACTTACCTGGGGTGGATGTACCGACCTGGGGCGGATGTGCTGTCCTGGGGTGGATGTGTCGACCTGGGGCGGATGTACTTACCTGGGGCGGATGTACCGACCTGGGGCGGATGTACTTACCTGAGGTGGATGTGCCAACCTGGGGCGGATGTACTTACCTGGGGTGGTACGTCAGTGTCCGGGCTGAAAGTACCCCATGGTCTGAAAGTAGATACGGGCCGCACAACCCAAGCGAAAAGTCGTATGAGTGCAATTGTCTTCATTCTTATTTCTCATGAATTTTCGAATTGATACGTATACATCTTTGTCTTGTCTTTAGTGTACAGCTCAAATAATTATAAAAGAAACATGTTTTTCTCGGAAATTTAAGGTCAGGATCAACGCTTTTTAAAATGAAAATAATGTTTCTTTAGTGTAAATCAATACAAATTTCTTTGTAAGGCATGTCTGTCCCATCTTTTGTCATTATCTTATAAGGAATAAATTTCAGTTCACATGTTATGTTCTCTCTATATGAATACAGCATATATGAATACATATATGAATATATGAATACAGCATCTATCAAAAGATCAGAGTTCAGTTAAAATAATAGCATACTATTCGCGACAGTCCCTTTCACGCTTGCTTAATAAGAGATGGAGATATGCGACCGGGCTTGAGAGAGTAGGATGTGAAAACGGATAGAGAAAGGGAGGGAGGGGAAAGAAAAGCACGCAAGCATAGGAGGCAAGCGCGAAAGAGAGAGATAACAAGTACGGCTGCCAACAACTGAAGGATTCTTACTTGAACTGGGCCGAAATTAGATGCACAGCTCTTTTTTATACTCGCTCTGTAAAGGACTGGAGCGAATAGCATACTATTCGCGACAGTCCCTTTCAGTCGCAGCAGAACTTGTAATTGGTTGAATCAGCAGTAGTTTCTTGACAAGTGCACATCAGCGTGGAAGGGTATCTATGTGAGCAGCCCACCAAGTAACTTTGTCCTCCTCGCAAGCGACGTTGACCCCATCAGCTGCAGCGGTATACAGAGGAAGCTCTTGCACTAGATTCGCTATTGTGGCGTCATTGTCGACGAAGGGAAATTCCTTAGCTCTTCCAGTGATGCTGCTGTCGGACGTAGGGCTTGCACTTGTACAGGGCAACAGAATCGTGCTGCTTTAAAAGCTCTTACTGTGTCACGAAACTGTACGCTGGATTTGTGCTGGTAATAGTTCAGTCCAGGCCGAATACAAGCCTTTGCTTGTGCCATTAGCCGATTGTAAATGGCAACGTTGCCGTTGGCAATTTCACGAGCAACCGTGAAATTAAAAGCAACAGCTGAAAGACGCTCGTAGCAAGAAAAAATTAAAGGCCCCTCCCCTTCTAGGTAATAGGTGGCATTTGCAAAATACAGGCTCCGGCATCGATAACAGCAGCCAACTCCACGCGTAGGTCTTGACATGACAGCTTTGGGGATCATCAAATATTTCCAGGAGATGCCCACGATTTGCTGGACAAATTTCCTCGTTCTCGCGAAGGAAAGGCTCGACATCCCCAAACACGTCCAACACTTGCTTAAGCACCTCCCATTTGCTCCACCACCGTGTGTCACTGAAGGTACGAATTAACTGCCCAGTTTTCTCTCTCCAAGCAAACCACCTGGCATTGTAACTGTGGGAAAAGAAACTTATCCAAACGCGGATAAATAAATCCAAGACTTGAAATTCAAAATGAGAGCCAACATTGTCTAAAGTGTGAGAAAAGCATACAACGTCAAAAAGGTCTGCATAAAAGAACTTCAGTTGTCTCAAGGCAGCTCCATTCACTGATGCACCATCTCGCATCCCTCCAATGATTGCCCCCAGACCAAAGTTAAAGTCCACAGCCAAACATGACATCAGCCTTTGAGCCAACTGGTCTCCCTTAAGTGCCTTTGCGAGCACAGCGAGCACCTCTATATAGACGTATAAGTCGCTGAGTCGGCTTCAAATCTTCCTTTATGTAGCGCACTACGATCTCCAACGCCTCACCCAACCTGGCCGTCCCGTCAAAAATGACAGAAGCCTCCTTTGAAACCTTTAGCTCCTCTTTGAAAGTCTCCTTTTCTTTATCTAGTACAGCAGGTATTAGCTCACTAAGGTGGGCACTACTGGTTAGCCTGTGGCCATATTTCTCGAGAAAGGGACGCATAGCATCCGCTTTCGATAGCGCCACTCCTCCCAACAGAGCATACTCGACAAGCTCATACCGATACAGTTGTATGTCTGAAGGCAACGTTGATCCACTTGCATTTTCCCGTTTAGCCCTCTTCTTCAGGCATTCTTTGATGGACTGTTCTGATTTATTTCTCTCAATATCAGCCAGGCCCTTTTCATGTTTCTTTGATTTCGTGTGTCTTTCAATAGAACTTTTCTTATCAGTGAGAACTTCTGGAAGCATTATATTTAAGCTTTCCATTAACCATGGTAAAGTGTTGGTTTGGGTACTCTTTCAGACGATCCCATGTACTCACATTGGTGGTTTTGACGCTTCCTCTTTACTTGTTCTTCCCTTCGTTGATCGGAACTTTTCGCTTTCGCGCTATCGATACACTTTCTGGAGCACTTAGGGATGCACCAGCATTTACAGCTATTGTAATTGGATCAATCACTTTGTAAGGAAACAAAATGCAAAGATTTTACTAAAATGGAAAATGGGACTGTTAATTACAGAAAGCTAAGCGTTGATTTAAGACAAACTAAGGCCCGATTCAAACGTCAAACTTCACATGTGCCGAATCTAATGCAAATGAGCAAAATCTATTGTTATTGCTCATTTGCATTAGATTCGGCACATGTGAAGTTCGACGTTTGAACCGGGCCTTAGTTTGTATTAAATGAACGCTTAGCTTTCTGTAATTAACACTGGATTCTCTTTAGCAAACCGAATTGTTTAAGTACACCTGTTTAAGAGTAAGCTGTCTTTGCTCAGCCTCGTAAGGGAATTTACCACCTTATTGATAATCAAAGCTTGGTCCGGTAGTATTTATGCAGCCTCCCAGCTGAATATACAACTAATTACAAATCGAGTCCTAGGTTCGTTAGCCTTTACTTAGTTTTCAAAGCTGAGTACACAGCTTAATTACAGATCAAGGTTTTGGTTCATTTAAAGAACAAACTTAGTTAGTTGTTATATTTCAACTGTCGCTGTATCGTGTTTAGGATGATGAAATCGTTAATCGATTGGCATAAATAGTGCACTCTTGTCCTTGTTGGATGGATTTGTCCTTGCGCCGAGCTGAGGAATCAACGAAGTTGAAGTCCAAGTTCTGTGTGCGTTCCTGTTTCCAGTTGTTGCAGATCCCCGAGGTACTTTGGAACTCGTGACAAGTTCCCTTCCCGCAGGCCAAGCGAGTTGCTGAGTTATTTCCCCCCGAGTTAAAGCGCTACATTTCCCGCCTTATTGAAATCCTTACAGCCTTAAGTTTCCTTTCAAGCGCTTGGAGCGGCAAAACTTATCGTCACAACTTCTTCGTCTTCAGTGCTATTGTTTTCCAACTGATTTAGTGCTTTCATTTGTGCTCTGAGCAACCTAAGGGCGGTTACGAATTGTAGATAAATTCAGCAGTACTAGTGTAAAGCCTTGACATCAGATGGTTGAGAAATTTGAGATGACACATGATACATCAGCCAATCAGAAACTTCTCCTCTCGCATGCCTTTCCATGTCAACAGTCTTTTAGGCCCCGTCCACACGTATCCGGATATTTTTGAATCCGCAACTTTTTTGTTGCGGATTGACCTTCCGTCCACACGTATCCGGCGAATTCGGCTCACGAATCCGTAACTTTTTTAATTCGCTCTCCAGAGTGGGAAGTTTTGAATAAGCTACGGGTACGGCATTGTGTGGACGGTCGAATCCGGATATTTTTTTAATACGCTGACGTAACAGTATCAGGTCCAGTCTTTAACCGCGCGAATATTCAACATGGCCGACCGAAATGTTATCGCTTCACTTCTACATGGACTTATTTCCAGTCTAATAACGTGTTTACAGTTGAACTTTGATTGAACTTGTCCTTTGCATATACTTTTTTGACAACATTTAAAGAGAAGCCCTGGCTGCTAGAGTGAATCCGGATACGTGTGGACCGGTCCACCATAGATAGTATCCATGGTTCCCACCATCCTAATCCATTTGGGGCTGTCAAAAGTTGACCATTCCAAGTTTACCAAATGCAGCATACAAGTGCGATGCAAGATCTCAAGGACAGAAATAATAATAAATATGTGGACCTCCATTCGGTCGCCCTAGGACCCTCAGCGGTTAAGACAATCAAGAGGTACTGGAAACAAGAATGCAACTTTCTCAATCAACTAATTTTTTTTCATTTTGAGCTAAAAAAAATGACCGCATCTCAAGTATTGATATACAACACCACGACCGCATTAGGTGGATAACATCGTTTAATTATTAAACAGCAAGAAAGAATTGAGTAATTTGTCCGTCGTTTGAACGTTTATCAGTCGATCAGAGTAAAAACAGCATTTAGAATGGAACCATCAGTCACAATTTTTGAATGTAGAAGCAATTAAACTGAACCAGGAGCCTATGGGTAATACGCTCCTGACTGTATATAATTTTGACTCAGTTGCAAAACACATAAACAAATGGTTTCTACAATGCAAATTAAAATTTGTGCTTCATTACCATCACGATTCCAACCTGTAGTTTGCTGAGAAATTATTGTTTTTGTCTACAATAACTGAGCTGGTAGACTTCAAACGATTTGGATCGTTTTTGTCATCTTCAGTTTTAATGCACCATATTCAATGTATTCTGCTTTCTAAGTACCGTGATTTTGTAAATACAGCAGGTACCATGGAGAGCCTGGATTCGATAATTGATGACTTCACACGTCATAATAAAATTTGACTATATATTCACTCATTCTGCCAATCAAAAACTCAATAATAACTTGGAGTGGAGCCAGCTTGAGCCAGCTGCCACCGCAATCTCGCCAAAGAAACTCTTGAGTATGCTGCCGTTAGATTTGTAGATTCAACGGCTTAATTTTAACCGGACACAAAAATGACAGACGGGGAAGATGCGATCAAATTTGAGCCCAAATCGCTTTGCATTAAAATTGCTTTATGCCTGGTTGTTATGTTTGTTGGAGCAGCCGTTTTTATGGAGCTAGAACGAGCAAAGAATGACTCGACTTCAGGAATATCACAGACGACAAAACTTAAACAAAGCCTGCTGGAAAAGTACAACGTAAGTTTGACAGAGCTGGAGGAATTAGAAGCTGCCTTCAAACAAGAAACAAGCGACAAAGAGGAAGCTGAGAGATTAAGTCGTTGGACCTATAGCAATTCTGTCTTCTTTGCTTTTACAATCATGACAACTATAGGTGAGACAAAATATTTGAGTAGCATAAATTGCTATTTATACAGAAATGCTAGACTTATGAATAAGAGATTATGAGTTGAAAAATTTCGAGGGTAAAATTATGGAGAAATTGTATAAGGCCCAGGTTTCTAACGAACTTCACCTTTTTGGAGTCTTCTACGACTAAAATAGTTTAAGCCTGAGACCAATTGCAAAAAGTATAAAAAGTATTTAGTTATTTCTCTTGTGTTCCGCATGGCACGTTTTTTTTTTTTTTTTTTTTTTTTTTCACTGTTTTTTTTTAGATATGACTTTAAGAAACGATTTTCAGTTTTGAAATTTACTGTATTACTATAACATGCAGCCGGCCGACTGGTTTCAATTTATTCCGGCTTGTCACCAAACAGCCAATTACCGACAACAATATGCCATTTCTTATATTTTATCAGAACTGTTCTAGAACTGACCGAGTAATGAAAAATCTAACAGGAAAACATATCATTATTCATGAGACAAAATAAAAATTATTTGATCAATAAGTTTTGGTTTTAGAAAATGAAATACATCGTGTAGTTGTTTTTAGGTCGGGTTATAATTCCGGTCGGGTATCTCGAAGAGAAGCTTGCTAACATAAATTGATCCGCAGTTGAGCTCCAGCTGAACCGAAAAATGTTTTCCGGTGAGAATTTCCTTGTTTTTAGACCACGGGGGGTCTTCACTTTGAATATTGAAGTTTTGATGCAATGGACAAACTTTCTGTTTTATTGAAGTTGTACTGTAATAGATTCAGATTCATTTTGAGTCTGTAGTGGCACCAAAATTAACATGGACTAGTGGTCGCTTAACAGCGGTTAAAAACAATAGAAAAATTCAAATCACCAGCGTTGAAAGGAGTCGCGTTCGCTTACTACGACAGGTGGTCTCTTACGAGAGATTCAAACTATAATGAAAACAATTTGAAAAAAAAAATTTGTAGTATCTTGAAAAAGTGGTCGCTGAGGAGAGGTGGTCGAGGTCCGACTGTATTAGGTTTTTTGCGGAATGGCCTGGATTTTGAATATATTTTTGAATACATTGTTAACGCTGCCTCGACGAGGAAGATCAATCCAGTTCCCAGATTACAAATAATAAAGAAAGTTATACTGAATACTGAGTGAAATTTGTGATCCTCGCAGTGTGCTATTAACTTAAGCAGTTGAAAAAGCAACCTGAAAAAAATTCGGGCTTGAACGGCCATTTCACACATGTTTATCCGCAGTTCACTGCATATATGATTTTCATATTTTCATATTCATACTCAGAATACTGTTGAGTATACCCTGCTTGCAGAGTCTCCTTCGATCGTCCTAGAAAAATCTCCTTCCTCTTCCCGATTTTTCTAGGAAGATCGAAGAAGACTCTGCAAGCAGAGTATGTTGAGTATAAGAAACACTGATTTCGGCTTCCCTACACAACAGACTGTAAATATATACCAATAGGTTTATTTTGCAGGTTTCGGCCGAGCACCGGGACTATTTACAGCAAATAGTGCTACACTGAGCCTTAGTACACGATATACAGTATACAATAACTATCGATAACAACGTTCTCCTTTCGTTATCCAATAATCGCCATCACGGTAAAACACCGAAACGGAGCTGAGCAACCACGGCGCACAATACCACTGTGGTTAGACGGAGGCCAGAAAAACCTGCCTTAAAAAATCCCTTGGGAAAAAAAATGACAGGAAATCTGCGTAGGAACCAAGGCCCAAACTCCAAAATGGCCCATCCTACGAGGCTCTAAATTAATGCCCTAAGTTGCATATCCCATTCTGTCTTTCATTTAAAGACAAAATAATTGATAAAGTGAGCGAAAAGCGGTGTCGGCCTAGAATGATCCACCACGTGCTATACAAAGCTTATATACCCCTCAGTACTACCCATGATGCACCATCATCTAACAGGACCCAGGCCCTGTTGCTCTCGTGCCGCAGAAATATTACATTTCAGGCTAATTCATGTGCATGTGCAAAATACAATTAATTCTTTCAATTAGAGATTTGTAAATGCTGGCTTAACCCTTTCATTCCCATGGCCAGAGTCAATTATGAAGACATGTACTGTAGTTTTAACGTTTGAGTCTGTCAAAGAAATCCTATGGTGTGACCATTCAAAAGAAACTTCTTCGGCAATACTTTCGTATGGTACCATTTGTTCTAACTTTTGAGTCTGTTGATGAAATCCTATGGTGGACCATTCAAATGAATCCTCTTCAGCAGTACTTTTGCATGGTACCATTTGTTTTTCAACATTTTACAAAATGAAATTTGGGCTTTTTCTTGAATTTTGATGTTTGGCACTCTTGGGTGTTAGAGGGTTAACGGACAAACTAACATCAATAAGCGCGGTGACATGCAACAAACTTATATGCATGAAGAAATGCCTTATATTCAGTTGATTTTTAAGTTAATATCCTCCATTTAAATCTGTCCAAACCAAACATATTCATTCGACAGGTTATACACCTTATTCCAAAATGGCGGCCATTTTATTATTCGTTTATATCCATGTAAATTAGCCCTCCTGGCCTCGTCAGCATGTGCAAAATACAAAAGAATTTTCAAGCGAAAATGAGGCCAAGATTATAATCTCTTGCATGCATATAAAATAATAATAAATTGGCCACCATTTTGGAATAAGGTGTATTTCACCAAAGCAACAGTGACTGGCGCTGCAAACTAGGGTAAAATGAAGCTGCGCATGCGTATCTTATTGCAACACGACCTCACATCCTTTCTCCCTTCCTCCCTGTTTCAGGTTATGGTCACATTTCACCCCATACTTGGCAAGGCCAGTTGTTCTGTATATTCTTTAGCATCTTCTCAATACCGATCGCGGGACTTATGCTAATCAGCGTAGGAAATCACGTGAGCTTGGCCATCCGGCTCTTTATCCGCTTTATGGAGAAAACCTTTTTCAGTGGGGTGGTGTCGGGGCGCGCTGAACTCAAGAGCACCGTCGTTACCTTCGTGCTAATGCTCCTTATGATCATTTTTGGTGCCATTCTGACGTCATACACCGATAACTGGTCGTTCATTGAAGGAATATATTTCTTCTTTATCAGTGTTTCTACGATTGGATTTGGAGATTACGTCGTGAACGACGGCGAGCTGCGATCGTCAGACCACAGCAAGACGATCGCTGTTAATTTCACCATCGTGCTCATCACAATTGGTCTTTGTGTTCTGTCCAGTGTCCTCTGCTCAGTCAGCGCTTACATCGAAGAGAGACAGAAGCAAATGCGCATGCACATACCCGGCTCAGCAACCGGTGCTATCAATGCAGCTAACTTGGCTTTGAACACCGTCACCAGTAACCTGCCCTTGAAGCTGCCAACCAGGTCCAAGGGCAAACAATCCGACAAAGAGAAACACGCGGAAAGCGGTGAACAAAACGGTGACGTGGAATCGGCTGGTGGTCAGGGGTTGACCCCAGTGGTGTGAATAGAACCATATAGTTACCCTTTCGGTCAGCAGATTTTTTTTTCGACCGTTGATCAAAAACAATGATCGAGGAGAGTATATCCAGCGGAGGACCAGCCGAGTCGGTTTAGCCTCGCTTTCGAAACTAAATATAACAAACATAACCGACAAACTGCAAGGCTAATAACTGCTAATAGGTTGTCCCCTATTAGCAGTGTGGAATCCCTTCTGCTAGATTTTGACTGACACGTTAATAAAGTCATTATTATTATCATTATAAGTCGAGAATTTTCTCTATTACGTAATTACGTATGATAGATGGTTATATATATATATACGATGGATGGTTATATATATACGATATAAGCATGAAAGCGAGGCCTAAGGACCACATCGCAATTAAAATGACAGAAGCGCTGTCTACACAGTTACTACAAAAAATAGCTCTCACAAATGCTGTGTCACATTTATCATTTACAGTCGAACCCCGTTAATACGGGAACCGAAAGGACCACGGAAACTGTCCGTTTTAACGGGGTGTCCGTATTAAGCGGGTTCAAACAGATGACGTAATTTTAGTGTTTTATTGTTTTAAAGGAGAAATACAGTAAATTACCGCATCTAACCCCACTTGGACACTAAAACGGTGCGATTAGACAAACGTTCATAATTTTTTATCAACCAAATTGATAGTATATGACGTAGCTGACTGACATGGAGCATTTGAAAACATTTTCATCTCTTAGAATTAGCCAAACTGTCCGCATTTCTTAGTAGGAGGTTAACTTGTGTGAGATTGTTTTAATCGGGAGGGGAAATCTGTCTGTTGTCCGTATTGACGGGTATCCGTAATATATATAGATAGGCTGAGCCTAACAGCGTAGCTCTTTGAACAGAAGGCCGATGATAAACTTAACTGAGGTGAAAGGTCGGAAGCACAAGAACAAAATTGACGACCGAGCTACTTTTTAATTTTAGCAATTCTCAAAAACAGACTTACATGACCGTTTGCACAGTAAATTTAAACCGTACAAAAGTTCACAAAAACAACTTTTTCTCCGTCTAGAA
Organism: Cladopsammia gracilis; assembly: GCA_022457155.1. Lineage (NCBI taxonomy): Eukaryota > Metazoa > Cnidaria > Anthozoa > Scleractinia > Dendrophylliidae > Cladopsammia > Cladopsammia gracilis. The sequence goes on along the minus strand of JAJGOT010000311.1, from coordinate 622,124 downwards.
TAACTAGTACGACTAATTTCCAAATAAAATACACCTGTTGCTTATAAAAAATTGTCCGAGAAACTGATTTGGAAATCAAAACTGCAAAAAATACGCAAACATATTTGCATAAGACCACGCGAGTGAAGTTTAGAACCATAAAATCCAAGTCTTGTTTTGTTTACATAAAATCGCTTTTCAACCTATGTAATGAATGAACAAACACATAAAAATGGACAACACAATCTTCTTTCGAAAAATTTTATTCAAATCTCCATAAGTTTATGTTTAAAAGCAAAACGCGAACCATTTATAGCTCATCGAGGCTGAGATGTCTCCGTATTTAGGTGTTCTAATTGACAGTAATCTTACCTGGAGAAACCACATTGACTACATTTCGTCTAAGATAAGTAAAGGTGTTGGCATCATCGCTAGGCTCAGACATCTTGTACCCACTATTACCCTTATGAGTATTTATCGATCCCTGATTGAACCGTATATATCTTATGGCTTAAGTGTATGGGGCCAAGCTGCTCATTCACAATTGAACAAAATTCTCCTTTTACAAAAACGAGCCCTCCGCTTAATGCATTTCTCAAATAATCGAGCACATGCTATTCCTTTATTTATTTCCTCTAATATTCTGCCACTGAATATGCTCTACTTTAAATCGATTTCTGTACTAATGCATGATGTTGCAAACCATTCTGTTCCATCTAATATTTCTGACGTTTTTATTCGCTCAGACCAGATTCACACTCACGACACCAGATTCTCAGCCGCTGGCAACTTTTACGTCAAAAATTCTAGAATTAACCAACAATTGCATTCCTTTTCTAGAACTGGAACTAGAATTTGGAATAATATACCTATCAATTTACGAAACCAAAGTAAAACGTGCTTTAAGTCCAAATTAAACAGATTACTAATGGAGGTTTTGGAGAGTGAGGATATCTATGTTGATGTCGAATTTCTTTGTACCAGTCTTCGTAATTATAAAACACTCAATTGACTTTAAACTGCATTTTATTACCCCTTCTCCTTAATTTATATATATATATATATATTTTTTTTTTCTTATTCATTTTTATTTCTATTATTGATTGATTTATTTGTTGTTGTTACAGTAAATTATCATCAACTATGCATTCCTTATTTTCGCATTTATTGTTATCTGTCAATTATTTTATAGTGAGCTCCTGTAATTGTTTAGTGTGTAGCAACCCGCCACGATTAACTTTGGTTATTTGCGGGTTGCTAATATAATTTGTTTTATTATTAGTTGTAAATAAATTGTTGTTGTTGTTTGTTGTTGTTGTTGTTGTCGATGAAAGAAATCAAAACAAATGAATTTAATTGAGCACGTTTTTTAAACAATTCTCCAAAACTAGGGGTGTTTCTTGGTGTTGCGGAAGCTATTGTTAGTTAGCTTTTGTGTTGTGGTGTGGGTATTGTTCAGTGTCTTTTGAATCTTTTGTTTTACGTCATTTGGTGATCACACCATCCACAACACCAAGAAACTACCAAAACTAGCGAGAACACAAAGAAAAAGTCAATCACAGATTGATATAAACATAAATTCACATCGAAAAATGTAATCTGTTTTACCTTTAAGTCCCTCGTTTGCTTGGAAATTCTTTAATAAATCTCCTCTTCTTTGGTTGTGAAATCCGTAATGAAAACAAACACCTCGGATGTTGTGTGGCGCCATACGCGCATGTTTTGCGACGTCATACGCGCCTGCTAACTAGCCGTGTCCAACACAGGCGGGCACGGGTGGCGGCCGCACACGCACGCGCCCGCGAAACATTCTGCTAGCCATGACCATGAAAAATAACGGGCATAGGTTCTAGGTTCTATGAGTATTGGGCTCCGCGCGGGCCTTCGGCCCGCAGAGCTCCGCTATTAACATAACCAACAAACTGAAAGGCTGATCTGACTACGTAAAAAAGTAGACTTTGCGAGTCACCAATACGACAGAAACCGACGAAAGCAGGGTAGCAACCGCGGACAGCTGTTTTGCTCTGATGGAGCTCGTCAGCGCGGTGTAGCTGTACCTATTGATTTCTCGCAAAGTCTACTTTTTAACGTAGTCAGATCAGCCTTCAGTTTGTCGGTTACATTTGTTCATTTTTTTTTGGCTGATTAGGTCTTTCGTAGATCCTACGTATCATTTACAGCATTATCGTTTGCGGTCTTTTGCAGATGTTAGTTCTATCCGTATTAAGCAGGTACATTTTAGAGAAAATGCATGGGCATTCGGCCGGGACCAATACAACTGTACATGTCCGTAATAATGGATTGTCCGTAAAGCGGGTTCGACTGTATTTGATACTGCCTGAATGTGGTTTTTACACAGGAAACTATTAACTTTCATGTGGGATAACCACATTTCAGCTTTTTTTTCTACAGGCTCAATAAATATAGAATCACCATGTACAGCATAATAAACAACATAATTCACACTTTAGCATTTCACCAACAGACTCGGGCGACCCCGTAGCTGTCCAAACGATGTCTGTGATTGGCGAACGACACAATTGATTCCCTTATCCCTAATCCCTATCCCAGCGGGACAAATCTATTGTTTTCTTAGCCTATCACAGACCTCGTTTGGACAAGTCCTAGACTAGCCGGACAGACTCAAACGTTAGAGCGAGACACATTACATCAACCTGGTGTTGACGTCGCTGAGAATTAAAGTGTTAAGCTCCAATGGGGGTATTTCTTGCATATTAAACCATGTTTGATGCAAATTTAGCTAGTTCAGACTTTTCGTATATGCGTTTATTAATAACATGTTTCGCTTTATTGCCTCATAACATACTATGTATATCTTCAAGAGAAAATAATTATAATCTCTTGATATCTTTTAATAATATAACTTTTATTCCTCAATGTAAAACTAATTATTTATGGTTTGGAGAAAAAATAAAATGTGAAATGTGAAATAACAGTAATAAGACTGCCGATAGCGATGGAGGACAGAAAAGGATGGGAGGAACGAGTCAGAGGTGTGCGAGCTGCCGCCTCGACCTGATGATGATGATGATGATGATGATGATGATGATAATTGAAAGATATAAAATTATGTGACGAAATTATGACGTTCAATTTCCCAGGTACAAATGAATGGACTGTATCGTATCTGCCAAAATTTGCTTATAGAGTGCGGTTTTCAATAATTATTGTGTTTCTAAAGTAATTTAGTTGTTTCTTTGGTTTTGCATTGCTACGCTTTGTGATGGGCTAAAAAATTTCGCCCCACTAAATCAAACCAATCGGAGATAAAACCAAAACCAATCGTGGCTTGCTTGCAATGTGTTTGCTGCAAGTTCTGATTGGTTCATTGGATTGCCTGCGTCTGTTGTGATTGGCCAGAGTTATTACTTTGGTTATACAACACTCAACTGAAAACTGCTCTATCTCATCTACTAAAACTGCGCATGTCTATAGCCGCGGTAACATGGTTTCCTCAAGTCGGTGCGGATGCGATTCATGGTTGATTATCAAGTTCATAGACTGAAGGATTAATGTAATTATTGCGAATCAGCTGAAATTCTGAAGAAATGGCCTGTTTGAGTTACTGCAGCGAAACGCACTAAAATGAGCAGTTTTTATCGACCGTAAAGCGAAAACAGTGGATCTGTGCTTTCGTGATGCATTCTCTGAAATGAATTACAAGTGCCGGTCTGCCAGCTGACGAAGTATAACCCGTAGAATTTCTAATTTTTGGCTTGGACAAGGGGACAGATGATCAAGTACGTATATACGAGGTTAGTTTTTGTTTTGGAGTGTGGAAAAATTTAGGTTAAGCGAGCACGTTAGTATAGCTTCTGTAGCTTTCTGTTTACTAGGACCTTGCTTTTGTTTTGCATAAAAATGCCCAAACGGGGTAAGGTTTTTGTTTTGAAGTATAATATGATCGTGTAAGGCAGAGCCCTTGTTTGTATAACGACTGACATTATTATTTAGTATATTTCTTCTTCGGAAGTCAGAACCGAAGAAACGGAGTTTCAAAGAATTTTCAAGCAGCCGAGGGACTTAACAGTAAAAGAAATTACATTTTTCTATGGGAATTTATGTTGATATCAATTTGTGGTTGACCTTTTCTTTCTGTTTTCGTTAGTTTTGGAGAAATGTTTATAAAACGTGCTCAAATTCAGTCGGATTGACATCTTGAATTTCGCCATGTGCTCAGCCAGACAGCTCCTCGATGCGCTAATGGTACGCGTTTTGCTTTTAAACATAAACTAACGGATATTTGAATAAAAGTATTCAAAAGAAGACTTTGTTGTCCATTTTTATGTGTTTGTTCATTACATAGGTCGAAAAGCGATTTTATGTAAACAAAAGAAGACTTGGATTTTATAGTTCTAACCTCACTCGCGTCGCGTTATCATCGCGCAGAATTCCTATTGTTCTCGGGACATTTACTTAAGCCTGGTTTCTGTATAATCGCAACGATCGCGGCGATCGTTACGATCGACGATCGCTGCGATTCTTGCGATCGCTGAGACCTCGGGTTTCCATATGATCGCAGCGATCGCAAGGAAACGTCGAGTAGGCCTGGATCCGATAAACATTAAGTGCATTATGGGATACAAGGCTTTGGTGTGCAATGTTTTCTGGGACATTTTGGATCGCAAGAGTGGTTTCCATATAAAAACCTCTCGATCGCAAGGATCGCAGAGATAGAAATTTTTCTATCTATGCGATCGCAATCGCAAGGATCGCAAAGTTTTTGGTTTCCATATGATCGCAAGGGTCGCACAACACTTCTTTTTCTGCGATCGCCGAGATCCTTGCGATTATATTGAAACCAGGATTTACAGCGCAGAAAGTTTCTAATTCTGACATATTGCTCATTATTATTCATAGACACTCAAAAAGCGGCTTAATTGATTGGTTGCCGAGCACGCAACCGCTATACTCATTAACATGAAGTGGGTGGGCAAAGCAAGCAATGAACGATGCGCGCTATTGTTGTCAGCTTTTGTTTTTCAAAATCAAACGATTACCCGCATATTATTTTTTCAGCATCAGAAAAGACAAAATGAAAGGGTTCGAGACGGTCAAGCCCAAATCATACCGTCCAGAAGGACGTCGGACACCTTATTGAGACTTATATAACGTAGTTACTGGTTAGCTATCAGTTGGGGTTAGAGGTTGCAGTTTATTTTGCTAAATTTAGGACTAAGCACCCCGAGAAGCTAGGTGGTACAGTGGTACGGTAGGCTATGTAAGCCTAAGCTTAAATGAGGTCACAGGTTCAATCCTGAGTGGAGATTTTAGATTTTCTTTTTTACACTTAAAAATTTATTGAAAATACAATTCTAAGTGTCGACATTGCGTTATGTAAGTCTCAATAAGGTGTCCGACGTCCATTTAGGCACAACCGTTCGAGACTCACGCTGCTCGATGCACATACAAAATTTAAATTGGTGTTAGCAAACGAATTTCTGTTCAAGTTTTTAGACTGTTAGCATTTTTTTGCAAAGAAAATAGAGCGAGCAACGATTGACCGAGACTCGCCACGCTCACCGCGAGGAGACACCAACCCTCAAAGATGTCTGTGCATTTTTTGCAATTTTGATTTCCAAATCAGTTTCTCGGGCAATTTTCGATCGCAACAAGTGTATTTTATTCGGAAATTAGTCATACTAGTTATTCTAGACCCCCGGTGGGGGGACTCCCATTTTAAAATGACGGGGGTGCTCGTCGGAAATTTTTGAAAAACACCCTAAAAGGTACCAGAATCTTGTTTGATGGGCATGGCTCAAAACAATTTTTACCCCTAAGAGGTGCCAATTCTAAAACAACACATATTCTGTCATATTTTTTCGGCTCATACCCTAAAAGGCATCGCGATAATTCTAACGGTAGTCATTTTAGATTTTAGTACCCTAAGTGGTACCAATCTACAAATTTTGACCCCTAAAAGGTACGACGAGCACCCCCGTCATTTTTATTTGGGAGTCCCCCATCCGGGATTCCAGACCGAGAAAAAGATGTTTAGTGAGTTTTTGTATATGAAATGATATATATGAAATAAATCATATATGAACTGCGGAAATGAAATCAAATGAAGAATGATCCTCGCAGTTGTGAACGCAATTTAAGCAATTGCGAAAAGAAGCCTGAAAAAAAATTCAGGACTTCAACGGGGTTCGAACCCGTGAGCTCGCGATACCGGTGCGATGCTCTACCAACTGAGACGTTGGGAGCAGGTCAATTGTAGGTTCATATGTTCCCGTGAAAGGAGTGAGTGTGAAATGATATATATGAAATAAATCATATATGAACTGCGGAAATGAAATCAAATGAATGAAATCAAATCAAATGTTTGCAAATGTGCAAACGGTCGCGTAATACTGTTTTTGAGAATTGCTAAAATTGACAAATAGCCCGGTCATCAATCTTAATTCTTGTGCTTCCGACCTTTCACCTTAGTTAAGCTTATCATCAGCTTTCTGTTCAGAGAGCTTCGGCTTAGCCTATCGATATATATTTTATTCATATCTTTGACAAATAAAAACTCAAACAGAAAACCTCCGATTATTTGTTGGTCTGGTAGTCAAATTGGACTGTTCTGGAAACAATATACAGCCGATGAAGAAAGTTTAATGTTACCATGGTTACTAGTTGGAGAAATATGGTGAAGATGGACCAGTCTTCTTCTTTCGGGATTTTTCAATTTTGGCACATTGCCTAGATTTCTATGAGACTCTAAATATGATAGCGTCCTCCCAAGGCAACTTTTTGGGCCGAGTAAAGAACTACTAGACTAGGACAAATATTTGACTTACTAGGGAGGAGAGAGGGGCCGGAATGACACAATTTCGCATACCTTATTTCCATGTTATTAATGCCACTAAATATACAATTAAATATCCCTTATGCATGTTTACGTCAGACTAGATAATTTCACCCTCCAAGCCTCGTTTTCGAAGTGTAAAACTGTGACAATCTCATCAATGTATTCTCAAAGGAGCAAAGTTGAAAAGAATACCCACTCAAAAACAACGTGAACTTGTCAAAGGTTTGCAAGGAATTTCGTACAAACGAGGCTTGGTGGTGAATTTTGAGCTGGTGACGTCATCATGCATAAGGCCTATTGGATAAAAGGATTCTATGCAGTAGTTTGGAAATAAAGCGCATGATTGCAAGGATGGAAGAGTGCTACAGTTCATCAAATATGATTTCGTGCCAGGCGGTCAAGAATTCAAAATTGCTATTCGTGTAGAATTTTGAACTTTTTAGTCGTTATTTTGTCTCTTTGGATAATATTTCTTTGCGTTCATCAGCAGTAGTTTGGAGAAAAAGTGCAGGATTACAAGGATGGAAGTGGATTACAGTTCATCAAATTTGATCATTTTGGTGACAGGCGATCAAGAAATCAAAGTTTCCATTCTGATGGAATTTTGAGTTTTTTTTTTTTGGTCGTTGTCTTTTTAGTTCATATTTCGTTCCTTTTGGAACTTATAATGTCTGTTGTGTACGGGAGATAAAATCACGATAAATTAGCGGAGACACTGTCCCCTTAAGTTGTCCTTTTGCCCAATAAACCAAAACTAAACACTCAATCGGACTCAATTAAAGCAAAACTATTTACCTGGCAATTAACACTCCCTGCCCCGATCCAAGGATGAAAGATGGATTCTCAGGGAACCCAAACGCGGCATAATCATTTTTAAAATTATTATTATTACTTTCAATTTCTTTATTACTTTATTTCGGACAAAATGCATAGATATAGAAACCCAATACCATAGTCCAGTCATATCAAGGGTAAGACACACAAAACCAAAGCCCACTAGACTGACTCCATTAAGAAAATAGAACCATAGCACTAATGAACGATGGAGATGAGGAAACAGAGCTTGGATAGACAAGAAGACTAAGGAAGTGGAGGGCTATACAATGCATGGAAGAAAAAGGGGAAAGAATGGGATGTAAGCGCAACTACAAGCCCCCAAGTGAAGGAGAAATGTAGAAACGCAAGAAGATGAATTGAAGAAGGAGTTAAAAAAAAACGCCGTAAGCATTTGATTAAAAACAAAGAAAACAAAAAACAAAACAATCCAAACCAAAACATAAACAAACCAAAATTATTGATCATTAATAATTTTCAATTCATATACATGTACTTTAGTGAACTCACTAAAAACTTATTAATAAACAACAATTATTATTATACCCCTGTGTCTTCTTTAGTCGGTTTGGAAGCGATTTGAATCAGAGCGAAGACGGTTGGCCTTGCACGTGTCAAATAATTCTTATCTGCGCCTATTAAGTCCAAAGTTTCCATTATTATTAACTCCAGTTCCATTACCATTATCCTCCGGGGAGAATCTCGGGTTTCAATTTCACGGCCACATGTCACTATGAATTAAATCGCATAATTAGGCCCCGTCCACACGTATCCGGATATTTTTGAATCCGCAACTTTTTTGTTGCGGATTGGCCTTCCGTCCACACGTATCCGGCGAATTCGGGCAAATACGATTCGAATACGCTACGTGTGGACGCGAATATTTTCTAATCCGTAACAAAAAAGTTGCGGATTCAAAAATATCCGGATACGTGTGGACGGGGCCTAAAACAACAGTCATCAGCCTGATCCAAATTAATGTTAAACATTACTCTCATATTCCTGCCTCTTTCCTGATTGAAAAGAAGACAATAACTAATCACAAGGAACAAAGGAGTGTCAAATATATTGTCTTAAAGCGTTGATTCTGTGGTGCAGCAATTATGATTCGCTTTGTTATTGCGCATCAGTGCATAAGTTCGTCATTGCAGTTTTGCTCTTTTGCATAACTAAATGCATTTTAGTGATATTCGACAAGGACTGCACTTATAACTGTCTCGGCGCTTTATATATAAACGTGTGAGAATACAGGTGGCTGCTTGCGAAGGCTTTAAGTTGAATTTTTGTGATAAGGAGACCCCGTCTTCGAGTATACAAACATTTCCGATCTCCACTTCAGTTTCTTCAGCAATGGTTGCATGGACACTGTGGGTAGCAAGTTCACGGTTCCTAAAACTGAACCAAACCCGTTGAAAATGATGCCGATGGTTGTTTTCTGACGCTTGGAAGAAAGGTAATATCGAATTTGTTCTCACATTTGCTAGGTAAAAACCGAAGTAAGTAGTTCACGTCATGTTTAAGTCGCATATTCAAGTGTTTATAGATTGCATGAATGACTTGAGTGTACTCACTGACGAAGATCAGAGTTCCGGTCATTTGTGTAGCTCTCTAACATCACGTTATGTACCGCTATCTTGTATGTCATACACAGTTGCAATGCGGTTTCGTCTGTTCAGTGTAGCTTTTTTGTAGAAAGGATCGTTCCATTTTCTAATTTTCCGTACGAACTGATAGAATCGTTAAGATAATGCAAACAACATTGTCACAAAGCAACCGACGTTATGAATCGGGAAGCGTAAAGCTTTGTCCAAAATCAGTTGTATGACTAACTTAGTTTCACACTTTTAAAGGGACCTTGCCCGGCTGAAACATCGTGTTTTCATGATTATAGCAGAAGCTTGCTATTAAAGCTTGTTTTATTTATATCTTTAAAAAAGGAAGAAAAATCACCAAAAGCTATGAACGCAAAGAAATATGAACTAAAAAGATAAAATGACGACTAAAAATACTCAAAATTCTTCCAGAATGGAAACTTTGATTTCTTGAACGCCTGTCACGAAATCAAAATTGATGAACTGTAATCCACTTCCATCCTTGTAATCCTGCACTTTATCTCCAAACTACTGCTTCTGTTTTGCTTTATGGAATCTTTTTATCCAATTAAGTTGTATATTTGGTGGTATTTGGCGATATAACATGGAAATTAAGTAAACACAGTTTCGTTATTTCGGCGGGAAAGTGTCCCTATAACTCAAGAGTCAAACCTTCACGGTGCTCCATGATAGTTTGGTTCTAACTTATCAGTGAAAGAAACCCAAAAGAGTGTCCATTGCAGGGCCCGCGGAATAGATTTTAAAGTGGAGGGGGGGTGGGGGGGGGGGGGTTAAAACGAACACGCAAACGTGAGCCACCTCCTAGGGGGTCCGGGGGCATGCTCCCCGGGAAAATTGCATGCAAATGGGCGGGAAATATGCTTCAAAAATTCATTTGGTAAAAAATTCATTTGCCAAATGACACAATCTATTTAATGGGTAACTCATCCGTAACACTGCCATCTATATCTTAATAACACAACATGTCCGTGCATCGCAAGCTCACGGACAGAAGCTTTTTCAACACCAACTAATAGAGCGTTTTCACATGACGTCATAAAAATTAAAAAATCTAAAGTATAGAGCGTATGCACATGACGTCACGGCGGCCATATTGGTGTACCAAAACAATCCTGTGGGATTTGAACGCTTTTCTTATGTTAACACTTTCTTTTGTTCCAATAAATTTGCATAGCTGCTTGCCACGTGAGTGCATACGCTCTATACATCCTACAAAGCTGTTTCTAACATGGTATATGGATACCAGTGTTATAATCTTTCACAAAAAGTTTCAGGTTTTAACGATGTTTTGCTTCCGATTTATAAAGGTTTAAATGTGTCGCGCAATCCGTCACGCTATTTCAAATAAGCCGTGAAAATCAACAAAATTGAACCAGTTGAAAGTTATTTTTGAATTATAGATGCTTATGAGTCGATTTAATGGAACTTATAGTGAATACAATATTTTGTGTTGAGATTTTTGGTGCAATTAAGGCTTTGAATTTTTGGCCGCCATGTTGGTGTACCGAAGTGGTACACCAAGATGGCCGCTCCATACATTTCTTACTAAAAATGTCTAACACTCGTTCGCCTATAACTCTTGAATAAAATGCTCTTGCGCTTCAAAATTTGGCCCTTTTGTGTAGTTTTACACTCTCTACAATTCCATAGACATGGAATCGAACACGGCTTCTGAATTTTGATATGACGTCAGTGAAAACGCTCTATAGCTTTTCAGACCTGAGCCAGTTTTCTTAACATTGTAACAAGCACAACGAACAAAATATTCATTTTGCAAAACGGTCGAGAAACAAATAAAAAAAAAACCGATCGAGCACCTGCTCTTTTTTCCTTTTTAAGACCATGTCAATTTACTGATTCACTTTAATTTTAATAGTAACATGTGCTAAATGCGGATCTTTTTTGCACGATAGCACTCGACGAACGTTAGATTGAAATAATAAGTAAATCTATTCAGTACGATGATCAATACAGGTAGATGATAGCGAATCACTTACAACCACAAACTTAATGCATCATTAGTTACAACCAAGAACATTCTATATTATTATTTATACAATGAACCGTGACTGACTGAATACTACGCGCTCTGTGATTGGTCTTTGCTTATGATCTATCAGAGTACAGACGTACGGCTGACGTCATATAAGTTTTGTCCAACATGGCGTACAGTTTTGAAAATGTTTGTGAGATTATTCTGGATTGAGCAAGTGAAAGCCTTAAAAAATGTTTAGCAGGAGCTGTTTACGATAAGAAAAAGAAGAAAACAAGACGAAAAGTGTTCTTGGCGACTTGAAAAATACCTAAACTGGAACAAATCTTCAACAGTCGAGCTCTACGAGGCAACTCGTAATTTTACTCTCTTTTACTTTTCTGTTCATTGTATAAAACAAATAGATTCCATTTGGCCGTCTGTCTGTTCAGTTATAGATCACAGAAGACGTCAAACTGTGCTAAGAACATCAGTGACACACTCGCCTGCGGCTCGTGTGCCACTTGTTTGTTCTTACCACATTTTGACGTCATCTGTGATCTATAACTGAACAGACAGACGGCCAAATGGAATCTGTTTGTTAAATCGAGCCTTAATTACAGTAAAGTATGATGAAAAACTTTTTTTCCGTGACCCAATCAGTTTATGGAATACGCAGCTTAAGCTCGCAGCGTGCGAGTCTTGTCACAGTTCTGCCTTATGCTCCATTTGCTGATTTAGGGCGATTTTAGCAAGGTTCTGCAGCGGTTACTTTATTTCTGGGCGACGAAACATTCATTAAGAGCTAAGTTCACCTTTTCGGTGAAGACCGAAGCAAAAACGTTTAACACGCTTTATAAATCAGTCTACTAGGATCAAACAAAAACCGCATAACACAACTTTCAAAAGTAAGGTAAGACATTTTAATTTGTTCCAGCTCCAGTAGAACACATTCGTAGTATTCTTGTCTAATGAACGAAACTCTTGTACCGAGTGGATCACACTCAAGAGCTTGGGTTTCCTGTGGTGTGATATTGCTGTTTGGCCCGATTTTGAACTTTCGTCCGCTGTCGCCGACTGTCGTACTCTCATCTGATCTGACGACTGAACATCGACTCTCATGCATTAAAGAGCAGACCAGCTGAAAGAGTTTGAACTCTCGTTGGCTTCAATACCATTCAAATACGATTTTTTAGATTATTTGGTAATTTTCAACCTGTAATGTTCCAACCAAATATATATTCTTTGCTTCGAAGTTTAAAACGGCACTAACTCTTGGAACTCTTGTAATGAAAAACCGCCCTTACTACGACAGTCGATTTGCCGCCATGTTATGACGTAAGTGCTTCAAAATGTGACGACGACTATCGGTCATAAAAATAAAAACGTGACGTCAAGGCGTCCTCAAATGCAATGACCGGAATGCCTTTTCACATAGTCTCCCACGCAGCCGTTGTCTCGTCACGCAATGGAGGAAGCGTTGCGTGACGAGACAAATGACGGCTGCGTGGGAGACTACTTTTCACATTGTTTGATCGGTGTTTGCAGTGGTCTGTTGCTTATCACTGTTATTTGATCCAATGTGACGCAATGGATCGTTCACGGTATCTGCAGTTTAGTTAATGACCGGAAGGACGGACCATTTCTGTCCATCGATGCGTTGTAAAAAGAATACGTCACGGTTTCCGTAAGGAGTGAGTTCCTCTTGTAAAATTTATCTTTATTTGTTCCATTATGGTTCTGTTTTGTTCCTCAGTAATTTAGTACGCTATTATTTAACTTTTTTCTGATTTGATTGATAAAAATTACTGAAGATTGGGTAAAAGCTTTCGCGAGCGTTGAGCGAAATGCGTGGGACACGAGGCGTGGGTGCTAGTATTATCTTACGCCGTCAGGGGTCTGTTACGGTAGTTAATCACTCGACAGAACGTTAAAACAGACAGCGCCCCCGTAAAATCAAACAAATTCGCCATCGAGCAGTAACTAACAGTACGTTTAGGTAAATTTACACAAAAAAGCTTTTTTTAAGTGAGAATTTTTTTGTCACGTCCAGGGAGGAATAGCAATTCATGCTACAGAAACAGTAGCATGATCAGAAGTTACTCTAACGCTAATTCCAATATATATTCTTTTTAGAACAAGGCGAAGAGAACCTTTGAATAACAAATGGCAGAAGGAGAGCCTCGCCCGGCTACAGAAACAAGCGCAACTGGAGACAGCTTTGTTGATGCTGAACCCATGCCCGAGTGGGGAGCTGCACTGCTGACATGGCAATGGGGATGGGACTTTCACTGGATTGGTTTCGGCACGCTGTTCACTCTCTTCGCGTTGAACGCTCTGATATCATTAATAGAGATGGCTAGGATAAAACGGAGAACGAAGCGAGGACATTTAGCCGCGGTTATTACAAGCCTGTTGTTGATTCTGGGGTTGACACGGAGTTTATTTTTCTTCATCAATCCTTACGAGTCTGAACAATGCAACTTATTGCCCGCGTGCCCAGTTATGCTGACCCGGATACTGTTCGCTATCGCCCTGCCATGTATCACAGCTTCCTTCTCGTTGGTCCACCTGGCGTTTCTTCAAGTCATGAAACTCAAGTTGTATCCAGAGAAACTTCAAAGCACCAAATTTCTATCCAGTGTCATTGTGTTTCATTTCGGACTTGCGCTCTTCACAGAAGTTATGGTGTCACTATTCGCCGACATAACAACACTCAGCATCTTCTGCCAGTCATTCTCCATCGTGTTAAACTTTACTCTCGCAATTAGCTTCATATACAGCGGCACAAAAATTGTCACTTATGTCACTCGTAACCACACCCGCGTGACTCGCCTTGGGGAGACAAGCATGCGCGCAAGGAACAACAGCGAGAAAGGTTCGGGAAAATTAAGCATAAGAAACTATCGCCCGAACGTATCTAAACTTGTCAAAATAACCTACTTTACAGTGTTTCTGGGGTTTGCAAGCTGCGCGCTGCAGTTGTACTCGATAATCGGTGTGCATAACATGTACAAGGAGAAAGAAATGAAGCCCCCAAAGCCTTGGCCGTGGTTAATATTTCAATCGCTATATCGCGCTGTGGAGTTGGCCGCTGGTTGTACACTGGCTTATGTAGGCCCGCGGCAATTCAGCCGCAATAGTCACTCACTCATGCGCTGTTTTGACTCCTGTAGACAGCGGCGGAAAAGATCTGGATCTGAACTTTCGAATAACGCAGCGAGCAGTCAGAAACAATTGACTGGCGTTTGGCAAAATAGTGCTGCGTAGCTGCCCAACGAAATCAATTATAGAAAGCTGTTTAGAGGTTCAGTAAGAGGGGGAACACTCGACCAAGTTCACTCACATCAGTCACAATGCCACAGGCACTTGGAACTGAACTCCAGCTCATTTATAATGGTTCTCATTTTGAATCGTTGGGTAAAACACTTATGTGCGACCATTCAAACGAAAACTTTTGAGCAGTACAATCAATTGATGGTTTGTCAGAATAGTTTACAAAATGAACGTTCGACTTTTTTTTTGTCTCAATCTTGGCTGCTTGTTACTATTACTAAATGAAAAAGTGTTCATCTCTGACAGCCAGGGTTCTTTTCAACCAGAAATAAAATGTTACGTAATTTATCTATAAGAACGAAAAATCTTCGCATTGACGGGAACTTGCCCTTTGCTTTCGCATATCAGTTTTTGTAATAAAATACAACGTACAACTCCGTTTACAAAGAGTGGTATTAGGTTTGCTGATATCAATATATTATACATCAGAATTACAGTTTGAAAGAACATAATGATAAGTTGTCTGTATTCTTACAGGGCAAATAAAGATTTACTATAAATTAAATAAGAAAACCGGCTAGAACATTTTTTTTGGATTTCTACTGAGTATTTCAGCCGTGAAAATCAAACAACAGTTGCAATCTCGTTCCCAGGGTCTCTCATCTTCCCGCCCCCTGAAACGAGAGAAGAGGGGGCGGGAAGATGAGAGACCCTGGGAACGAAGTTGTTGCGGATGCAGACTCTATCAAAATGGGGGGGGGGGGCAGTGGAGTGAAATGTTCGAAATGTTTTGGCCCTTCAAGGGGAGGGGGGGGGGGAACATGTTCGAAATTTTCCTTGATATGACGGGGTGGTTTTCCGTGATTGCTTAGTTCTGGAATTCTTTCACCGTGTTGTGAATGCAATCTTTTAGTCACACTTTGCAACATTAATTAAGTACATGTCACAACTCTCGTAAAACGACACGAAATGACACGTTATTTTTCTTAGAGGTCATTATCCGCGGGAGTTCGCATTAAAGTGAGTCGTGCAAACCACTGACTCAAGTCATGCTTTCAATAGCCCATTTCCGAGTTGCTCTTAGCTTCCTTTTCATACCGAGGCCAAGTGCAAAACCATTCATATGGATATAAGCATGTGAAAGAAAACTCATTTTCATATGAATGGTTTTGCACTTGGCTTCGGTTTGAAAATGAGGATAAGTGCAATTCGGAAATGGGCATTTTCGCTCATCTATGACTTTGGATCGCGCTTATAGTCACGCAAACTATGACCAAGTCACGCTGAATCAGGCAGCTTCCCTGATAGTGTGCCACATTATGCACGGAAATCTTTGTAGCCAGGGTACGGAAATCTGTCAGTGACTTTCTGTCACATATCCAAGATGTCACGTTTTGAATAATCCAAATCGGACTCACGTCACGCACGTTTACGGCTTTGTGTCACGCTAAGTACACGTCAACCGTCCGACTACCAGAAGGACTTTATTTAGGGAAAGCCTTCCTTTCATGTCTTTTCACTATGATCTATACATCTGTTCCGCCAGTAAAGAGGGATAGTCAGCCTCCAGAAAATCCGCGGCATCGTCAGGTCGCCACCATAACGAGTCCTCGGCCATCCATGTCTCATCGTCATCAACTACGTCATGAAGGTGCTCATCATCATCATCATCATCATCATCATCATCGTCATCGGCATTAGCGTAACCATCAAAATCATCAAATTCGTCATCATCATCGTCTTCTTCCTCGCGATAGAATGCACCTATGAAAAAAAGAACACTGAATTTCATTGATATATCACCTCTACCCCTAGTTATTACTTTAAAGGGATACTTTCCTGCCGAAATAACGACATTATGCTTTCTTGATTTCCATTTTATATCTCCAATTGCCACCTAATATACAACTTAATTGGATAAAAAGATTATATAGAGCAAAACAGAAGCAGCAGTTTGGAGATAAAGTGCAGGATTGCAAGGATGGAAGTGGATTACAGTTCGTCAAATTTGATTTCGTAACAGGCGGTCAAGAAATCAAAATTGCCATTCTTGTGGAATTTTCACTCTTTTAGCCGTCATTCTGTCTCTTTAGTTAATATTTCTTTACTGTCATCATTTCTAGCGATTTTTTCTTGCTATTTCAAAACAGTAAAGCAAGCTCCGGGCCATAATCCCCACAACCTGACACAGGCTCCCATTTTGGCCTTGTGGTTAGAGCAACGGTGATCTGATCCGGATGTTGTGGGTTCAAAACTCACCTGGTTCAAAAATCTTCTTTGTACCCCTAGCAACCCATAGGGGCCCTCATAGGGCAGATTGCTCAATTCAGTTATGCAAATTCTAAACACTAAATAAACCTTCCACATGTTACGAGTGCTACACGGCTGACACACATTGAATTGAATTTGGTCACTTTGAGACTGTTTGAGACTGAGGACTGCCTGTGTGGATACTATAAACTTACCACTACCATAAGATGGGACGCAGTCAGTCCTATCACTAATGGAGAAATCGTCATGAAGCAGGTGACACTGGCTTAACGTCTGCTGAACTCGAAATATTTCTTCATCATCAATAGCTGTTCCTGCAGGGTCAATCGACAGTTATTTATTGGAGAGAGGGTAAATAACTGGGGATATCAACCTTACTTGGCGAGGTAATCATTCGTTGCTATCCAACGACACTAACGAGTGAACCATTAAATTTCTGAGGGGATAGTTGGGTGATCTTGTCTGTCTTGTCTGTGCTCGACTATTTTTCCTTTAGCTGTGTCCCTGCAAACTGGGAACATTTGATCAATTCAAGTTCAAGAGGTATTCGTAATTTGACTACGTGATGGATTTCTAAAGTTGGCGTTTGGAGTGGTTTTCATTTGAGTGTCAAAGTAATTTCGTAAATGCTTTGATTTTGCATCAGAGCAGTTTTCAATTGAGTGTGGTAAAACCAAAACCAAAGTAATTACTCTGACCAATCACAGCAGTCGTAAACAACCCAATGAACCAATCAGAGCTCGAAGTAATTACATGTCGGCGGCGCCAAGCGCGGGAAAACGCGTTCGAGCAAATCACGATTGGTTTCGGTTTTACTTCTGATTGGTCGAGAAAGTGGCGCGAGATTTATTAGCCAATCACAAAGCGTAGCAATGAAAAATCAAAGCAACTGTGTAATTACTTTCGACACTCAATTGAAAACTGCTCTAATACGCTTTGTGATTGGCTAAAGTATCTTGTGCCACTTTCTCAACCAATCAGAAGTCAAACCAAACCAATTGTGACTTGCTCGCACGCGTGTTCCCGCGATTGGT
Source organism: Cladopsammia gracilis (assembly GCA_022457155.1). Classification (NCBI taxonomy): domain Eukaryota; kingdom Metazoa; phylum Cnidaria; class Anthozoa; order Scleractinia; family Dendrophylliidae; genus Cladopsammia; species Cladopsammia gracilis. Next base: position 604,325 of record JAJGOT010000311.1, on the reverse strand, counting down.
TCATTGGATTGACTTCGGCTGTTGTGATTGGCCAGAGTCATTACTTGGGTTTTGGTTTTACGACACTTGACTGAAGACCGCTCTAATTAACAAAGGGATAATAGGGACCTTTAGTAACCGACAGCAGCACACAAAACAACATCTTAAAACTTACAGTCATGTGTGCTCACTTCCTTATGTAAACACAAACAATCAAAGGGCTCTAAGAGCTATCTCGTGAATACGAAACAAAGGTTAAGTCCACAGATCGGTTTTAATTTTCCACATTGAGTTTGAAGTCAAAGAATAGGCCATTTCCGAGTTGCCTTTAGCCTCTCTATCAAAGCGAGGCTAGGTGCGAAACCTTTCATATGAAAACGAGTTTTCATTCACATGCATACACCCCTTTCATAATGGTAGCCGATTTATTTATTCTTTTGTACATATGTTAATTAGCCTTTCTGGCCTCACTGGCGTGTGCAAAATTCAAAAGAATTTTTACTCTAAACCGAGGCCAGTGAGGCTAATTAACATACATATAAAAGAATAAATAAATCGGCCGCCATTATGAAAGTGGTGTACGTTACATAAATGCATTGTGTGAAGCGAGGCTGTCTAGACATCTGAATGACGTTATTACACTAGGGATTTAAAAAAGTGTACTACAGCAATCATCTTTCAACGCGTAATACACTGGGGAATTAAAAAAGTTTACTACAGCAATCATCCTTCAACGCCTAATACACTGGGGAATTAAAAAGGGTTAAGGATGATGGAACGAGTGAACATTTGCATATCTCGTTCAATGCTTCGCGTATTCACAAGATAATAAACCGGGTTAACACTCGTTAACATCTCTCAAACGGACCTTGGACACCTTATGAGGTTTTACACAACGTAGTATTTTTTATCGTTATACCGTAGTACTGACGTACACGAGAACAGAACCCCATTTTATTGGGCAGAGAACTGAGAGAACAAAGATCCGGTTAAGCAAAGAGTAGCGTTTTGATGTTTAGCATTGAGCACTGATTTGAAAACGGTTAGCTTTCATTTATTGTTATGGGTAACTCTATAAATATGTTAAAAATTACATCTCCCGGCAGCTAATCCACGTTGGTATAGTGGATAAGGATATTAGTTCTGAAGCAAACGACTCGGGTTCGAGGCATACACTTAACTGATCTTTTTTTCTAATTTTACTCTAAGTATGAAATAGGTTTTACTTCATGTAACTTAAAGTGAAAAGGAATGGTCCGTTTGAGAGATGTTAGCGAGTGTTAACCAATAAACCGAGTCTTTCCCTCAAGTTTAGGCCCCAGTCCCTACCTCCAAGAGTGCAGGTCAAAATAGGTCGATCCTCTGATATACAGTACAGGGTTAACAGTTCAAGAGAGCCATTTGTAATGCTAGAACAGCCGCTGACGTCCAGGACCGTCAAATCACGGCAGTGTTTTAATAGACTCTCGATTGCTGTGAAAATGGTGAGAGAACGACTTGTCAATGTTAAATTATTACCATTATTATTAAAACTTTATTTCAACACGGAAATTCTTTATCACTAGTAAAAAAGTGCTCTCCCAAGGAGCCGTGCACTTACATAGTAAATAATTATAATAATACGCAAATCATTATAGCATTTGGAACTAATTAACAATCATAAAATCATCTAATTAAGGTATAAAATGATTTAAATAAGTAAACTATCTAAGCTATCTAAGGGCCTGGTCGCACTACAGTCTAAAATCGAGGAAAACAAAAGAAACCGCTCCGGTGGGAAACTCTTTTTGTGGAATGTTTTTGTTTTTATGTCATTTTGCACTGGCTAATTTTTGTTTTTGACTGTAGTGCGACCAGGCCCTAATTAATAAAATACAAAAAATTATTTTGATCAGTGGCCTGCTGAGCCTCGACCGACAGACTATTCCATAAGACAGAACCCTTATACCAAAAACTCTTCTTAAAAGAGTCAGTGTATGGTCTGGGGACGAAGGGATTGTATTTCGAGCCCCGCAGATTATGTCTGCATTTTTACTGTACCGGAGTCAAACCTCAGTCAGGCAATGCGCTTCTAAGTATCATCATGAAAGCTATTGAGCAGTACTCTGTTGTGGTGCTGCTTCTTATGCTGTACAAGGTGGTTTCGGCTGCCATGCCCGCGAGGAAACGTCGCATTCTTCGGATTTGGATCGATCGCAGGTATCTTCAATACTAACGTGCTTTACACGAGTTTAAGCTTATTTGCGACTCGCCGACATCATCTGATGTTTACACTCTCGTTTTTTCATGGGAACATGGATCGCTGCTTCCCGTAACCGAAGCTTTCCCCAACACGAGTAACGTTTTAACGCACTGGCGAGACAGGTTTGCCAAACGATCGGCTGACTACGCGTGCACCGCGTGCAGCAGCGATTCTTGCACTCATCCGTCATATTTCCTTGCGCATCGTAACTGGGATTTAAGGTATCAAAGCACACAACTCTTTATCCTTACATTTATCAGTAAGTCCAGTGCAAGCACGAGCCACCACCTTCTCCAGGGACCCATTAGCAGATAGCGGCACCAGGCCCTCATCGGTGATCTGAGAAAAAAACGATGGTTATTACATACCGTTGACGAGTCTGGCTGGAGAACTCATTACGTTACTTCTTTTTGGAGGAATGTAAAGGCCAGTATAACTACATTTCACAGGAAGGCCAGTTCATAATCTTTCTCCCCCTCAATCTCACGAGCTAATTCAGCAGTAAACGTTTCACGAAGAAAAATAAAGAGTAACTTCACAATTCATCCGTCCCTACTCGCACCTCACACCACGTGATTTCTTATGCATTAAGTCATGTAGTAAGTGGCTAGCAAAGGAGTAAAATATCTCAGGGTCTACCCAAAACGAGATGGAGAGATAAAATAACCACAATTGTTGACACAGAAAAAAATTGATTTGGCCCGCACAATGTCTCAGGAGGTAACAATTACGAATGGATGTGTTTACATTACAGGATACATACCTTATCTAGGTAACTGATAACAAGAGATGACAGTTGATAACACGACACTAAACAGTGTAATCCTGCATCTGTTATTCCCTCTTGACAGGAGTCCAGGTTGAGAGAGCTGTAAAGAAAAGTCGATAATCTGTTACCCCGGGGTTTTTCATTGATTGACTTAAAATCCATGTAACTTTATTTGGTTAGTCACCAAGTTCAAATGAAAAGGAGACTTCGAAGCAATAACACGAGGCTGGTATCAAGCGCGGGAAAACACACGTAGGCCATGGCGATCCATCGAGTACAAAACGGAGCATAATTAAAGGCTTCTACGAGCCAACTCGTGAATACGAAACAAACTTCGAACCCTCTCCTCTCCTACGCGTTTTGCTCCACCGACCCCTCCCCCCCCCCCCCCTCCGTCTCCCACCCTCTGCATCCAACTCCCCACCCTCCCCTCCCTCCAATGCTGGCCCCATAGCTAAGGTAGGTGACCATTACCTATCGCATTTGGAATGGGCAAAATATACGCGTAAGCCTTATGCACTGGTCAGCAGAAATACCAAGAAAAGTTTACAGTCGATAGATGGAAGAAAGGAAGGAAGGAAGGAAAGGAGGGAGGGAGGGAGGGAGGGAGGGAAGGAAGGAAGGAAGGAAGGAAGGAAGGAAGGAAGGAAGGAAGGAAGGAAGGAAGGAGGGGAGCCTTGTCTTTTAAAGTTTCAAGTTGTGCCTTTGAAGATGATGCAAAGTACAGTGAGAAGCAGCAAACTTACGATAAATGAATACAATTCCTTCCAATCCTATACAATACTTCATCATTGACCATGGCATTCTTGGACAGATCCAACGTTTTCTAAACGGATCACAAGATTAGTAGGTTTTCAGTTAAATACATCAACATTTGAATGTTCCTTGACTTCCAATTAACGCTCAAACAGCCTGTGTAACAAGCGCTTTTGTGGTGGGCAAGCATGAAGTGCGGAGCACGACTTGTCTTCCATGCACGCACATCGGCAATCTCCACGCTCATGTACCGCAAAATGCTAGCCTTCAACAGAGGTTGCTCACAGGCTACAAAACTGCCTGCAATACAGGTTATCACTCAGAAATACAGTGGTGCAGTGGCTAGCTTGTCGAACTTTGGACTCACAGTTGAGTGGTATGAAACTACAGTGGAGGTCATAAGTAGTAGGGAAACTTGTGAAAAATGACAAAAAAAAATCACCAAATAACAATGCAATGCTACTATAGTTATTTTTCGGGCCGCAATTTGCAACATTGCTTGAGGGAAAGGAAGGGGGGTGGGGGGGGGGGGGTAGAGAGAAATTAAAATAAGGGGTTAGTTTCTGAGAAACTGCGGTGCTGTTTCAGTCATTAGCCTTCGTTCACGTCAAACATCAGATTTTGTATTTCTTTACAGTGGCCAATTTATCCTATCAACTGAGTTGAGAAAACCAAATTTCAATGTGGAAGGAGTTGTCTTGTCTCATGTAATATTAAGAAAGGGAGAATCAAATGAACCCAAAAGCATATTCACGATATCGAAGGAGTTCAGCGGAGAGCTGCCAGATTCATAAAAAACTGCTATGTGCGGGAACCCGGAACAGTTACAAACCTTTTAAACGATCTCAACTGGCATTCTTTAGAACTGCGTCGAAAAATTGCACGGCTTACCAATATGTACAAAATAGTGAACGGTTATAGCGTGGTTGATATTCCTGAGTACATTGTGCGCCCCACCCGTGTTACACGTTCTTTTCATCACAATCGTTTTATTAACATTGGTAGTCATAGCAACACTTATAAATACAACTTCCTTACAAGAACTTTGAAAGAATGGAACGTTTTACCCTCTTCCATCATTAACCAGCCGAGCGTGGCCGCTTTTAAAACGTTACTTTCTGATTATTTTTCTTCCAATCACTGAACTTGTACTTTTTTTTTTATTTATTTTAATTTTTTACTTATTTATTTATTTTTTTTTGTTCATATTTATATTCAGAGTGATGGGAAACCTTTGTGAATTATAGTATTAGATTAGATAGATTTCTCGTTTGTGTACTTGCATCTGAGGGTTTTTTCTCTGGGTACTCCAGTTTTTCCATCCATTTCGACCTGGAATTTTAGAGGGCCACCCTAATTAACCAAGAGTTAGCTTGGTGCCACCCTCTTTAAAAATTTTTAGTTAATTTTTTTGTGTCTATTTTGAACGCAAAAAAATTCTTTTACTTACCAGCAATGACAAATTTTCAATGCCCCGTAACCCTTGGACGGTCACTGGTAAATAACAACAGAAAATCACTCAATAAGGTGTAACTTTTTCGCAGATTAAATCTCCTCCTCAACCAAAAATTAAAATAAATAACACTTGGACTTTCTGCTATCACAAAGAAAACAAGAATGATGTAATTTACCATTGTGTCCTGCCTGTGAAAATATCAATGATTCAATCATACAACAGTGCTGTAACAAGAATCACACAGTAAAACGTCAGCCAATCAAGTAATGGCATTTGAATAATGTCACGTCAATGTTTAAAGGGCCTTCGTCAACTTATTTTTGACTTTGTAACGCAGGGTTCATACTCTTTTCGGATTTTGAAATTCCATGACTTCCCATGACCCTTTCAAATTTTTCATGACCAAGGGTTCAACAGTTGATTTCAATATTTCATTTTTTACTTTTCATCTTGCCTTATTATTCCCACCAATGTATGCTGCCTTAGTGATTTTGTGCCATGAACATAATTTTCCATGACTTTCCATGACCCACACTTAAATTCCATGACTTTCCAGGCCTGGAAATTAAATTCTACAATTCCATGACTTTCCAGGTTTTCCATGACCGTATGAACCCTGTAATGCCTGTGTACATCAATGCGACAGTGAATGAAAATGTTATCGTGAACCCTGGATTTGTTACAAACTTCAGGCATTTGTATCAATAGTACAATATCCTGTGCAGCAGATGCCAGTATATTTACTGGGCAAAGTTTTGAGGACGAGTGTGTAAGGGGCACATGCAAAAGGGGCACATGCAAAAGGGACAGGTGCCCCCTCTCCCTTTTGCGTGTGTCCTTCACCCACATCCTTGAGTTACAAAGTTACAAGGAAGACAAATCAGTAGTTGTGTTCATGGCTTTTTGTTCTTGACCACTTCATAATTATGTGAACAGTAGGGGTGTAACGATTCATATTCCTTGCGATTCGATTCAATTTCGATTATTGCCTTTCGATTTCGAATATTTCGATTCGATTATGCAAATGTGTCTTGCAGATAGTTTTAGACTTATCTGTTGTACCGCCTTTAGCCGGAAAACCATAATATTTCCACACAGCTGATCAGGCAGGCAGAATCACAATTGCTTGGTCATTCGTCACCATGTTTGAGAACGTGACAATGAGCGTGACAATGAGCGTGACAATGAGTGCACATGGTTTGCCTTATTTGAAAATTCTCAAGGGGTGGTATAAAGGCAGCAATTTTACCAGGCAACACAAAATGGCGCGCGAACTGCAAACGCCTTTGCTCGTCAATCAAAAACGCAGATTTTAAAGAGTTCTGAATTCTGATTTCACGGTATAATAACTCATTGAGGGTACCCTGGAAAAGGTATGCAAAAATCGAACCAAAATCGAAACGTGTAAGCAAAGAATCGTGAATCGAACCGAATGGCCATAATCGCAATTAATCGAGAATTTGATTAATCGTTACACCACTAATGAACAGAATACAGCTCCATAGCATGGCCATAACATACCTGTGTAAGTTGTAGTATGCCCTCATCTGTGAGCATTATACACCCTGAGATGTTGATGGTTTTCAAATTCTTACATTTATCACCAAGATAACCCATTCCTTTATCTGTCAACTGAAGCACATCAAACAAGACAATGTAAGAAAATACTGTAGATGTTGAAAAAAAAATGTAACAAAAAAAAAGATGGTGAATTTTGAGCTTGGAAAGAAATGACTGGATGAAAGTGATCACATGTTATGTGCATGAGGACAAAGAAATAATTAGAGTCACGAATGTCTTCTGATAACCGGTCAGATGCTCAATCCATGGAGTGAATGAGGACTCACTGAGAGCTGAGGCATTTTACAGTTAACTCCAGCCTTGCGGACACCTCATTTTAAGGGCACCCTGTTATTACGGACAGAAGTTCAAGTACTGATGAATAATATTTACTGGATGTGACTCCTGATACATGGATTCTCTCTATTATGGACACCAAATTGTGGTCCCAAAGGTGTCCGCTACAGCAAGAGTTGACTGTACTAGGTTGTTGTTTTTTCATGGGAATTAAAATTACGTAACAATAAACAGATGGTACAGTTCACCTGAGTACATTCCTTCAGATGCAAATTCTCGCATGTTGGTGGCAGCATAAAGAAACACTAAGAAGTGAACAAATTAAAATTAAGTTAATGGTTCAGCCAGCTTGGCAGTTATTGTTAAAGTGTATATGACAGTGATTTTTTTTATTTGCTTGATCGAATCTACATGATGTCCTGATAAGAAAATGGAAAAAACATTTTCGATATCGATTTTCCTTCTCTGCATTTTAGCTGTCTAAACATGTGAAATTTCACTTCCGGTGTGTTACAAAACCGCGCAAGAAGAAAGACTGGAAATAGTCTGCTGTGATGTCAATACGGGAATGCCAGTGTCGCGGTTTCTCCGTTCCTCTGTTTTTTGGTGCGTGTTGCTACAACCATAGACAACACACCTTGATAGAACCATGTTTCTTCCTCAGGGCACACCAAAAAATGTGAGGAACCAAGAAACCTCAACACCGGCATTCCCATATTGACGTTACAGCGGACTTTTCCAGTCTTTCTTCTTGCGCGGTTTTGTAACACACCGGAAGTGAAATTTCACATGTTTAAACGGCTAAAACATGGAGAAGGAAAATCGATATCGAAAATGTTTTTTCCATTTTCTTATCAGGACATCATGTAGATTCGATCAAACAAATAAAAAAATCACTGTCATATACACTTTAAGGATAATCAGAATAATACAGTTTGAATCTAGTTAATGTGATGATGATGATGATGATGATGACAGTGAACTAAAAATAATGATGATGATGATGATGATGATGATGAAAATGGTAATGAAAATGATGATGATGATGAAAATGATGCTGATGCTGAGAATGATGATGATGCTGATGCTGAAAATGATGATGCTGATGCTGATGATGAAAATGATGACGATGCTGATGCTGATGATGAAAGTGATGATGCTGATGCTGATGCTGATGATGAAAATGATGATGATGCTGATGCTGATGATGAAAATGATGATGCTGCTGATGCCGATGATGATCAAAACAATAGGAAATGCAGGTCATGCATGGTAATATTTTTATTTCATAAAATAGTTAGAGTCATAGTTAAAGAAGATGTTTTAAAATTTACATTTGGTAAATCAAGCCAGCATAAGTTTAAGTTCTTAATAGTAAAAAAATGAAACATTCATACCTGGCCTCTAAGACTTTTGTTCCCTTCTAAATTGATGTGACTAAGTTTCTTGCAATTCTTAAAAAGCCACCAGAGCCTAAAAATGTAAACACCATGTGTTATTAACAACTACTTCCAATCCTTGAGTGATCAACACCTAGCTAATACTATCAATAACTTGTCAAGCAGAGAGTATTAAGAATAATATTTTCTTGGTTTACAACACAACTCTTCAGTCTTGGAACTAATATTTATTATCAAGAGAAAGGTTTGTTAATGAGAAAGGAGTATTAAAATTTTGCACTTGGAACTGAAAGGATTAAACAGTTAAGTACTTAAATGAGAATTTATGAGACTTACGCCTTTTCGCCTACTCTGTAACACTTCTGAAGGGTAATTTTCTGTAAAAGAGTAATAGCTTAATCTGACTATACAACAAATATCTAATTAAAAGTCATTTTGCTACATATTATCAGCACTGTCATTAAGTTTTGAAAAAGCTGGTTACACAAGAGAAAATAGTGGTCATAACAGCCTCCCATGGTTATTGTTTCACACAGTGCATATTTATGCCATGCTAAGATGTTTTGGTCGTTTTAATCTGTTTAATTCTTTGACTTCAAAAAAAAGGTAAAGTCGCACTCGGGCCAAGATGGCCCACACGGCCGGAGCTTAACCCGGTTTCCGTAGCATGAAGCAACTAGGAATATTGCTACTCCCCCCTGGATGGGATGCTAGTCCATCGCAGGGTTAACCCCAGCTTTTTTTGTCGCCGGTACCCATTTATACACCTGGGTGGAGAGAGACAGTGTGGAGTAAAGTTTCTTGTCTAAGGAAACAACACGACGGCAGAGACCAGGCTTCGAACCACCGACCTTCAGGTTGAAAGTCCGACGCGCTAACCACTAAACCACCGTGCCGCCCACTTTGACTTCAAACTCAGTATTAAAGGAAAATTAAAACCGATCTGTAGACTTAACCTTATGTTGTTTCGTATTCACGAGCTGGATCTAAGAGCCCTCTGATTTTCAAACTATACACCCCTTTCATAATGGTGGCCGATTTATTTATTCTTTTATATGTATGTTAATTAGCCTTTCTGGCCTTGCTGGCGTGTGTAAAATTCAAAAGAATTTTTACTCTAAACTGAGGCCAGTGAGCTAATTAACATACATATAAAATAACAAATAAATTGGCTGCCATTTTGAAAGTGGTGCATGACTTTAATGGTATACTCCTATAAACAGTAAAAACTATACTAGGAGGCCTAAAATAAGGAATACAAATTCAAAATTAATTTACATTAAGAAAAATAAAAAGTAACTAATCTAATCTAACTAAATGACAGTAGATAAATAAAAAGATAACTACATACATGCATAAATAAGTGGTAATTATACCACAAATCTAATAGTTGGGATAATTTTAGACTTAAAAATAATGATGCTCTGGAGTGGCAATTCTTGAGATGACTCACCAGTCATCTTCACTGCGATTGCCGACCACAATAACCAGTTGTTGGCTACTAACAACAACACTCATAATGTAGTTAGCATTATACCCTGCGAGCAGAGCCTCTTTTGATCCTCCTAGAACAATCAGGAGGATTGAAAGAGGCTCTGCTCACAGGGTATTAGCATTGCAGCAGATAAATCATTTATTTGGTGTTGAATCATTGTACCTCCAGATGTGAACAGCTTTTAGACAAAGCTTTTAATGATGATGTATTGACATCAACTCTACTGATGTTAAGTTCCTTCAGTGACTTACATTGCTTAGCTGTTGGGAACAATAAATAAATTAAATAAATTGACTATTACCAACAAACTTTACATGAATCTTTATGCACAAATAACACTGTTTCTTAGCAATGCGTACTAGCAAACTTTAGAGGAAAAGCACATAAAATTAATGTAAAATGTAGAATTTGCAGCTAGAATGAAAATTTGTAACATTTATAAATCTTGCTAGTATGAAATGTGCAATAATCACAATAGTTGTAGAGTTAACAACAACAACAACAACAACAACAACCTTTATTAAATTTTGTACTCTTGCCTTAATTGTTGAGTTCATTTGAGTTCATCTTCACAGTACACTTAAAACTGGGGAGAGTGCAAAAACTGCTCTGGGGGTGGGTGAAAGTGAAGATGGCGTAGGGTGGGACCATGGGGGCACCCATCCCCTGGGCAGTTTTTGTACTCTTCCCAGTTTTTAGTGCTGTGACTTTCAAGATGGTGGCTAAACAAACTGAAGGATTGATCTTGATGAACACCTGGGAAAATTGTGAACAGTCTATAGGAGAAGTCAATCCTGGACAAAATAAATTGCTTACCAATACAAAGAACTGCAAACTCAGTCAAGAAGTGCGGCGAGAGAGATAAATCCAAGGACGTAAGGTTCTGACACCCTCGTCTTAAAATGGACCACAGAACTTCATCACTTAGACCTAAAATGCATAATTAAGACTAGCTGTTAAATTAAACAAGACTGATATCAGACCTGGTGTTTGGATGGATTGCTGATCCAGCATGGGCATTAAAATATGAACAGAACATTTTTTCTGTGCCTTTTTCTTAGGGAGTATTGTATGTTACTGGTCAAATATCAGTTGTTAGTTCCTGGAAACTTGAACAACTCAATTTGATCCTTGATCTTTGAAACTCTGACTAACAATTAGAGTTGAGGATTTTAAGTTAAGTGCTTTGAGTTTTGAGTCAAGTAATTCAAGTTTCGATAATATACGGTTTTGAGTTTTAAATTTCGAGATGAGAAAAAAAAAGCTTAACAGTCCATTAATTTTTCACCAGGCTGTAATGGATCAAAGAGACTTCTTATCATTTTTATGAAAGCCCTTGGCAATGGACACTATTAATAGTACCTCCAAGTGTAGTACTTGTGTGCCACTCCTGGAGTGTGTTTCAATACTCTAATGACATGTTGGGCTTGATGACTGGCAGATCTGAATGGCTATTTGCAAAGGCAAGCCACAGGCAGGCTATACAATAGCAATATCCATACTGATCGGACAGGCAAAACCTTTTTTCCACTTTCACCCATTCCCACTATCTCACAGATTCCATTTTATCCTTGTTTCTACACTTCTCTTCAGGGTTCCTGGTCAACCCCTCTCCTCCCTCACTTTCTGAACTTCACAGTAAGTTCTATATTTACCTCCAACCCCTTTGAATGAAGTAAATGCTCCTTGGAAGTCAAGATGGGTCGTATGATGCCATGACTTAATAGCCAGCAGTCTCCACCTTCGGCAAACTAAAATACAAAGGACATGGTTTTTTTTTCAAGTATCATTTTTTTTATTGAATTGAAGAAATATAGTTATTGTTACAAGGCAAAAAATAATACAACTTGGCAAATAAAATTGTATGTAATACAATAAATTATTATTTTTATAAGTTAATTTTATTTTATAAGTTAAGTTAATTTTATGTGTCAAGTTATTTGGCTGTGTGACCGCGTGATTCGGTTCCAGTCAAAGCCCACATTACACCCTTGCTCACCACAGTTCTAGTAGCTCAGTGGTAGAGCATCCGACTAGATCACGGAGGATCATGGATTCGAATCCCATCTGGAACTCGAAAATTTTTCTGAGTTGGGATGCTGTTTTCATTCATGTTTCATTTCTTAAAGACTAATTTTATTTTATAAGTTAATTACAGTGAAACCTGTATTAAGGTGGCTGAATGCAGTTTCACTGTACCTATGCGTCATTCATTGTCATTTTAAAACTATACTAACGTCTGGGTGCCGAAAATTGGTGAGGCATACGATTAAGCAACATGCTATATATTTTGATGTTTTTGTTGAGCTTTTAGGGTGTTGCCATGGCAACACGGTGGATTGTAAATCAGCCTGCAATATTTGGTTTCGTTTATTTTCAGAAAATCTAGTCGTTAGATTTTGTCCATCATTTGTCTCCAGTTAACTCGTAAAAATATTCGCACGTTAACTGGTCTCAGTTAACAGAGGGATCTTCCATAATTTGTGGTTTAATATGTTTGGGTTTTGTAAAAATCTCCTCTGTTAGATTTCAAATTTCTGATGGCAGGTGAGTTTGGCATATTTGGTACTATTGTTGTGCAAAATTTCGTTGAATTCTAACGAGTGGTTCCATAGAAATCAGCACATTTCTGAGTAAAGTCACTAAAATATCCAGTCACAATTTTTTGGTCAACTGCGCATGCATTGCATTTGACTGGGTTCTCGATCCAAAGACAAAAACAAACAAAAAGTTCTATAAATTATCTATTGATTCAACAAACACTTTTACGAACAACAAATTGTTTGATTTTAAGACGAAAAACAACACTTCCATGATCCACGCTGAGCAAAATAAAATGATCGCTGAATAGGCGCCACGTTTGTTTTTCTCAAAACTCTGCACATGCTCACCACGTAAGCAGCTGAAATTGAAGAGCATGTGCAAACTGTGTTCAGCGGACACCCTCAGGACCCTCTCTAGTGTCCACTTAATAGAGGGGCCCGCTGAATACAGGTTCATTTTACAGTAAATATGGTAAGAAAATTTAGGGACCCAAGCAGCTGGTGTCCGCTTAATAGAGGGTGTCTGTTTAATATGAGGTCCGCTTAATACAGGTTTTACTGTATTACTAAATTAATAGTTTACAGAAAAATAAAATTTAAAAAAAATATGTTAAAAAGTGAGTGCACCCAGCAATTTCAAAAACCAGTCAGGGATAGCAAAAATGAGGAGAAACTGATGGGTTGATGATAGAAGGCAGTTTTAAAGAAGGTTTCCATTTAGCCAATTCCAAAACATTTCCTTTAGATTCTGTTTCGTATCTAGCTTTTAGTTGTTCCCTGTAACCATCCAAGGTCAAATTTGCTGCTCCAAATAAAATATCTCGCTTGCAGGGAACAGTAATTAACTTGAACTTTTAGCATTAATTCTCCAATTCTGCAATTTTTGAGAACATTCAAGACATCACCGTGCCCATAAATCAGTGCATGCACTTGTGTTCATACAATTCCCTACACTTATTATAAATGAGATCTCAGATACAACCTGCAGCCAAATATTTATAAAGCAAACCCATTTTGAAAAACAAAACTCACTCCTGCCAAATATAACTCCTTTAACAAACAATAGAGCTGCCTAAAAATACCCCCCCCCCCCCCCAATGTCATAATACCATGTTTTGAGATTGCTGAAATTAGGACTTACAGTACTTGTAAGGATGGGTTTACGGAATCACATTTTACCCACCTCTTTCAACTCTGATCCTGTCCTTTGCGCTTAGATATGAGAAAATGTGAAGCATGGTGTACTCATTAAGATGAAAAATAGGTGGCCTATGGAAAGTCATAAGAGATCATTGAAATATTACCACTCAATAATGTTGATAAATTTTTGTTAACATTGCCTTCAAATGTTGGTTGTCTCTCTTAACCCTTTCACTCTCAGAGTCAACAATAAAGACATGTAGATCAGAGTGCATGTAGTTCTAACTTTTAATCTGCCAACGAAATCCTATGGTGTGACCATTTAAATGAAACCTCTTCAGCAGTACTTTTGCATGGTACCATTTGTTCTAACTTTTGAGTCTGTGGACGAAATCCTATGGTGTGACCATTTAAATGAAACCTCTTCAGCAGTACTTTTGTATGATAACATTTGTTTTTCAATATTTTACAAAATGAAATTTGAGATTTTTCTTGAATTTTGATATCTGGCACTCTTGGGGGTAAAAGGGTCAAACTAACAGCTAATCATAGAACCAACAACTACACAGTGTAATTTATTGGATAGTACTTCCTACTACTACTCACCATTTTGGAGCAGAAATACAACCTTGTAAAAAATATGTAAGCTACACAAAGCCTTCCTTGACAAGGAGGGACAGATACCCCAGGACCTCCTAGCTTCCGGGATAGGATGGATGACAATAACATCACAAAGTATCCCAGCATTTTATTAGGTTTCCCTGCCTAATAGTTACATTTACTGACACCCTTTTATACACCTAGGCAGAGAAGGCTATTAACGCAGCTATATATATCTTGTGGTTCAATTTTATCCTTGGTTCAAATTTTATTTTCCTTTGTTTAAAACTCATTATCATACATTACCATAGCCAAAAACAAAGCAAAATAAAATTGAACCACAACATATATTTTAACTTAATATTTGTACCCACCAAATTGCACTGAGAATTATAATTTTTATACACATTTTGGATGGAGAAGGGGCCAACAGTTTACTACATTTTTTTACGTCGACAACAGAAAGATTCAGTGTCAAACCTATTCTTTATACATACATGGATTTAATAACATCACTAGCATCATCATCTTCCATTGCAACATCCTCAGTTCCCTTGTTGTTGCCACCATTTTCAGTAAAACATTCCAAAGCCTCCTAACAATATAACGTCAGAGATAATTACAGGCATTATTATAAAATTGTTTTTTTTGGGACAATATTAAAAGTTGATGTCAATCAAGATTTTAAATTCTCCCTTCTCTTGTTTTACATATCACTCTCATAATATCTTTTCAAAATGGGAGAGGGTAGTGCGATTGTTTAATGCAATTGCAGCCTGGTGAAAGCTTCATTACAAGAATTGAACTAAAGTTACGTAATGTTAATATCTATTTATCTTCTATATAATTATTGTTTCAACAACAAATTATCGGTTGTGATTGGATGTAATTGGAATGTAGTCAGGTGTGCATCCATTTAGCTGTAACTGGCTACCTACACTGCATGAACTTCAATCAAGTGCACTTAAAAGGATTCCTTTTGCTGTTCCTTACTGGTTTTAAAACAGATAAAAAATATCACTGAGTTTTTGAATAGAAAAAATATCTACAAACATGTGTAGACTTTGCTGTAAACTTTTTAACCTAGAATTTTGTTATCGAATGATTATTAGTAATGATATTGGACTTCCCACCATATATTCTGGTGAAAAGCAATACTCCTATTTGCTCCAAGCTACAGCTCAGCCTGAACTAAACTTCAGCCGCATGGGCGATGTGTGGCTCATGTAGAAAACATTGAAAGAAATTGAGGTCTATAGTTGCCATACAATACAGAGAAGAACCCCTACTCTTGGTTCTCATGACTTCCTTGTTATGCAGGGCCCCTATATTGATACCTGCAGCCTTGTGCTGGAAGAGGGGGGCATAAGGGGGTTCCGAAAACCGCAAAACCGCACAGAAATAAAAAGCAAAACCGCGCAGAATAAACGTCAAAACCGCAATACCGCATCGAAATTCATCAAACTACATGAAAACATCAAACCGCATAGTTTTGTAAAACTGCAATACCGCGGTTAAAATTAAAATTACCGCAAAACCGCATAAAAAATAATGCAAAACCGCATCACCGCAAACCCTTACGCCCCCCTCCTGAAAGGGCCACCTTGCTTAAATAAAGATGACTTGACTTGACTCCTGTCTTTTTGTCGTTTTGCTTTTCCCAAATATTATGCAACACAACATTTTTCTTCTTTTTCTCTTACTTTCCATTATCTCATAAAACCAATCCCTCTCCTTATGATGATCAATCTTGTAAGCAAAGTGTCATTTACCTAAGTGATAGTAAGATTAGCTTACCTCTATAGTGGGTTCTTGACAAAACCCTTTTACTCCTGTAATTAAATGTCACAAAAAATAATAGCGATTATTGAGAATAGTACAAGAATGTAAGACCAGTATGGAACAGGTTACATAATCGGTGATGTTATTGTACACTAGAAATGTTCATCCAGTCACACAAGAGAGAAAAACAGAGATATATACATGTAGATTGATGGGATAGCCAATAAACATTTGAAATACCTCTTCTTTTTCTCTCTGCAGAACAAACGTTCATGACTCTAAAGTTTATTGGAGAAAGCAAATTCACACATGATCAGTGAAGAATTATGACTTGTAGAAAATACAATGTAGATCAGTGGCAGACCCGAGGTCCCCCAGTTAATCTTTCCGAAAAAATAAGGCCTGTGCATTGCTCCTACCTCATAGCTTTTATGAGGCTAACAAACTGACAATTTAATAGAGGTTTTTTTTTCCTACCTTCCTTCCAGAGTTCTTTCTTCATCTGAAGAGTCCTTGGCTTTATTCGCTTCCCACTCATTACTGAATGTCACAAATCCAAAGCTACCAATAAAAATACATTTAAGACATTTTATGTTTGGTTGAAAACACTGGAATTAGCACAAATATTATAACAGGAGCCTAAATTGATCAGGAGTCTTCATCTTCCCCCGGGGGGGGGTACTCCCTATAATGGGCTATACAGGGATGCTCCGCCCGAAAGGGGTACCTTTTTGAGGCTGGAGGTATATGAAAGGGTAGGGATTTCACGGGTTGATGTATATGAAAGGGTAGGGATTTCACGAAGTATAGGAAAAGGTAGGGAAAACACAAGTTGAAGTATAAAAAAGGGTAGGGAAATCTGCCATTTAAGTATTATAAAAAGCGCCTTTCAAAATACATCAAACAGACGCAAGTAAAGGCTATATGAAAGGGGTACCATTTTCATTGAAAGGTATATGAAAGGGGTACCTTTTCCTGTCAAAATCGGTATGTGAAAGGGTAAGGGTTTGGACCTTGGGGCGGAGCATCCCCGTACAAAACTTTGTTGGGTACCCCCCCCCCGGGCATCTTCCATACAAATCTGCCAAGTCAACCCTTTTCTGCATCCTTTTACTGTTAGAACTCTGCAGAGATCTTGGATTAGAATGCCACATTAGAACAAAGCTGACATTTGAATTACATTGTGTTTGTGTGTAACACTGGTAATCATATCATGCTGGCAGCTAACAGTATTCTCATAATGGGGGGGGGGGGGGAGGGCAGCCATGTCAAAATGTGCTGGCAGCCAGAAATTTTGCCGCCTACACACACTTCACACTTGAGTTCACGTATATATACCCATCCTGTAAGCTTTTTCTTGCACTTGTGACATGACCAAAGGGTATCCAGCCAATAAGATTCACGAGCTATAAACAAGGCTCCAGCTATTTCTTCATTCACTATATTTGTTTACTTTTTAATTACCAACCCATGGCCAGTCTCGCACGGCCTTCGTTGCAACATTTTGTCACCAAAATCTGTCATATTGCACGCAGCCACCACTGTGCGCTGGAGACGCAACAATTTTTCAAACAAATCACATCACCTGTGCACCTTTCACATGAAGTGCACATAGATGGTTTTCACTCACATGACCTTCAGTCCTGTGGGACTCAAATGACAAAGGCCATGGCGGCCATGTTGGTGAACATAACAAAAGAAGTTCATTAAAATTCTTTTGTAGTTGTACACCAATATGGCCACCGTGATGTAACGTGAAAACCATCTATTGGCTGTTGCAGAGATTCCAACCCTCTCAATTTGATCGGGAGTCTCCTGATTTGATGTCTTGCCTCCCGCTCTCCCGATTTTAACCAAATTCTCCCGATTTATTATAAAATTCTGAAAACTGGGGAAAAATTGCTAATCTTTAGGATTTTTTTGTGATCTGTCACTGTGAAAAACATATTACACTTTCTTCTCGGATAATCAGGACGGAATGATGTCAAAATGCAGGAAATGCCACTTGAGAGAACCTAAATTTGCAGAATTTCCAGACCCCCCTAGAAGCTCGCACGTTCAGCACTCAGGATAGTGCATCTGGTGCTAATGATTACTCCCTATCAGGGCTGGAAATAATTTTGGGACGTCCACCAGTCAAGATGACTGGCCAAATAAATTTTAGCTCGGTCATTTGTAATTTCTGGCCGGTCAAATATAACAAATTTAATTTTCCACAAGTACACAATATGATCCCCCCCCCCACCCCCACACACAACCACTGGCTAACTCAGTGGTAAACGTTTGTGGTAGCTTTGTTATAGCCGTTTACGGTAGTTTTGCCGGCACTTTACGATAACGTTACGGCAACTTTACGATAACGTTACGATGGCTTTGAGATAACTTTACGGTAGTTTACGGCAACTTTACGATATAATGTTACGGAAACTTCTTTATGATAACGGCATGGTAGCTTTGCGATAACTACACGGTAGTTTTACGGGGACTTAACGATAACGTTGCGGTAACCGCTTACGATATCTTTACGGTAGCTATCGTAACTATTACGGTAGTTTTACGGGAACTTTACGATAACATTACAGTAACCGTAACCGTTTACGATAACTTTACAGTAGCTTTCATAACTATGCGGTAGTTTTACAGGAACTTTACAATAACGTTACGGTACCTTTGCTATAACTTTACGGTAGTTTTACGGGGACGTTACGGTAAATCTAACGTTACGGTAGCCGCTTTGCGATAATTTTACAGTAGCTTTACGGGTAACTTTACGATAACTCTAGGATAACTTTGCGATATTTATTAAAGTGCATAGTAAACAACAGCTATTTATTGTATTTGATTTTCTAAAGTTTTAAAAGGATCACTATGAATGTGACCGGTCAACATGACCGGCAAGACGAATGTTTGACCGGTCAAAGCCCCAATCAGGCCGGACATTGTCCGTTGACCGGCCGTTATTTCCAGCCCTGCCTATTTTCCATCACATGGGGTTGGAATCTCTGCTGTTGTGGCAGATAAATAGAAAAGGAAGTTCTTAAGGCTTTAACCAAGCAAACACTTTCGATAGTGCATGTCAATTTATTGCTGGTTTGCACGTGATGTCATGGCAGCCATGTTGGTAGGTAAGGTAAAGTCGCACACGAGCCATGATGGCCCACACAGCCGGAGCTTAAACCCGGTTTCTGTAGCATGAAGCAACTAGGAATATTGCTACTCTCCCCTGGATGGGATGCTAGTCCATCGCAGGGTTACCCCCAGCATTTTGTCGCCGGTACCCATTTATACACCTGGGTGGAGAGAGACAGTGTGGAGTAAAGTTTCTTGTCTAAGGAAACAACATGACGGCAGAGACCAGGCATCAAACCACCAACCTTCAGGTTGAAAGTCCGACGCGCTAACCACTAGACCACCGTGCCACCCACACAGCCATGTTGGTGGTCAAGAACAAAAGCGTTTCTCTCCTCTGGGAACTAAACTCTATTTTCATGCAAATTTTGCAACAAAATTTGTATTGTATTGACCACCAACATGGCCGCATTGTCACATGGTTGCAAACCAAGAATATTGTATACTTACCCTCGAGAACGTTTATTCATGCGATTCGTGATGATTTCCGCATATATGACTTTTCCAAAAGAGCTGAAAAATTCCTTCAATTCCCTGGACTTTACTCTGAAACTCACGTTGCCAACAAACACTTTACATTTATTTGCGATCACGCGTGTTTTCCGACAAAACTCTTCCGCTTTTTGCAGCAGCGCACCAAATTCTGCAGGACTTTCGTCACTTTTATGACAGTTTCTAACTTCAACAGGTGTCAGATGGACATTTAGTTCTCCACTGTCGAATTTCTCACTGTCATTTGCTATGATTGCCAGACCCTTGTCTCGTTTAAGGTGATGAAGTGCTTTAAGCTTGTCCAAGTTTGGGGAAAGTGTACTCATCTGCGTACAAAGACGTGTTCAGCAGTAATGACCGTCTTGTCAAGCTAGGTCTTTTTTTTTTATGAATAACACAGCTGTACACACAGCTATACACAGCTTGTAGGGCAAGAAACAAGATGGCGACTATTTCTGAGCCACCGGTAAAATACAATTTTGACCAGCAGTATCAAAGTGTACGCGCAGACAACTTAATGTAATTTAACTGGGCTGTAATTTACATTTACATTTACATTTACATTCATTAAGTCGGCAAAATCCATGGGATATTACGCCAACTATGAATAAAATATAAGAAAAATCAAATTAAATAAAAATAACTAAAAATCTGGTATATCTAAAAATCTAATACACTTATTTTACCACTTCTGTTCCTAATATAAAAGCAAAGAGTTGCACAATAAGATGAACAGCGTTTTGTTATTTAGCATAATCTCCAGCCATAATCTCCACAAAAATATATTTGATTCGCCAATACCGGAAAAGAGTAACCTCGCCTGTACCTCGCCTGTACTAAAAAAAGTACCGGAAATAATTATCACTTCCGGTTTTGGAAACACGAAAGCGAGGACGAATTGTTCACAGAGTATGCGTGAGAAGTTCCAAAAATTCTGAGAGATCATTTTTGGTTTTTTGCTCGGATTTAAACGGCGTATTTTGTCCAGGTTCCTATCTAAATGAGTGAAGTACAACAAGGTGCCCTTCTTCTCAAGAAACAGCTTGCGGGTATGTATTTTTCTCCGCGTTTCTGACCCAAAATTTCTCTGTTTTCTGTCCGACCAATTTTGTACAATGCTAATTCGATGGCGTCGTTTTGTTTCCCAGAACTGTCAAAGAAGCCTACCGAAGGCTTTTCTGCGGGCCTTATTGACGATGACAATATTTACAAATGGGAACTGATGATAGTTGGACCCCCAGATACATTCTAGTAAGCTTTTTTCTCAGAATTATTCCTGTAGTCGCGAGATTCAGTAGCCTTGTTGCGCTTTGATCGATCTGATGTTTGTGTGTTGCGTTTGTGTTTAAGTTAAGTTTAATTTGTCATTTTGTTTCTGTTTTCCGTAGTGAGGGAGGTTTGTTTAAAGCACATTTGTATTTTCCCAAAGAATATCCACAAAGACCACCGAAAATGAGATTTATCTCAGAGTTTTGGCATCCTAATGGTGAGTACGTGACGATTTTCTTCATTGCGTCGACCTTTTCCGTAGCACGTTGTTTTGCTCTTTGTTTTGTGTCGTAATGTTGTTCTTGAAAAAAAAAAAAAGATCACTTCTTCCGTCGAGTGGGCACAGTTTCCTTGAAGATCAAAGGGAAACGTTTCGTGTGTAAACAGAAATATTTCGATTAACGAAACAAGTATCAGTCTTCTTCCTTTTCATTCGCCCATGGCTACATGTTGGCAACTGGGTAAACTTTAATTAATAGTCGATATTTACCACGAACTTAGCAAAGTAAAAAATGCAACTGTTATATTCTTCTTTATCCACCATTAAATAAATGTAAAATAATTAACTAATAAAACATTCTTGACGAAATCAATTAATAAATCATGCATTTTTAGTTCTCATTTGGAGTATGTACAAATGTAGCAACTGGAACCCAGCAGGGTTACTCAATAAACATTTATTTGTGGAGGCTCCGCCCAGACGTACAAAACCTTACCCTGTCACAAACTAATTTTTATAGAAAGAGTACTGTTTTCATACATATTGACTGATATGCCTGCACAAATAGCACACCTTTATTGCTGCGGAACGAGCGCAGCAAGTGAGCAGCAACATAATCAGGATTTAAGAGGAATATATGAGAAAAAAATATAAGCTACGAAAAAATCTCACATTGATCACTGTTTACCAGAATTTACTGCGCCACAAATACATTTATGCGAGATTTGTAATATTTTGGTCCAACATGTCCCAGTCGAAATTGGAACTCAATTGTCGAAGGCTACCGCGAGTAGAGCGAGGACTGTGAGGCATGGCGATAGGACCGTTGGATAGCAAAGATTTTCGAAGATTGTACAGGATAAAAGACATTTATTTTGAAATCACTCTGACAGCGGTCGATGAGACTAACTGAGTTGAGCGCGTTGGGACACGAAACCTGAGCTGAGCGCCTGAAGACGTGAACACGATATGGCTAGCGAGTAACGCAACATACTTAACTCAATAGTTAACCTAAATTTTCACACCTATCTCATAATGAACGTGTCCTTAGCTCAACAATATTCTACAGACATTGCAAGAGCTTGATGTGTGAATTAACAAAATTAGTCTTAATATCAGCTGTAGTTTTTGTCGATTCATCCCGTTTACATTTGCTATGCTTGCCCTCAAAAATCGAAAGACAAAATTTTTTAATACCAGTGAGACGATTAAACAGCATTATTACAACCAGTTTACAGCAGCAATTACTATCTTTTGGATACACTAGTTATACCTCAAAGATCTGCCAAAAACAGTAGATTATCCCAATTTAATATACAACTGCGGTGTCATTTTACCTTATAAGGGAAAGAGAACATGCAAAATATCTGAGCGTATTGCACAGTAGATTGTCGTATTACACATCAGTATCCTGGTTTCAAGACACAAGCTCCAGTGTGTATTATAAATACAAGAATTGGAGCAATTGCAGAATACCCCGCAAATTAGATTCATGTTGTGTATATGTGTCGGAACTCTTTGAAGAACAAGGCATGAAACAATAGGTACTATTGTTATTCAATATGATGCAAATAAGTTGTGGGGTATTCTGCAGTTTAGCCCAAGAATTTCAGTCAAATGATAAATCCCTTATTTGATGGTTTAACGTAAAATATGTGCGAACATTTTACTCATTAGTAAAGAAGTATTTTTCGTTTGTCTCACGATGTAGTCACTTCCAATGTGGATCGCGACGTTTTGACTGCATACTGCTAGTCTTCTTCAGGCGATGGGGTCGACTGGTTAGGCGTCACCTTATGAAGCACGATGCTCTGCTGTGATTGGTTGGTTTTCAACAGCTGTGACTGGCGCATTTTTGATCCTCGTTGTTTCGGCGAATTGTTCCCTCGGCGGCCCGTAGTCGTACGGCTCTCCTGTTGTTGTGTTTCTTGATCATGGGCATCCATGCTTCTGGAATTTCTATTCCACTGTCCCTGTTGATGTTGTTAGGGTTAAGTCTTAACCAGACTGTAACCAGTCGACCCCATCGCCTGAAGAAGACTAGCAGTATGCAGTCGAAACGTCGCGATCCACATCGGAAGTGACTACATCGTGAGACAAACGAAAAATACTTCTTTACTAGTGTGTTCACCACGATGAACAACAACAACCCTTTTTACGATATTTTACTTATTGCTCACATTTTTTCTTGCCCCTGCGGGGCTCGAAAAAATACTATGCAACTCATAAAATATCTGCACATATAATCAGTTAAACCAATAAATAAGGTGTATGTATTATTACGTACAGTTAAGCTTGGTTCCCACTAGCGATGTAAGTGGAATTGTAATCGGAATCGTAAGAACCTTACGATCTAGTGAAAATCAAAACGACGGAAGCAGATAGCAAGCGATGGAAGCAGAAGTGGAATCGGAAGATAAAGGAAACCTTCTGATCCTTCCAATTTTGATTCCGTTGAGCTTCCAGTTCTGATTGCGACTCCATTTTTTAATTTACACTAAAACGTAAGGCTCCTTACGCTTCCAACTCCGACTCTGCTTCCGATTACATGGCTAGTGGGAACCAGCCCTTACACTACAGACAAACCTCTTGTAAGTGACCACGCACAATGCAAAGCTAAGGTGGTCGCTTACGAGAGGTCAAACCACATGGGGTCTTAACTATACAAAGCACCTATCAGACCACAGGGGTCTCAACTTTGAATCATATGAACCTGTAGTAATTTGGATATACAAAGCACCTATCAGACCACAGGGATCTTAACTTTGAATCATACGAACCTGTAGTAATTTGGATATACAAAGCACCTATCAGACCACAGGGGTCTTAACTTTGAATCATATGAACCTGTACTAATTCGGATATACAAAGCACCTATCAGACCACGGGGGTCTTAACTTTGAATGATATGAACCTGTACTAATTTGGATATACAAAGCACCTATCAGACCACAGGGGTCTTAACTTTGAATCATATGAACCTGTACTAATTTGGATATACAAAGCACCTATCAGACCACAGGGGTCTTAACTTTGAATCATATGAACCTGTACTAATTTGGATATACAAAGCACCTATCAGACCACAGGGATCTTAACTTTGAATCATATGAACCTGTAGTAATTTGGATACACAAGGCAACTGTTTTATCATAGAGAAGTTTTGGTGCAAGGGGCGAGATTTTTGTTGTATTGGAGTTGCACTTAAACACATTGTTAATTTGCTTCTGTAGTGGCACCAAAATATGGGCGAGTACTCGCCAATCAGAGATTAAAAACAATAGAAAAATTCTAATCACCAGCATTGAATGTGGTTGCGGTCGCTTAAGAGAGGTGGTCGCTTACAAGAGGTTTTAACTGAAATGATCTGATTGAAAAAAAATGGTATTTTGGAAAAGTGGTCCCTTATGAGAGATGGTCGCACATGGGCGAGTGCCAAATCACTTCAGCGTTGAATGTGCTTGCAGTCACTTGCGAGAAGTGGTCACTAAGAAGAGGTTTTAATTAAAACGATTTGATTGAAAAGAAAATTAATGGTATTTTGGAAAAGTGGTCCCTTATGAAAGGCACCTTGCTACATTATGGATCTACTTTCTGTCATGCCACTGAGCCATTACCACCTGTGTCATAATGACAATGGTCTCCTACTCAGCCACCCTAAAAAATCCAACAAAAATTCACTGGGCGAGAGAGCATTTTCACAGGCGGTGCCACAACTGTGGAACACTCTACCGCAGGAGTTCTGTGACACAAATTCAATTTACATTTTTAAATCAAAACTGAAAACTTTAATTTAAGCATTAGTCTTATCAATTTCCCAGAGTATTTTATCTGACTTTCTAGATTTTACCTTTTAAACAAGTATTAGGTTTTTAGTTTTTTAGAATATGAACGTTTTAAATTATATATAGTTCTTCTCACACACAACTGGTAGCCATGCCAAGCCAAAACATGCAGCCTGACCTTTATTAACGATAATGTAACAAAAACAAGAATGAAAAAGAGAGGAATAAATGACCTACCAAACTGGAAGGGTGGAAGGGCGGAAGGTCAGGCAATGGCAAAGGCAACAAGAAAACTGATATCCTTGACAACCATGTGACCTACACCCCCAGCACACTAGCACCCAGGCCCCCAGATGTGTGTGAGAAAAATGTTTTCCGCTTCATTCCTGCCTCAGCCAGCGGAAAACCACACTTAATAATGTTTATGGAAGCATGCTCAATAAATTCTATTTTTATTTATTATTATTTGTATGAGAGATTGTCGCACATGGGCGAGTGCCAAATTGTACATTTTTTGGTGCACTTCTGAAAGTCAGTCGCCCAAATGGCGAGCGCTGCAAAAATTGAGTTTCCAACCCTGCTTGACCAGTTCGGTGATTACCACAGCACAGTTGTCCCCTTCCCTACATGAAAAGCAAATGGGAGAATTCCACATGCGAGCTAAAACTAATGTTGTGATCCTTTCTGTTTCAGTTCACAAAGATGGTGAAGTTTGTATTTCCATTCTCCACGAGCCTGGTGAAGACAAATATGGTTACGAAAGGGCATCAGAACGCTGGCTTCCTATTCACACTGTTGAAACTATCTTGATGAGTGTTATTTCAATGATCTCTGATCCAAATGACGAGTCACCAGCCAATGTGGATGCTGCTGTAAGTCGAGTGTTTAAAATTCCTGCCCTAGTTTTCAGCCATTTACCAACAAGTGTCATAGGAACTGTGTTTTCACTAGGATAATTTTTGCTAGGTAAGGTCGGGAAAGTCTGGAAATACAGTGCAAACACCTCATCTTGTCTTCAGTGAGTTAAAAATGCAAGCTGTTTTCACAAGAAAAAACAAGGGATTATCTCGCCTTCATGACTGGAAATTCGCAAAGTTACACTACCTTGCGAGATGGTATAACTTGTCCTGATAAATACCACAGCCAATCGCATTGCACATAGTGACAGATGCCTGCCAAATAATCTAGAAATATTATTTCCCAGATGCTTGCTTCGTGGTTCAGTGGTTCAGTTTACAGAACTGTTTGTTAGATTCCCTAGTTCCTCAGTCAGAACCTCATCTATTTCACAGTGCCAACTTGCAGAACCAGTTACCGTATTCCTGCCCATCACCAGTAGTTCCGCTGCAATTTAAGCCACTTGCATCTACAAGCACCCGCCGACATTGACCGCATCCTCACTAAGAAACCCCTTCTCCTTTGCATAAATATAGTGAGAATCAATAAAAGAGAAGTCATTAAGAACGCTTCATCTCCCACCATTTTTGAAAGTTGCGCACTTTTGTAATTTGAATCTTCTGAGTTAGCAGATTAAATTCTGGGTTAAATTTCACAGTGAAAACAAATGTCACGTTAACCAGTAACTAGTAAAAAATTAATGTTGTTCTGTAAACAAACACCTAGAAAGAATTTTCAGCTAGTAAATCGGCCTAGTGAAAACACAACCACACTTAGAGAACCAGGAGCCCAGCAAATGGGGGGGGGGGGGGGAGTTACTCTCATATATAAGCTATATGGGTATGTGCCGCTGTGAAGGGTATGGTTTTCAGGCAGTTTAGTCTGGGATAGGGTATAGTAATCAGAGAGTTTTGGTCTAGAATAGGGTATCATTTACTGGGAAGCTGATCAGTGGTGAAGAGAAAGTAGAATTTCTGGAAAATAGTGAGTCTGGGATAGGGTACAGTAGCTGAACAAGTGAACATGGTCTCCCCCCACCCACCCACCCACCCACCTGGGACCAGTCTCTTGTAAGGGACCACATTGGCTTTGCATTTTGGGTGGTGACTTATGCTGTGTTCACATCATCACCAAAACATGTTTAGAGTAAGCAGGTTTCAACGAAACACATTTCCGATAAACGTGTTTGCAATTTCATTGTTCGCATTAGTTGTTAATCTCAAAACACGTTTCATGCCGGGTTCAACAATAATTTTTTTATGCCATTTTACAAAGTGTAAGCTTACATGAAATCTTTATAATTACACATGAACCTAAAGTAGAGAGCTTGAACTTGCTGTTGCATGATTTTGTGGTTTAATCTCACTTCTCAAACTCTTTGTGAATGAAGGGCAATGCAATGTTAAACAAGGAGGTGACATTTGCGCTAATGTGTTTCATGTGGCTTAGATGGAAACTACCGTATGAGGAATTTTCAATCATGCTCAGAATAAACACATTTCGATCATGATTCGAGGAATGCGCTGCCAATGTGAACACTTGTTTCAGTGAAACATGTTTAATTTGTGATCAGACTAAACATATTTCACCCCAGTGTGAACAAAGCATTTATTTAGTGATCAACAGGATGTCCATGGTCTGTATTACTTTTTTGGGCAACACAAAAGCCCTGCCGCCAAATTCAGTTCTTTGATGGAGCTTTTGATGGCTTCATTTTTGCAAGTGGAGTTAAACAGGCTTATTTTTTTTATTTCACAGAAAGACTGGCGGGAAGATTATAATGGAGTGTTCAAGAAGAAAGTGAAGCAATGTGTGAGAAAGAGCCAGGAATCTTAGTTTTTGAATGTACAATACACATTTGCTATTTCTATACAAAGTCTGTGAAATACAGAATTATGTTAAGTTTATGTAATGATACCAATTAAATGATAATAACAGGGTTTTAAATTAAGCTTCTTACTGGTAATGTTTGCTATTAATAATGGTTGGTAGCCAGCTTTTTTGTCCACATCATATCACACAAAATGTAGCTAATCAGTTTAATTACTTGAAGTTATAATTTTAAGAAGTTACAGCTGGCAATGAATTTCTAGGTTTCAAAACCTGCAAATGTTCTGTGACACTGTTGGACTGGCACCCGAGATGGATGCTAAAAACCATTAGCAAGTTAGTTATCAGTGGTCAACAAATTGCAAAACTATTTAGAACCCCTGTGATTATGTGCTAGATTATTGCTACTCATTTTGTAATATATTTCCTGCAGTGTTTGTAGCTGCTTGATGCTGTTTTTGGACTGCTATATAGTCTAATCGTATGATGTAGTAATAATTTGATAATAGATAGCAAAACTACTTAACAAAATATGGAACTTTTTTGTAATCCTTTTTTTGCAAATGAATGATTTCTCACAACCAAGATTCTCAAATCATACTGTAAGTCTTTACTGTCTATCAAGATAAGCTACAATTTTTCTTCTCCTATACCAGTTTTGGGGAAGATTCTATTCACATAAAAGGTTCTACAACTATTTAATGTCATCGTCAGTCGTACTAGGTGTACTTAATGGCACACATCAGCTTAACACCTCATAATATTTAAAAACTTATAATATGTAATTTGTTAATAGTAGCAAGTAATTGGTAGTTCACAACCCACATTATATCATTCATTTTTACACTGTTGTATTCAAAACCCATCAATCACAACCCAGAAAAAAATTGACCTTTTGAACTCACTGAGCTAAAAGTCTTGTCACCGGCCTGGGACCGTGTGAAACCCATCTGTTAAGTTTTGAATTTCATTTCTCTGTGTTATTGAAAAACACAATTATATATTAATTTCTAATTTAATAAAAAAAAATCCAGTTAGGCCTGAGTTGCAATGCAACATCGTTTCCAGTTTCAACGAAAGATCAACTTGACAACTGTTACAAACTAAGGCAACAGTACTACAAATACACTGACGTTGCAGATGTCTTTTGATTAAAAAAGTCTCTGGAAGTGCAACCTGGTTTTGGTTCCCTTGTTCAATTACTCTGTCACACCAAATACATGTATAGAGGTAAATGTTTTATAGCGGTTTGAAGACTAATCAGAATAATTTATAAATGCCATCTAATAGCTCCAAGCTTATAGCTGCATCTAAAAGAAAAAGTCTCCTCAATAATGTCTAATTTCCAAGGCGTCACCACATCATCATCGAATAATGCAGTTTTTGGATTTTTCCTTAGTTTCAAGTAAGTGGCTGGTTTTCCACGCATCTGTGCTTTGCTCGTTTTTTGAGGCAAATGTCTTTTGTACTTTCAAAATTTCTTTAGTTAGCAATCTTGGCTGGGTCAGTGAATGCTAAGTCTTGGTTATGCAGTTATGCAACCATGAATCTTTTAACTGTACAATCAATGGCATAACAGCATCAAAGACAATATAACCGTTTAAGGGTAAATGCTGCCAGAAAAGTACTAACCAGTTTATTTTTGAAGGGTGTACTGCACTGTTGGTGACAGTTACAGCCAAAATATGGGGAAAAAGCTTTAAATTTTCCAAAAATGGTTATTATTGATTTGGCAAAATTTCTGCTAGGAAATTAGCCTTCAGGCAAAACAAAAATATTGGAGCCTGTTTTCTAATATTTTGGCCCAAACTGTCACTGATGCCCTTTTTCCAGTTACTTTCTTTTTAAGAAATGCTACTCAAATCTTCTTGTAAGACACCAGCTGTTACATTATAACATTGTACAGTACAAATGATTTGGTCTCCTTTATGTTCTAACTTGACAGAACTAAAGAGTGATGTATGTCACATGAGAGTTGTGTTACAAGCCAAAAGACAGCTGCAAAGTAGACTGTTTCACTTTGCTAACAGCATAATGCAATGTTTTAATTATGTAAAGAAAGATTAGGTATTTAGTATTAACCAGGGCCGAGTTGTTCAAAGCCTTTTTAGCACTAATCTTGGATTAACTGTCAACAGAACATATGGGTTGTCATGGTAATTAACCCTGGATTAGCACTAATCGTCCTTCGAACAACTCGGCCCAGTAGTGTTTCTGCATTGACAAATTTGCTATTAAGCTAAATGACTGTATATTTGATATTGCTGGCATGCTTGAAATGCAGAGTATGTTTATTGCACAAATAAAGGAATTTTTAGGGAAACACTGGACAGTTGTATGTGCTCATTATTACTTTCATACTAAACTATTACCGGGATCAAAGGCTGGTAAAAGGTCTCGGTGGTAGCTACTTTTGCCACTAGGAAGCTTTCGCAAGTGCCGGGAAATGCCTACTGTCTCAAAAAGGCTCTGCCAGCAAGTCATATGCCACACCTCCTTGTTTGGTGACCCTGGTAATACAGTGTAGCTGAGTGGCAATGGCAAAAGGTGAGCCTCCAGTGCCTTCAAATATCTAGAATCTGTGGCTAAGGGAAGGACACCCAACAGAAAAACCCTGGCCCTCCAGGTTGGGGGTTTGGCATGGGGCCAATCCCTCCATCCCATAAAAAATCCATTATAACGGAAAACAGAAAAAAAATGGCCCAATTCCCCACCTGGGGAAAGGAACCAAGCAAGCAAACTATTACCACAGAAAGCATCTGAAAAGTCTTATCCTGAAATAAATCAAAGGCTCCTAGGAGCCAACTTGCTGGGCCTTAACCCCTCTCCCAGGTGTTTTGCTTGACCCTCCCCTTCCTCCAACGCCATCCCCCCCAATGGCTAGAGCAGGTGACCATTACATATTGCAGCCCTTCCCTTGGCATTTTGTTACACCAACCCCCACCCCTTGCATCCAACTCCTCACCCTCCCCTTCCTCCAACGCCATCCCAATGGGTAGAGATGGTTCTTCCCTTGGTGTTTAAGTCTGCTACACTGACCCCCTCCCCTTGCATCCAGCTCCTCACCCTCCCCTTCCTCCAATGCCATTCCAATGGGTAGAGATGGTCCTTCCCTTGGTGTTTAAGTTTACTACACTGACCCCCACCCCTTGCATCCAACTCCCCACCTTCCCCTCCGTCTCACGCCATACCCATGTAACTGTAAGACAGGATCATTATTAACAGCCGTTCGACCAATGGAGGGAGTGAAAATAAATTGATATATTTGTCCCCACTGCTATAACTTCAATGCTTCGCATATTCATGAGTTAAAAATGGATTGGCCAATATGCTTGTTTAGGAAAAAATATATTATGAGCAGTGGTGATGTGCAATTCAATACTAAGGAATCACCTTAACAAATAAATTGAATAAATTTGGGAACAAGAGCTACTGTAAAGGAAAGATAATTTCACAACCAGAACAGAAGTCATTTTCAGAGTCTTGTGAATTGTATATCATTAAAGGCCCATGTTCACCTAATCTGCTTTGCGCGCTTTTGTTTTGAAACGGTTCAATTGTTCAAAGTAGCCTTATGATTGGCTGGCACGTCGATTTTTCGATTTTCCGTCTGTGCGAAAATCAGCATGGGAACGCAAAGCAGATTGGGTGAACATGGGCCTTTAAATTGATGATATTAGAATATAGAAAAAAAAATGTTTCTAGCTGTTGCTGTCATTGGTCTGAACAATAAAATGTCAGTCAATGTCAACAACTACAGTTTTCACAACTACACAAACATGGACAGGAGACTACCAAAACATTTCCAAGTAGCTATACAAATAGGGGCAGTTTATTGGTCTTGCGGATACTGCAACCACCAAATGATGTATAACAAGATTCAAAAGACAACAAACAATACGCACACCACAACACAATAGCTAACCAACAATTAATAGCTTACACAACACCAAGAAATACCCAGAATATATATGGCACCCAGACTCCAGACAAATTCTTGAGGGTTGTGATATCAATATGCTTCACATATGCTTGGCCTAGAACCCCAGGTGGGGGGCGGGGGTACTACGGATTTAAAGTGATGGGGATGTGCGAATGGGGGCAGAAATCAATACCCAAAAAATTCCTAGGGCTTCCAGCAAAACCAAATAAAAAACCCCAAACCAAAATTAAACCCCAGAAAATCCAATGCTGAATTGTTGAACCTTAAAAATACCCAGAAGGGATTGAATGACATAACAAGTTTGGTTGTACTTCATTCGTAGCACTGCTCAGGCACTATGCACGGAAACAATACTTTACCACAAATCTTATATTGTTTTGAAAACCCAAAAAAATCCCTACTTCACTCAAACCATCCCAAAAAATACTTGCCGAAACTTGGTTCTTACCCCCAAATTCCTCAATTGAAAATTTCAAACCCAAAAAAATCCTTTGCACATATCTGTCACTTTAAATCCAGAGTACCTCCCCCCCCCCCCCCCCCCCCAACAGTGCTACCCAAGCACATTAACCTGTACTTGGGCACTAGATCTTGTTGGTGGGAACAAGATGCAATACACGTAATATTAATAAATTAAATGTAAAATGAAAGAGAAAAAACATTATTGCAAACAACTCTCATTTTAAAAGATTTTTCTTTATTAAGTAACAATTATTTAATAACAGAAGAAGTGATCTAGCGATGTGGCTATGTGCACCTTAAAAATTTAATGCAAATGTACATAGAGACACGGCTGGATGGACGAACATACATGTATAACGATGATGATACATTGATGCCAATTTGCATGTATAAATATGCTTGTATGTTATAAATTGAAATTTTGTTTTTAATGGTTTATATTTCTGTCTTTCAAATGGTCCAGTTTCTCATTCACCAAACGTCAAAGTGATAAATCAATCACTGTCACTGCTGAAGGTCATTACCCTCTTTCGTTTTTGTTTTTTGATTTTCATTAATGGAGACAATTCAATTTGAAGATCACTTTTGTGTGCAAAAGCAGTCTCTGTATCCTTTGTTCTACGAGTGTTAACAGTATTATCTGTGCGATTTGACGCGCCACGTTTACGCTGTGTTTCAGATCTGGAAAGTGAAAAAGCTTTTGTATCTTCTGAGTGATCAAAGGTAGCAGCAGGAGACCTATGTCTTCTTTTGGTGAATATGGATCTTGTTGCCTTAGAACAAGGGGTTGGCTGAACAATGACAGCATCAGATAAGTTGTCCTCATCATCCTCAGAGGAGTGACTGGGTGTGTCTTCATGCATTTCAGAATGTGTGGATGTTGAAGGAGACAAAACATGTTGCTTCTGCTTCAGTCTTGAGCTAGACTGGTCAAATGATTTATTTCTAGTGTCCTTTGTGGTTTTAGATGCACTGCGACGTGGCTGTTTTAAAATGTTAGTCTGATCTCTCAGAACCTCTTCATCTGAGTCACTACTACTCTCTACATGTATATTCTCAAAAGGCTTCTTTCCTTTAGATCTTGTATTCCCTTTCTGTTTGTTTGTGGAAGCCCTCCCCCTGAAAGATAATAAAAAAATCTTAATCAGCAAACAGAAACAAACAAGATTTTTAAAAAAATGGAGGACATAACAATGTTCCAAATGGAGGTCGGAGAGATTAACACCAATTATGATATAAACTTCAATGAATCAAAAAAATAGAAAATGATCAGAAACATTTGTACATATACAACCTTAGGACAGTAGTCGGATTACAATAATGATTATTTTTAAAAATCTTCGGAAATCTTCACAAAATCTTTGGAAAAATGCTCTAATCTTTGTAATTATTATCATCGGCTCCTGCATTTATATATTAAGTATAGTAATTGGACTGAGTGGAGTACAATTCAGCGAGTAATCAGGCGAGTAATTTAAAATTGGCCGAGTGCGTAGCGCGAGGCCAATTTGAAATTACGAGCAGGATTACCCCTGCATTGTAAGACACGAAGTTCAATAACTAATTAATCGAATCAATAACAAAATTCGAGGTTAAAAAGTCTATGTGGAGTTTTTTGTACTCAAAACGTCAAGGTTATTTTCTATCAGTTTGAAAGCAGGAAGAAACAGCGAGAAAAAAAATTTAGGTGCATCTGATTGATGCGCGCGCAAGGTAGGTGTCCAATTACAGCTATCCAATTACAAGAAGTTATAATTGGATAGCTGTAATTGGACACCCACGTAACCGCGTGCCAATTATGTAAGAAATAGGCGTGTGGTTGACCAGGGTTCATACAGAAAATTGCAACCGGCTGTTTTCAAGGACTTTTCAAGGACCAAATTTATTTTTCAAGTACTGGCCTCCAATGAATGTAATGTTACAGGTTAAATAATACAAATCATATGGCATAAACAAGTTTTTAATGCCAGGAGTTTCTCCTCCATCTTCTTCTCTAGGTTCTTTATTTCGTTTGCCTTTTCTTTGGAAGTTTTTCTGTGTGTACTAGGTTGTTTTCACAACATAAAAAGGAAGAATACCCTAACCCACACAATTCAACTTTTCTTCTACTCCTACAGATTTTATGTTGGAGAAAATTCAAGGACTTTTCAAGACCCTATAAAGGAATTTAAGGACTTTTCAAGGATGTATGGAATTCAAGGACTTTTCAAGGACTCCCTCTAAAATTCAAGGACTTTTCAAGACTGTGCAAACCCTGTTGACCAATCACAATCGAGAATTTTGTTATTGATACGATTATAAACAAAATAATACATGTCTGCTTGAAGATCTATATTAAATTTCTCTTCTTGTGTTCAACTTGATATTCAGTTGAACATTTGAAAAGAAATGTCTAACTTTTGTGCATACACCCATGTTACATGTAGCAGTATCCTCTATATCAACAAAAATTATGGGCATTGCCAAATGGGGTATTTTCTGTATTACCAAGAGTACACCCGGTTTTCCAGTCGCAGAGCACTTCAATTCTAACAGACACTCTGTGGATTATGTGCAGGTTCGCGGCCTCAAGCTCTGCGGCAGAAACAAACAAAGGAAAGAGCAAGAGATGCGTCTTATTTTCCAACTTGGTACCTGTCAACCACGCAGCCTTGATTCTGACTTTTGTTTCTTCTGAAGGTCGCGTGCGCATGCAAGAGACAAGCATTTAAAACTAAGATGTTGTGGCGCATTTCTTAACGAACATACCATCCACTGAAGAAGTGCAAAGCCTGAAACAGATGGAACTTTTTCATAAATTTTTGTCTTTTTATTATCACTAACATTTTTAAATTTTTCATATTCTAAATCCAAGTACCATGCAGCCACCAAACTTATTTTCTGCAGTGAGTAAGAAGTCTGTTACCTTGTTCTTGGATAAGAAGATGATGAGGCATGGGCTCTTGTTCGTTTGTCAGCCATGCTGATCCAGCCATCTACAGATGGATTATTAATTTCTTCATTTCTTGAAGATGCAACTTCTTGGAATTCATCATCACTGATGGAGGTTTGCTGAGCCATAAGTAGAAATGGAAACATTATTTTAGCTGTTGCAGTGCAATTCTAAAACATGTTATTAATGGTATGGGTCTTGTCACCCATGCTGCAAAACTTAGCTCTAGTTTTAATAGCAAGGAGCACCTGTAGGATAGCTGACATAATCCACTACAAACTGGAATCATGAGATACCAATTTACTAACACCTTTTATTTTGGTGTGAGTTACTTAAACCTGCAAAACTGACATAAAGTAAACACCCGCATAAAAGAAACAGCAGATTAAGAACCTCCAGGCTGAAATTTGATCAATAAAGCACCTAATGTTTAAGAAGCAATCAGCCTGACAAATGAAACTACTACAGATTAGATCAAAGTATGTACATGTATGCTGGACCATTACAAACACACTGTGTAGTTCCAGAAAATATCCATACCTCCCTCACAGAAGGGATTGGATTTTCCAGAGTGAATTTACCTAATTTTCCAATGGGGTAATTTGCCTAATAACTAATTTTCTATAATTAAATTTTGGGGCTCCGCTCAATTTTGGGAAAAAAGACCTGTCAGAGTCAATTATTCACTAATTAAAGCAAATTTTCAAACGATACTGTACAACATTTCCAGAAACAATTTTAAGATCCTCTAAAGAACCTCTTCAGGCTGATTTCTCACTACGCATCCTATATATAAGAAACGCATCAGCCTGAAACAGACAAATCACAGGTTCTTTTATCCGGGTGTTTACTGCATCATAAATGCCTTTAAGCCCTATCATCAAAATTTAAATTCCCATTTCTTGTCCCTGTACATTTCATATAGAAGTAGTGGGGAGAAATTGTTTAGATATCAAGAGAATTCATCTTGTGTGATCATGCCCTTAATTCCCATGACCTTTTTGATTGATAACTCTTAGGGCTTAAAGGGTTAATATTAAGCCCCCTCTTTAATGGGTCCCCCTTTTGGAAGTCAGATTTGGTAATAAGCCTCCCCTCCTCCCTCTCCAATAGGAGCCAAAGTCTAAGCCACTAACTGCAACATCTCCACAAGA
The DNA here is from genome assembly GCA_022457155.1 of Cladopsammia gracilis. Classification (NCBI taxonomy): domain Eukaryota; kingdom Metazoa; phylum Cnidaria; class Anthozoa; order Scleractinia; family Dendrophylliidae; genus Cladopsammia; species Cladopsammia gracilis. The sequence goes on along the minus strand of JAJGOT010000311.1, from coordinate 568,193 downwards.
TCCATTGGTTCCAATAAAAGTGGTGGTTTCTAACCTGTCTTTTTCTTTTACTGCTGTTTGGTCTCTGATTAGGATTCTGTTTCTTGTTGCTTTGTGATCGTTTGGATTGTTTAGTGCTTGGTCCAGCTGACCGTTTTGAGCTGTTGGTTTTCTTGGATTCTTGTTTCTTTGTTTTAACTGTGTTCCTGCCTTTATTTCTGGAATTCTTGTGATAACCATATGGTACCCAGTCATTGTTAAGATCATCTTGGGAACAAAATAAAATATGTAACCCATAAAAATAAAGTAAAAGTTTATTTATTCAATAACTTGCTAATAATTTTACATAATCCTACTTTCTCCTACATGTAGAGACACAGGTTGTCCTCTTAACAATGTGTAACTCTTGATTGCAGATAATGATTTAACAGGCACCATCATTATCATTATCATCATCATCATCATCATCATCATCATCATCATCATCATCATCATCATCATCATTATAATTGCCACCATTCCCATCACCAGCCATTATCATCATCATCACCTTCATCATAATCATCATCAAAACCATTAACCATTATATTATTACAATCACCATCATTGGGCCATCCCCATCTCCATCATCACCACCATGATCACTTGTCAAGTCAACAACACTTAAGGCTCAATATTGTTTCAATCTACAGCAGACCCAGTCCCATATATTGCCTAACACCAGTTTTTTTGCTCTGTCTTCTCTGAATCATACTAGGTCTGTCTCCCTTATCTCCCACATCAAGAGTATCCTTCATAAGATTGTATTATATGCAACAGGACTTAAGTCTATCACTACTCAGTTCTGGCAGCAAATCAAAACAAAAAAGATAAACTCACCATCTGACTCATCATCACTACTAATAAAACTGCCAGTGCTGGCAGGTGAAGGACATGATTGCTCTTCTCTCCGCCGAGACTGGCTGAAATGCAACAAATAACAAGAAACAAAATAAAACTGTCAATCACACTGCTGACAAGTCAGAGGCAGTCAAGGTTCAGCAAAATATTTAAACAGAGAAAACATAAATAATAATAATAAATAGAGGTTATTCAGCGAAAAGTTGTGTAATACGGCTGAGTATTTTTACGTGTCAGTTTGTATTTTTTCTCACCTTTCGAGTAAAAATGCCCAGCCCTATTACACAAATTTTCACTGAATAAATTATTTATTATACGACAGTCCTCTTCTCATAAATCTCAAGGTTTTTAAAGAGTTTTTCCTAGCGTGCGGTCAGAAGTAGAGTGTTATAATGTGTCATATTTGCACTCGTTTTGATGCGTATTTGCCCTCTAGAATGCTATGTTGAATAATAATAATTATTATAATTATAAAATTGGATTTGTCTTGTGAGGTGCCATTCAATTGAGAATTACTTAAATCAGAAGAGTACTAGCCTTAATTTAAATCATTTGGTAAGTCTTATCGTGGACATGAAGTGTTCGAGTGGTTAACTGGTCAAAATTTTGACCAAAAAGGTTCTCAGATGTTTTCTTTAAAGAAAAGACACTTTATTTCAAATGTTCTCTGTGTACAAAAGGGGAGTGGTGTTCAATGCTCCCTGTTGCTTCGTGTTATGGAAACTAGGTAGGTCTTCATGGCTCTGAGCTGATTTAAGTTAACCTAAGGCTTTTACATTTTCCAAAACAAACCTGATGAGAGAGTTCATTATATTTCTTGAAGAGCTTGTGCGAGATGCACGACTGTTACGCAATGTATAAGGCCTGTCTCTCTGTGTTACACCTTCATCACTTCTTCTCGCAGTGTAACTTTCATCCTCTTTCTCATCTTCCTCCTCCTCCTCATCATCATCATCGTCATCATCATCATCACTGCCATTATCGTCATCATCATCATTTCCGTCATCACCAATAACAACATCACCATCAGCATCAGCATTGATTCTTACAGACTCCCTATTGTAAGTGGAATGAAGATATGCTTGCAGAGTTTCATCAGTGTCATCAATAAAGGAGTCTTCCAAGTCATATTGATCAAGCTGTAGTTGTCTGGATATCTGTGCAAGCCCTCTTCTATCATCCTAGAAATGGTAATAAATTTACCAATAATATTTATGTATATGTTGCAGGTAGTTTTTTTTTTTTTCAGGTAAATTTAATTTTTCACAACTAGGTTTTTTTTTCACTAGGTGCACAGTCATGCAAATTTTTTTTCTAATTATTAAGTTCTAGTTTTTTAACTAGGTTATTTTTTACCTAGTTTACATGTTTCTTTATTTGACATAAAACCAAGGTTATCTGCAATGGTTAACTTTGTGTTAGGGTTATGGTTAGTTTTGTGTTAAGGTTAGCTTAGTGTTAGGGTTAGTTTAGGGTTAGGGTTAGTGTTATGTTGGGGTTAGGGTTAACTTTTTGTTAAGGTGTTGGAAATTGTTAATAGGGTCAAAAATGGAATTACAGTTAGAGAGTATAACAACAAATAAAAATGGGCATTCTTAGAAAACTAGTTTTAGTTTTGCATAAATTAAATGTTGGCCAAGGGGAGTCTGGGACCAACAATAAGCAATAATTAAAATACAAAGAAGTTTAAGCTATCTGTCAACCTTGTGCTGTGTGGTGTAGTGGTATAGAGAGTGGACTGCAGATCTGAAGGAAGAGAGTTCAGCTCCAGGTAAGTGCTATAAAAAAAATTCTTTATTTCATAATTTCACTGCAGATATTCCAAAGGGTACATGTAGATAGAGGGTAGAAGACTAAGTATGGTATCAAGGGGGTAATATGAGAATTAGGGAGGGGGGGGACTTCTATTTTGCTTATTATTATTGCCTTCTAATCTTGCATGTTTCCATGAGAAAGGAAAGGGCCACCCTGATTAAATAAAGTTTTACTACTTTTACTACTACTTAACATGCCAGCTAAATTTGAGATCCAAGTTTGTCAATTATTTCAATTATTGATTTTTCAGTGCAGTAGACAGATTCTGAATTGGTTTAACCTTCCTGAAACCTTTTATAACAATAATATTGGGGATAAAAAGAACTTTCTAGGGGAGGCAGGGGCAAGTTTGCAGTTTTGGCCGGTGTACATGTAGGATTCCAAATGTAGCAGCACTTCGCTTCCAATATGGAACCGCTAGTAATTTAGCAAAACACCAACAATTCACCACTTATTTATTGTCATTCATAATTTCAATTATTATAGGTTCCCACAAGTGAATAAAAATGTTTAAAACTTCATACTGGTAATATTTACCCCAATGCTCGCGAGTACTGTACGTGAATTTGTGGCTGGATTGGTACAGTAAAAATATACTCTGGTAATGCAGTCTGTCGTTTACTGTTTTGGTTATGAATGAAAAGGGGGAGGAGGCTTATTAGAGAGGTGGGAGGGAGCACCGGCTTATTTGAGAGAGGGGCTTAAAGGGGCTATGTCGCGAGAATGGCGGGTGAGTACTGGGTACTAACATCTTGAAAAACGTCCGGTGGCTTTTTATCAAGTTGGCGGCCATTACTGTCAAATTCGCTGCAATCTGTTCCATCCCGTCGTATTGCGTGGAAGGATAGATCTCAAGTTTACAAATTAGTTAGAGTATTTACTTGGCTAGATTTTTGTTAAATTATTTCTGCGACTTGTTAGTCGTACCTTCGAAAAATTCGATGTCTTCCAGTAGTGGTGGAAGTTGGTGAGGAATTTAAAAGCGAAATCGATTGTGTGTTTGTTTACCTCGCGTGGTTTGACACGAGTGCAAGCGCGATGAAACTTGCCACGATCCGGCAGGGAATAGAAATTTGACTTGTGTGACGTCACATGACAGCAATTCATTGCGCAGACTCACCTTGCGACATAGCCCCTATAATAGTGGATTCCGAGGATTTGTTGTGAAGTATAAAAGCAACAACTAGAGTGATACTACCACCCCCAATCCCTGAGTAAGATTACACCCTTCCTCCCCTGGCCTGTATGGAATACAAAACATTGCACTTGAAAAGAAGGCTTGAAAATCTACATTGTGCCAACAGAAATTTCCCCATCCCCTACCCAATGATCCCTGGCTCCAATGTCCCCAGCTTGGTGGGGTGACTTGTATTGGGATCACGCATTGCACAAAACTTAACTTGGATCTGTTGTTAATTAGTAATTGAACTTGGTGTCATGTACAATTTAGGGGTAATCATGCTCGTAATTTTAAACTTTGTGCTACGTGCTCGGCTGATTTGAATTTACTTGCCCAATTACTCACAGTGCTTTCAATAACACCAGGCACCTGCGGGAGCTCTGGCGGGTGTCCTGTTGTGAATCACCCAGTAAAATTCATGCATCTCTCTATAAAGGGGAGATATTTTCAGTTTCTTCTCATTGCTCTCTGATGGGTGCCGCACAAGGGCAGCCACCTACTTAAGGTGGCTCGATGGTGTTTTTTCTGTGCCGACCACTCTTTTTCAATCACGTATTTGGATATCTTATTCAGTATTTACCTAAATACTCATGGCACACACTTACTAGGGAAAAATTGAAGTTTCCATTTCAGTTGTATTTTTTGCGATCGAAGCGTCCTTGGCAACGATACGTTGCTAGGCGTAGTTTTACTTGTGAGGCCGCCGTCGGCCTGTATGAGAAATTTTGGCAAATCGCTCTTGGGGACTGAAAGAGTACCACAATGCACACATTTTAGCCAAGTTTGGTTAACTTCTGTGAGAGGATTTTTGAATGGCGCGAGTTTACTTATTTTAGGGTTAAATTTGGTAAAATATCAAAGTTTGTTGTATTTCACCCCAAACTGAGAGATCGAGGACCTAATGCCGATTTCAACTTTACTCATTCATAAGAACAACTATTGTACCTTATTTGTTTGGCTCTTTTGGCGGATTGACGGTTTTCGATTTTTCCCTGTGCCGAGTTATAATAATCGAAATTTACGATGTTTTTGCAACAAACGAGCAGAGAATCTTCTGACCTCGCTTACTTTAAAAATCTGAGATAGAATTTCCCAAGAATAAGCGAACTATAAATTTGGACCTTCTTTTACTTAGTCTCCAAATTTCGTGTTGGTTGAAATGCTGTGAGACTTGTACGCTGAACGTCGAGTTGGTAACATGCGCGCTAGTATTTTCAGAGATTTCTTGTTTTCCGAGATGTTTACAATTCATGATCTATTCTGCATATTTCATTGTTCTGAAATGACACCTGCACGCGAATTCCAGTCTAGCATGGGCGGAACCAAAACGCTTGATTAACTTCCGAAGACCTGCCGATTATGGTAATAAAATCTTCTGTTAGACACGCTTATTGTAGCGTTTTTCACGTCTTTTAATATATAAGAGAAATAATTGCTGCCTTGACAGTGAGTAAAAATTTCTGTTTTCTGTTAGCGGCATGCTCTTGCTATTTTTAGGTCAATTACGTGTTTAACGTTGATGTTCAACAGCTCACCTGTTATCTCATGAACACATTGCCAGGACTGATGAATTACCATAATCGGCAGGTCTTCGGAAGTTAATCAAGCGTTTTGGTTCCGCCCGTGCTAGACTGGAATTCGCGTGCAGGTGTCATTTCAGAACAATGAAATATGCAGAATAGATCATGAATTGTAAACATCTCGGAGAACAAGAAATCTCTGAAAATACTAGCGCGCATGTTACCAACTCGACGTTCAGCGTACAAGTCTCACAGCATTTCAACCAACACGAAATTTGGAGACTAAGTAAAAGAAGGTCCAAATTTATAGTTCGCTTATTCTTGGGAAATTCTATCTCAGATTTTTAAAATAAGCGAGGTCAGAAGATTCTCTGCTCGTTTGTTGCAAAAACATCGTAAATTTCGATTATTATAACTCGGCACAGGGAAAAATCGAAAACCGTCAATCCGCCAAAAGAGCCAAACAAATAAGGTACAATAGTTGTTCTTATGAATGAGTAAAGTTGAAATCGGCATTAGGTCCTCGATCTCTCAGTTTGGGGTGAAATACAACAAACTTTGATATTTTACCAAATTTAACCCTAAAATAAGTAAACTCGCGCCATTCAAAAATCCTCTCACAGAAGTTAACCAAACTTGGCTAAAATGTGTGCATTGTGGTACTCTTTCAGTCCCCAAGAGCGATTTGCCAAAATTTCTCATACAGGCCGACGGCGGCCTCACAAGTAAAACTACGCCTAGCAACGTATCGTTGCCAAGGACGCTTCGATCGCAAAAAATACAACTGAAATGGAAACTTCAATCTTTCCCTAGTAAGTGTGTGCCATGAGTATTTAGGTAAATAATGACTAAGATATCCAAATACAAGATTGAAAAAAAGTGGTCGGCACAGAAAAAAACACCATCGAGCCACCTTAAAATCTTATTGAAAGCCCTGATTACTCCCGTGAAATATACTCCACTCAGTGCAATTAATATTACTAATCATTTTACTATATTGCAAAATAAATGAAAGTCGGACTCCATATGGTTAGTTGCGATGTTATTTATCACCAAATGTTCCAAACAAATCAATAAGTAAGATGCCCAGTCAAAGCAAGATTGAATATTTCAAGAAGAATTTTTTTGTCAAACAAACCATAACTTACTTGGTTTTGTGGCCTAGATTTTTGATAAAATGTCAAAATGTTTAATCATGAAGAATTTAAATGTGATCAAACCTCAATTAGCAGATATTACAGGGGAAAAAACCTGTCAATTGAGATAATTATTGATGGCTACTGAACATCATCATGTATATGCTGTAGTGCAATTTTATCCTTGGTGCAAATTTGTTTTTCCTTTGTTTTTGGCTATGGTAATGTATGATAATGAGTTTTAAACAAAGGAAAAACAAATTTGCACCAAGAATAAAATTGCACCACAACATACATGTACACGTGCACGTCCTTGTTGTTGCCCTCTGTTTGGCAAACTTCTGGTCCATGGATTTTCCACATGATAAGGTGGTTCATAATCGTCATCAAAATCATCATCTAAGTCAAGTACATCTAAAACATCTTCAGCAACTAATTCATCATCATCATTCCAAACTCTTTGATCTTTGTCTCCCACACGAACTTTGGTTGGTGGAGACTTGAAAGGGCTCACATGAACCTAAAAGAATGGATGAAGTTACATATGTAATGGAAATTATTAGTCACTTAAGATGCCTTTAAATTGTTAACAGCAAACACTCCAAGTGTCATGTACAAAATTAGTTGTGGTGAAAAAAAATGCACTGCACTTGAAAAATTGGAAAAGATGAATTTCACTTTAAATATTCAAGGAGAAATGAAATAAAAGATGATAAATGAGACATCTGCCTGCTTTTACACTCATTCAAAATACATGGACTTTTTGCCCATGGGATTACCATTAGCAAAAATATCACGTTTTTTCTTAACGCAAAATATTAAATTACAACAGAGTGAACAAAAATGTCAGTTTTCGAGTTTATTACAATGTGGACGCACGCAATTGTTTTGAATCTAAGGTGTTTAGTATTTTAAACTGACAAATGAGAAATCCTATGAATTAAATCTCTCTAAATTCTTCTCCATTGCATTTCGCACCTGCATAGTCCCACATCTGTTATATTTTATGAGCATAAGCTTATTTTGACATTTACTAATTAGTAAGTCGAGGATTGGAAATGGAGAAACAGTTTTTAAAATGTAACATCCTATGAAGTTAGGACTAATTAAAAGGATTAGAATAAGCGTAACTTAAAATCTGTTAGTCGTAAACTTTTGGATCTCAGTTAAAGTTTTCGCCGAGTAAACTCTGATAGCTCGAAGCATTCATTTTTAATAAAATCATTATTTTTGCATGTACCGTACCTTCGTTATGCAACGAAATCGAGCCTTGCAGATCGGGCAGGTATTTGTGTTCTGGGAAAGAAAACACGCTATGGGTCAGTGATAGCTTAAATAATTGATTTACATTTATCCATGACTCCAGAAAATGAGATATCCACTGATATTTCAAAGTGTAAACTTAAATAAATTCAACAGTATTGTCTAGACCTCAGCCCATTCCAATATGCAAGGGAAACAGAACCAGTGATTGCAGACACTCAATTTCCCGCGACAAGACACCCTTTCCAAACAAATAATGCAGTTGGGAGGTTCATCAGCGTGATCTGGAACAGTTTTAGTAGTTTCTGTCGATTTTCCGCCTTTCCTGAAGCGAGACATCGCATATGTGTTTACGAATTTTCCGTTTCAAAATGGCGCTCTTTTCAGCGGAGCAAAATGGCTGGCTACCTTCCCGATAAATTGCGGCCTCTCATTGGTTGATATTTTCGCGCAGGTTTTAGCCAATCACAATTGTTTTACGAGGACAACGCGAAAGCCTGGAACGAGACACGTTTGTTGTTATTACCCGCTGACTCAGTAAATCGCTGTTATTAGAAGGAAACTTTTCATTGAAAACATGGCTGACATTGGCGGTATGATAGCCGCGACGGGCATAGAAAGCCCGAACAAACGGGCCAAAATGGATATGGGACTAACAGCAACCAACTTCGATGAATCAAAATTCGCCAGATATTACAGAACGGACGCAGCCAGCTCTCCCACAAGCTCACATTCCTCACCAGTTGCGAGTGACTCATCAGCATTTTATTCATACCCGTACAGTTTCTCATCGAATTCTTTCTCTTCGTACACGTATCCCTGTGGACAGACGGACGCAACAGCTTTGTACACATACCCAGCATCGTATGGCGTTCACTACAACACACTGAATGGTTTCAGTTCGGAATATTCCGCCGCGACAGGTATGCAAAAATGCGCTTGGCTTCTCAACTTATAAGACTGATATCGCTTAATGCGTTACTTGAGAGATCATAAATATTTCAGCTGGCGTACTCGGTTTCATTGTGAAAGCCGGGGTAATCTGTTCAGGAACGTAGTTTTTCCTACACAGAAAACCAGGATTTTAGGTGGAAAATGAGAACCGTGAGAGAGATTTGCGCTGAAATGCGGTTCTGACTTGGGCGTGCACGAAATTGGGTTATGTTCTTAGGTGCTCTATTACTGCTTGCGCGTCTGCGCCTTCCCGTGTCTGTTGTCTTAATATTGTTGTTAAACTTTGAAATTCATCTATTTTTAAATGATTGTCACGTTTAGTCAATAAACCATGACTGTTGTGCCGCTTGGGCTTAAAAAGGAATCAACCCGCTTTCCAACACTAGGCGCATATGAGCTAAGTGCGTGCTTCGGGATCCGCAAGGAAATGTCAATTGAATGCAGTATTATTGTGCTTGTCATTTGTTTGCGAGCTCGCTGACCACGCAATGTCTGGAAACCCTCTTCCTGAAATAATGAAAGAAGCATATCTTTCAGTTGATACTTGAGCTCGGTTACAGCTGTATACATCGAGGAATGCATCTGTTTAGTTTCCGATAATCGACTTTTTTGTTAATTAAGAAGAAAAATATCTACGGAGCACCATCGCGTTTGAGACGTGAATGAACGCCGGTACATTTCTTCGGCCTTGGTGATATGAATGAGAATGTTAATGAGTAAAGCTTAGAGCAATATCGTATTGATTTTTTCGTAGGAGTCTTGCAGACTTTTCTCGCTGTGATATCTCTATAATCCATCTCCCGAGTTATTTTTTTTTTCCGAGCCGGTTCCTTCCTTGTAACAGATAACCTTTTAATTCTACAGTCTTTTCACGACACCCTGATAAATGCATTATGCAATTGAAACTTATTTGCGCTCTCTCTGACTTTTTGATTGAAATATAAAAGAAACACACTTCTCCGATCATTGGACGCAATTGTTACTGGAGCATATAATTGTTAACTCTTGTGTTTTCATACTTCAGAGAGCACATCGGAGCGTAAAACCCTTTGTTATTTTGATCCAAGGTAGAATTGAAAATCACTGAACCGCATCGCCATAATCAGTGTCTTTATATTTGGATCTTGGAATGCTGCTCTTGAATATGATTATTTAAATCAATGAACCAAAGAATGATTTAGGCACTATAATGTTATTTGCCTTTACTCTTGTTATGGCTAATGCCACATCAATATAAATTGACTCAGGGGTTCTGTGCAATAAACAGTATTGTCAAGCTATGTGGAACATTTTGATTCTACCTCATTAAAATTTTTGTGCCCAATTCAATGTACAAAAAACTTCAGGTCTTTGCACAATTTCCTGGGAAATAGACTTTAACCCAGTCTGCGGAAATCACCACACTTGGGATAATTTTCATACGATTTTGTTAATTAAAGATGCGAGAAATAAAATCTGTTTGTCTCTTATGAAGTTAAATGTAAAATGTGTCTTGTTTTGTTTTCGTTCAGGCAGTCCTTTGTCAAACATTATGCTAAATCTGTGAGGAACACAAGCTTAAAATTGCTTGAATCCCAGAGGGCAAAATTAAGTACATTGACTTGTCAAAGTTTGATCATTTTAATACTCAATGTAATATCATGACCACAAGACATCCTTTTCAAAAACAGGGTCATATCGAAATACATATTTGAACACTATTTTTAGGGTTATAAAATTAAGCTTGGGGCAACTTTATATTATTATTCAGGCACAAGAAACACTTGCTGTGAGACTTGGACAACACACATGAGTATTACTTAATAATCAAATATTTAACAACCAATGAGATGTGAGATTATTACAGACCATACCAAATTTGCATCAGATTCAGACTGTCCTTTCATTTGTTCAGAGATTTTGTAATTTTGTGTTTATATGGTACTCAGAAAATCAATATTCTGTCATTTAGAAGCATCTACTTTGGTTAGGAATTAAAAAGTCCTTGAAATCTTTCAAGACTTCCTCTGAGAGAAATATGGATAAGCAGTAAAATTAAATCAAGATTTGAAACTTTTCCCAGTTTATAGTATTCTTGTACTTGTCAATGGAATTTTTTTTGTTGTTGTTACAAGTCTATCAATGAAGCTGAATTTGTAATGAGTAAAAAAATTGTCAAGGTTATTATAAGTAGGGTGTGTTGGAACACAGTTCAGCTGTTCTTGATTTTTGATTTTGCTCAATTTATATTTTTTATCTTCAGTATACTTTTCCGTTATTAGTACAAATCTCTCTCTTAGCTTGCTGTCATAAAAAATGACTGCATGTATAAGCAAAATTTAATATATCGTAACTTCATATCCAATTCACTACCACTAAAATTGTAGTTTCATCAATAGAAGATACTAAAATTAATAACAACAATTTTATGTTTCCTTGATTGTCTAAATCTTAATGCTAAATATCTTTGTTATATCTTAACTAGAGCCTTGCTGGTCACAGAAAATACTTCCAAGGTCTTGGTTGATTCTTTTCAAGGCATCTCTATAGCTAGACAAAACTCTGACTGTAAAAATTGATTGCTTTTGGAGGCAGATGTTTCCCCCAAAAAATGCCTCAGTCTTGGATTGATTTATGACTCTCTGATTGTTCATATTTTTCCTTCAGCACAATTTAATGGGCGCAAATGAAAGTGTGGTGTATGGATTGATGTTTAATTGCAGAATGCCCCAAGCTAAAAACAGATTTTGAAATACAGAGTGAATAATTTTCTTTCTTTTGCTTTACCTTGCTTAAAATTTAATGTTGTCATGAGCAACCTGCAGTGAGGCTTAGATGCTATATTGACATGGTGTGGGGGCTTGATACTGAATTACAATACAGATTCACAGCTGCATATTATAGCATATAAACTTGAAAGGGGGGCTTAATTAGAAAAAACCCTGATATTCACAAATCTGTTGAGTTCTTTCCAGCAGAGGATAGCCAGCAGTTCCTGTAGGTCTTTCAGGGTGTAAAGTGTGCTTAAATAACTTAACTCCCATTTAAAAACAGGCCAGAATTTTATGATACAGATTTATGGTACAAATTTAGCAGTTGTCTTAAAATTCATCAGTATCTTGCATTGTTCATTCAGATTTCTTTAAGCATTTAATTTATTTTGGTTTCAGAAGTGATAAATGTGGCTGGCACAATTTCAGGATTGATGTGTACATCATTTGTGCTCATTGACTAATAGCTGTGTTTTTTTATTTTCAGGCTATTCTCTTTCCCCAAGCTCTTCCATCTCTACATTAACATCAAGCTCAAGTCTCAGTATTCCACAATCATTAACTCTTAATTCTATTGCACACCACAATACACCTCCTTCGCGCGTCATCCACTGTCGAGCTGTTGCAGATGGCTGTAAGGAAACAGACTTAATAAGCGTTCTTCAACCTTTCGGGAAAATAACGTGAGTACAAGAATGTGTTGGTTTGGGTTGCTGTTCAAAAAGGGAAAAATTTAGTGCATTTTAGTTTTCTCATGACAAATGATGTTGTCATAGAGAAGATGAACAAAACTAAATTTTCATCAATTTAATAACTAGAGTTAAGAGAAGGGGCTAGATTGCACTATATCTGATTTTTTTTCAAACATTTTTGTTTTATTTTATTTTAAGGTTAAAATTAAATATTCAGTCAATGGAAAAATGTTTTCCTATGGTGAAAATAGTACTTTTAAAAGCAATATAAACTATGTTTTTGCACATAGTGGATAAATTATATTCTTGCCAGCCTGAAACCAACAGAGTTAATTAATATTGATTTGCACATAAAATTTCAATTTCGTCCAGTTCTGACCATCCTGGATCCATAATCCCAGATAGCTACTCTGAGTGTTTTGTTTGTGTTTGTGAATCCGTTATTTTGATGTTTCATTCGCTTGCTTTGCAAAACATGAACTTGACCGAAAATATGCGAGTTTTAACCTCAAAACTAGTAGTGAAAAATTCATCTCAGCCACAATTATTTGCCTGACAAATGCATTGGAAAGTTATTGTTCTGACTTATCAAACTGAAAACTGTTTCATCTTGTCCTGTTTTGGTCATGTGGCCATACTCTGATTCTCTGTGATGTTTCATTCCTCTTATTTCAAACATACAGTACATGTAAGTTGGTGGTATCATTAGTTAATAGTTTAAGTTTGGCAAGTACAATGTACATGTATATGTGTACTACATCTGTGATTAACAGACTTGCCTTATAACCTACATGTACTGTACTTATTTGAACTCAAGGGCAACATTAATTTTGTTCCCGATCTATAAGACAAAATGTATTTGATAGATCGTTAAAAAAGATTTCCCTTAAAGTTAATGAAAAAGACCTTTAATGAGCGTATCTTCCTTTATGTTTTTTTCAATGCATGTATAACAGTACTGCAGTACATGTAATAATGCAACCTAGTGGGAGAGATGGATGATAATGATGATGATAACGATAATGATACAACTTGTTAAAAATGACCATGCTGAGAGTAACCAACTCTTCACATTTAAATACCACCTAAATGTTACTTTGCTTTTTTTCCCTTGCAAGTGTTTATCCTTGCATGTTGTAGGAGAGCTGTTCTCTAGCAGTGCTTGGGGGCGTCAGGCTACTTTAGAACTTTTGTCTTTGGGCAACAGAAAAAAACTTACTCTTTGCATGAAGCTTATAATAGGTGCTGGACACCCCAGATTACAAACTCGGGAGTCTTTGGGCTCCCTGTGATTCTTCTAAGAGCACAGCCTTAATTAGCTAAGGTGTGGCTTTCTACATCAGTAAATCTTCAGCAAAAGATAAAACTGGTTAGAAATATAAAATAAGAAACAAGGCTGTGCTCTTAGAAAAATCATAGGGAGCCCAAAGGCCCCCAACTATGAAATCTGGATTGCCCGACACTTAAGCTTTATGCAAAAGTAAGTTTTTCTAGTTGCCCTGGGAACTGCTAGAGCACAGCCCTGAAGAAATGTATTATTTAGAAAATTACTTGTTCCCTTTCAAGGTTGTGTTTGCAAATATTTTTTTTTGTGCAGATGGGTGCAGCTTTGGGGGCAAAATATAAATGATGTGCCTTGGGAGTGGCACACAGACAATTTTTTGTTCTCTTGATTAAGATTATACAAAAATTTTGATTATTTATGGCTTTGAGTGTTTGTAATTAAACAGAAAAGGTGCAGTCAACAAAGAATTTTAAAACCTTCCGGGAGATAAAGATTTTTCTTTTAAAAACTCTGGCTTTTTAAAATTGATGCTTTTATTTTTCAGAGAGATAAGACAATTGTTAGAAATGTTGATTATTTATGTTGTCTTGAATTTACAGAAAGTTCAAGATGTTTGTAAAAATGTTTCATGATGTTGAAGTAATTAATTGTTATCACAAATTAGGTCAGAGTACTTTCAGTGATCTCTGCGAAGATCACTCAACTGTCACAAGTGACCGGAACAAATGGGGTGACTTCGCTCTGTATTGATGGAAAAGATGCTTTATTTCAGCATGTACAAACTGTAATTCCCTGATCAAGCAGTTTAAATATTTGACTGTTTAAGTACAGTCGAAGCTCTCTGAACCAACACTGTTAAGTGCAAAGCATAACTTATGGCTGCCTTGACAATGCCCGATTTAAATTCTCCTCTTAAAATAATCATTCCCTAAGTGGCCAGCTCCGTTTACAGACAATTCTGCTTTAACCCAATAAGGATTTTATGTTGACCAAGTTTTTAGCCTCCAAATATTGAACAACTTGTAACATTGCCTGAGCCACTAAAATCTCCTTGATTCCAGTGTTCTTGTCCCCATATATAATCTGTTTTATCCCATTACTGTGCAATGTTACAGATTATTGTGAACAAAAATAACAATGAAATGAAATCATTGAAGCGTCACATGTTTTCCACATGAGGCAAATGTGACATGTTTTTTTCTGCAGGTACATTACAAGACTATACATACATACAAGATCATCATTTAGCAATTCGAATGTTTTAAACTGTGAATAGTTCAATTTTGCTTTAATTTAGTAGTTGGTGTTTTGTCAATATTGAACAGTTTACACAATGTTGCATGATGCTTTTTAATCCCCCAACATTTCATTTCTTTGTTTCCATAATTGCTTTGATCAGTAAGTTTAAATTTTTCCCTTGTGGCCAGTCCCTTACAATAATATTGTGCATTAACATTTAGGTTGTATAAGATAAAAAAATCATGTCTTGCAATGATTATCGACAGATTGCAGAATATCAAAACTTTGAAATTTGAAAGTGGATGACATCACCTAGCTATGTGCTCCTCGGGCTCACAAGAAAAGCTCATTTTTGACAAGGATGTCACATTTTTTCATCAAGGGTGTGATTATTAAGTGCCCTTTTGCAATTTCTTAGATAAAGATGTCATAATAAACCTGTGTTTTGTTCCATTAAAAGGTTATTTTGGGTGACTTTTCTAATGGGAGTCAAAATGGCTTCTGTGTTTCACGGCTAGATTTCTGTCAGTATCTTGATTAATTTGAACACAGCTAAAAACAGTAAAATGATGGTAATTTGATCGATTTAGGCTTAGCTTGCTGATGAAGTCCTTAAATCTGACCATTCCAATGAGAGTTCCTGCTTTTCATTCCTGTGGTCAAATTTCATTATTTTTCAATAATAATATAATTAAATTTTGTTTTGAATTTGTAGCTTGGCCATTGTTGGAAATGTCAAACTGATATCATTTAATGCTTTTTGCCATAAGGTATCAATTCACAAGCTATGTAACGTGATTCTAAAAATATTTTAGTCTGGATGAATTGAATATTCAAATGAGTTCTGAAGTGAAAATTTAAGAAATTTGTTTTTCAGTGCCTTAAATGGTGTTCTTTTTGCACTGTTTGCTTGGAGGTGAAACCATCTAGATGTTATCTTCAGTGGGCTGTACAAGTTAGATTTACAAGATGATATTTAAAAAATCTTGTTATATCAAACTGTTTACAATGCATGTCCGTTGAACATTGCAGTAATTTATTTGTAAGCTTGTTCTGACAGCCCTTTTAAAACCAGCAGGTTGTAGACTCAATCATCCACTGCCTCTAAAGCAGTGAACCCCTCTGTGCAGCTGGAAATTGTACATACATACATACATACTGTGTCCTGTGACACCCTAGTCTACTCCTACAACCTGACGTTAGAAAACATTTTGAGAAAGCTGAATTGTTGTACAATGTATTTTTTGATAAACAGACAACCATAGTAATTCTAGAACATCTTCCATCTGGAAAGCCCAGAAATTGTGAAAATAAAGCTTTTAGATTTGACCTGATAACCCCTTCTTTACAATTATGTGAAACTAAAAATATATTCTGGCTGGTGAACGATTTAGCAAAATTTTTGTTGCAAGAGCATCAAGCTGCAGTGTTACAGATAACCTCTAGATCCATTTGCTTTTTTATTTTGTTTAGCTTCTGTAAATGGAATAATGTGCAAGTTTTGTAACAGAATATTATTTGCAGATGGCATGTGGGATAAGCAGATAACATGTGTGTAAATTTTTAAAGGTCATGTCACTCATTTTATTGGAAAAAAAGCAAAATTATTTTTACCTTAATTAGACAAGTGAGCAAGAATTTTAAGAGTGCTCTTGGTACCCACTCTCCTAAACTTCATCACTGCCTTGTGTCCAGGTGCAGATCCAGGAAAAAATGTGACCTTTTTATTATCATTCATTTGCCGAAGGTGCAAACTTCTAGGAAATTTGGGACATGCTACCCCTAAAAAGTTTCTAGATTTTTACACTTAAAAATGGCATTTCTTGCAATTTTGAGTCATTCCGACCAGAACAACTTGAAGACTTTAGCGGTCTTGGTTAACTCAAAACTGTTTTTTTTTCTTGTTTTGGCTATTTTCCATGTAAAGGGTGTGCCATTGGAGAATACAAAAGAAATATGAGCAAACAAAATTTGAATGTTGTGAACCTTTAACCTCAAATCAGAATCATGCTTCTTTTAATAAATTAGAATAACTTTAAAGGCTTTGGATGAAATTAATCCAGCCTGCAGTTTCTGTTTGACCATTTAAATGAAAGCTGTTGAATGGTACACTTTTCTGCTGCAAGCAAGCTTTCTTTTTTCACTATAAAATAAACCTCTATGAAATTTGAAATTTTAAAAAAATATATTTTGATTTTGAAATGCTCTTTGATTGAGAAAGTTAAATATGGAAATTGATATTTCTTTCCTGTTTTTGGCCGCTTTTGGTGCAGTATTCCATTAAGTATTATATTGAGGTTCTTCCAACAAAACATCCTGTTGATAATAATTTGTGATACAATAACACACTCAAATCTTTGAGTATTTTGTTAATGAAATCATTGTATTTTGTTCTAAAAAAGAAACTTTTTCCCAAAATAGATCTCATTACTAAATTTGGAAAAAAAATGTTAGGTGAATCATTTCCTAAATGATTATGAAGGCAGAAGTTTCTTTCTGTGTTTTTCTTTTCTTGTGGGTTGTGGGTTATTGTGGTTCCGTTTAGCACATTGAACATCTGCTGAAATCGCGACATATTAAATGTAGGGCTGTGCTCTAGCAGTGCCCGGTAGCCTCAGGTTAATAAAAATCTTACTTTTTGCATAAAGCTTATTTATAAGTGCTGTGCACTCCAGATTTCATATTTGAGAACTGTCTTCTAAAGGCTGGTTCTCACTATAACGACGGAGTTGGAGTCGTAATCAGAAGCGCAGTGTTACGATCAAGTGAAAATCGAACCGACGGTATCGGAAGAAGATTACGGAGTCGCAAGCGGAATCGGAAGAAAATGGAACCATTCTGATTCTTCCGACTCCAATTCCGTCGAGCTTATGACTCTGCTTACGACTCTGATTTTTTATTTTCACTAGGTCGGAAGCGCTCTTACAGTGCTCAACCTTAGCGGTAGTCCACTAGCCCAGGGCTAGTAAAAATTGGCTTTGGGCTAGTAAAATTTGTGGACCACTAGCCACTGGGCTAGGCATGTTAGAAGAGGTTTTGAAAAGATAAATAAAGAAAAAATATAGTCGATCGTCAAAGAGAAAGAAAAAGAAAGAAAGTTCTCTAGCATTTTACGATCGACAATTCCATGGCCGGCTCCAGCAAAAGATTGCTGGCAAGAATGAACACTAGGGGGCCCAGTAACTCACGGACAGGCCGCTATCTTGTAATTAGATCATTGCCATCTTGGATTTTGATCATCGCTCGCTTGCCACGCTTGATAAGGGCACTTGATCAAGCATGAAAAGAATAGACTCCTTTTTCGCGAAAGTTTTGAGTGAATGTGATACTCCCAAGAAGAAGCAGAGTGATGATAAGAAAGAAGATGTAGCACAGCCAAAAATCCTTCGAATTCAGAAAGGACAAGTGAGTCTAGTTCAAGTTCAAACACTGGACATTTTCATCCCGAGTGGAAAACAATATTTCCTTGGGTATATAACGCTGTCGCGGGTGGGAAAATGTACTGTCAGACCATAAATTAACAGTTAACCAATCTGTCATAATAGTGTGTTAATTTTGCCAGTTAACCATAATTTTTATTTTACTACTCTTCTGTTCAGCCTGTACTTTTACTTCTAACTCAATATCTTCTTCCTCTTTCATCATCGCTGGTGGACAATCAACAAGCTTCGCATGATCGTACAGTAATAATCTCACCAATAAATGAGACATTATAAGCACAACATTAATTTATTAGATTTTTATTAGTATTCATACAATCAGATAATTCTGTTGTTTGTAGACTTGCCTACAAGTTGAGCTCAATGAGCATGGAGCGCGATCAAAATGAAGTGAGCGCAGAGCCCGACCAAAATAAAAAAAAAAAAAAAAAGAGTGCAGCGTGCGACCGAAAGCTTGAGCCTATAAGCTAGGCTACCAGGTGATGCCTGTTGGCTAGTTAATTTTAAACCTTACTAGCCCAAGGACTATTAAGTTAAAAAGTTAAGGTCGAGCACTGTCTGACGACTCTGACTACAACTATGACTCCGTCGCCAGTGAAAACCAGCCTTGAGAGCACAGTCTTGAAATGGCTATCCAATGTGGCCTAATTCACAAATCTGTAAATGTACATTAGGACAACTTATGCACTGCCAACTGATGACAAGAAACAAGACAGTTGTTATGATTTAGTGATCATAGGCACAGTTTTGCAGAGTTTCCAGGGATAGCACTAGATGTTTTTGATATGAGTCCTTGGAAGCCCAAGCCTTGGCTCTGTAGGGTCCCTGTTTTTTTAAAGGGGGAATCGTACCTCAGTTGCAATGGTGGTTACCATAGCAACAGTAGTGAATAGTCCTTTGTTCCAAACAATGTTATTTATCTCAAAATTTATTCAGACACTTCATACAACTTAAAATTTTGAACCACTCAAGCATCACTAAAACTAGGTGGAGTTCCAATTTTTACTTGTGCCAGTACGGCAACAAGTTAAGGATTGCCCTCCGTTTTTCTCCTTATTATCCTCCATGTTTTCATATCTACTTTTGTGCATTGCGTTAGATCTGGGTACTAGAATATGCATGCATGCACTGCGAGAAATTTTGAGTCCACAGTACTTGGGATTCAGTGTAATCGGCGTCGTTTTGCAAGCAAAAGCAAAACAAATTTGGGTTTTGTTGCTGTTTACTCATGATGGATACGGCAACGAGGCAAAGTTTACCCTCCATTTTTCTTTTTATTCTTTTTGTTTTTGTCAATCGCTTATTTGTGCATCGCATTACATCTGGGTACGAGAATATGCACGGATGCAAGCAGAAAATGTAAAAATGTAAGAAAAGGAAAAAAGAAAATGTAAAATGGTTTTATTTGCCTGTTGTTGTGTTACGTAAGTGTTCCCCGCGAGTAACTTACATTACCAGTACGAGTATAGGCTACGGGTAGCCTCTTGTTTTTTTAAGTTTAGACCTTTTTTAAATAAACCAAGAATCAATTTTTGTGGCACGATTTCAGTCATTCCCACAATTTTTTTTCCACATCTTAAAAGTAACGACAATTAGAACTATCTCTCCCTTTTCTGTTGAAAGATTTCTGATGATAGCAAACCCTTTGAGATGTACATGTACATTCATCTTCTCAGGTGGTCTCAAGTTCAAGATGTTGTGTTTGAAAATTAAAATTGCTCGAACAAACGCACAAAACAGTTACAAAGCATGTGATATGCATAAAGTGCTAAAATGGTCTTACGATTTCTTTTTTTATTTTTGCTGAAAATCGGAGGTGTGGTATATCTGCAAGTGTTGCAGTTTTTATGATGTTTATTTTCTCTCCCACTTGTGAACACCATGTGGCTATGATCCAAGCCCTTTCAGTAGAACCTATTTTTTGCATGACTGAACAAATGCAGGTACTAATATAAACAGTACATTTAGTAAATTTGCCCCTCTGGATAATAATTTTCTAGATGTCTGATTGGTTTCCTCTGCCATGGATTTAAGCCATTTTTCATTACGTTTGCCAAATATGGAAAAATGATGACTAATAATTGTTTGCACGGTTTGTTTACATCGAGCTGTGCTCATACTAATCACACCATATTTATTTTAAAACTAGAAATACGTGTCTCGCAGAACCTCACAAAGCTCGGGGGAGGATGCACTGCAAAATTTTAGCGATGTGGGAGGGAGAGATGGAATTTCTGATATAAATGGAGAGGTTGGGTTGCTTGCTGGCAATGACCTCATTTAAAGTTGAGACATTTTCGTTCTCAGTCTCTTCAATTTAACTTGTACTTTGTGCCCTGTCTTCCTAAAATAAAATAAATGGGAGCTGGTGTTAGTCAGTGTTGGGTTTTCAGCTGTGGGTCACTGTAACTGTAAACTTTGAAAAGATGTTCTTGAGAGTATTTGAAAATTTACTAAAGTAGTTATTCTTCTCGGAGTTAACGGATATAAGCTGATTATAACGAACTCGGCGCTTCGCTCCTTATTGGTTATATATATATATTATATCAGCTCATGTCTGACATGTCCTCAAAGAATCACTGTTAAGCATATGATCATACCCGCATAACACATATTGGTTACTTTTTTGAAGTTCCTCACATACATGTACCATGTAATCTAAGGAAAAAATACAGCAGTTAAAATTACTAATAAACTTAGTAGTATTTAGTACTAAGTACATGTTAGTGAACTAAAATCCCACTTGGATAGTTCTTTATAAGCAGTAAACCCATGCAGTAAATTTGAACATTCCATTTTAATCATTCCGTTTTAATCATCATGCATATATGTTTCACAAAAAGTGATTAGCAGTTGAAGATTTTATCCTTTTCTTTACCCCGACAGATATGTGACATTATTGCCAAAGATTAGACAAGCCTTGGTGGAATTTGAAGTAAGTCTATACTGGCTTACGTACCTACTAACTTTTAAATTGATGCAATGTTACAATAATGAAATGGTGGATCATTTAAAATTTTTACTGAGATCATTGTGTACATTGTGTTAGAAGGCATACTTATATAGTATTAGCTTCTTTACCAAACACTGCATTAGAACCTGTTATAAGCCACCACATGAGTTGCTTGAGGGGGTTGCTTCCAAAAGATTTGAGATAAATCAGCCATTCCAAGTAAACAGGTGCACAAATTTGGTGAGTAAGGGTAAAGGACATGATGAGAAAGAAGTCGAGTAATTTTCCACTGGCTGAGTGAAATGAAAGAGGTTGAAAATGTTTCTTTTTATCACACGCCACTGTGGCCAGGGTATAGGTCATGTGACTTGAAAGGCGGGTAGTTGTTGCATCTGGCAATACTGACCTTCCCACCCTCCCACCCTAAGATTTCAGTCTTGCATGCTGTGTATGCTGTAAATATAAAGTGCCATCTTGTTATTTTGTTAGTCATCCCAAGGTCAGGATGCAGTGGTAGGCATGGCTATCTAGCAGTGGTGTTATCCTGCAATAATCTATTCTGATTTCAACTTCCTTTTCAATCCTTGGCATCACATCAAAGCATATTATCTCATAAATCAGACCTTACAGTATTTTACAGTTGCCTGTGTTAATGTACATGTAAATTACAGCACTGAAGTTGCACTTGTTAACTTAGAATGGCTGAAATATCGATGGTGATTTGTCTAAAAAAAATAGTGTATCATTTAGGACGGGTTGCTTATGAGAGATGGCCACTCTGCGGGGAGTGTGAACTGTGTTAAGATACATGACAGGATTCAAATCCCAAAATTAGAAATGATCATACACATACTGCAAATGTAAACTGCATGTACCTACCAGTTGGCAAGTTCAAATTAATAAGTATATAGTTTTTTTTTTGTTATTTTCATTTAAAAAGGCAACAATGAACAATTCTCATGAAATGTTATCTTCCTTTTTCCCCCTAGGATATTGATTCTGCGATTGCTCTAGTATCATATTCACAGGTAAAGCATGCAAATTTTTTTGCCTTTCCAAGTGAGTGGGTTGTCTTGATATTAAATATTTGCTCTAAGGTTTGTTCAGTTGCATGCTGTATGTTATATTGTATTTCTCATTTTGGCTATTACTCAAATGCTGACAAAAACTATTTCCTGTCAGATTTGCATAATAAGTTTCCATCAATATAAATACAGTAATATTATTACTAATTATAGTGTAATTCTGTTGCTTATAATAGAAATTGAAAATTTACATGCATGTCTGCATGGTCTCAAACATGCAATCATTGATTTTCCAGAATTATAGTCAAACAAATGTTTTTTCTGGAACATGAGCAGCAGCTAATTTGTTATACAAATTGACAAAAGAAAGTTATTGGTATGAGTTTTTCTTAAACTTATTTTACTGATTGAAGTTTACAACATTGCATGCAGACATTTACATTGTGGCTGAGAAATTAAGCATGACATCATTGCTGTATTTATATATCCCTATGCAAATTAGCTAGCCATCCAATCAGATTAGTATATAATTGTTATGACTTACAAAATAACATTAGAAATGAGTGGATGTATTAATTTTCATGGTTTTGTTGCAGTCAAATACACTCACTGTTCTTGGTAGACAAATGTTCGTGAATTACTCTAAAAGTCAGGAAATTAAAAGGTAAGCAGGTAGTTAAAAGAGAATTTCAAGATGTATGCATTTATGAAACAAAAAATATTGCAGACTTTTTTGTGCTTTATTTGGAACTGCTTCAACTGCTTCCTGCTTGCAAAGATAATTCTTTTCATTCATCCAATAACAGAGCAAGCATGATGCTTTAGAACTGCAATGATGTGAACACTTGGAATGTTAGATATAATTTGCTTTATCTCATGAATGTGCCTTTACGTGTTGTTTATAAAAATCATTCTTAATTATACAGTCATGTTTGAACCACCTGGATCCATATGAGCAATCACACACTGTAGCATGTTTTCCTAAGTCTTGTGAAATCCATTTGAAGTCTGCGGGTTGGTTTTAATTTTTGACAGCTTTTGATTCACTGTACGCACAAAATTGGTTGAAATGGGAAGCGATTAACTCTCTTTGTTTGTCATTTCTCAAATTATACACTTCAGCCACTCCTCGGTGGACAACCCACCATCATCTTGATTTCACCCTTTTCCTGGAGACCACACAAACCTTCAGACCCTCCCATCTCCTGGGCATTTTATTCCCGCCATCACCCCCCACCCCCAGCATCCAACTCCCCACCCTCCCCTCCCTCCGATGGCAGGTGGCCATTGCATATCGTGGACTCGATGTTTACCGACCTTCCCCTCCCCTCTCCTAGGCATTTTTGCTCCATTGATACCCACCCACTATGTCCATCCCCGCCCTTCAATGCCATTCCCAATCCCTCGATTGAGTGAAATTACTGGTACCAATGGAAATGGCTTGACAATGTTGTAACACTATTAAACTTGCCTAGTTGAACCATGGCCAATTTCTATCTTGACAGTTACTTAACTTGCTTTCTCACAATCCAAAACTACATATCATAATGGGTAGTCCAGCACTTGTCCAAACGATGTCTGTGATTCGCTAAGAAAACAATAGATTTGTCCCGCTGGGATAGGGATTAGGGATACAGGCATTGTTCAAGTGATATATCAATTGTATCATTCGCCAATCACAGACATCGTTTGGACAGCTACGAGGTCGCCCATAATAACTACTACATATTTATCTATATAATAAAATAATAATTAATAGTAATTTTCACTGACAGTCTTGTAGAACATGAGTTCATAACCACCTTGGTGATGTGTCTACAACTCATTTAAATATTGAAGCCATTTTCTTTTCAGGGATAAAGTTCTCAATGGGGACAGTAGTGGAGCGAGTTCTGAAGCCAGTAATATTCTCCTTCTTACAATAATCAATCCTTTACATCCCATCACAGTGGTGAGTCAGTACAGAATAAAAAAAAAGTAGTCATCATTCATCCACTGCAAGATTTAGCCCTCTGTCGTACCCATCCATGCACCCAATCCTTTTTGCTAATCGTATCCAAATGGTTTACCTTGTGACATCATCTTCACCTTGTTCTTGGTCCTTTTTGTGATCCTGTTCCTTATTTAACCATGCGAAAGAACTGCTGAAGAGGTTTCATTTGAATGGTCACACCATAGGATTTCATCAACAGACTCAAATGTTAGAACAAATGGTACCATGCAAAAGTGCTGCTGAAGAGGTTTCATTAAAATGGTCACACCATAGGATTTCGTCCACAGACTCAAAAGTTAGTCAGAACAAATGGTACCATGCAAAAGTACTGCTGAAGAGGTTTCATTTGAATGGTCACACCATAGGATTTCATCAACAGACTCAAATGTTAGAACAAATGGTACCATGCAAAAGTACTGCTGAAGAGGTTTCATTTGAATGGTCACACCATAGAATTTTGACCATAAACTCAAAAGTTAGAACTACATAACATGTCTCCATAATTGACTCTTGGAGTGAAATGGTTAACTTCTGATCAGTAATTTCCAAACTTTACTGTAACAGGCTTTCTACAAGTCTGGAAACTTTTTTGCTTGAATGATGTTAAGTTGTGCATGGTGTAAACTGTTAGTACAAGTTTCATGAAAGTTACTCAAGTTTAATCATTGTGTTTTCTTTTGCAGAAAGTGCTTCATAAAATATGCAGCCCCCATGGGAAAGTTTTAAGAATTGTGATTTTTCACAAAAATGGTTTACAAGCTTTGGTTGAATATCCTTTCCAAAACTAAAAGTATTTTGCTTAATAGTTTTTAAAACTCACAAAAGTAGGAGTGCCAAAGTTGGTGTTCTTCAAATACCAGTGAGGAGTCAGAGTAATTTGTTGTTGTAAAGGATGCATATTTCATTGCAGATTTTAATCATTAATAAATGCATTCATGAACAAACTCACGAACTATATCACATTGAAATAAGTTTTAAAACGGAAGAAGATTTAATGCAGTCAAGAAATGACCAACTCATCTTTAAAGTGAAGAAAAACGGGCAACAAAATCGTGCAACATGTTGTGCAACAATGTTGCGTTGAAGGTTGCAGCCCCGATATTGCGTGTATTACCACATATGCGTGCAACAAATGTTCATGTTGCAGAAAGTGTTAGTGACCTCTACTTTCTGCAACATGAAAACGACATTTTGCCATTTCGATGGGACGTGTCATCAGTATACATTTACGAAGAGTATTCACGAAGTGCGACGGCTAAAACCGAAAATGCTCGAAATATCGACAAACAGGCTGCCTCTCAAGCAAACAAAGGCAACTTTGATTTCAAGCTAAACTGTAATCCACTTCAATCCTTGCAATCCTGCACTTTATCTCCAAACTACTACTTTTGTTTTGTTCTATAGGATTGTTTTATCCAACTAAGTTGTATATTTTGTACCATTTGGCGATATAACGTGGAAATAAGCTAAGTGACATTGTTTTGCACAAAGGTGGTAAAAGGCGCAACATCAGGGCTGCAACCTGCAATGCAATGTTGTTGTGCGACAAGTTGCACTATTTTGTTGCCTGTATTACTTCGCCTTTACTAGTAAAAAAAATATATTAAAAATTATGTGCAGTGCTGTCAATATAAGGGCATTTTCTCCTGTTATTGAGTCCTGGCTATGTACTTTGGTAGAAAAACAAAACAAAACATGGACAGTACCAGAAACCCATTTTCTCTGCCGACTTTCTTTTCTTCAACCTGCTTATTTAAATGACAGTTGATGTGAGTCCCTTGTTTCAGAAAACATGCATCTTGTTGCTGGTGTTTCCATCTTATATTTCTGAGCCAAAGTGTGAATTGCTCCATGGATTTGTGCATTAGAGAATACCCTTTTGATGTAACAACAAATTATTGTCCCTTAACCATCATTACATTTGACAATGTGGAGGCAGCAGAGCGAGCTTTAGCAACACTCAATGGACAGGACATATATGCTGGATGCTGTACCCTCAAGATTGACTATTCAAAGGTATTTATAATTTATAAAATGCTCAAAGAAATGCACGCGCTGTGATTGGTCAGATGGGGTTCATTACATCTCAATAAAGCACGTACCTTATGTCACGTGAATTCTTGTCCCTTTGTGGTTGTTTTTACTTTATAAAAGAAATAAAAGAACTTGTTCCTTGTGCATTGTTGAGTTATATAAGCACTTGGGAATTTTTAAGAACACTTAAGAAGTGTGAGAAGCACTCTCCTTTGCTTCTCTGCACTTCTCTCATGTTCTTAAAAACTCCAGCATGCTTATAACTCAACAATGAACTCGACATGTTTTTTATTTCTTTAATAAGAGTGCCTTGAAGTGTTAAGTTTAACATGTTTTCTAAAATCTTGGCTTAAGAAGTATTGAAGACTGACAGGACCAAGCAAAAGTAGTTAAAGTACTTTTGAGGTTCTTTCATTTTAAATATGAATGTTCATCCTTGAAGATTTTGTCCACTGATTTAAAAGCAGTACATTTTGTTTAAAGATCTGAGGCTTGACACTTTCATTGATCACAAGGAACATGTTTAATAGCTCATTTTATAACATGACAAACATTCTCAAGCACTTCTTACATGCATAAGTTTAAAACAAATAAATTAGTGGGACTTATGCCCTGTTTGTTTATACCATTTTCAGAAAGCCAAGAAGTTAAATGTTTTTAAAAATGATGATGAAACATGGGACTACACTGGAGCGCTAAACAACAATTCAGGTAGGTGATGTCGACCTTCATCTTTTATACAATATGTATAAATTTTTGTCATTTAATTGTGCAAGATCTTTCTTTTGGTTTTTTGGTAAAAATGAATAAACATAATGTTCTATTTAAAGGAAACCTCCATTGTGATAACAAATTGACGTTAATGTCACTGTTCCAATAGATTGCTAAACCCAATGATTTAATACCAAACCCTTAATTAAAATAAGCACTACAAGACACATATGGCATAATAGGGGAACACTGCTCAGCAATTGGCGCGACGGACGACTTCCATTGCATGCAGACCATTTTAAGCCTCACTTCTCCTGGCACTATGAGCTGAAACCTAATGCCATCAATGCGCCAAGCCGAGAAGAGTATTGGCAGGTCTAGAAAAACTAGGGCTCTACAAGCTGCAACCCAGGCCAGCAATGTGCTACAGCCACAGCTCTACGATGTGAAACCTAAGGCCAGCAACGCGCCAACTTTAGTGACTTAATGACCAGTAGATAATGCGAAAACGATTTATAAACTAGTGCACTACGCTTGGGGAAGTCGCTGCGCAGACTTAACCAAACACAATCACAGAGAAGTGGCCCCAAAGTTTATTGAGGATACCCAAATAACTCCAACAGGGAGGGAGGGAGGGAAATCTTTTAACAGAGCTTAACAGTGAGTAACTCAACTGAAGGCAAATGTGCCTTTGAACCTTGTACAGTTCCTTTTATAGCTAGACAGTGTACAATGCTTAGGCTGCCGAGGCTGTAACATACAAATGCTAGACTTCACATGATAGAGAATACAACGTGAATGGGACATTAAGAAATCCAGCCATGTAGAGAACGCGAACTAAGCTATAACCAGATGAGGTTGATAGTACTACAAATAGGGCTATACATGAAAATCCCAGACGAAGGATACAAGGTACATTTATACACTTAAGGTGCGAGTCAAAGTACAATAATTATTACAAAAATACATGCCCCACAGGGCCTCAGAGCGTTACGCTCCATTGACAGTGTTTTACATTTTTGTATTGTAAAACTTTCATAAATTGTTGGAAATAAAGTCTAAATTTTGATTCTTTTAATAACAAATAGGAAGGAAATTTCAGTTTACAAAAAAAGCGATATAAATTTCACCTATTTTTACTTTTCTAATTCCCACTCGCCACCATTTTGAATTTTTATGACATATGGTTGCCACTGTTGTTAGGAATTGACGTTCTTTTGTTTGGAAGTAATATATCAACAACGAGTGCGAGGGTTTCATCAGGGGTTCCAAACACCGAGAAACAGATGAAAGCACGAGGCCGCTTCGGCCGAGTGCTTTTATTGTTTCGAGGTGTTTGGAACCCCTGATGAAACCCGAAGCACGAGTTTTTGATATAGCTTCTCAAAGTATGCCACAATGCAATTTCACAGGGTAGTGTGATATGGCTTTGTGTTTCCTGAGACAATGTGAATAATCTTAGGTTTGGTTTTTAATTACATTTTGGGTGTTAGTGCGCTTTCATGCGCGTTTGAAGATGGCAGCGTCTTTCGAGGAGCACATCGAAGGCCGTCAGTTTTCGAAAAGCCAAAAGTGGAGAAGAGGAATTGAAGTTGTTAGAAGAGAGTATTCCTAAGCCAACAGCTTACAAAACTAGATGGGCGACCAAAATGTTTCGTGAGTGGCAGATTAATCGCAAAGTTAAAGTTCCTGTACACTTGATCCGGGTGGAGCATTAAAATGTTATTAAGAATTGCATAAAGTCTAGCCATTGAGTTCAGAATTAGAAAGAATGGATGCCTGCTCGTTAAACTACTGGCTCGGCAAATTTGTCCGAGAGGTTGCAAATAATAAAGGGGAGATGTATCCAGCGAAGATCCTTTGTGGCATTATCGGTGGAATTCGAAGGTATCTTGTTGAAACTGTGGGAAGCGAAGCGCTGAATCCACTACAAGTCGAGGATAAAAGGTAAATGGTAGAAACGTTATTTTATAAATAATACTGTTTGCGAAATCTGTCGTTTTCCGTCCCTGTCTCGACGCCGAGATGAAAGATACTACGAGGAAAGGTGTTGTTTATTTTTTAATTCAGCTTCGCTATCAATGCAAATTGTGAAATTAGCATTGTTGTAAACGGTGCAAAAATAAACTGTTGTTTTGTTTAATTTCTTTTGTTTTGATGCGCGAATCAAGATATCCAATGAGGAATCAGATGAAAACTATGTGTGGTTTGGATATGTGATCCAAAGCACACGTAGTTTTCATCTGAGTTTTCATTGGGTATCAAAACTCATGCACGTGACGAATTTAGCCATTTTTATTGGCTGAATAACTCGTGAATTATTAATGAGTTTGAGAACAATTGGGCAATTGCATGACCTCATAAATATTCAAAATGGCAGCGCAAAGGCAATATTCATATCCAATTTTTGTGTAAACTAAAATTATATTTCCACTTGTTATTAACACAATTCAAATTTAAAACGTTATTTCCAGCAATTTAACGTCAATTTGTTATAATAGTGGAGGTTCCCTTTAACTTAAGTTTATAAATTCAAACTCTATAACTGTGTAGTGGTTAGTGCGTTGGACTTCAGATGTGAAGGTCTGTCATTCGACGCCTGGTCTCAGCTGTCATGTTGGTGGGTGGTTCAAGGCCTGGTCTTTGCTGTCATGTTGGTCTGTCATTCGACGCCTGGTCTCAGCTGTCATGTTGGTGGGTGGTTCAAGGCCTGGTCTCAGCTGTCATGTTGGTCCGTGGTTCAAGGCCTGGTCTCAGCTGTCATGTTGGTCTGTCATTCGACGCCTGGTCTCAGCTGTCATGTTGGTCGGTGGTTCAAGGCCTGGTCTCAGCTGTCATGTTGGTGGGTGGTTCAAGGCCTGGTCTCAGCTGTCATGTTGGTCGGGGGTTCAAGGCCTGGTCTCAGCTGTCATGTTGGTCGGTGGTTCAAGGCCTGGTCGCAGTTGTTTTGTTGGTCGGTGGTTCAAGGCCTGGTCTCAGCTGTCATGTTGGTCGGTGGTTCAAGGTCTGGTCTCAGCTGTCATGTTGGTCGGTGGTTCAAGGTCTGGTCTCAGCTGTCATGTTGGTCGGTGGTTCAAGGTCTGGTCTCAGCTGTCATGTTGGTCGGTGGTTCAAGGCCTGGTCTCATCTGTCATGTTGGTCAGTGGTTCAAGGTCTGGTCTCAGCTGTCATGTTGGTCGGTGGTTCAAGGTCTGGTCTCAGCTGTCATGTTGGTCGGTGGTTCAAGGCCTGGTCTCAGTTGTTTTGTTGGTCGGTGGTTCAAGGTCTGGTCTCAGTTGTTTTGTTGGTCGGTGGTTCAAGGCCTGGTCTCAGTTGTTTTGTTGGTCGGTGGTTCAAGGTCTGGTCTCATCTGTCATGTTGGTCGGTGGTTCAAGGTCTGGTCTCATCTGTCATGTTGGTCGGTGGTTCAAGGCCTGGTCTCATCTGTCATGTTGGTCAGTGGTTCAAGGTCTGGTCTCAGCTGTCATGTTAGTCGGTGGTTCAAGGTCTGGTCTCATCTGTCATGTTGGTCGGTGGTTCAAGGCCTGGTCTCAGCTGTCATGTTGGTCGGTGGTTCAAGGCCTGGTCTCAGTTGTTTTGTTGGTCGGTGGTTCAAGGTCTGGTCTCAGTTGTTTTGTTGGTCGGTGGTTCAAGGCCTGGTCTCAGTTGTTTTGTTGGTCGGTGGTTCAAGGCCTGGTCTCAGCTGTCATGTTGGTCGGTGGTTCAAGGTCTGGTCTCATCTGTCATGTTGGTCAGTGGTTCAAGGCCTGGTCTCAGCTGTCATGTTGGTCGGTGGTTCAAGGTCTGGTCTCAGCTGTCATGTTGGTCGGTGGTTCAAGGTCTGGTCTCAGTTGTTTTGTTGGTCGGTGGTTCAAGGCCTGGTCTCAGTCGTTTTGTTGGTCGGTGGTTCAAGGTCTGGTCTCATCTGTCATGTTGGTCGGTGGTTCAAGGTCTGGTCTCATCTGTCATGTTGGTCGGTGGTTCAAGGCCTGGTCTCATCTGTCATGTTGGTCAGTGGTTCAAGGTCTGGTCTCAGCTGTCATGTTAGTCGGTGGTTCAAGGTCTGGTCTCATCTGTCATGTTGGTCGGTGGTTCAAGGCCTGGTCTCAGTTGTTTTGTTGGTCGGTGGTTCAAGGCCTGGTCTCAGTTGTTTTGTTGGTCGGTGGTTCAAGGCCTGGTCTCAGTTGTTTTGTTGGTCGGTGGTTCAAGGCCTGGTCTCAGCTGTCATGTTGGTCGGTGGTTCAAGGTCTGGTCTCATCTGTCATGTTGGTCGGTGGTTCAAGGCCTGGTCTCAGCTGTCATGTTGGTCGGTGGTTCAAGGTCTGGTCTCAGCTGTCATGTTGGTCGGTGGTTCAAGGTCTGGTCTCAGCTGTCATGTTGGTCGGTGGTTCAAGGCCTGGTCTCATCTGTCATGTTGGTCGGTGGTTCAAGGTCTGGTCTCAGCTGTCATGTTGGTCGGTGGTTCAAGGTCTGGTCTCAGTTGTTTTGTTGGTCGGTGGTTCAAGGTCTGGTCTCAGTTGTTTTGTTGGTCGGTGGTTCAAGGCCTGGTCTCAGTTGTTTTGTTGGTCGGTGGTTCAAGGCCTGCTCTCAGCTGTCATGTTGGTCGGTGGTTCAAGGTCTGGTCTCATCTGTCATGTTGGTCGGTGGTTCAAGGCCTGGTCTCAGCTGTCATGTTGGTCGGTGGTTCAAGGTCTGGTCTCAGCTGTCATGTTGGTCGGTGGTTCAAGGTCTGGTCTCAGTTGTTTTGTTGGTCGGTGGTTCAAGGCCTGGTCTCAGTTGTTTTGTTGGTCGGTGGTTCAAGGTCTGGTCTCATCTGTCATGTTGGTCGGTGGTTCAAGATCTGGTCTCATCTGTCATGTTGGTCGGTGGTTCAAGGCCTGGTCTCAGCTGTCATGTTGGTCGGTGGTTCAAGGCCTGGTCTCAGTTGTTTTGTTGGTCGGTGGTTCAAGGTCTGGTCTCAGTTGTTTTGTTGGTCGGTGGTTCAAGGCCTGGTCTCAGTTGTTTTGTTGGTCGGTGGTTCAAGGCCTGGTCTCAGCTGTCATGTTGGTCGGTGGTTCAAGGTCTGGTCTCATCTGTCATGTTGGTCGGTGGTTCAAGGCCTGGTCTCAGCTGTCATGTTGGTCGGTGGTTCAAGGTCTGGTCTCAGTTGTCATGTTGGTCGGTGGTTCAAGGTCTGGTCTCAGTTGTTTTGTTGGTCGGTGGTTCAAGGCCTGGTCTCAGTTGTTTTGTTGGTCGGTGGTTCAAGGTCTGGTCTCATCTGTCATGTTGGTCGGTGGTTCAAGGTCTGGTCTCATCTGTCATGTTGGTCGGTGGTTCAAGGCCTGGTCTCAGCTGTCATGTTGGTCGGTGGTTCAAGGTCTGGTCTCAGCTGTCATGTTGGTGGTTCAAGGCCTGGTCTCAGCTGTTATGTTGGTTGGTTGTTCAAAATATATATAATTAATCAATGGAGATTTTTCCAAAGTAATTTATCCCTTTAGTTTCGACTTTGACTAGTTTCCAGATGTAGCTTAAAAATACCTTTGGAAAACTTTTCTAACAAGAGATATCCTTGGTTAAGTGCCCATCCTGAGTTAGTGTTAATGGGCTTACAAACAACTGGGCCCTGGTGTATAAATGGGTACCAGTGACAAAATACTGGGGGTAACCCTTAGGAGTAGTAATACTCCTAGTTGCTTCAAGCTCCGGGCAATTGGGATTCCTGTGGTGCTTGTATGACTTTACCTTACTCCTACGTAACTGTTGTAAACAGTTTAACAAGTCTTCAGAAATTTGAATATGACACTGTTGGCGCGCTTCATCTCGATGTTGCTCTTTTAACAGGGATTCCGAGCAAGACAGCTCTTCTGGGTTCTGGACTCCTGTCTGCTATTTCAGGTAAACTAATGGCCTGTTGTTGTTAACTACTCAAACATGCCTCAGTTGAATAAAAAGTTTGTGGGCTCTTCAGGACACTCCTTTCCTAATTTTTAAGGCCAAGGGTAAGAAAATTTGCAATGCTTTGGTTTTCTTGTTGTTCCTAGACAAACCAGGGCTCGTGATTAACTTTTCAGCTTACTAACTAGCCTTAGTGGCTAGTGACAGGTTTGAATTCGCTAGCCAAAATAAATTTTCACTAGCCAGTGAAAACGTTGAAAATGTAATACTAATGCCTTAACGAAAGTACTAACGTACCAACGAACATATTTGTACCAACGTATATAGAAACATAATTTTCAGTTTGGTTTTGTCTGGTGCTTCATGATTTTTACTAGCCCAAATGGCTAGTGAAAGCAAAATTCCACTAGCCAAAAATGAATTTGTACCTAGACTTTGGCTAGTTGGCTACCGTTAGTCTCGAGCCCTGCAAACCGAAGGCTTAAAATACCTATTTTATAATCAAAATGTAACTGATTTCATTAATAATATTTTTTCCAGGAAATGACACCATCGAACCTCAGCTGTCAAGTTCACCACCAGACAGCATGTTACTTAATGGAAAAATGAGTGAGTAACTAAATTTATGGCCCTGGTGCCAAACATGAAGTGTTGTAAGACCTTGGGAATATATAACAAGAAACATACAGCATGAATCTTGCAACATCATTTTGCAAAATTAATGTAGCACTGACCAGTAGTGATTCGAGGTTGTGCTAAATTTCATGAAGAATATTGTTATCCATCGTGGTGGTTTCAGAATGATAGCTTTTTTATCCTTTGTCTCACGATATTCTCACTTTAGATGCAGATCGCAATGTTTAACCTCTCACTTCTGGACTTCTTTAGACAATGGATTCGACTGGATGTGCTAAATTGTTTTCCAAATAGTATGCATAAAAAAAATTGATATTACAGTCAAAATACTCCACATTCCACTTATCATTTGGGAAATAGAGGATATTACATGGCCACGTGAAGATACGAAATTTCTCGTGTTGAAAAAAATTTCACAAGTGAGTGCAAATAATGTCTTTTAATAATCAGGAATGGATTGCATTATTGAAATCAAAATTCAGGTTTAAAATTGATTATTTAGGAATCTTCCAACGGTAGCCTCATTCAAAATAACAAGAGCTGATAGGTTTGTTATTGACATCAGGTGAATGTTCACATGCAAAGCAGGTGGCAGTTGGTGGCTTGACGCATCTGACCTTTTTTCTGTTTGTCCAACAAAAATTCACCACTGAGTATTTTCTTTGACATAAAGAAGCTCTGCATTTATAAAACTCCAAAGAAGAATTCTTAAAATGCCAGTGTGCTGGCTCTGAAGGGTAATTTTCACAGAAAGTGAAGGAAATTTCCTATGAAGTCCAAGCAACTGAATTCACTGAAATCAACAGCAGCCAACGGTTGCATATTTTGCCTGTGAACTTTTGACTGATGTCAGTAAATAAACCAATCAACATTCATTATTTCAAAGGAGGCTACCATTGGAAGATTCCAATAATCAATTTTAAACCTGAATTTTGATTTCAATAATGCAATCCATTCCCGATTAATGAAAGTCATTCGCAAATGATAAGTGGAACGCGCTGAGTATATTGACTGTAAATAAATCATTGATATCATGGGTTTGCAAATTTTAAAGTTCATTTTCATCTCTTGTAGATGTGAACGGATCAGCTCTTCCGATCTCCAATGAAGCCATTGCAAGAGCAGCACAGTTCCCTACTGTACAAAGTATGACTGATTTGATTTGAATCATACAGCACACTCTCTGATTGGTTGTTAGCTGTTTTAGACCAGCTTATGCCAACAGGAAGTTGCTACTTTGTGCTACAATTAGCTGCAAAAGTAGTTGAGACACTTCATTCACAAGTGCTTTTTTGAAAGAAGTGCACCATTGCTACCTTTCCTTACTCCTCCCCCCTTATCAATGTTGTTTTGTTACCAGTGCCATGTCAAAAACTTTGGCTAACAACATTGAACAGGGGAGTGGGGTTTGTGAGGGAAATATATTGTTCTTTTTTTTTTTCGAGGCATCATTTATTTATAAAAGTGAGTGTTTTTTGTGAGAGTGTCTAAATAATCAGCTAATTCAGTGTAGCATAATCTGGTGAAAGCATTCAGAGAAGTTTATAATAAACATCTTTGTGTTTGTTTCTTAGGTATTCTGGCTAAAGTTGCTTCTCTCCAGGGTACTCCACCACCAAAAAGTCCAACATCAGGTTAAACAAAATGTTGATTTTAAATACCTGCAATTGATAGTAACAAGTGCTAGAAACTGTCAGCTCAGTTGGTTTGGGTTTTATGGTTTGTAAGATAGTTCAACCTGTTTATATCAGATAGTTTAACCTGTTTGTTAGATAGTTCAACCTGTTTGTAAGATAGTTTAACCTGTTTGTAAGATTGTTCAACCTGTTTGTAAGATTGTTCAACCTGTTTGTAAGATAGTTTAACCTGTTTGTAAGATTGTTCAACCTGTTTGTTAGCTAGTTGAACCAGTTGTTAGATAGTTCAACCTATTTGTCTGTATTGTCAACAGGCAGCACCTCGCCAGTGGAGAATGTTGTCAAAAAGCTAGGGATCTTGGGAAGCTCACCATACCAGTTACCGCAGAGTGGAATCTTGGGTGCTCTTCCCGGACTGACACAGCAACAACAACAGCTGAATGGCATTTCACATGCTTTGAATGCAGGTTTGCATGCAATATATTCTGCATGTTAAAATGTGCTAGTTACATGCGTGCAGCCCCAAACTACGGTTCATTATTGTGATATTTGTCTTATCTTACAGGTGGTACAGGTTGTGTGTTGATGGTTTATGGGCTGAATGCCGAAAAAATGAACTGTGAGAGAATTTTCAACTTGTTTTGCCTATATGGTAATGTTGTCAAGGTAAATATTTGACTTTTCTGAATAGAACATAAATTACTGCAAGTGCAGAAGCAAAAAAATGTATTTAAAAGTTGTGGAGGTATAAACTGTATGTTTATACCCACAATACATCGCATACTATGCTTCAATTTGCTGACAATCATTCAGAAGAAAGAAATTCATTTTAATATACTTATGACCTTTAAAAATGTTCACCAACATCTTGTATCATATTCCTTAAATTCAAGCCATTAAAAAGTTTATGGTAAGATCCCAGACAAGTAATTTTAGATGTAAAATTCAAACATTTTATCTTGATATCTGGTGTTATATTTTTTTTCATTATTGCCCTTGATGCACCATTTTGTCGAAAGGGCTTCTTTATAGCATTTTGCCAAGTACATTGCCAAGTTTCAGAAATTTTCTTCCAAATAAAAAAAAATGCTGTAAAAAGTTAAGGTTAAACTGTTTTTGAGAAGTATGTGACTGATGTTCCTTGAGTATTTCTTAGTTGTAATCTTTTTGTTTTGTATTTTTGTAGGTCAAGTTCCTGACAAACAAACTTGGTGCAGCCATGGTGCAAATGTCAGACAAAGTTGCCTCTGAAATGATTATCAGGAACTTGAGTGGCGCCATCCTTTTTGATTCCAAGATCAATGTCATGTAAGTGTTTTTGTTTGTACATGATTGATCAGCAGAAGAGAACATTTTGTGTTTATAGTATAGCTTGCCATTTGTCAAAAACTTGCTTTTATTTGCAAAAAAAAAAAAGAAAAAAAAAACAATTCTCAATTCAGCTTGTTCGGAATAGCTTGCATGCTAAAGTTCAGTATAAAGATGTAGCTGCACAATGTCGTAGTCAAATTCTCTTTAGTTGTGCAAAAATGGAAAATGGAAAAAGGCAACTTTTTCTGCGTTTTGCTAGTTTTGCGTTTTGCGTTTTGCTAGCTTCACACAAAAATTACTTCATTTGTGTGCTATGCACTCTTGCAAGTTTATCTTAATTTCAGTGTGCTACAAACTCGAGGTATACTATAGTATAAAGGAATGTTGTTTTCTGAGGCTGTGTGTGTTGTACTCCAGGTTTTCCAAGCATCCGTTCATCGCAGATTCATCTGTGGTTACAGCGTTACCTGATGGCACACCATCGTCCATGAATTTCGCTGATAACAGAAACAACCGCTTTAAGTAGTAAGTTGAATTAAAGTACTTTTGAAAACTTTAATTTAAATGTTCACGCTGTGTATTTCATCCACAGACTCAAAAGTTAGAACCAGATTTCAGGACTCAAGGCCTATTTGTTGTGCCATGTTTGTTGCCATTTAGAAACACTAACATCAGTTTTTATCAGCTAAAGGAGTTTGTAAGTGGTGACAGAAACCCTTAACTGGGTTGAAACGTGTAACGCGCATTCACAGCTTCCGAATATTCATTTTTTGCTTAGTACCATATTTGGAAACCTTTCGGTCCCTTGAGATTGGAAGCAAGTTGTTCTAGCGAATTAATTGGTTAATGTTTTTATCTTGATTTTCCAAATATGGCTGTAAAAACGTCTTAGAACTTCAGAAGCTTGTTTGAAGCATACAAGAGACAGTTGCACGTTTCAACCCACTTATGGGTTTCTGGTGGTGACTAATATAATCAGTCCTCATTATTTAAGTTGCTGATTTTATGGTTTTGCTTTCGTTTTTGTGCAGTCTTCCAGAGGGCCAAAGTCTCAAGAACAGTATCCTTTATTTTTTACAAAAACAAAAAAACTTGTACCTTTAAGGCTGGTTTTCACTGGCGACGGAGTTGGAGTCAGAGTTGTAGTCGGAGTCGTTAGAGCGCTTCCGACCAAATGAAAATCGAAAATCGGAGTCGTAAACGGAGTCGTAAGCTTGATGGAATCGGAGTCGGAAGAATCAGAACGGTTTCATTTGCTTCCGATTCCGCTTATGACTCCGTAATCTTCTTCCGATTCCGTCGGTTTGATTTTCACTGGATCGTAACGCTCTGCGCTTCTGATTACGACTCCGACCTGGTCGTTAGTGAAAACCAGCCTTACGTGTTATGTCAGTATCATGATGTCTGTCACAGCCAAAACAGTAGCAATGAGATGGCCATAAGGTATAGTTAATCAATCAGAATGCAAAAGAGTACATGAGTAAATAGGTCAGTCATCTGGAGAAGAGCACATGTACATGTTCATTATAAGAAAGTGGCTGTTAAACTTTGTTTTCACTGGCGAAAGTCAAAGCGAACATTGACGTAAGCATAACATTGATCCTTATGCTTTTGTTTATGCCGGGCCCGTTTTCATATGGACATAGGCGCTGTTATGCTTCTGCTTATATTTATGTTTTTGTCGCTAGTGAAAACCGGGCTTTAGTGGAAGATGCATATGTAGTTCAATTTCTTAACCAATGTATAGGATACCAACCACCAACAAGAATGCTTCACTTTTTTAATGCACCACCAAACTGTACTGTGGAAACACTGAAGGAGGTGAGTCTTTGTAATAGAGAATCCAGGCCAATACCGTTCCCCGGGTGGACATTGTAAGTCAAAACAGACTCTATCCGTGTCATGGTGGTTTTTTCTTTTGCACTCAATCTTAATTTTGTTCAAGTCATTATGGAATTTGTCGGAGTCAATATGAGCCAGTTTTGTTTGAGTATAAAATAAATGAGTGTAAGGTATTAAACGGAGCAGAAATTGAACTTGGTACAAAATGTTTTCGTTTCAGGTGTTCATTGCAGCGGGATCTTTATCTCCTCTCAAAGGAACCTTCTTTTCCAAAGGTAATCTTGGCTGTGATTGTTTTAATACTTTTTTGCAAACGTTTATGCTGTATAGTTTGTTTAGATCATGTATTCCAAAGATAGCGTATTATTATTCCATTAAAACAAGGACTTTGTAGTACATGAATTCAAAGCTAATGCAGCTGGATTATCAACAGGAAACCTTACCTGGAAAGAAGTGTCTTGGGTGATTTATCTACAATATGAATATGGGCTGATAGCCTTCAAGCAGGAAGCCAATCAAAGCACGTGATTGCTTATATTCAGCGGCTTGTATATGAATATGGGCTGATAGTCTAATGAAGCGGGAAGCCAATCACAGTGCCTCATTGCTCATATTCAGCGGCTGTGTATATGAATATGGGCTGATAGTCTTGTAGTAGGAAGCCAATCACAGTGTCCCACTGCTCATATTCAGCAGCTGTGTATATGAATATGGGCTGATAGTCTAATGAAGCGGGAAGCCAATCACAGTGCCTCATTGCTCATATTCAGCAGCTGTGTGTATAAATATGGGCTGATAGTCTAATGAAGCGGGAAGCCAATCACAGTGCCTCATTGCTCGTATTCAGGGCTGTGTATATTGCAACAAAACATACGTTCCAGTTTTAGCAAGGCAGCTGAGCAGACCTCTTTGTAGGGGTCATCCACAAGATTAGCCTTTGCTATTTGGATGATCCCAACTCACTCTCTATTTTTTGTTACATTTTTCTTTCATTCCTTAGCTGTACTTGTGTTTAGTTGCTTATGTAAATTTTACCTATATGTCATGTAAAACTGAGCTGAGTTGAATAAATCATCTTGTCTTGTCTTGTCTTGTATTTCAGCCAATGCGAAATCTTCAGCAGGATTGCTTGAAATGCCAGATATTCGTTCAGCTATGGAGGCGCTTACTCTGACCAACCACTTCACCATCAACCCACCAGGTAATGAACACTGTGTGTTTTAATGCATACACTACAGGGGATGTTAAACCCTTTGATACCCAAGGGTGCCAAAAAAATCAAAATTCAAGTAAAATCCCAAATTTCATTTTGTAAAAAAAAAAATAAAAAACAAATGGTGCGATGCAAAAGTACTGCCAAAGAGGTTTCATTTGAATGGTCACACCAAAGGATTTCGTCCATAGACTTAGAACTACACCAAATGTCTCCTTAATTGACTCCTGTAGTGAAAGTGTTAACTAGTACTTTCTCTGTGCATCTACAACGTCAAATAGCCAAATACATGATTTTATGGAGAACATGACCTCTATATGAATTTGAATTCTGTCCCTATGGTAGGCTGGACTGTTCATCCCATCAGACAATTTGAATGACTTCACATAATCGAAAGCTAGTGTAAAAGAATGCAAATTCACTTTTCAACCAACGTTTACCTTAACATTGCTGCCAAGGTTGCTTAAGATCTCTGCGAGCATAGACAAGTAGAGTTTTATTGACTTTTAAATTTTTTCTTTTTTTTTTACAGGAGGTGGCTCCTATACACTGAAACTCGCGTTCTCCCCAAGTTCCTCAATTTCTCCGAC
Source organism: Cladopsammia gracilis (assembly GCA_022457155.1). Classification (NCBI taxonomy): domain Eukaryota; kingdom Metazoa; phylum Cnidaria; class Anthozoa; order Scleractinia; family Dendrophylliidae; genus Cladopsammia; species Cladopsammia gracilis. The sequence goes on along the minus strand of JAJGOT010000311.1, from coordinate 528,242 downwards.
GGCTCCAACAGTTGCGCCTGCTGTTGCTGCAGCAGCAGTCGCCGTTAGCAATGGCGCCAATCCGTTGGGTCCAATCGGCTCACCAGTGCACCCAAGAGGCATGGCGGGAAGCCCTATCAGCATCGTGACAAACGGCGTCAAAGAATTAAACGGCGACGGGGAAAGGAATGGGCGGAGTCCTGAACACCTGACCACTTCAAGTCCCTAGGGAGACTCGCAAGGTCAATATGCACAGTGGCCATCTTAATGCATGGAAAATACTTCAAGTAAATACACAGAAAATGTGATCTACCAGGTAACTGATATTCCGTAGTGTCACAAGAGTCAGCATAGAATTCATAGTTTATTAAGTTGTACCACGTGGTGTGAAAGGATGTATCACACCCAATCCACGTGATTTGCATTCTTTTGTAACTTCTTAATAGGAAGTATAAAAGTAACCAACATTTGCAGTGATTTTACTTAACCTCTGAAATGCAAACAAAGGAAAATAAGTTTCAGTGTACCAAGACGTCTTCGGGTTGTCTTCGGAAATCTTCGTTTTGTCTTTGGAAATATTTGGATTGTCGTTGAAACTTAAACCGCCATGTATCGCTAAATTCGGGCCACTGGAAGCAATGCGAATGCTTCATCTTTGAAATTTTCTTGGGTTAATTAAAACTACTGTAGTTTGTGCGCTTTAGTGCATCAGTGTTGGTAATCGTTGGGTTTGGTGTTAGGTTAGTTAGCACTAGGGCTGCAACGATACATTTTCTCACGATACGATACATATCTCGATACAAGTGCCACGATACAATACACGATACGATACATCATTACATACATTTTTCCACCAACACGGGAAGACATTTTGCGACGAACCGCATGTTTTTCCCGTGGGCGTGCAAGACTGTGTCAGCTGACAACTAAGGATGAAAACTTTGTCTCGGAAGCATGCGAAGCTATACGAAGCAAGGATGGAACTTTCTTGTCCCTTTGTTTAATAAATAGCTATAAAAAGGCTTGGACTTGGGTAAGGAGTCATTTAAGACTAATTTCTGAATGTTGATGAAGAATCATAATATCATAATATCGCGATATGTTGTTCAAATATCGATATTCGTATCGTGACAAAAAATATCGCGGTGTATCGTTGCAGCACTAGTTAGCACAGTTCAAGGATTTTTCATCAGTTTAATAATTTTAAAAACGTTGGAAAGGTTGAATTCGGTGTGAGCGTGGGGTGGATAAATTGAATAAATTAAAGTTAAGCAGGGAAATGTCTGCAAAAAGTATACAAATATATGTGATATGCATACCACAAATTAGAGTAGTAATTTTTCTCAAAACTCGAAAGTGCAGTGAGTATAAAACGAGATTGTTTTTTCATTAACTTAAACGAAGTTTATTCCCAACATTATAGGTATATTAATTCATAAATAGTGGAGTGAAGTAAAACTTCAAGTTCTCCCGAGCAAGTGTTATCGTTAAAAGAAGGCGTAATCTTACACCAAACGTACAATTTTGCTCACTTATTTTACATTTAACACAAAGGCGTTATAAATATATATAAGGTAAAATGTTCTTGTTTTCATAGACAATTCAATAACACACCAAATCGGTATTTATAATTCGAGATGTTTCAGTTTTCAAACCTTACACACACCCCTTTGTTCGTTGTTACCCTTTAGGCCATAATCTTTATCAATACTGTTACTGTCAAGGGAAGCTGAGACTAAACCTAGGGAAAAATGAAATTTCGTTTTTCAAAATATCGAGAAACGGTCAGCATAACATGAAAGTACTGCTTAGTAGCTTTCATTTGAATGGTCACACTTTATGATTTCATCCACAGACTCAAGAGTTAGAACCACCTTGTACAGCATAATAAACAGCACCACAGGAAAGTACTGCTCAGTAGCTTTCATTTGAATGGTCACACTTTACAGTTTTATCAACAGGCTAAGAAGTTAGAACCTCCTTGTACAACATAATAAACAGTATCACAGGAAAGTACTGTTTAATAGCTTTCATTTGAATGGTCACACTTTAGGATTTCATCCACAAACTCAAAAGTTATAACCACCTTGTACAACGTAATAAACAGTACCACTGGAAAGTACTGCTCAGTAGCTTTCATTTGAATGGTCACACTTTACAGTTTTATCAACAGGCTAAGAAGTTAGAACCTCCTTGTACAACATAATAAACAGTATCACAGGAAAGTACTGTTTAATAGCTTTCATTTGAATGGTCACACTTTAGGATTTCATCCACAGACTCAAAAGTTAGAACCACCTTGTACAACATAACAAACAGTACCACAGGAAAGTACTGCTCAATAGCTTTTATTTGAATGGTCACACTTTATGATTTCATCCACAGACTCAAAAGTTAGAACCACCTTGTACAACATAATAAACAGTACCACAGGAAAGAACTGCTCAGTAGCTTTCATTTGAATGGTCACACTTTATGATTTCATCCACAGACTAAGAAGTTAGAATCACATAACAAACTGAGGTTTAGTTAGAGTCTCTGTGGTTAAAGGGTTATTTGACATACAAATTCTCCTTACTCGTCTCCGTACATTACTAGGTTCCAGTTGCGAGAATTTAAATTCTAGAGAATCTTTCTCTCTGGTGATCAGGTACTAACTTCTCCTGTCCTGTGTGAATAGTATTCATGAATATTGTTAGGAGAAATTAGCTGCTGGTTACGCATGTGGCTTGGAGGGTTTTACTTTGCTGCCATTGCTGTTTGAAAGCTCTCTTTTCTGAAAACGTTCAAATTGAAAATATTTCTTAACACATTTTAGTTATTTTGTCTTTTCTGTAGCAAATGCCACAATAGGGTTCTTGTGCGATATTCTGAAAAACTTCTGGGTTTTTTACGGTAAGGTCCATTTTTAGACCTTGCAGTGTGGATATTGAGCCTGTTGTCCAAGCCATGTCGACTAGCAGAATTTTGAAGTGGAATTGGCAGCATCCAGAAGGATTGTGTTGGTTCTAGAAAAAGAAAATTAGTTTTGAGTATGCGTGGATGGAATCGAGTATCCAATTGTTTGAACCCGATCGTTACCTTTTATTGTTATGACTAATGTTTTGACGTGACGTTTATATGAAATGGAGCTTGCGTTACTCGTGAAAATCGAGAGGGTTTTCTGTGAAGTTCCTACCTGCCTCGGCAGGAAAGAATAAGAAAAAATTGTATTCTGTCCAGTATGGACAAATTAAATCTAACAAAATTGTACCATAATTTACATTCGCATTCAGGCCAATTTCCTCAAATGAATTTTATAAAAAGGTATAGCTGGTTTTCATTATTTTATTTTGCCTGATGTGGTCGAAATAGTTTTCTAAATGGACAAGAGAAACAGAGGATTTTCTTGAGGTATCAATTTGTTTCTGTTGTACGTTCCAAGCCTGTTTTAAGACAACGAAACGTGTGTCCTAGCGACCAGGGAGTCCTAGCAACTACAACGAGCCACTTTAACCTCTTGTTCACTCGAGAGAATAACAAAACACGTCATAATCCAAAAAAAAATATCATTAATCTTCCCAAGAAAGAAGAACATACAATTTTTTGTGTGGATAAATAAAATAATACATATTGAGAGAATTGTTCAATTTTCAAGAGAAAGATTCAGATTTAGGCCAAAATATTACATATCTAATACGCACGTGTGCAATATACAAAACAGATACATATATAGAATTGTCAAATCTTACATCGAATTTTTTTTGTTCTCGTGGACTTCTTTCCGCTAGTTCAAGTCATAAATAATTTTTAAATGGAATAAAATTAACTGCGTGCCATGCAAAGAGGTTTTTAATATAATAATTCGTGCACATGTGACATTTGTCATAGAATCATCGACTTACAGTGCGTAACGTTGTACATATTATAGGCTATAGAATTTAACAACAGAGAAACATTATCTCGTTTAAATAGCAACACGTATTAGAAAAAATATTATGAAGTTTAAATTTGTCCAAAACGTATTTTAATGGAATTTGGTGGAGGAATAGTTATTTGTATATTCAAGGACGAGATACAAACGCCGAAAAAATTACCCAAAACGTCTGTATCAAGTATTAAATGTAATTTTGTTCAAATTATTCTTTCGTAGATCAAGGGCTGCTTTTTTTTCAGTCGCTGACATAAAATTTTAGTATATCGGTTCACTTGTGTTCATTGTTAAATATTTTCAATTATCATACGCACTAAATTTAATTCTTTATTATATAATTCACAATGCACACTTGTCTTCGTTTTTTTTAAGCTTACGGGAAGGCTTTTTCCGATGATTTCACTTAAAATGAATGGTTTTAAATTTTTCTAGAATATTTTTGGACTTACACTTTATAGAAACACAAGGTTTTTTCACAACTTAAGTTGTAAAGCCCTTGCGAATAATATTATTAAGTTTCTCATGGTTTATTGCCGAGTGAAAATAACAGCATAAATATTTTTTTTTTTTAAATCAAAGTTAACCTTTATGATTCAACCAAGGAATTTCTCAATCAGCTATCTTGCAGAGCTGAAATTCAAATTAGGTTGAGAATTGTCTTCTAGATATTAAAATTTGGGTGTGTTGGCATTGAGTTTTAATTATCACACCGACGCACTTTAAATCTATAAACATGTTTCAGATTCAATTGTTGTTCTGTTCGGTTACTGATTTTGTTATGCTTTTAATTTAGGGCAGTTTTCTGGTGACTGACAGTAAACTATAGATGGTTTTCACTCACGTGACCTTCAGTCCTGTGGGACTCAAATGACAAAGGCCATGGCGGCCATGTTCGTGTACATAACAAAAGAAGTTCATTAAAATTCTTTTGTAGTTGTACACCAATATGGCCGCCGTGACGTAACGTGAAAATCATCTATACCAAAATTATCACAGAACCATTCACAACGAGACAAAAGGTGCGATAGACCAATCAGAACTTAACGGTTAAACATGTGACCACTGTCACCCAGCGCATGAAAACGTGTAACCGATAGAAAGCGCGGGAAAAAAACGCGAAGTCTTACAGTGTTGCACGTGATTGGTTAAATGTGATTGCTTAAATGTTAGTGGTTGGCTCTGATTGGTTAAAGCACGTCACACGTGACGGAAGTAAACTGGAAAACCGCTCCTTTCTTAAGCAAAGTTACTCTCGAGTGTTTGTTTTCGTTTACTAGAAAATAATTCCCAGGATTTTCTGGGTTGTCAGTTTCGAGACGTTTGAACTAATAGTACTCATTAAATAGGTGAAACCCCCGTAAGTTAGGTTCTTGTTCAAACGAAATCTATCAAGGCCTACCCGTTACCATTTTCGTAGCGTTTGTAATGTTAGAAAAATGTTATTTGTAATCTAGAGCAGTTTTCAATTCAATGCCGAAAGTAACTTCGAGATTGCGTTGGTTTTACATAGCTACGCTTTGCGCTTGGCCAAAAAATCTTGCGCGACTTTATCTTAGAGCAGTTTTCAATTGAGTGTGAAAAATAATTACACAATTGCTTTGGTTTTTCATTGCTACGCTTTGTGATTGGCTAAAACATCTCGCGCCACTTTCTCGACCAATCAGAAGTTAAACCAAAACCAATCGTGACTTACTCGCACGCGTTTTCCCGCGCTTGGGGCCGCCGACATGTAATTGCTTCGAGATCTGATTGGTTCATTGGATTGTTTACGACTGCTGTGATTGGTCAGAGTAATTACTTTGGTTTGGTTTTACGACACTCAATTGAAAACTGTTCTTTCAACCAATCAGAAGTAAAACCAAAACCAATCGTGACTCGTTCGCACACGTTTTCCCGCGCTTAGCGCCGGCTACATGTATTTGCTTTGAGTTCTGATTGGCTCACTGGATTGTCTGCGTCTGTTGTGATTGGCCAGAGTAAACACTTTGGCATTTACGATACTCAATTGAAAACAGCTCTAAAAGCTGGCTCTGAAAACCTAGGTCTTGCGACAAAGTGGAAAAGTGTCGCATCATTACCCTTCGCAGTTCAATTCCAATCCATTTTAAAGGGGCTTTTCTGGACCCAGTAAGCAAATTGAGGCGTCTGTTATTTGACATTCCATTTCTAGTGCGTTTGAATCTTGGCGCTGGCCGCTATTAGTATTAGAATCCACACATTGAAGATCATTAAATCGTAACTTGAATTCCTTAGAAACAGAGAAAATCAAAGTCCTGTTTCTTTAAGACACAGGAACGCCAGGCGTGCAGCTGGTAGGAACTTGTGTACGAGCGACAATGAAATGCCAATTTGTTTTTAAAGTTGATTTAATCGAAAAGGCGACTTTTCGAGTGTCTGCGCGGGGTGTACACTTTTCCATTTTGTTTTGTCTCTTATTGTTATTGATACTGGATCTATAAGCTTAGCTGAACTAAATGTTTTGTCCGGGTGTGTCGATGATCGGCCTAAACGGTGACGCTTTTCGATTATCTCGCTATGTACATCTGCTTTTGCTGAAGAAAAAAACCTCGCTTCTCAAGATGTTACTGAAAATGTGCAAGAAATAAAACTCACGAGCTCTTACTGGCTTTTTTGCGACTTGGTTGTCATATTTTTTTTGTTCCACGTTCCTATTTTGCTGTTCAAAAGATAAGCTGCCAGATCTTAGCAGAATTTAGGAAGCGTCGCCGTTTTGGTTTTGGAATGTTTGCAAAGCTTGCTTAGATAGTCTGTAAACATTATACTACACTCTTAAGGGTAATTTTAAAGCGGTTGGCTCTGAGAACAGAGACCAAAACAATACTGAATAAGTAACTCGGACATGTAATGTAAGCTAGGCTTTAACATGCTTGAATCCTACATAAACTAGTTCTTGATTATGACTGCTTAATTAATAGAGGTTTTCAGTCTCAATAAAATTCCTCTTACATTGCATCTGAAGCGTCTTATTTATAGTTGATGAAATGTCTTTGTCTGTCCTGACCTTGCAATGTTGGTGGCATGACACTAAATAGTAGTGATGGTGATGATGAAGATGATTATGACGGTGACGATGATGGTGGTGATGATGTTGGTGGTAGTGGTGATGATGGTGGTGGTAGTGATGGTGATGTTGGTGGTAGTCGTGATGGTGGTGGTGATGTTGGTGGTAGTGGTGATGATGGTGGTGATGTTGGTGGTAGTGATGGTGGTAGTGGTGATGATGTTGGTGGTAGTGATGGTGGTAGTGGTGATGATGTTGGTGGTAGTGGTGTTGGTGTTCAGCTGGTGTTGGTGGTGATGGCAATGGTAGTGATGGCAGTGGTAGTGGTGATGATGGCAGTGGTGGTGATGGCGGTGGTTGTGGTGGTGATGGCAATGGTAGTGATGGCAGTGGTAGTGGTGGTGATGGCAGTGGTAGTGGTGGTGATGGCGGTGGTGGTGGTGGTGATGGCAATGGTAGTGATGGCGGTGGTGGTGATGGCGGTGGTGGTGATGGTAGTGGTGATGACGAAGACGTTGACGATGATGAAACGTCTTAGTTGTTCAAGCAATATTCGCCAACCTTCTTCCAATGTTATTCCTTCCTGCCCTTTCACCCCATGACCCCCTCTCCCTTCTTGAAGCGAGAGAGAAGAGAAACCAGTTCATGTTCTCAGGTTGTAAAGTAAGCAGACTCAAGGGAAACTTGTTCGAAAATTCTCGAGGAAGAAGTGGTATAAGTAATTTGCTGTACAATTACAGTTGTGATGGTCCAGACTTGCTTATAAGGAGAAGACCAAAAGTAAAATTTGGGGCGAGATTGTTTGGAAGAAAAAAAAGTTAATTTTCTTTGACAATCAGAGGAGTGGACTGATCCGAACCAGTCCCCTCCACTAGGTCCGCTACTGAACAGAATTCAATAGAGTGTTTTCACTGACGTCATATCAAAATTCAGAAGCAGTTTTCGATTCTAAAATGTTTATGGAATTATAGAGAGTTTAAAACTACACATCTGGGCCAAATTTTGAAGCACAAGAGCATTTCATTCAAGAGTTATAAGCGAATGAGTATAGACATGTAGAAATGAATGGAGCGGCCAAGTGGGACACCAACATGGCGGCCAAAAATTCAAATACTTTAAAGTCTTAATAACACCAAAAATCCCATCGCAAAATATTGTATTCACTATAAGAGAGGCATGAAATCGACTTTTTAGCATCTATAATTCATTAATAACTTTCAACTAGTTCAATTTTGTTTATTTTCACGGATTATCTGAAATAGCGTGAGGAATTGCTTGATACATTTACAACCTTTATAAATCGAAAACGAAACATCGTTAAAACCTGAAACTTTGTGAAAGATTATAACACTGGATCCACATACCATGTTAGAAACAGCTTTGTAGGATGTATACTTAAGATTTTTTATTTTTTTATGACGTCATGTGAAAACACTCTATAGGCCATTTCCGAGTTACGTTATGCCTCGTTGTCAAAGCGAGGCTAGGTGCACACCTTTTTATATGAAAATGAGTTTTATTTACATTTGAATAAAAACTCATTTTCATATGAAAGGTTGTGCACCTAGCCTCGCTTTGACGACGAGGCATAACGTAACTCGGAAATGGCCTATTGAGACACATTTCTGGTTGGTTGAGATTGGGAAAGACTGTTGTTGAATTTACTAAAACAAACAGGATAACCCAACCGAATTTCTTTCTGGAAAATCTTAGAAGAAACAAACAAACAGAGCCTCGATAATGCACTTCTGGTCCCTTCTGGATTTCACTTCAGCTTTCAGAGTTTCATGTCACAGACGATTTGATTCTCAACAAAATTGTATTTTAATTATTGTACTTTAATTTGTGGGCGCTAACAAGTTTGCAGTGGCAGCCAAACTGCCGTTTTTTGGTAGAGGCTGAATGCTCAGAACTTTACACATCAATGGATACAAATCGATTAATTCAAAAGGTCTTCCAACAAAGTTTGTCTTGAATGCGGGCCCGCGCGCAATAAACGCAGTAGACATCGCTTTGCATTTGCAGGTGAATCCGTGTGAAAGTTTCATCCATCGATATGAACCTAAATACCGACCTTTCCTAGAACTCACGCTCCAGCCTTCCGATGGCACGAGAACAAGCGGTGAAATCCGTCTGTTGTGCCTGAAGTGCAAATCTTCGGGAACTTCGTTCTTGTGGTAGACATGCAAATGCGGCACATTTTTAAGGCGTTTGTAGACAAAATCCACTTTTCCAGCTTTCGGCGCAAGCATCATATTAAACCACGAATCCCAGAAATCGAAGTTCTTTGGGTCCACATATTTATCGAGGTCAATAACTTTGTGGCAAGAAGTGTTTGCCATGCCATGGTCCGCGGTGACTATAATGTTTACTTTGTCCAAAAGCTTGTGACGTTTCAATCCTTCAACAAACAAACCAATAGCGCTGTCAACTCCCTGAATGGCTTTTGGTACCCCACCCCACCCTACAATGTGACACGTATGGTCGGGCTCTTCAAAGTACACGGCGACAAAATTGGGTGGATTGCGACCCGTCAACCACCCAATTACCTTCTCGACACGTTTCTCATACGACAAAACCTTCCCTGTTTTGTTGCTAGTGTCGATGTTTAACGACGGGGAGGTTTCCCAGTAATTTGGGTACATTCCTTTAATCTTCACATTGTATCCAGGCCAATACAACACAGCGCTTCTACCCTTGTGGCGCTGGTTTGTCACCCATATTGGTTCCGCGCCGTTCCACCATCGCGGATCTGTATTGGCGCCTCCAAAGCGCGCCTTAAGATCTGGGTCGTACATAGTGTTGCCTATAATCCCGTGGTTTTCTGGATAAAGGTCTGTGATGATGTTACCATCTCCTGCCTCCTGCCATCTCCTGCCGAGTGTGTGATAAGGTCTACATTGGTGAAACTGAGCGACTATTGGCAGAAAGGTTCAGAGAACATCGCCTCTCGGTGACCAAGATAAAGGAGAAAGACGCATCTGGCAAGGAACTTCCGGTCGCACAACATTTCATATCAGACGGACACAACATTGATGATATGCTGGTTTCGGTCATTGTCTCCGGACCCTGGAGTTTAAAAACCAGACGCCAAAGGGAGGCCCAACTGATATTCAACCACAGAACTCTGCGCCCCAATGGGCTCAATGTCGAATTCAAATTTCAGTAGAACTGTTTGTGCGCGCGCGCCTTACGCAAGCTTTTTTTGAGTTGTTAGGGATTTTAAATTTAGCACGCGCATATACTTTTTTTGACAGTTGCGTTTAAACTCACTGATGAAGAGGCAGCAGCCTCGAAACGTCTGAGAAACTAATTTTTAGCGCTATATTTGAAAACATTTTTTGGTCTTAAGGTGGTCAGACATGAGGGGTCATGTAGCAGGGACATGTTGCAGTGACATGTAGCAGCGACAAAAATTTGTGTAGTACACATTGAGGGACATGTAGCAGGGAGTGTAGCGGAGACATGTAACAGGGAAAAATTCATAGCGCTTGCACACCACATGAAAATGTCGCGGGGACATGTCTCAGGGACATGTTGCAGCGACACGTCCCCTCGTTTGAACTGATGCTATCATAATTGTGCAACACCAATTTTGGGGACATTTTGTCACCCGCGACGTGTCTCATGAAGTTCAACAAGTTGAACACCGTGAGACACGTCGCGGGGACAAAATGTCCCTGAGAAATGTCCCCGCGACATTTTCATGCGGTGTGCAAGCGCTATCATTTTTTCCCTGCTACATGTCCCAACTACACTCCCTGCTACATGTCCCTCAGTGTGTACTACACAAACGTTTGTCGCTGCTACATGTCGCTGCGACATGTCCTTGCTACATGACCCCTCATGTCTGACCACCTTTAAGATCAGTGGAGGTAAAATGGCACTGGTTGCACGAGTTCTCCAGTACGCTCGTGGTGATCATTCTTGCATCCCACGAGAAACCCAAGAGCAGGTCGACGAGGAAATGAGTTTCAGTGCAAGCAACTCGGATTTGCAATGAAGTGATTCAGAAGTGGAATCAGATGGCTTTGTCGAACACTGCTTCGAGGTCATGTTTGTTCCAGATATGGATGTCCAACAAGTAAACATGTAGTATTGCTGTATATCCACGTCTGGAACAAACATTACCTCGTAGCAATAACAGGTGGGTGTATATTAAGAAAATGCTGGGTATTTGTATATAAAAAGTGTTTGAAGGGGGGGGGGGTCATACAAAATTTCTGACTGATCAGAGAGGGGGGGGGGGGAGCAATAACTAAATTCAGTTCTTTTGAAGGGGGGGGGGGGTATTACCTAATATTTTCCTACTTGAAGCCCATTTTCCGCCCCCCCCCCCCCCCTCCCCTCCTGATAATTATTGCACAGTCCCTAAGAAGCTTTAAAAGATGACGAAAAATTATCACATTTTTCATTTACTTTGAGTGTCCGATAAAAACTTAAGAAACAAGTTTATAAACAAATTTAAAGGTTATTTTTATTATGTCTTTCAATCTGAAAAGACTGAAAGGAAATGATCACCGTGTATTTTGTTGGGGTGGGGAAGGGAATACAGAGGGTTCTGAACTTCTCGCTTCCCGTACCCGCATAATGCCCGTGATAGTCCCAATCCTCGCACATTTCTTCGTAGTTTTCGCCTTTTGGTACTTTTTCTACTGCAAAAATATTATGCAATATTGTGTAATCTTTACCTATATCTTTCGCTGAGGCTATAAGGCGCGTGTTCGCTTTTACTTTTAAATTCGTTCCTATTATTTGAGAGCTTGGAACAGAACGTTTTCCGTTACGCGTGTCAACCCACTGAAATGTATGTGTAAGAATCTTGGGCAGATCTTCAATAGATAAAATAATCATATACGTGATCTTTTTCGTGGCTTACTGTGAATGGTGACTTGATTTTTGCAGGTAAACCACTCGAATTAACACGTTGAATAACGTGTTTGTAAGCGTGAACAAAAACTGGTGACCTTCAACTTTTTTGTCGTCTTTCTGGTTATAAATAACAAGTATCACTCTTTGTTCGTAATTACAATAGTGTGTAATATAGGTTTTAGACTGTGAATTAGAACGTGCGCTTTTATAAAATAATCCGCGGCTGTGTATAGATTTCTCGAGAAGCGTAAAGAAATTTAAGTTACGGCAACATTAACAATTCAGCGGCTACGATAGTTTTTTTATACCTCAGTGTTGTAAACTGCCCAAAAGCAATAGGCCCGGAGCTATTTGGTACAAGCATTGAGCTATAAACAGCGTTATTATGGCTTTCATGTATTTAAACGGGCCATCACTGATATACATTTTGGCTAGATAATTTAAAACATTTTAACGATGGGAAGAGCTAGCCAATAAAAAATAAGAAATGGAGAAACTACATGTCAAACGGCGGGTAATTCTGGTGTCAAAGTATCCGACAGGTCCATTGCCTATTGTCACCAAACAATAGATGCCATTATTTTCATCATTTCAAATTGTTGATAGGGACACTGCTTCTTTCTTCCCTCATGATTCTTGCAATCTGTTTTGTTATCTCAGGCATATTTTTCATTCATGGTGTAAACTGCAAACCCCAAACACTCCTTCTAATCTCCCTGGACGGATTCCGGTGGGATTTCGCCCGCAAGGCCCATACGCCTCACTTGGATTTCCTAGCGAATACAGGCGTAACTGTTCCCTATGTACGATCAGTGTTTCCAACAGTCACTTATGCGGGGCATTACAGTATTGTCACAGGGCTTTACCCAGAGAGCCATGGGATTGTAAGCAACACTATGTACGACCCAGATCTTAAGGCGCACTTTGGAGGCGCCAATACAGATCCGCGATGGTGGAACGGCGCGGAACCAATATGGGTGACAAACCAGCGCCACAAGGGTAGAAGCGCTGTGTTGTATTGGCCTGGATACAGTGTGAAGATAAAAGGGATGTACCCGAAATACCGGGAATACTCTCCTTCGTCAAATGTCGATCTCAATAATAAAACAGGGAGGGTATTGCCTTTCGAGAAGCGTGTCGAGAAGGTAATTGGCTGGTTGTTGGGTTGTAACCCACCAAACTTTGTCGCCGTGTACTTTGAAGAGCCAGATGGCACATGCCATCACCATGGGTGGAGTAAGGTGTCCAAATCTATCCAGCACGTGGACAAAACCATCGGTTTGTTTGTTGAAGGATTGAAACGGCACGAGCTCCTGGACAAGGTAAACATAATCATCACAGCGGATCATGGCATGACAAATACATCATGCAATAAAGTTGTCGACCTTGATAAATATGTGGACCCAAAGAACTTCGATTTCTGGGATTCTTGGTTTAATATGATGCTTGCGCCGAAAGCTGGAAAAGTGGATTTTGTCTATAAACGCCTTAAAAATGTGCCGCATTTGCACGTCTACCACAAGAATGAAGTTCCCGAAGATTTGCACTTTAGGCACAACAGGCGCATATCACCGCTTGTAGTAGTTCCATCAGAGGGCTGGCTCGTGAGTTCAATTAAGGGCCGTCGCGTTCAGGATGACCCTAAACAAATGTCAGAACTTTCACACGGATTCAGCTGTAAATGCAAGGCAATGTCCGCTGCATTTATTGCGCGCGGGCCTGCATTCAAAAAACGCTACGAAGGGAAACCTTTTGAATCTGTCAGTTTATATCCGTTAATGTGCAATGTTTTAGGGATTCACCCTCTGCCAAATAATGGAAGTTCAGACGCCACTGCAGACCTTTTAGCACCCGCAAATAAAACACCTTGACAATGTACGGCTTACTGTCTTTTTGGAAACATTTTTTCCCTTCAGGCAGGATAACCAAGGGTTCGTTCCATGAACTTAGAACTCAGAATCAATTGCACGCAAGTATATTTCTCTAATAATGGGCGGGTCGGTTTGCGGTTAATGCCTACGTAAGTGTCATGGCAGTTTTAGCGATCTTATAAGAATAAGAATACCCGAAATAGTGGGAAATCGTGTTCTTTTGTGACCTTTTTTGCTGTCAGAATAAACGGAATGGTTTTTTTTTGCTCCCGATAGCAGAATGAACGAAATATATTTGTCCGAAATAGGCAGGTGTGTTCTTTTGAGGAAAATGGTTTACCGTACGCGTTATGATGCGATTCAGCGCCCTCCTTCCAATAAAAGCCCCCCCCCCGCCCCACCCATGTTTCAGTCAAAAAACAAAAAAGCGCCCCCTTTTCAATAAGATTCCTCCCGTGAGCTGCCAAAAGTAAATAAGCGCTCCCTTTTCAATAAGATTCCTCCCTTGAGCTGCCAAAAGTAAATAAGCGCTCCTTTTTCAATAAGCTCCCTCCCTTGAGCTTCCAAAAGTAAATAAGCGCTCCCTTTTCAATAATCTCCCTCCCTTGAGCTGCCAAAAGTAAATAAGCGGCCCCTTTTCAATAATCTCCATCCCTTGAGCTGTCAAAAGTAAATAAGCGCTCCCTTTTCAATAAGCTCCTTCCCTTGAGCTGCCAAAAGTTAATAAGCGCTCCCTTTTCAATAAGATTCCTCCGCCCTTGAGCTGCCAAAAGTAAATAAGCGCGCCCTTTTCAATAAGCTCCTTCCCTTGAGCTGCCAAAAGTTAATAAGCGCTCCCTTTTCAATAAGATTCCTCCGCCCTTGAGCTGTCAAAAGTAAATAAGCGCTCCCTTTTCAATAAGCTCCCTCCCTTGAGCTGCCAAAAGTAAATAAGCGCTCCCTTTTCAATAAGCTTCTTCCCTTGAGCTGCCAAAAGAAGTGCTCCCTTTTCAATAAGCTCCCTCCCTTGAGCTGCCAAAAGTAAATAAGCGCTCCCTTTTCAATAAGCTCCCTCCCTTGAGCTGCCAAAAGTAAATAAGCGCTCCCTCCTTCCTTTCAATAAGCGGTCACGATCCCGTTTCACGCACCTTTTTTACGCAATTCACGCGTCACATATTCGTTAAATTCCTTAGTCTGGTTCCTGACAAGGATATTAGTTCCTAAATTCACGAATCACTTTTCTATTTTACTAACTTTCACGTTTCACGCACTGATTTTTGCCCTGATCACGCGTCACGCATGAACCCTTTGCCACCCTCATTTTATAAGGCAGCTGTTAATGATTATCTCCTTGCCAAAGTTATGACTAATTATCATCATTTTTATTTGCACTATTGTTTTATTTCGCACTTATTACAGAAACTTACTGTATGTCCATTAGGATTTTGCAAGTAAATCATGGCCCATTAGACATTGGAACAAGTTACCCGGTGAAATAGTGAATATTAAGGATAATGACATTTTTAAGTCTGCCGTTCGCGACCATCTTGTTAAGCAAGGAGAGTGGTTTTAATTTTTAATCTCTGTTTTATTAGTATTTATTTTGTTAGATGGAAATTTTAATTTTACACTGTATAATAATATTTTTTATAGAATTTACTATAATGTTATTTTTAAGTGAAACTGATTTGATGCAGTGTTTCTGCTTTATCAGTTCTTATAAAATGCTCAAGGAAATGCGCGCGCTATGATTGGTCAAACCGAGTTCATTATAACTCGATAAAGCACGCGCGTGACGTAAGCTTCATTAAAACCGTTTTCATTTTATAAAAGAAATAAAAAAACTTGTTCCTCGTGCATTATTGAGTTATAAAGCACTTGGGAATTTTTAAGAACACTCGAGAAGTGCGAGAAGCACTCGCCTTTGGCTCGTGCTTCTCTGCACTTCTCTCGTGTTCTTAAAAATTCCCGCGTGCTTTATAACTCAATAATGCACTCGGCGCGTTTTTTATTTCTTTAATAAAGTAGATGTATGAATCATGTAGATGTAGATGTAGGATGTATGTAGAAGTTTCAGCATGGCAGGTGCGCCTCGTGCGCGCTCAAGTGATTTTATCCAGCTCGACTATCACGCTTGAGAGAAAAGAGAGACTGACTGTAGTTTAGCGTACACAACAAGAAACACAAACCATTAAAAATAAGTAATGATATATTTTTACAACATATTAGTCATAACTGTCTCAATAACTTAAGATTATTTACAACCAAGTTCAAATGCGAATAGCATTATGATTTAACTTTTCCCCACTATCTTGAGCCTGGAAAAGACTAACTGAATTTCACACATGGAGAATCATGAGAATGAACAATTTTCTAACCTCATGCAACAGCACTACAGGAAGCACGATTTAGAGTTGGGTTATGTACAACGATTGGAAACTAGAGAGTGCCATAGCCTGCGAGCAGGCTCTACTATTTGGGTTTTGCGCGCGAGTGCTATGCAAGCGATCATGAAGCTGCGAATTTAATACGAGCGAGAATCTTTTCCTCGCCCCATTCTTCTCGCCGGCTTCGCCGGCTCACAGCTCCGCCGCCAAGACTCGCAGGGGCATGGAGTGAAATACAGTGTTTACAGTGTGATCAGTCAAGGTCCCTAGTTCAAGTTACCGCTATTTTGTTTTTTTTTTTGTGGCAAATGAATGTTGGGGAGAGTGGGGGTTAACAGCGTGAAGTGTGGGGGAGTCTCCTCAACACCTGTTCACGCAGATTTTTGTACTCTCCCCATTTTTCGCTCGCCATGAAAAACCAAAATGGCAGCAACTCGAACTAGCGATCAACCTCCACTGAAAAATCGATGTTCAATAACTTCAGAAAAAAGTGGATTACCGAAACACTGACAAACCTCCTTAATATGAGACCTCCATGATACAGACACATTGTCATTACATACAGTTCAGTTCATCCTGGAGATACCAGATATTCTTGACTTCCACTTATTACGAACACTCTAGTTTCGCTCTAGTGTCGGTATTAAGGAGGTTCAATCTGATGACTGTTATTGGGAAGTAGAGCAAAGAAAACATGTGGCAAAAAGACTAATAACAGATAGCAGTCTCTATTTCCTCATAGCCTGCTCAACCTCATCTACTGTGAGTAACAAGTGAAAGAAACTAGTCTCTTTTCCTAGCTACACAAGAAAAAAGCACAATTGTATGATCAATCTACATCATTATTGTACATGAAATATTTACAGTTAGTTGCTTCAAAGCACTAAACAGTCAGTTGCAGTGTTCTTACCAGACCACGGCATTGCGGACATTGCCACACTTTTTTGTGGAATGCCGCACTATTATAAGGGGCAGTACGCAGCTCTTACAAGATCTTCTCTGATTTGCTGAGAAAACAATAGAACAAAGAAACAACAATGGACCCTAGCCCTGAAAACAATAGAGCTAAGTGATATCCAGGTCCAATGAAATTAGAGGTTGTAAAGAGCTGCGTGGTATCTGTATTATAAGCCCAAGGGGTCCTAAGGGCACAAAGAAGCAAAAAAAAAAAAAAAAAAAAAAAAAAAAAGAAAGAAAGAAAGAAAAAGGGGGGGAAGAAAATGTATTACGAACATACATTTCTCTATAATATCAGCCAAAATTTGATTGGTTATGGCCTCTTTAGAAAGCACCCAGAACATTTATTATCTAAGTTTGTTTGGGGTATTTGCTGGAATAAAATGTTGAGTTAATTGTGTCTAAAAATTGTGACCTGCTTTTCTCCCTCATGACCCCTTTTTAGCTTCTCTATGGGTCCTGTGGACCCCAGTGCAGAAACTCCTGGTAAGAACACTGCAGTTGAGCAAGGTACATGTAATGAACAAGTGGGAAGTCTCATCCACAGCTTATACCTTAGCAATTTATTACAACTTACAGTGACTACAAACCTGTTAAACTGTCAACTTGCATACATATTAATTTTTTAAACTGGTAAATATAATACAGTCAACTCTCTCACAGTGGATGTGTTGCAGGTAAAACCTGTACTCAGGTTGAATCAGTATTTAACATCAGTTAAATGTGTGCTCAGGTTTCAATCTACATGTAGGAAAGCTAACCATAACCATAGCACAAAGCTTACCATCAACCCTAGCACAAAGATGCATGTAGCCAGTGGTGCGATGGTTAGCTTTGTGTGTCGAGTTACGTACATGTAGCTAGGGTTAGCTTTGTGTTATGGTTAGGGTTAGCTTACCTACATTGAATACTGGGTGCACATTTAACCTGGATTGAATACTGATTCAACCTGAGAACGGATATTACCTACAACAGATACCCCCCGTAAGGTGGACACCTCTCTATGCAGGACATCAAATTTCACTGTTTGTCTGTAACTTAACTTTTTATAAGGTGGACACCTTTCTAAAGGCAGGAAGCTAGAGCTGTTCCTGAGGGTGTCCGGCTTAGAGAGAGTTTAGTGTATCCATAAATTCAACAAAATTACCAGCAATAAGTTGAATCCCGTTTGATATTCATCTCAGTGTAGCTGCAGAAATGTTCTCATTACTGTCTAAATGCCATTCAAGCCATCCATGCAAACACAGATCCAAATTATCAATTGGAAAAATCTCTCAAAAATAACTTGTTGATGCTCCAAGAACACACTTAATTTCTTTAAATGCTCTTGACTTTGTGAAGCTGCTTGATTCTACTTGACTCTTACGTCAATTACATCTTCTTCCTCCATATCTAAGTCGACTGGAGTTTCACTTCCTTTGAGCAACTCACCGTCGAAAAGGAACTTGAGTTTTGACCGAGGAAGTTTTCTAAATGAACAATATGCTACCATGAGCTTCTCTAGTGGATCAGTCTGAGGAGAAAATGAAGAAAAGAAAAATGTCATTGAGAAACATTAACGGTTGACTTTTTTTAACAAAGTCTTGCTTGGACGTACTGTAGGGTTCAAAAAGTAGCGGCTCCCTGAAAGTCAGTTAATTTTCGACCCTTCCTTTAATTCCTGAAAGTAATGGCCCACCCAAAAGTAACAGTCCAATCGAAAATACGATACTGAGATGGAATAGCTTAGGGTGCTTACCATTTATCAGAACTGGCCGGCCAGACCGGTCCGTTTGTAACAAGAATGCATCTTTTTGAAGACTTCTTCCTACAAGTCCATCAAAAAGGTGCATACTACTCCCAAATTTACCAGTCTGGCCGACCAGTTCTGGCAAATAATGGAATAATATTTACGAATTGAGCGGTCCGGCCAGGCAGTCCTGACAAATGGAAAGTGCCCTTAGTGTTTTATTGTACAGGAATGCCAAGGAATGCCCAAGAATCAATGAGAAATAGAGAATTAAAGTGTCATTATGCTAATTCCATAGTTGTGTTTATCATCATTTTTTATCATCATTTTACTCATGTATTTTAGGTGCCCAAACGTAACGGCTACCCAAAGTAGTAGCTAGCATGAAGTCGCGGCCCCTTAGCCACGCTAATTCCGAAAGTAATGGTGGCTGCTACTTTTGGAACTCTGCGGTAGCTTAAGAGTATTTAATGGAGCTTTAAAACCTTCTTGGAAGCCTGTCAGTTTCAGCCAATGGATGTCTTTTTAATCTGTGCTACATGCCATTTTAAGGATGTTTGTACCAAAAATATTTTGGGTTTGGCAGAATGCGATCTTTTTAGACTGTGGCTAATTGGCGATAAATGCATGATTCCACAAAATGATAACATGCTGAAACAGGCATTAATAATGTCAGACGTTATTGGTAAGTATTGGACCACCCTTGCAATTTTATGTAAAAGTGATGCAAATCTATCTAAATTATATATTTTGTATGCAATGGATGTACACAAATTATGCCAATTTCAGCAAAATTTTACACAGTTTGCAATTCAATTTTATGCACAATCAAAGAAAGGCTCCTATGAACCAATTGTGAACAGAAATGTTCAGATCATCCCTTCTCCTAGATGTTTAGCTTCACTGACCCCCCACCTCAACTCTTTCCCTTCCCCTTCCTCCCCTCCCCTCCCCTCCCCTCACTTCATAGCCCTTCCCATGGGTAAGGTAGATGACCATTACATACTGCAGGCTCAAGGTTCACCAACATTCCCCTCTCCTAGGCATTTTGGTCCACTGACTCCTAACCACTTACGTCTCACTCCCCACCATCCCCTCCCTCGATAAGGCAGGTGACCATTACATGTCGTGGGCTCAATGTTAACAGCCAACAACATAGGGATGAAGTGTTTCACATAATTTATTCACAAGTTAAAAAATGAGGTACTTGTCTTTTTCAATTGCTGCGAGCTCTCAGGCAAGCAGCACACTAATCTTTGTTTTACCTGTGGTTCCTTGGGTTCCCTGCCTTATCTTATGCGGGCAGTCTCAATTTTTGTTTGTCACGATGATTTTGAGCAAGCATACATCCAGCGGTTTCGTCATAACATAGATGCGCCTGGATCTGGATGCGTCTTTTGCCGTCCATAGCACGTGCTTGCTTCTCTTCTTCGATTTCAACGTATGTGTTTCTATTAATTTGCAAATGTGACATGCCAAATGCAAACTTATTTGTTGCTGGAAGCGTTCATCAAGGTCACGAACGATTTAGTGACATTTCACGGGGAAGGCAATGTTCTTTTATGAGTTTTTCAGCGTTGTTACATGCTCAGAGTTTGCCGATTGAACAATGGATCACAAAGAACTTATAATGTTATGTAATTCGAAAATGATGGTAATTGACCTAATAAATAAATTTATGAAATTATCAAAATCTGTAAACTATACATTTACTGTTTCCGTTATGTTCTACTGCCCAGCATCTGTTCGCAGCATTATCATTACAATCTGTAACCTCTAGTGTATACAATTTTTATGGCACAACATTTTCACCCTCTCATCTTTTCAGGTTAGAGCTTAAAGTGCCCCTGTGATCAAATTTTTGATTTTCATTTTTTTACATTTTCGTGTACAATTAGACTGTCTTACTCATCTTGCCAAATTTCAATTCATTACGAACATCAGAAGTCATTTTATTTTAACATTTATTTCCGAGAATTTACGGCCGCCATTAATCAACCTTGTTCCAAGGCTTAGTTGCGAATGGGAGAAAGTGACGTCAAAGACTCAAACATACCTCACGGGTTGAAATTATAACAACAATAAGTATTGGAAATCACGCGAAAAGCAACGAAAACTTTGGACTCGTTCTTTGTGCAATTTTCTATGCTGATTGTTATTATAATTACATCCCGTGAGGTATGTTTGAGTCTTTGACGTCACTTTCTCCCATTCGCAACCAAGCCTTGGAACAAAGTTGATTAATGGCGGCTGTAAATTCACGGAAATAAATGTTAAAATAAAATGACTTCTGATGTTTGTAATGAATTGAAATTTGGCAAGATGAGTAAGAAAGTCTAATAGTACATGAAAATGTAAAAAAATGAAAATCAAAAATTTGATCACAGGGGCACTTTAAAGTACTGAAACAAACATACATGTATACTGTACTCTGACAAAATCTGCACTGAGAATTAATCACCTTTGATATTTTAAACGTTTTCTTGGAGTCAGCATCATTCCCTTGAACTTTGACCTCAATTTCATTTGCCTCCTCCTCCTCTAGTTTCTCTGTCATCACCGGTGTGTTCATGACTACGCATTCTAGAAGTCACATCAGGTTTAGCAACACATATAAAACAACTCCTTAACAATGTTTCCATTAAGTTGTGAAAGTCAAAGAACTGATCTAGCAGCACTGATTTTTGTATTTGTTAACAAGTCCGTCAAATTCTATCTCCTTTTGGCTAGATCACTATTTTGAGGAAAGGTGCAACGCTTTTACACTCAGAACTTTATGGTTATTCATCTACATGTAGATTGCTAACAGAATATTTTCACATCATAGCATGCTTTCACTTTGATGCAAATCCCGGGGGAGGGGGGTACTCCCTATAATGGGCTATACGGGGATGCTTCGCCCGAAAGGGGTACCTTTTTTAGGCTGGAGGTATATGAAAGGGTCGTGATTTCATGAGTTGAAGTATATGAAAGGGTAGGGATTTCACAAAGAATAGGAAAGGGTACCGAAAACATGCTGATGACGCGTAAAAAAGGTAGTGAAAACTGCCATTTAAGTCTAACAAAAAAGGCCTTTCAAAATAAATCAAACAGACGCACATAAAGGCTATATGAAAGGGGTACCATTTCCAATGAAAGGTATATGAAAGGGGTTAACTTTTCTGTCAAAAACAGTATATGAAAGGGTAAGGGTTTGAACCTCGGGGCAGAGCATCCCCATACAAAACTTTGTTGAGTACCCCCCCCCCCCCCCCCCCCGGCCTGAAATAGTATAACTAATAAGTCTTACCAATGATATCTGCCACATTGAGGTGGACAGAAATGGGAGTGTCATAACCCAGGATGTTGATATCTTTTAAGGTTAACATGATCTTATCTTCTGTCACCCCTTCCTGCTCTGCAAGCTGTAATATTATCTTTCCAAATGGTTCAGACTGTTAAAACAATTATACAGTATGTTATTGAGCTAATGTGAGGTCCACATTGGGGAAATATTTTAATTATAAGCAAATTCTCTTGCTCTTAATACTTCCTTGATAACCCCCACCCCACCCTTTAAAATAACAATAACAAGAAAAAGGTAATAGGCCATTTGCACGATGACGTCATTTGACTACTACTACCAGAATTCATTTGGTTTTTCCTTTCTTATTTAAATTTTGTAATCCCAGTGCGGTTTAAATAACAATAGCCCTAATTTGCACTACAAAACAAAAAAACTGAAGGATTCTGGTAGCAGTAGTCAAATGACGTCATCGTGCAAATGGCATACTCTAGGTGTGTTTTCACAGCTACAAGCAGTTGCAAAAAGGTTGAGACACTTTCCAAAAAATGTTCATTCAAATCAATGCCATGTGCTACTGACCCCCTCCCCATTTCAATGTTGATGACTGTTAGTTTGAATGGCATTTTTGATCTGGTACAACATTGATAACGGGTGAGGGGGTGGGGACTTGTTGAAAACCATGTTATCCTCGAAATATGCACTACACTACACAATGTCTCAACTCTTTTTGCAATTGCTTGTAGTTTCATAGAAAAGACAGAAGAAAACTCACCATCATAATCTGTCATGTTAGGCCCTCCATGTGTTTTTATTGCATTTGGCCCTCCCCCTCCGTTAAGCACCCCACCCCCTTGAAAACTAAATGTAAACCTTTCATCCAAAAGTGGCCAACAATAAAACAAACAACAAAAAAATCCCATTAATAATGTTATTTTGGAAATTAATGAAAACAAACAACACTGTGTAGCTTTTATTTGCCATGAATGATCACAGTATAATAAACAGCACTGTGCAGGAAATTAATAGCTTTTGTTTGCCACGAATGATAATATCCTCACCTTGCACAACATAATAAACAGCAGTACAGGGAAGTACTACTCGATAGCTTTCATTTCAACGGTCACACTGTAGGGTTTTATCCACAAACCCATACTACAAAAGCAGAGAATTTACTCTGGTTGTAAAAGATTTAAAATAAACACCCTGAGGAGCGGAGATGCGGTTTGTTTGCCAAGAATGATAACGTCCTCACCTTGCACAACATAATAAACAGCAGTACAGGGAAGTACTACTCGATAGCTTTCATTTCAACGGTCACACTGTGGGGTTTTATCCACAAACCCATACTACAAAAGCAGAGAATTTACTCTGGTTGTAAAAGATTTAAAATAAACACCCTGAGGAGGGGAGGTGCGGTGGTCAAGTGGTCAGCGCATCTAACTTTTATACCTGAAGGTCGGTGATTCAAGCTTGGTCTTGTTTCCTTCAACACATTGTCTCTTTCCACCCAGGTGTATAAATGGGTACTGGCGACATATTGCTGGAGGGTAACTTTGCAATGGCCTAGCATCCCATCCAGGAGAGGAGTAGTAATACTCTTGGTTACTTGCCCTCCCCCCCCCCCCCACCCCTTTACCCAGAGGATTAGTGGAATTTTGGTGTACAACAGTACTTACAGCTTTTATAGTGAATCTTTGTATTCCTGTTCTTGTACGAACTTTCACAACAACATTTCTTTCTGATGGATTTGGAAGTCCAAAACTGTCATCCAGACTTATAACAGTGGGTGGCCTGTGATTGTTAGGTGAGGACACGTTATTTGTTGATTGTTTGAGGTTTTCCAGAACATTGTCAAGTTCTCTGCAAAATGATTTTGGCAAATGATTAGTTGTAATATAAATCCATCTAATATCACATACAGGACATGCAGCAAGGTCTTATCAGCACTTTGCTTTTGCAGAACAGTGCAAAAAGCAAAAATCATTATTTTTTCTTCTCCCACTTCTCTCATCTCAGAATTCCTCCCAGTTCTCACTCAAGTTTCCTCCGATCCCTGCCCACTCATCTTCCAAGTTTTTGCCTTATATCCCTTATACACTGAGATGGAAAAAGACAATGTAGAGTGTCTAGTCTAAAAACATAAAAGCACAGAACAAATATGGAACAACTGAACCAAAGCCTAAGCCTACTCAATTGTCGAAATTTTAGTGAAATAAACTAAACATAATGAAATTTTTTTGCTGTGGGAACTTGTTGATTTTTGCACAAAATCTGCCAAAATGGTCCCCCAGTGATAGTCAAACCCTGACTTGGTGTTGTGACAGGAGAATTTAACAGGGAATCAATATGGACTGTCCATAATAATGACATGTCTATACAACAGGTACTGTATGTGGGTGTCCATAAAGTGAGTTTAAACATAGTTGGATAATTATGTACCTAAGCCTTGGATTTCTTGCTTGTCGTTGCAGAATTCCTAAACGAGTGGCTGCAGAAAGTTCAGGGCAAGGAGGAGGTGATGGCGATCTGTTGAAACTCACTTCTCTGATATCACCTGTTGAACTGTCAATTTCTTCCAAAGACTTGTCTTCTGTGATCCATCTAATGACAATACATGGCATTAACCATTTGGCTTTGTAGTTCAATGAACTTCTTATAATTTTCCTTCAAACAATATCCAATTCAATGGCACCTATCTAAATCTCTTATTTAAAATATGGTAAGCTAAGATTTCCGTATAATCCCATTCATTAATGATACATGTATGTGCTATTGTTTTTCTTTAGGCGTTTTATTGTGTAATATGCAGTCTGTTAATATCTTGTATGTTTAATAAATATCTTCTAGTGCTTCTTACTCGGTGCTGTCTTCTATGTGAACATGTTCCTCGAATGAAGGTGCAAAGTGATTATGTATGTATAATAAGTGTGAGGGAAGTATTTACATACTAGGTGCTAGTCTCCTAGCTCATGCAATATGTTACATATTGTTTTGCCTTTTGTTTCAGTTTTAAGAACTGTACAAATAATTTATATAATCTTTGAGTAACATGTAAGCATATTTAGGATTAGGCCTAACCAGGATTAAAGTGTTGTCTTTGTGTTGATTTAAGACTCTGTTCTGGAGATTAAATGAAAAGGGAAATTTAACTACAGTAACGAGACTGGTACCTTTTAGCCATAAGTTTTGTTTTTCAAAAATTTCCGACGATCTCCGGCATCACCCCGTCATTTTCATATGGGAGTTCCCCCTAGGGGTCACATTCCCCACCACGTTGGCAGTTTACACGGTCAAGTGCACCACAGGTTAGAGCTTTAAAGGGCATCAATTCCCCACCCTCTTATTTTACATTATTTCTCAAGTGTCTTGTTATTGTTAAATATTGAGTTCGTACATGTTCACAAAGTTTAATTATTGTACACTGTACGTAGGTGAAAGGTGAATTGAACTTACATGTCCTCTTCTCCATCGCTGTCACTCTCCCTTGTTTTAGGCGATTCCTTCGCTTCATATTGTTCTGCCTGTACTCTTTGAAAGGCCTCATCATTATCTTCCGAATCGGAGCTATCCGTGTCA
This sequence comes from Cladopsammia gracilis, assembly GCA_022457155.1. Classification (NCBI taxonomy): domain Eukaryota; kingdom Metazoa; phylum Cnidaria; class Anthozoa; order Scleractinia; family Dendrophylliidae; genus Cladopsammia; species Cladopsammia gracilis. Next base: position 502,671 of record JAJGOT010000311.1, on the reverse strand, counting down.
ACTTTTACTCTCTTTGCTCGAAACGACAACGGTATTTGTCCGCGGTAGGAAAAGATGTCATCACGATTTGGTCGTTTTCTCAGCAGTTTGCGTCTTGCAGGGCGATTAACGGTCTCTGTATTCCGATCTTCGTTGTCAGACATCTCAAAAATGGTAGCCAGTGATTCGATTACTATAGCAAATTGAATACAAACGGGTTTTGTATCATCTTAACTTAAAAACCGCGCGGAAAATATGAAGTGATGTTTTTTTGTTTCGGGTTTTGTGCCGAGTAACCACGCAGTCTTCTTTGTAACCACGCCGTTTAGCTATCGCGCGCACGCAAGACTGTCCGCGCGCAAAGGAACGTGCACAGAAGGATATTTTGGATCTTTCAGCAATAATCCAAGAAGCCAAGCTGGTAAGTACAAGCTGTATATACGTTAACCTTCTTTAGAGTTAGAATTTTATTTATTTTATAGGATAAAATAAGAGAATGATATCAGCTTCGTATTTTCCTGTGGTTTTATCAGACGTTCTGAGAGCCTCTTTTTGTTGTCAGGTATCGTGGGGGGTGAGTCACGCACGGCTGTAAATGTATAAAATAAGAAGAAACACTCGATCAATATGATTTTGTCTCATATCCTCAACAATTCACCACTCTGTACAAGTTCTTATACCCATATTCTTTCTTTATCGTTAATTGCACAATCAGCAATGGCGGATCAGTGAAAATGGTTTAGAAAATTAGCTAATAAACTTAATTTGATAATTTTTTTTCACCTTCGACCCTTATTTCTTTGTATAGTGGGGTTCCTGACCATTCACCAATTCAGATCTGCCACTGATCAAGGTGGTTGACGTGATTCCAACCTTGTGGTGCTTTTCTTTGATTTTGTGGACCCCTTGGGGTCAGTAGACAGTTGTCATGGAGACTATTCACTCATCAGCTACATGGTAGAGTTACTGATAATTAATGTCACTTTCCCCTCCTCCTTCCTTCCCACCCACAACTTTTTATCTCGGAGAAGCTAGTCAGATTCACACATCTTTTTCATTCCCTTCAATGTTTTCAGGGTCACCAACCATGGTTGACTGTCTCAAGTTAAGCCGTTTTCTGGCCTGCGTTGTTGGGATTGCTTTGTCATATTACGCTCTACATGTGGAGTTGTCCCATTCAAACAATAAAGAATACAGAGCTCTTTGTGACATCAATGAACACATGAGCTGTTCAAAGGTGTTTTCATCAAAGTAGGTAACTGATGGAGATATATTTGAGGGTTGATTGTCAGAAATTTTTAAAGGAACTTTTGAAAGGTACCAGGTACCTGTTTTGTGGGTGTGGCTTACATTCTGGCTTAATACCCTAAAAGGTATCACAATAATTCTGACAGTACTTTCAGGGGTAGTACTATGAGCCTTTGAGAGCATTTGACCCCTGCTTCCCTCTTCCATGTATAAAAGAAATGCCAGTTAGCCCCCCCCCCCCCCACAGGTAGCCCAAGCTGTATGTGTCACAGAACCATTGCGAAATTATATAATTATATGAACAAGATTTCAAAAAAAAAATTGCCTACCCTACTTTGCTTGTGTGTTTCCTTTGGAAACTCTCTAATCGCCCCAAAAACCACACAGGAGACGAGGAAACAAACAAGCGAAGTAGGGTAGGCAATTTTCATTGAAATCTTGTTCGTATTTTTTAACTCCTAGAATGGACCGTTTTTCGTCATACAAATCCTTAATATAATTTCGCTCGTAACGGTTCTGGGACATATACAGCTTGGGCTACCTGTGCCCCCCCCCCTCCCCACCCCACCAATGTTACCAGAATAGTTATGAGCATAAAAAACCTATATTATGGGACAATTATGTGAATGTATATATGGTGGGGCCAGCCTCAAGAGTCCTCGTGGGCCCGAAGAGGATAAGTAAGTAGTAAGTATATATGGTGGTGGTGGTGGTGGTGGTGGTGGTGGGGGGGGGGGGGGGGGGGGGTGTAGGTTGGCTTTTAACCAGAATCAAATCACTATTTTAGGACCTCTCAATAATTATTGTGAGCACCTCCCATCAGTGAACAACTTTCCTGGTATTTTGAGAGGTTTTGACTGTACATTTGTTTTAACTATTTCAAAATACCCTCTGGGTCTGTTTTACTCTCTAGATATGTTAGGTACCACACAGAGGTCCTAGAAGATTGTCTGTTTTCCCAGTGAGGAACAGTGCTGTCACATTTAACAAATTCTGTTGTTGAATGAGAATAGATGAAATCATATATTTAAACTGTGGATAAACATGAGTGAATTTTGTGATCCTCATAGTGTGCTATCAACTTAAGCAGTTGAAAAAGCAACCTGACAAAATTTAGGCTCAGGGGTTCAAGCTTGAATTTTTTCAGGTTGCTTTTTGAACTGCTTAAAGACCCACCTTCGCCCAAAAGACTTTGCACTCATTTGTTTTGAAATGCTCCATTGTTCATATTCATAATCTGATTGGTTGCATGCATTCAAGCATGAATTTCGTGTTACACAAAATTCAGCACAGAAAGAGATCACAGTATGCATAGCATTTTGGGTGAAGGTGGACCTTTAAGATGACACTGCACACTGTGAGGATCGCATATTTCACTAAAATTCTGTTGTTGTTCTTTACCAGGTATGGCACTGGATTTGGAATAGTCGAGCCATTGCTGGGTAAAAACTCACCTCTTAACATCCCTAACAGTATCTTTGGAATTATTTTCTACTCCTCAATTATGTTACTAGGTGAGAAGTATTATATATTTAAGTTATTGATGTTGAAGTACCCTTGTATCATTCTAACTACAGTTAGACTAAGTCATGTAGTTTTTTAGTTTATTTTGCTCATCTCAAGTTTCTAGAACATAAAGAAACTGGAAAATATTTTTACTCCACAAGGTTAGAAACTTAATTTTGACAACACTCACCATTTAGGTGAGTAACTTTCAGATCTGCTCCAAAAGATGTACTGGGCAAGTGGGTGAGCACTAATTTCTAATATCCCTGCATCCATATAAATGGAATGATAGTGTAGTCCATTGCAAGGCTATCCTTGTTCAGTATATTGCTTGTGAGTAATCATTCCATACACCTGGTCCGATTGGTCAAAGAGTAGTTAATGCTATCTGCTGGATAAATCATTATCCAGCCAATACACATGACGAAAACCAATTGTGTTATCCACTGGGTAAGTGATGAATTCAGTGGATAGTGCGGTCAGTTGGCTATTCCTCAAGAGTGACTGCTTAATTTTTTTTAGAGGTTTGACTGTATTGTCAGTGGTTTACTTTATAATCTACAGTGTAACTGTTAGTTTGTGACCCGGATTGATTGATTGATTGATGGTTGATTGATTGATTGATTGATTGATTGATTGATTACAGCATAACTGTTTGATTTCATCTCAGGCATATCCAGAGGCAAATTTGCAGCATGGTTGATGTTCCTGTTTTCTCTGTCATCCTGTGTAGGCTCGATATACCTGGGTTACATTCTGTTTTATATCCTGCATGACACATGTGTTGTGTGTATCTCAACTTATGTTGTCAATGCTTGCTTGTTAATTATTAACTTAATAACCTTGAAGCAGGCACTTGCAGCAGCAGGTGTTAAAAAGAAAAGAGAATGAATAAATTGTGGTTGGGTTACTATTTGACAATTTTTGTCACAAATGTATCAGCATTATAGAACACAAAATTATTGTCATGCAAATTGCATGACCTCAACTGAGTTCAACTTCATTTGGAGATAAGGCAACAGTTCCACTCAAATTATTATTATTATCATTATCATTATTGTTTCATTGGTGTCCCGTTAGCAATTTGTTTTGTTTTCTTTGTTTTCATGTTTTAAAACAACTTTGGAGTACAGTCAAACTCTACCTTTCAGACACCTTTGATATAGATACGAACAGTTTCTTGTCTCCAAAGAGAACAAAATTTATATAAACTATTTCTCTTTATAACATCCTCAAGGAAATGCGCACGCTATGATTGGTCAAACTGAGTTCATTATAACTCAATAAAGCATGCGCGTGATGTAAGGTTCGTTATAACTGTTTTTATTTTATAAAAGAAATTAAAAAACTTGTTCCTCATGCATTGTTGAGTTATGTAAGCACTTGGGAATTTTTAAGAACATGAGAGAAGTGCAGAGAAGCACGAGCCAAGGGCTTATATAACTCAATAATGCACTCAGCGTGTTTTTTTATTTCTTTAATAATACGGACACCTCTGTAACACAGACACTTGGATCCTTCCTTTTAGTTGAATCCATATATAATATTAAAATAATTATAAGGAATAAGAAGTTTGACTGTGGTCAGGTTTATATATTTAGAGGTTAATAGTATTTGTCTTTAATGATGAGCACATTGTGACAGAATTGTCCAAAGTAGTGCGATTTCTACAGCTGTAGTACCATCTGTTGTAACTGTTATTTTGTGTTGAAATTACAAAGCCTGTTTCAATGAAATCAAGGACTGTAGTGATAATTTATTGTTGTGTGTACTTTAGTAATATGGTTTAACCAAATAAATAATGGCCAGTTTTTCAAATATCGTATTCTTAAAGTGTCTGATGTCAGTGCCAATAGCCATGAAAGAGATAGGTGAAGGTGAAGGTTTCTAAAAATTAAACAGCTGTCTGAGAAAAAAATTGTTCATCATTAATTGGACCTATCCAATTTGAAGAATAATTTTCACTCTGAAGTAGGGCAGCCTTAAAACTAAAACAGTGTTTACAACAGGGGATGGCTTTAAAAAAATATTCCAATATGTCCATGTATAGAGTGAGGGGCATCTTGAAAGAAAAAGAGCTTATCCTTGGAGGTGGCTTGAAAGAAATTCAATGTTCTGTGAGTTATTCACCCTCCCCCCCACTAATAATTAATGACTGATGTTAAATTAAAGGGTTCATTGTTAAGCAAATGACCTAATAATATTGTGATTGTTATTCAAAAACAAAGACACAAAATATCAAAAAAGAGTTTAAATGGGCTTCCTTAAAATTCTTCGGAGTTTGTCTGTGCTGCTGGCAGTTTGTTCCATGCTTATAAAAATTATGGTAGTATCTGAAAATAAACTTCCCTCTTTGTTACCCTTTTCAACAGGTCTCTTTTTACATAATTATAGGATTATTGTCAGCAATTTGGAATATTTTATGTTATGTCAGCATTGTGTGACAGAAACCGTTCAAAGAAACTCCTAACAACTCCAGTTTGCAAACAACGTTTCAGTCAGGCGGGAAGCTTTAATACAATTCCATTCTTGATAATGTAATTGTCCCAAACCGGGACTTCTGCAAATTTGGCAACTAAGCTCAACTTTTGTGGGTTTTTCCCTCAGTTCTGTTGTTTTCCGGTTGAATTCTGATTGGCTGCTAACTACGTCATCTGTTACTATTTTTATCGATGTCCGCCCTCCGTATAAATGATGAACGCATGAGCTTGGTAACCGCGCGGGGTTTCTGACCTCCATCGAAGAGGTATTTTATTCCGCAAACATGCATAGAGATGTGTTAGTTTTGCGAAGCTCTGCAAAGAAACGACAGAGATGGCAACGGAGAAGCGGACCTATAAAATCAAGGACAAAAATTACGAGGTTAAGTTCGAGTTGGACACTCGTTACAAGCTGTTAGAGAATATAGGCAATGGAGCTTATGGAGTTGTGTGCTCGGCCATTGATACGAAGACTGGCAGCAAAGTTGCTATCAAAAAAATCCCTCGAACTTTTGACGTGGTAACGACTGCAAAACGAACGTACAGAGAGCTCAAGATCTTGAAGCACTTCAAGCACGATAACATCATTTCCATTAAGAATATTTTAAAGCCGCCAGCCGACCTGGAGCAGTTTAACGATGTTTACGTTGTGCTTGATTTGATGGAAACTGACTTACACCACATCATTCATTCACAACAACAACTCACAGACGAACACGTTAGATATTTTCTGTATCAGATACTTCGCGGATTAAAGTACATTCATTCTGCAAAAGTCTTGCATCGAGATCTGAAACCGAGCAATTTGTTGGTAAACCAGGACTGTGAGTTGAAAATTGGCGATTTTGGCATGGCCCGCGGCCTTTCGAGCTCACCCTCGGAACAAAAGAGAGTTATGACGGAGTATGTAGCTACAAGATGGTACAGGGCGCCAGAGTTAATGCTATCACTGAATGAATACTCTGAAGCAATTGATATGTGGTCTGTGGGTTGTATTTTTGCTGAAATGCTCGGCAGAAAACATTTATTCCCTGGAACAAACTATCTGAACCAGTTGCAGGTACATTTCATGTTTGCTTATACAAAGGAATCAAATGTGCACTTGGCTCAGATTTCTTTCCAAAATTACAGCTGTAAAAATAGAAGTAGTCTCCATTGTGTAATTCTCAAGTTTAAACAACTGCATAGATCTTTAACAAAATTTATTTGTCCATTTTCCAAATTTCACTTTAATTTGCATATTTTTCAGAAAGGGGTGGTCACATGTATGTACTGTAACTACAGTGTATACCTTTTGTAAGTTTGTATGTTGGTCTGCATTTATCCCCATCCCAGAAAAAAAATGAAAATCTGCACTCTCAAATATTATATTTGCTTTATTCTGAATACATTTCATTTTATTCTACAAGCCTCTAAAATGTAGCCAGTTTTATTCTCAGATGGTACGAGTTCACTTTGCACTCACTCAAAATATAAAAAAGTACTTTGGAGTGGACTGGGGAAGATGGAGTGGGTTTGAAATTGGAAAGACTGAGAGCTTACTTTATGACATCTATTGCTCTGAGTGGAGGGAGGCAGATTACCATCCAGGTATCAACAATTATATAAATGACTTTGGTCATTTCCACCAACTTTCTTTTACCTATTTTTCAGCTTATTCTCAGTGTGGTTGGTACTCCATCGGAGCGATTCATTGAACGCATGGGTGCAGAGCGAGTGAAGACGTACCTTCGGCGACTACCAAAGAAAGAACCCGTCCCACTGGACAAACTTTACCCCAAAGACAAGTGTCATTCAGACGCACTGGACCTCCTAGGGAAAATGCTAAAGCTGGATCCAAAGGAACGCATTTCAGTGGGTGAAGCATTAGCTCACAATTATTTGGAAAAATACCATGATGTTGATGATGAGCCTTTGTGTTTTCCACCCTTTGAATTCGACTTTGAGGACATTCCTTTTACCAAAGATGATCTGAAGGCAAGAATTCTGACAGAAATTGAACAGTTTCACAAAGAGAGGTTGTTGATTTTTTCTCCTGTTGCTAGCTCTCCAAAGGAATTACAGTCAAGTCAAGTTTCATCAACCCAGTTAAATTCCAGCAGGAAAAAGGACATTAGCAATTCAAAGAAAGGTATTATTCTTACTCTTCCCATCCCTGGGTCATAGTTTGTTTCTAACTAAAATGTTTGAGTCTGGATAAAATCCTTAAATGTGATCTTTTAGAGTGGTTTCACATAACCAGTGAAATAGATATTGTGTTGTTCCAGAAAAAATCCATACCCACCCCATGGAAGGTCAGTAGAAATTCCTAGGGGGAGGGGGTTCTTAAAAGCCAACATTATAGAAGCAAAGTATGAAGCTAAACTGGAATTTCCTGGGGGGACAGGGGGTGCTAAACAAAAAACCTTCCGTGGGGGCAGTATGGATATTTTCTGGAACTGCACATAAGACAAATAGACACTATTAGATATTGACTCCTTTGTTTTCTTTTGTTTACTTTTGACTATTAGCAGAAACCCATAAGTGGGTTGAAACATGCAACTGTCTCTTGTACGCTTCAAAACAAGCTTTCGATTATTCAGTTTGCTAAGAATTTGTTACAGCCATATTTGGAAAATCAGGATAAAAATATTAACCAATCAATTCGCTAGAACAACTTGCTTCCAATCTCCCTGGACTGAGGGGTTTCCAAATATGGTACTAAGCAAAAAATGAATATTCGGAAGCTGTGAATGCACGTTACACGTTTCAACCCACTTATGGGTTTCTGCTATTAGACAATGACTGTTTAATTTTGTTTCACAGGTTTTGTGAAATCACTCTAAAAATGAGAGCTATTGAGCAATAATTTCCTATTGTTAATTATGTTATTAATAATTAATAACATGATTTATATGCTGTACAAGGCGGTTCTAACTTTTTAGTCTATGGATGAGATTTTAAAGAGTGATAATTAGCATAAAAGCTATTTCTGCAATTCTTTCCTGAGTCTACATGTATGTGCTTTATTATGCTGGTTCAAACATTTGGTTCAGTGGATGAAATTCTAAAATGTGATTATTTATGTGTGAAAAGTGCTGAGCAGTACTTTCCTGTGGTGTACAAGGTGGGTCTAATTTTTAAGGTTGTTGTTTTTATTGTTTCAGGCAACAATCCAGTCTCATCATTAACTCTGGTAGATGTTCGGCAGAAAATGGAACAAAACTTGAAAAGAAAAAAGGAGAAAGCAGAAAACAAGAGCAAGAAGTGCAAAGCAGCCAGAAGACAATCGGAGAACAAGCAAACAGAGCCCGACAAATCATCAAGTCTGAGTGACAGTGACAAACAAATGTTAGAAAGATGGGAAAACATGAGAAAGCAAACCAAGCCATTCATACATCCCATACGAAAATACATGAAAGAGCTCCACGACTTGAAAGAAGAGGTGCTTTGTGATGACACAAAAGTGGGTGTGGCCTCGTCACAGCCTCTTCTACCTCCGCTGGGGAGTCAAATTCAACAGCAGTTCCAGTTCACACAATTTGTACCTCAGAACCAGAATGGAAATGTGACAGGGCTAAAGGCTGTGAAAGTACCAAGTCAGGCAGTGCCAATTGTGACCCAGTCAGTGCATGGGGGATATGCTATTGCACAGACAGGTATGTCTGTCGAATGAATTATTACATGGCACCTGCTGAACTTCTGATACCATAACCTTTATTTTTGTTCAGAGAACATTTTCATAGAAGCATTTTTAGGGAGGGCATACTTTCTGTGAGGTTTGGGGTGTGTCCTGTATTACTGTTGATAAAAGGGTGAAGTTTAACTTGTTGCAATCCTGTCTTTTAGTTGCAGGAAAACTTGTTCATCTAGCACCAAACCAACTTCTATCACTGCCTGGCTCTGTGATAGCAAATGTGCCTGTTTCCATGGCAACAGCACAACTTGTAGTTGCCCCTCAGGTTTCTACATCTCAAGCTCCTGCATCCCAAATCCTGATCACTGGTACAAGCAATGGAGACTCCCAAGGAAAAGTCAACGCTGTAGGAAACTCTGTCGGGTTGCCACTTGCATCAGTGAACATTTCTCTCAATACAAATGCCAAAACTGTTGGAAACAGTAAAATGACTCAAACAACTTGTGCTGCTGTTCCATCATTGCCACTGCCAACAAGTTCTGCAGCTGCTGCTCCTTCACTGTCAATGCAAACAAATTTGACCACTGCTGTTCCAGTGTTGCTAACACAAATGCCTTCCAGTAATGCACAAACAATGCCTTCCTCTTCTTACACAACTCAAATCACAAAACCTTCAGTTTCTGTCAGTGGGAACGTGGCAGTAACAGCACCAATCGGAAATAAACCATCTAACAATCTTGCCAACTCTTCAGTGAACTTTTTAGTATCTCAACAAGGAGCCTCATTGGTCAACAGTATTACAAATGCAATCACTGTTGGCAATGACCAAGTTTTTCCTTCATTGTTATCAAATGCACCACAAAATGTAGCTAAATCCAACCTAAGTGATGTACCATCAAACATTTCACTGCCTTTGTCCACTGTAAACAATGCATTCCTACCAACAACTGCGGTGAATTTGACTACTCAAGTTATACCATCAACAAGTAGCTCTATTCTTTCTAACTCAAATATGGGAGTTCCTTGGAGTATGATGTTACCAACATCAAATGCCAACATATTGTCACAGACACAAACAGTTCAATCGTCTGCTGTGCAATCAACAGATCTTCATTTTCCTCCAACTTCAAATTTAGACACAACTTCAGTACTTGCTTGTTCATCTGTTTCTTTGATAGACTCAGTTACATCAACAGCTCCGCTAGACACAAGTTTTGATATATGTGCCATGGCGGAGGACACAACGGCACCTTCACTCATGAGTCCACAAAGCCTTCAGTCAATGTTACAGTCCATGCTTAGTCAGACAGATGTTCAGCTGCTTTGGAATACAATGCTTAGCCCGTCAATGATGACATCTCCCATTTTCAAACTGGCCGACACATCCAACAGCACTGCTACAACAACATGTACGGCAACAAATGCCCATCCCAAGGCATCCCCTGTTGAACTTGGATCAGAACAGTTCACATCACAGCCAAGTCATCAAATCCCACTGGAAGCTAAGTTATCACAGGAAAGTAACATGATTCCTGAGAGCATCCAAGATGCATTCAGTGACCTTAATGTACAAGGAGTGTCAGAGCAAGACAGATTAGCTGAGAAGGTGATTTTCTCCAGCATGTTGTCTTCCAAGGCAAAAGGAACTGGCAGTGGCTATGGTTTAGGAATCAATATTAATGAACTTCTTGATGATGCTGGGATAATACAGGATGCCTTTAACCCGTAAGTACATGTTCATTGTGCTAAAATCAGTACTAAGGACCTTCACCTCATAAACCAAGTTGAGATGGAGTGGAAGACTTTTCGAACCTTGGTCCATGCCTAGACAAGCGCATGTATATCCTGAAAGGGGGGGGGGGGGGGGGGGCTCCCATGGAAAATTGATGGGGGTGATTTGTGATTGTTGGAAAGGCATCCAAAAGGTACCAGAAACCAACCCAATCTGAAATTAGGCTCCTATAGAAAAGTGATGCTGGAGATAACTATTGTACTTTTTTTAGGGTGAAAATTCGTGTTTGGTACAACTAAGGATGTTTTGAATTGAAAATGACCACCGTCAGTTATTCTGATCACTCTTGGTTTAAGCAATGTGTTTATTTTTTGTTTACTTAGGCCTAGTCCTTTCAAAGACGCTTGCCTCACACTTCCTGCCAGCTTACCAAACAGTCCATCACTGTCGGCATCACTGCTATCTGATTGGCTGGATGGTAAAGACATGCTTCCTACTGACATTGATGAAATACAGAAAGAGCTCGAGTCCAACTCTGTGCTGGCTCTCTTTCAGGAGATGGACGATTCATGATGATGTGTGTTTAATTTGTTCAAAGAAAAACGTTACTGCGAGCAAAAACAATGTGACTAAAAGTCAAAGGGGGAAGGAGGTGGAGTGGGGGGCTTTTTGTACTCTAGTGTGTGAACATTAGTGTATCTTTTGCTCCAAGAGTCAGGCATAGTCTTCTTGTCATTTGTGACTCAAATTAAATTCTGGATGAAATCCTACAGTATGACTATTGAAATCATTTCTGTAATCAGTGGTACTCACCTATGGTACTATGGATTTTTCTTGAATAATAATAATTTCGATTTTGTCACTCTTCGGAGTAAAAAGAATAAACAAAGTCTAACTTAGACCAGTAAACAACGTTAAAATATTGGGGTTTTCCAGCTTTCCAGATTAAAATTGGTTTAGATGGCGGTTTTGTTTGACACTTTAGACTAAACTTTGTTTGAATAACCGGCCCTGGATCTGGCCTGGTCTGGATTGTGGTGAAGTGACCTAAAAGAAAACGTATAGACTTCACACTGTTTTATAATCCTTATGCATGGACAGCTCCAGCAGTGCCATGATTTACCTAGCAGTTTTCCTTCTTTGCTGAATTCACAAGAAGGAAAGGGACTGTTTGCAGTCTACCACACAGATGTTTTTAAAGGGAACCTCCATTGTCAGAACAAATTGATGTTAAATTGTTGGAAATAAAGCCGAAATTTAAAATCTTTAAAAAGCAGGTGCAAATATAATTTTAGTGTACAAATAAAATGGATATAAATATCACCTGTTTTCACTTTCAAATTTCCCGCGCGCTGCTATTTTGAATATTTGTGACGTGTTACGGTTGCCGCTATTGTTAAGAATTGAAGTTCTTTTGTATGCAACAATAAGACAACCGTAACACGTCATAAATATTCAAAATGGTAGCGAGCGGGAAATTTGAAAGCGAAAATAGGCGATATTCATAACCATTTTTTTGTACACCAAAATTATATTTGCACCTACTTTTTAAAAATATTTAATTGAGACTTTATTTCCAACAATTTAACGTCAATTTGTTATAACAATGGAGGTTCCCTTTAACAAGAGCGTCTGGGTAGAAGGATAGCAGTCTTTCTTTCACAGGTGTGATTCAAATAAAAATGTGAGGTCTGTGCACATAGAACAGAGTCTTCTATTTTCCAAATAAACATTTAATGTTTTATAAATAATCAATTTGTACAAAAGTTATAATAATTAAAATTCATTTTCCAGGAGCTGAGTTTTCTTTCTTCTTCTTCTTTGGTCTCGCCATCGGAAGCGCTGGGAGTTTAAATCGCGTCCTGAAACAGTGTTTTCGGTAGCGTTAATCAATAAACCTTGGTCTTGCGCACTGAGAGCTTGGAAGGGTAAAATTGACTAACAGCTCCCCCAGTAATTTGTCGGCCTATAGTTCGCCGACAAACGGCCAACTGTCGGCCGACATTTTTATCTGAAAACTGGCGCGAAAACTCTCGAGGGAGAAAGAGCGAGGAGGACTGAAGTTACAGCAAACGTTCGTAAGTGGAATGCGAGTTTGCCAACTCAAAAAAGTTGGCAGGAATAGAAACAAGTTCTATTTGTCGCTGATGACAGGATGATGTCAGGTCCACACGCGCCAACTTGAGTTTGCCAACTTTAGCTCCGGCTACACGTTCTAACATTGTTCAACAAAAAAATGTTAAATACCTAATTCAATAAAGGTTGCTTTGGCAATTGGTAAGCAGCCTTTGTTGAATTAGGTATATAACAATGTTAGAACGTGTTGCCGGGGCTTGAGTTACAGACACAAAACTAGCTAAGTTTTAAAGGGACGCTGTTTTGTTTTTATGCAATGTATCGCCGGCTTCCAAGACTTGTTTCATAAAGCCCCAACCAAACGAGAACTGTTCTGAGGCTATTTGAGCGAGTGTCTGTCGTTTTTTATCGTATTCATTTGAAAACGGAGATGTTTAAAAACACGATTTCATAAAGCTTGCTGTCCACATGTAGCCATCTTCATTCGGTTTTGATGTCCACGTGTATTGAACGATTCAAAACGCTACGTTGTGCTGACTTTTCCCGTGCTTTGAAAACCTGCGCGGTTTTGAATCGTCTACATGTGGACGAAAAACCAAACCGTTTAAAAGTCTTCGGTTTTGGGCCGGGTCGCACTAGAGCGAATTTAATTTTGGCGATATAATTTTTGGAAAAAATATATTGTTTCCTTTGCCAAAATTTGGTTACGTTATGTGTTGACAGATTGATTACTTAAATAAAATTCACTCTAGTGCGGCCCGGGCCTTTGTTCGTTTTTGCTGTCCACGGAGAAGAGATAAAGATCTCCACTTGAGACAGCGTTTTAGAAAAGGCCGCTATCGGTGCATTTACGTGTGTAAGGAAGACCTTAGCGTATAAAAAAACCCCTCCGTTTTCAAATAAAATCGATCTAAAACGTATGAGTGTCGGCCGTGCCCTTGCATTGTTGTGCACAACGCTGGGCGCAATATTTCCAAAACAGAATGATGGAGAAGTAATGTAAAGTATCATAATTATTTTGTTGTTCGCAATTTGGCTGTCGCGCGCAACATTGTTCGTAAAAATTCCTAGTCTGGTGACAGACGTGTTATATGTTTTACATACCAGGATATTTTGAACGGGCAATTTTGCAAGACAAAAGACAAACTTACTGGCAAGTAAGGCAGAGTGGAATGAACTGGCAATAAACTGCAACAAATAACAATTAACAGAGTAACAGAGTAGCATAGAAAAAAGTGTTAACATTTAACTAAGAAGAGCTTGGTTCCCCCAAGCGACGTAAGCGACGTATCGGAATCTCAGGAACCTTACGATCTAGTGGAAATCAAAACGACGTAAGCGGATAGTAAGCGACGGAAGCAGAAGCGGAATCCGTCGGAAGAAAACGGAAACCTTCTGATCCTTCCGATTCCGATTCCGTCGAGCTTCCGATTCCGATTGCGTCTCCGCTTTTTAATTTACACTAGAACGTAAAGCTCCTTACGCTTCCGACTTCGACTCCGCTTCCGATTACGTCGCTAGTGGGAACCAGCCCTTAAGGTTAATATATGAGCGCATGTGCAAGGCTGCATCGAAACGGCTTTTTGCTTCAGCTTGTGAACAACTTGCGTCAAGTCTACTTGCAAGTCCGTTAAGCTACCCAACGCAAGTCTGTACGCAAACTGGCATTTCAAAATTTGCGTCCACTTGCGTTTCAGGATTTAATCCTCCAATTGAAGATGTCAAAAACATCTTCGCTTTTTCTTACAAAGGGCCCAGAGGTGCTGTCTTTACCATTGCACACTCACTCCACAGGCATACCCGGAAATGTGTTCATACTTAGTTTTTTTTTATGTTAGAGCGGTTTTCGATTGAGTGTCGTTAAACCAAAACCAAAGTAATTACTCTGTCCAATCAAAACAGTGACAGACAATCCAATGAACCAATCAGAGCGCGAAGCAAATACATGTAGCAGGCGCCAAGCGCGGGAAAATGCGTGCAAATAAGTCATGATTGGTTTCGGTCTTACTTCTGATTGGTTGAGAAAGTGGTGCAACACTTTTTAGCCAATCACAAAGCGTAGCAATGCAAAACCAAGGCAATCGCGGAATTACTTTTGATACTCAATTGAAAAGGGCTCTATCATTCAGTACCCACTTGATAAACACACTGAGCACACAAATCCAATATCGACGAGCCGTCTATGGCAGAAACACGCCGCTCTGTAATCAATGTGCATGGAAGAAGGAAGAACAAGCTGCTCACGGACACAAGGCTCGGGAAGGAACACCCACTGAAATAATGCAATTCACAACAAGTTAAAAAGCAAACACTAGAAAAAAGTTCGTTCTTATTACTTTTCCGAAGTTTATTCTTATATCTAAGGCAACTATTTGTAGCGGCAACAAATTTTCGCGATGTTCACGATTGTTTGGCATATCGCAAAATTTACCCTTTTTTGCAGGTTGGCCAAGAAAAAAGAAGAATGATATCCTATCGCATGAAACGTGTAGAAGTTCAAGTTCATGTCGTATAATTTTAAATTTCACCAATGTTTAAGAAAAAAACGTTTCTTGTATTGAGATTGTGCACATTTTTTTACAATCTTTTTCTGTATGGATGTTTTTTTTTAAGTTTTTATTTTCTCCATTTCGCCATTTTCTCATCATAGGCGAATCATGCTGGGCGAACCATGTTCATAGAAACTATGCGATGGGTATAATTTGAAACCTTTTTCTTTTTTGGAGAGAAAAGCTTTCGAGAGCTGAAATCAAGGCACTGAACAACTTTTTTTACAATACTGCGCGCAACAGTTGCAGAAGTAGAATCAAGTTCTACTTTTGCGACGTTGCGCACAACAAATTGCATCGTGTGACACCCCCGCAAAAAATCTTGTTGCGCGCAACAGTTGCAGAAGTCAAATCGAGTTCTACTTTTGCGACGTTGCGCACAACAAATTGCATCGTGTGACACCCCCAAAAAATCTTGTTGCGCACAACAGTTGCAGAAGTCAAATCGAGTTTTACTTTTGAGACGTTGCGCGCAACAAATTGAATCGTGTAACACCCCAAAAAATCTTGTTGCGCACAACAGTTGCGGAAGTCAAATCGAGTTCTACTTTTGCGACGTTGCGTGCAACAAATTGCATCGTGTGACACCCTCAAAAAATCTTGGTGCGCACAACAGTTGCAGAAGTAGAATCGAGTTCTACTTTTGCCACGTTGCGCGCAACAAATTGCATCGTGTGACACCCCAAAAAAATCTTGTTGCGCACAACAGTTGCAGAAGTAGAATCGAGTTCTACTTTTGCGACGTTGCGCGCAACAAATTGCATCGTGTGACACCCCCAAAAAATCTTGTTGCGCGCAACCGTGCAAAAAAGGTTGCATCGTGTGTCCGGGCCTTAAAGGTCTTTACTTCACTTACACGATAGAACCACTCACCAGTAGATATTGAAGCAAGGCAACAGGCTGTGGAACTTTTAAGTACATTCCTCCTGTAATGTCAGCTGCCTGAAAAAAGGCGTGAAGCTCTTGGTTAATCAATAACATAGTAACCACGAGAAAAACGTACCAGCAAAAACAGTTTGAGTTATCGAACGATAAAATCTATGACGATTATGGACAAAGGGAAGTAGTGGGAACTGAACGTGGTTCAAGTTAGCGAGAAGTTTGTGTCAATGTGTCACTTTTAAGAACATCACTTAAGTTACCATACGTGTTTTGCTGTTCTTTAAGTACAATGTACAACGAAGTGTTGTGGTTGTCGAATGAACAGTCAACATATCACACTTTACATCAGAAGGTTGATGTCTCAGGCCTGGTTTCAGTCACTGTGTTGTTTCATTATACAAAACCTTTCTAGAAGTACATATGGGTATTGGTGAAGATAATGCTAGGGAGTAACCCTGTGACAGACTAATATCCCGTATTTGTAGTCCCTTCATACAGTCAAACCTATATTAAGCGGACACTAGCGAAGGTCCCAAAGGTGTCTGCTTAATACAGGGTGTCCGCTTGATACAGGTTCTGATACATTGCACAACAGTAGTTAATTATTGACCCTCTTAAGTTTCCATGTTTATTACACCCACAATTTACAATAAACCAAATTCACAACTGTCTGTATTACCTTACCAGTCGAGAAAAGAAAACGCTTTTAGAAGTAGATGGTAAATGGAGGGGTCCGCTGAATACAGGTTCGTTTTACAGTAAATATGGGAAGAAACATTTAGGGACCTAAGCTGGTGTCCGCTTAATATGGGTCTGGCCGTTTAACAGGTTTAATACAGGTTTCACTGTATTAATTACAGTAATTATTGGGAAACTGGAGATAAGCACCACCTTATGGTAAAAACGTCTGCTCTCACAAGCTATCAGGCTGTTAGCCTGTAAGAGTGGGCTTTTTTACTGGCTCTTGTTTCTTGTTTCTCGGCAGATGAAATATGTAAGTGCGATGAAAAAATTTGCGCCAGCCCGATGGCTCTTTGCTTGTAAGAAGATGTTAAACAAAAGTAAAATACGTGCTTCCGAAAGCAAAACCAAAATGTGAACATGTGGGTCATCACGAAGCTCTCGGAACGCCTCACAGGATTGGCTTAGAAAACAATAGAAAACAACAGAACAATGGACCCTAGCCCTGAAAACAATAGAGCTGCGTGATATACAGGCCCAATGAAATTAGAGGTTCTAATGAGCTGCGTGACAACTGGAACATGTACCATACCTGCTGCAGGAATCCTGACTGTTCATCTAGTACACAGGCATCCATCACAGTATTCTGAGAAAAAAAGTTGATGCAATGTTCAGTATTAATATTTGTGATTTGTGCAGTTTCACAGTCAAACCACTAGTAAACAACCATCCAAAATAACACAAAATGTTATCTCCTAGATGAGGCTATATATTCAATATAATGATCTGACTGAAAATAAATTCAGTGGATGCACAAAAAGGTTTGTATTTGAAAAGCAAAAACAAACCAAAAAACTAAAAAAAAATATTGCAACACTTACACTTTTCTGTGCAGCAAATATACAGTTCATGATTGGCATATATTGTGTTGAGACGTCTGGTGCAGCCTTCAAAATCTGCGATAAAATAAAACAATAAGTAAGATCTGGTTTAAATAATCTAAGTCTTTAATGGAAACAGCACTATTTTACTTATCAAAATAATGAAGGACCACATACCACACTTACTCCAATAAACAGGTCAAAAAAAGAAACTAAATAAATGCATCTTGAGTTAATGGGGAAGGTATGTTTATTCAGAGCATTTAGTCATTTCAATATTATATCAATTTTTTGTGTCTGGTTAGCCTTTTGGTGACTGATTCTTGAGTTAATGCCTCCACAAAACAAGTGAGTTTGTAATAAAATGCCCTGAAATACAGTATATTTATAAACTATTTTCTGATTTAATTTCTTTTCCATTAGTTTGCAAAAGCCACCTGTTTCACTTACCAATATGCGAGATTTGAGTTTCTGTCCAACTGAAAGAAAAAGCAACAACAGATGCTTTCGAGATTGAAAAAAACAACAAATGTGATTCATATTTATAATTAGTAATAAACAACTATTCTGCCAAAAAACACAGGGTATCATCTTTTTAATCTGTTCACTCCCGAAGTCTAAACACAAATCATGTGATGAAATTCTAATTTTTACAGTTTGAGTGACTGAGTTAGTATGAAATTCTTAAATAACCTAACAGCTCTTGACCAGCACCTTCCTGAGGTGCTGTTTAATATACTGGTTCTCTGTAGAGGAATCCTAAAGTGTGACCATTTAAAATTGAGCAGTACTTTCTTGTGGTGCTGTTACATGGTGCTCCCAACTTTTGAGTCTTCGGATAAATCCTAAAGTTTGACTAATTTAATTGAAGCTATTAATCGAGTGCTTTACTGTAGCATCGGAATATTTTGCAAAATCCTATTTGGTAGTTTTCAGTTTTGATCTCAGGTTTTAAACCATGATAAATTTCTTTGAAAACAGTACTGACATAAGGACATGCCGATTACCTGGGCATTCTTTCTCTGCTCTGTGAATATCTGATCAAAGTGTTAAGTCAAGTACAGTAACACACATCAGTAGATTACAAATAAATTCCTACCTAAGACAATCCAGTAATCTTAATTTATATGCAGTTTTGTATCTGTTCTGAAGAAATATGTCAAAGGATACAACATAAAGCCATGGTTAAGGCACTGGCAAGAAGAGTTGGCGGAATCTCTGAACTGTGGTCATCTGCAGAATGAATGATAGTAACACCCTTTAGTATGCTGAACATTGGTTTTTGTACGCTGTCTGATTATGTTATGTCAATTATGTAATCTAGTCAGTGCTCTAGAATATTTTAACAGTTTTTAGCATTATACAAATGTATTTATTTATTTATTTTTATTTATTTTAATTAGATGAATATGGTCTTTTCAGTTAATTTCAATACGAAATGTGCACAATATGACTATGATACTAGGACATCATTTAATCAATAATTGAAGATGGCACCCTATAACAGTTATTTGAATGTCACCCACTTGTGCAAAGAGGACAAAAAGCAAATAACAGAATTAGACCTATTTTTACTTGAGGGAATGTGCTGTGTTTACCTGCTGAGACATCTGCAGACAATAAAGTTTTCAGTTCTGTGGTAATAGCATCATTGACATTTGCAAAGCCTTCATACTTCCCATCTGTAGGAAGATCCTTCTGACTGCTGTCACTAACGGCACCAGCGTCTTCTTTTGGAAAAACAAACTTGCTGTTTCAAACAAAAGGAACACAATTTTTCATTTCTAGATAAGTGTCTGAATGAATGAATGACTGACCAACTGAATGAATGACTGACTGATGAACTGAATGAATGACTGACTGACCAACTGAATGAATGACTGACTGATCAACTGAATGAATGACTGACCGACCAACTGAATGAATGAATGACTGACCAACTGAATGAATGACTGACTGACCAACTGAATGAATGACTGACTGACCAACTGAACGAATGACTGACTGACTGACTGATTAACTAATTAACTGACTGACTGACCAGTTATTTGACTAGCCCAACCAACAGACTGACTGGATGCCTAACAGCCTGCCTAACCTGTATAGCTCTACTAACACCCGTAAATTCAGCTTTATAACAAGATCACTAAAGGAGTGGAACCTGCTCCCTAACAATATACTTGAGGCCCCCACCCTTGCTAAGTTCAAGGAGATGGTCACCATGGAACTTGTGAAGTAGTTTAATTAATGAACACGCAACACCTGTCAGTTTATTTTATTTTATTTTATTTTATTTTACATTGTATTTAATATATCCGCTTTCATGCCAACAGCTTTGCGGATTATAATATATAAATAAAAAAAACAATAGAGAGAAAGAACTTGTGCATTAATGAATGAACAAATAAATGAGTGAATGGATGGATTAAAGAACAAATAAAGAAATAAAATTACTTTATGGACAGGGAACAGGTTATGTTGTGATATTTCAGTAATTTCAACTTTGGTCTGACAAATATTTTCACTAATTAAAATTATATTGGCTAGCTAATGCACTGACCAATCAAAGTTAAGCTAGGGGAGGAGGTGGCCAAGCATAATGTGGGGCATTTGACTTTTTCAAAGAATTTTAGATCAAAATCTGCACCCTAAATTCCAAAATATAGTCCAAATGAGATCAAATTCCAACCTTGGTCTTATAATAAACCCACCCTGAGGTCAAATTCCCAAGGGTTGGGATGACATCAGAGGTCAAAAACCCCACATATGCCTAGCCTCCCCACCCAGGCCCTCTCAGACTTAACATTGGTTGGCACAAAAGGCTTAAGCATTGTGTTATGAAACATCATACCTTGTTGTGGTGTGAGATAAAATAAACGAAAGACAGTTGTTGTGTTTCATCATTAGGTGTGCATTGCAGAACACCATAAGACTGTCCACACAGTGTGTCAAACTGATCTGTAATTAAGTAAATTGAACGTTTACACTGATTAAAATAAGATAAAGATTAGATACTAACAATTCAGTGCCCTCTCACCCCTACGATACCAGGGAAGCCCACAAGAACGTACAAGAATCCCTGAATCGACTCAATATCGTTCGAAAGTTCACATGCATCCGACACAGCTGACCTGTTCGGGGGTACTATGTCGTGATGCTGATCAAACGAGCCGGTTTTATGGGATTTCTATATCACGATCATGTTTTGTGACACTTGGAACTTTTTTCAGCTCGACTGCCGGTCAAGGTTTCCAAAACATTAAATGGCCGGCAGTTCTGTATTCTCAGTAAATTTCACAAAATCGAAAAATTCCAGCTGATCTAAACTATCGTATGTCGATTTAGAAAAGTCAAGCGATCGTGAAATGCTTCATAGATCTCAAGTCTAGTGTTTGGTTTTAAAACGCTGGGCGCAGAAGACGAAACCATGTTTTGTGACACTTTTTTCAGCTCGACTGCAAAAACATGGTTTCGTGATATAGAAATCCCACAAAACCAGCTCGTTTGATCAGGATCATGACATATGATAGTCAGAATGGCTGGATTTTTTTTAGATTTTGTGAAATTTACTGAGTCGAGCTGAAAAACTAAGTGTTGCAAAACATAATTTCGTGATATAGAAATCCCACAAAACCGGCTCGTTTGATAAGGATCACGACATATGATAGTTCAGAATGGCTTGATTTTTTCGATCTTGTGAAATTTACTGAGAATATAGAACTGCCGGCCATTTAGTGTTTTGAAAACCTTGAGCGGCAGTCGAGCTGAAAAAAGTTCTGTCACAAAACATGGTTTCGTCTTCTGAGCCCAGCTTAAACCAAACACTAGACTTGAGATCTATAAAGCATTTCAGGATCGCTTGACCTTTCTAAATCGACATATCATAGTTTAGATTAGCTGGAATTTTTCGATTTTGTGAAATTTACTGAGAATATAGAACTGCCGGCCATTTAGTGTTTTCAACACCTTGACCGGTAACCGGCCACATAGCCACAGCGTTAATAGAAACTGCAAAACGTGGCCTCCCTCGCGATCTTGCTCCGTCTACAACAGCTTCTTGCTGGCATCGAAAGCTGTGGTCGTTACCCTCTTCCTCAAGCCACAGCAGCCGCTCTCTGTACCTTCTAGTGTGGTCTTCATACGATTTAAGAAGTTGCTCCAAGAGCTCAATTATTTCGACCTGACTAACGTCAAAGTCCCACGATTCAAAGATGCGAAGAAACAACACACAGCCATAGCAAGCGCCTTCTGCAATGTTAACCATCTGATCCGCAATCTCCGACTCTACTGTAAAGAGGTTTTGTCTTAAACTTTCGTAAGGAAGTTCGTCGAGAAATCTTATGAATTCATTGCGAAGTATTTGCACATACGCTTCGTCCGCCATTCATGACGTACGATTTGCGATATTGCGCAACAAGTTTTATATTTTCACAAGTTTTATATTGCGCAACAAGTCTTATATTTTTCAACAAGTTTTATATTACACAACAAGTCTTATATTTTTCCACAAGTTTTATATGGCGCAACAAGTTTTATATTTTTCTATAAGTTTTATATGCGCAACAAGTTATCTATTTTCCCAAAAGTTTTATATTGCGCAACAAGTTTTATATTGTGCAACAAGTTTTATATTTTTCCACAAGTTTTATATTGCGCAACAAGTTTTATATTTTTCCACAAGTTTTATATTGCGCAACAAGTCTTATATTTTTCAACAAGTTTTATATTGCACAACAACTCTCATATTTTTCCACAAGTTTTATATGGCGCAACAAGTTTTATATTTTTCTATAAGTTTTATATGCGCAACAAGTTATCTATTTTTCCACAAGTTTTATATTTTGCAACAAGTTTTATATTGCGCAACAAGTTTTATATTTTGCAACAAGTTTTATATTGCGCAACAAGTTTTATATTTTTCCACAAGTTTTATATTGCGCAACAAGTTTTATATTTTTCCACAAGTTTTATATTGCGCAACAAGTCTTATATTTTTCAACAAGTTTTATATTGCACAACAACTCTCATATTTTTCCACAAGTTTTATATAGCGCAACAAGTTTTATATTTTTCTATAAGTTTTATATGCGCAACAAGTTATCTATTTTTCCACAAGTTTTATATTTTGCAACAAGTTTTATATTGCGCAACAAGTTTTATATTTTGCAACAAGTATAATACTTACTTTGTAATATATAAAACTTACACTCTTTGAATAAAACTTCTTTGTTTATATATAAAACTTGTATTGCACAATATAAAACTTGTGGAAAAATATAAAACTTGTTGCACAATATAAAACTTGGGGAAAATATAAAACTTGTTGCACAATATAAAACTTGTTGCAAAATATAAAACTTGTTGCGCAATATAAAACTTGTTGCAAAATATAAAACTTGTGGAAAAATAGATAACTTGTTGCGCATATAAAACTTATAGAAAAATATAAAACTTGTTGCGCAATATAAAACTTGTGGAAAAATATGAGAGTTGTTGTGCAATATAAAACTTGTTGAAAAATATAAGACTTGTTGCGCAATATAAAACTTGTGGAAAAATATAAAACTTGTTGCGCAATATAAAACTTGTGGAAAAATATAAAACTTGTTGCGCAATATAAAACTTGTTGCTAAATATAAAACTTGTGAAAATATAAAACTTGTTGCGCAATATCGCAAATCGTACCTCATGAATGGCGGACGAAGCGTATGTGCAAATACTTCGCAATGAATTCATAAGATTTCTCGACGAACTTCCTTACGAAAGTTTAAGACAAAACCTCTTTACAGTAGAGTCGGAGATTGCGGATCAGATGGTTAACATTGCAGAAGGCGCTTGCTATGGCTGTGTGTTGTTTCTTCGCATCTTTGAATCGTGGGACTTTGACGTTAGTGTCGAAATAATTGAGCTCTTGGAGCAACTTTCTAAATCGTATGAAGACCACACTAGAAGGTACAGAGAGCGGCTGCTGTGGCTTGAGGAAGAGGGTAACGACCACAGCTTTCGATGCCAGCAAGAAGCTGTTGTAGACGGAGCAAGATCGCGAGGGAGGCCACGTTGGCTATGTGGCCGGTTACCGGTCAAGGTGTTGAAAACACTAAATGGCCGGCAGTTCTATATTCTCAGTAAATTTCACAAAATCGAAAAATTCCAGCTAATCTAAACTATGATATGTCGATTTAGGAAGGTCAAGCGATCGTGAAATGCTTTATAGATCTCAAGTCTAGTGTTTGGTTTAAGCTGGGCTCAGAAGACGAAACCATGTTTTGTGACAGAACTTTTTTCAGCTCGACTGCCGCTCAAGGTTTTCAAAACACTAAATGGCCGGCAGTTCTATATTCTCAGTAAATTTCACAAGATCGAAAAAATCCAGCCATTCTGACTATCATATGTCGTGATCCTCATCAAACGAGCCGGTTTTGTGGGATTTCTATATCACGAAACCATGTTTTTGCAGTCGAGCTGAAAAAAGTGTCACAAAACATGGTTTCGTCTTCTGCGCCCAGCGTATAGACCTCTTTAGCTTGTACATTTTGTTTTCCCAATGTAGGTCATGTGATGTTACCCTAGAGAACTGTTTCTTTTAAATTTTGTTTTCTTCACGTGCATATGTATGCATAATTTATGAAAAGACATTGAGAACATCACATGACCTACAATGGGAAAACAAAATGTACAAGCTAAAAAGGTCTATTAAAACCAAACACTAGACTTGAGATCTATAAAGCATTTCATGATCGCTTGACTTTTCTAAATCGACATACGATAGTTTAGATCAGCTGGAATTTTTCGATTTTGTGAAATTTACTGAGAATACAGAACTGCCGGCCATTTAGTGTTTTGAAAACCTTGAGCGGCAGTCGAGCTGAAAAAAGTTCTAAGTGTCACAAAACATGGTTTTTCGTCTTCTGAGCCCAGTGTAAACCAAACACTAGACTTAAGATCTATAAAGCTTTTCAGGATCACTTGACTTTTCTAAATCGACATATGATAGTTTAGATTAGCTGGAATTTTTCGATTTTGTGAAATTTACTGAGAATATAGAACTGCCGGCCATTTAGTGTTTTCAACACCTTGACCGGTTACCGGCCATATAGCCACAGCGTTCTTTGCCGTTCTATTAAAGTCACAAATAGAAGGACTGAGGGAACTTGGTTTTTCGTGGTCAAAGATATCGAGAATGATTGGTGTCTCTAGAATAACCTTGCACAGACGTCGCATAGAATTAGGACTGGAAGAAGAGAGAAGTTATAGTGAAATTGATGATCAGGAGCTTGATGTGTTTGTCAGATCGATTTTGGAGTTGTCGCCCAATTCTGGAGAAGTTATGATACGAGGTGCACTTCGTGGTCGAGGGGTAAACATTCAAAGATGGAGACTAAGGGAGTCGATGCAAAGAGTGGATCCCTCGCGAACAGAGCGCAGACAGCGATTGAGAATAAGAAGAAGAGTCTGTCGAGTTCCAGGTCCAAACAGTTTGTGGTAAGAGAGAGAGAGAGAGAGAGAGAGAGAGGGGGGGGGGGGGGGGGGTTGACCCTGGAGAACACCCAGCCATTTTCACAATTATATCAACAAATTCCAGTTACCCAAAGTTAATATTTTTAGCACAAAGCTGCAATAGTCATTCCTGCCGTGGCCAAAATCTTCGAGAAAATTGTTCATGACCAATTATATTATTATCCTAATGTAAATGCTCTATTATCCAATTGTCAGTCAGGCTTTCGCTCTCTTCATAGTACTCTCATGGCTTTGCTGGAAACCACCAATAATTGGTGCGTTAATATTGACAAAGGTTATCTTAATGGCGTCGTCTTCATTGATCTAAAGAAAGCTTTTGATACTATAGACCATAAAATTATCTTACAAAAACTTGATAGATATGAAGCTGATCAAAATTCCCGGGCATGGTTTGAATCTTACTTAACAAATCGTATGCAAAGATGCAATATAAATAATCATTTATCTAGTGCTAGCCCTTTAAACTGTGGAGTACCGCAAGGGTCCGCTACTATTTTTGATTTACATAAATGATTTACCAAATTGCCTAAATCGAGGCTCCCCAAGAATGTATGCTGATGACACGAATGTCACTTTTGCCGCATCCAGCCTTGTTGATCTCGAAAATCAAATTAACAGTGAACTGAAGTATATCAATCTCTGGCTCAAGGCCAATAAATTAGTCTCAATGTTGCTAAAACTGAGTTTATGGTCATTAGCTCGCGTAAAAAATTACAGTATCTAAATGATTACACAATTAACATCAATGTAGACGGCGTCATAATAAATCAAACTAATTCTAGCAAATCTCTTGGGCTTTATATAGATGAAAACCTTTCCTGGAAAGAGCACATACGCGTAATTTCAAAAAAAGTTGCTTCCAGTATTGGTGCACTTAAACGAGTCAGACCATTTATATCCATGCACACTGCAATCAAAATTTACAAAGGCCTGATCCAACCACACTTTGATTACTGCAGTGTTGTTTGGGATGACTTCTCACAACAGCTGAGTGAGAAACTTCAAAAACTACAAAACCGGGCTGCAAGAGTTATTACTAAATCAAGCTATGACACGAACTCTAGGTTTCTTCTTAACTCACTTGGGTGGGATAACTTGTGTGTTAGAAAGGCCAAGCAAAAAGCTAATATAATGTACAAAAGTGTTAATAAGCTTGCCCCAGTTTATCTCTGTGATATGTTTACACCAAGAGTTACGTCTTATGATCTTCGTGACGCTAATCAAAGACTGGCATTACCTAAGCCGAGAACTGACTACCTTAAGCGAAGCTTTAGCTATAGTGAAGCTTCCCTGTGGAATAACCTTCCAGAGGAACTAAGGACAACGCAATCACTGAGCCTTTTTAAAAAAGATATCAGTGAATGGTTTTCCCTATCGGACTCTCACACGGCAAATCCCGGGGGGGGGGGGGGTTACCCAGCAAAGTTTTGTACGGGGATGCTCCGCCCCAAGGTCCAAACCCTTACCCTTTCATATACCATTTTTGACAGAAAAGGTACCCCTTTCATATACCTTTCATTGAAAATTGTACCCCTTTCATATACCTTTAATTGAAAATGGCACCTCTTTCATATAACCTTTACGTGCGTCTGTTTAATATATTTTGAAAGGCGCTTTTTATAATCCTTAAATGGCAGTTTTCCCTGCCCTTTTTTATACTTCAACCGGTGTTTTCCCTACCCTTTCCTATACTTCGTGAAATCCCTACCCTTTCATATACTTAAACTCGTGAAATCCCTACCCTTTCATATACCGCCAGCCTAAAAAAGGTACCCCTTTCGGGCGGAGCATCCCCGTATAGTCCATTATAGGGAGTACCCCCCCCCACCCCCCCGGGCGGCAAATATGTAAAACAGTGAATTGCTTTTTTATATTGTAAATACTGATATTTTTAACCGTGTATAAATAAAGATTTTGATTGATAGTCCCCAAACCCCAGGGGTATGTTAATATGCCATACAACCCCTGGATTGTTACTTTTCAAACAGAATCATCCAGATAAAAGAAGCACCAAGCATTAATTTTTAGTTTCTGCAATCTCTCTGCCATGACAACTTTTTGTAACTTGTGATTCCAAATGCAAGGTGTTTGCTTTTGTAAAAGATCATGCAAGATTGATTTAGAATAAAGTGACTTACTAATGAAGCAACATTTCTAAATTCCAATTCCACCTGAAACAGTTGATGAAGAGCCACCCTGTGGATGTGCCACTGTAGAGATCTGTAATTCCAATTTATTAAGTATGCATTTACTGTACAAAATGATTTCAAAAAAGCACAATAGACCTTTCCCGCATTCCACTCCAGTGAGCACACACAATGAAACGAGGTTGAGGCTTGGGTGGACAACTTCGTACAAATCACTGTATTTTGTCCACCCCAGCCTCGAGGTGGTGCCTTCATTCACAGGAATGTGGGAAAGGTCTATTCATTTAAATATACCTGCTTTTGTTGTACTTTTAATTGCAGGCATCTTGATGGTCATCACAAGCTTGTGCGGTGGAGAATGGTTATTCATGGAGCCATTGATGGGTTTTCTCGTTGTGTTGTGTATTTAAAATGTAGTACAGACAATGAGGCAGCAACTGTATTGACATTGTTTGAAGGTGCCATTCAGAGTTTCAACGTACCTTGTCGTATAAGGTGTGATCATGGAACTGAAAATATTGATGTGGCCAGGTGGATGCTGACCAGGTATGGACCAGTTGTAAACCCAGTTATAACTGGACTGTAGGTGCATAATCAGAGGATTGAACGCCTTAGGCGTGATGTTGGTGATGCTTTTGTTTCGTATTACAAACGCTTATTTTATTTCATGGAAGACCAATTCCTACTTGATCCCTTCGATGAAGTACACCTGTATGCTCTACACTTCATATACTTACCAAGGGTGAACCATTCTATTGGAGAATTTACTTTGGAGTGGAATAACCATCCAATGAGGACTGAAAACTGCAGGTCACCTTTTCAGATATGGATAGAGGGATTTTACCAACAAGCACATTTAAGCCAGCAAGCTGTAAGAATGGTTTTGGATCAGGAGGTTATTGACCCAGCAAATCATGGCATTGAAGACAGTGGGCCAGTACCAGAGCTTCAGACCGATAATCATGTGGAAATTCCACATTCATCAGTACAGCTGAGTGATGTAGACAGGGCTTTTTTAACACTAGTTATTGACCCACATGCTGATGATGGCAATCATGGCATAAACTTATTCCTTCAAGCAATGCAAATGATCACACACCTGCATGTAGCCAACTAAACAATTATTCTGTTGAAGGGGATGGCACACTCTCTCAAGGTCAACTAAAGTACAAGAACTGTGCACTTTAGTTGTGTGTTTATCTCAGCATGGTAGTTAGTTCTGTGAGTGCCAAACCAGTAAGCCATTTCTGAGTTACCTTCTGCCCCTGATTAAAAATAAATCCAAGCACAAAACCTTTCATATAAAAATGAAAACTTATGAAAGGTTGTGCACTTGGACTCATTTTAAAACAGAGGCAAAATATAACTCGGAAAAAGCCTATCAATAAAAATGCAAGCAAATTAACAAGTCTAGGGCAAGAAAAAAATTGCTCTCAATTTTGAAGCCCCTATAGGTGAGGCATGCATGTCCGTCTTAGTTTCAAAACTAGTTGAATCGCAACTTCCATCCGGGAATGGTGGCCATATTGCTGTCAGAATTTCATCAACAATGTCACATAGATTTTGTGCAAACTAAAGGTTGTGGGAAACATTGTGACTGATTTTCTACTGGGAGTATCAAATATTAATTAAGTTGCTTTAAAATGCCCAAGCTTTTTAGATGCACAAGAAAGTTTAATTAGATATTATTTTATTAGATATTTCTATGGCTCCACCTTAGCTTGAACAATGGGATTGCAGTAAATAATTTGTGGTACAAATGAAGTTTAAATGCTAAAGAAGTGAAATTTAAGTATATGTTTCTATGGGGGCAGGGTTGAAAATATTTTCATTAATAAAAGATGAAAAATGTGTTGTTCAGCTGAAATTGTAAATCCAGTCTAAGGACAGACAGATGAAGCAATTTTCGAGGTTTTGACAATTCAATAATTTGCATTTCATTAGCACTAAATTATCTTGCTATGTATAAATTAATATGAAATTGGCCTCCACAAGGCTGTCTCTAACAGTCTACTTAATGACAGTTTCCAACAATTTAACGTCAATAGGCCATTTGCACGATGACGTCATAAGACTACAACTACCACAATCCTTCAGTTGTTTGTTTTGTAGTGCAAATTAGGGCGATTGTTATTTCAACCGCACTGGGATTACAAAATTTAAATAAGAAAGAAAAAACGAAATGAATTCTGGTAGTTGTAGTCAAATGACGCCTTCGTGCAAATGGCCTATTTGTTATAACAATGGAGGTTCCCTTTAACAAGAGCATCTGGGTAGAAGGATAGCAGTCTTTCTTTCACAGGTGTGATTCAAATAAAAATGTGAGGTCTGTGCACATAGAACAGAGTCTTCTATTTTCCAAATAAACATTTAATGTTTTATAAATAATCAATTTGTACAAAAGTTATGGTAATTAAAATTCATTTTCCAGGAGCTGTGTTTTCTTTCTTCTTCTTCTTTGGTCTCGCCATCGGAAGCGCTGGGAGTTTAAATCGCGTCCTGAAACAGAGTTTTCGGTAGCGTTAATCAATAAACCTTGGTCTTGCGCACTGAGAGCTTGGAAGGGTAAAATTGACTAACAGCTCCCCCAGTAATTTGTCGGCCTATAGTTCGCCGACAAACGGCCAACTGTCGGCCTACATTTTTATCTGAAAACTGGCGCGAAAACTCTCGAGGGAGAAAGAGCGAGGAGGACTGAAGTTACAGCAAACGTTCGCAAGTAGAATGCGAGTTTGCCAACTCAAAAAAGTTGGCAAGAATAGAAACAAGTTCTATTTGTCGCTGACAGTTTGCCAACTGTTGATGTCTGGTCCACACGCGCCAACTTGAGTTTGCCAACTTTAAGCCCCGGCTATACACGTTCTAACATTGTTGAACCAACGAATGTTAAATACCTAATTCAATAAAGGTTGCTTTGGCAATTGGTAATTGGGCATTAGTGAGTGACCAAACAATAGCTTCCCAATGCCCGAAGCAACTTTTGTTGAATTTGGTATATAACAATGTTAGAACGTGTTGCCGGGGCTTGAGTTTGTCGTGTGAAGACGCCTTTATACAATACCACTTTACAGGCTCAAAACTAGCTTAGTTTTAAAGGGACGATGTTTTCTTTTTATGCAATGTATCGCCGGCTTCCAAGGCTTGTTTCGTAAAGCCCCAACCAAACGAGAACTGTTCTGAGGCTATTTGAGCGAGTGTCTGTCGTTTTTTATCGTATTCATTTGAAAACGGAGATGTTTAAAAACACGATTTCATAAAGCTTGCTGTCCACATGTAACCATCTTCATTCGGTTTTGATGTCCACGTGTATTAAACGATTCAAAACGCTACGTTGTGCTGGCTTTTCCCGTGCTTTGAAAACCTGCGAGGTTTTGAATCGTCAACATGTTGTACGAGATGGCCCCAGTGAGAATAGTCTACATGTGGACGAAAAACCAAACCGTTCAAAAGTCTTCGGTTTTGGGCCGGGTCGCACTAAAGCGAATTTAATTTTGGCGATATAATTTTTGGAAAAAATATATTGTTTCCTTTGCCAAAATTTGGTTACGTTATGTGTTGACAGATTGATTACTTAAATAAAATTCACTCTAGTGCGGCCCGGACCTTTGTTCGTTTTTGCTGTCCACGGAGAAGAGATAAGTATCTCCACTTGAGACAGCGTTTTAGAAAAGGCCGCTATCGGTGCATTTACGTGTGTAAGGAAGACCTAAGCGTATAAAAACCCCTCCGTTTTCAAATAAAATCGATCTAAAACGTATGAGTGTCGGCCGTGCCCTTACATTGTTGTGCACAACGCTGCGCGCAATATTTCCAAAACAGAATGATGGAGAAGTAATGTAAAGTATCATAATTATTTTGTTGTTCGCAATTTGGCTGTCGCGCGCAACATTGTTCATAAAAATTCCTAGTCTGGTGACAGACGTGTTATATGTTTTACACACCAGGATACTTTGAACGGGCAATTTCGCAAGACAAAAGACAAACTTACTGGCAAGTAAGGCAGAGTGGAATGAACTGGCAATAAACTGCAACAAATGACAATTGAAAGCAAAATCATTAAAGTGTAACAGAGTAGCATAGAAAAAAGTGTTAACATTTAACTAAGCAGAGCTTGGTTCCCACAAGCGATGTAAGCGACGTATCGGAATCTCAAGAACCTTATGATCTAGTGGAAATCAAAACGACGTAAGCGGATAGTAAGCGACGGAAGCAGAAGCGGAATCCGTCGGAAGAAAACGGAAACCTTCTGATCCTTCCGATTCCGATTCCGTCGAGCTTCCGATTCCGATTGCGACTCCGTTTATTGATTTCCACTAGAACGTAAGGCTTCTTACGCTTCCGACTCCGACTCCGCTTCCGACTACGTCGCTGGTGGGAACCAGCCCTTAAGGTCAATATATGAGCGCTTGTGCAAGGCTGCATCGAAATGGCTTTTCGTTTCAGCTGGTGAACAACTTGGGTCAAGTCTACTTGCAAGTCCGTGAAGCTACCCAACGCACGTCTGTACGCAAACTGGCATTTCAAAATATGCGTCCACTTGCGTTTCAGGATTTAATCCTCCAATTGAAGATGTCAGAAACATCTTCGCTTTTTCTTACAAAGGGCCCAGAGGTGCTGTCTTGACCATTGCACACTCACTCTACAGGCATACCCGGAAATGTGTTCATACTTAGCTTTTTATGTTAGAGCGGTTTTCGATTGCGTGTCGTTAAACCAAAACCAAAGTAATAACTCTGTCCAATCAAAACAGTGACAGACAATCCAATGAACCAATCAGAGCGCGAAGCAAATACATGTAGCCGGCGCCAAGTGGGGGAAAATGCGTGCAAATAAGTCATAATTGGTTTCGGTCTTACTTCTGATTGGTTGAGAAAGTGGCGCGAGATTTTTTAGCCAATCCATCACAAAGCGTAGCAATGCAAAACCAAAGCGAAACGAAATTACTTTGGACACTCAATTGAAAAGGGCTTTATCATTCAGTACTCACTTGATAAACACACTGAGCACACAAATCCAATATCGACGAGCCGTCTATGGCAGAAACACGCCGCTCTGTAATCAATGTGCATGGAAGAAGGAAGAACAAGCTGCTCACGGACACAAGGCTCGGGAAGGAATACCCACTGAAATGATGCAATTCACAACAAGTTAAAAAGCAAACACTAGAAAAAAGTTCGTTCTTATTACTTTTCCGAAGTTTATTCTTATATCTTAGGCAACTATTTGTAGCGGCAACAAATTTTCGCGATGTTCCAACTGTTTGGCAAATAGCAAAATCTGCAAAATTTACCCTTTTGCAGGTTGGGCAAGAAAAAAGAAGAATGATATCCTATCGCATGAAACGTGTAGAAGTTCAAGTTCATGTCGTATAATTTTAAATGACCCATGTTTAAGAAGAAACGGTTCTCAGTTGTATTGAGATTGTGCACATTTTTTTTCAATCTTTTTCTGTATGTATGTTTTTTTTTTTAAGTTTGTATTTCCTCTATTTCGCCTTTTTCTGATCATAGGCGAATCATGCTGGGCGGATCATGTTCCTAGAAACTATGCGATGGGTATAATTTGAAGCCTTTTTTTGGAGAGAAAAGCTTTCGAGAGCTGAAATCAAGGCACTGAACAACTTTTTTTACAATATTGCGCGCAACAGTTGCAGAAGTAGAATCAAGTTCTACTTTTGCGACGTTGCGCGCAACAAATTGCATCGTGTGACACCCCCAAAAAATATTGTTGCGCACAACAGTTGCAGAAGTCAAATCGAGTTCTACTTTAGAGACGTTGCGCGCAACAAATTGAATTGTGTGACACCCCAAAAAATCTTGTTGCGCACAACAGTTGCAGAAGTCAAATCGAGTTCTACTTTTGTGACGTTGCGCGCAACAAATTGCATCGTGTGACACCCCCAAAAAATCTTGTTACGTACAACAGTTGCAGAAGTAGAATCGAGTTCTACTTTTGCGACTTTGCGCGCAACAAATTGCATCGTGACACCCAAAAACAATCTTGTTGCGCACAACAGTTGCAGAAGTAGAATCAAGTTGTACTTTTGCGACGTTGCGCGCAACAAATTGCATCGTGTGACACCCCAAAAAATTTTGTTGCGCGCAACCGTGCAAGAAAGGTTGCATCGTGTGTCTGGGCCTTAAAGGTCTTTATTTCACTCACACGATAGAACCACTCACCAGTAGATATTGAAGCAAAGCAAGAGGCTGTGGAACTTTTAAGTACATTCCTCCTGTAATGTCAGCTGCCTGAAAAAAGGCGTGAAGCTCTTGGTTAATCAATAACATAGTAACCACGAGAAAAACGTACCAGCAAAAACAGTTTGAGTTATCGAACGATAAAATCTATGACGATTATGGACAAAGGGAAGTAGTGGGAACTGAACGTGGTTCAAGTTAGCGAGAAGTTTAAGTTTAAGCAGTTTAAGAACATCACTTAAGTTACCATAGGTGTTTTGCTGTTCTTTTAGTACAATGTATAACGAAGTGTTGTGGTTGTCGAATGATTTCAGTCACTGTGTTGTTTCATTAGACAAAACCTTTCTGGAAGTACATATGGGTATTGGTGAAGATAATGCTAGGGAGTAACCCTGTGACAGACTAATATGTAGTCCCTTCATACAGTCAACCTATATTAAGCGGACACTAGCGAGGGTCCCAAAGGTGTCTGCTTAATACAGGGTGTCCGCTTGATACAGGTTCTGATACATTGCACAACAGTAGTTAATTAATGACCCTCTTATATTTCCATGTTTATTACACCCACAATTTACAATAAACCAAATTTGCAACTGTCTGTATCGTGTTGAATTACGTTTTACCAGTCGAGAAAAGAAAACGCTTTTACAAGTAGATGGTAAATGGAGGGGTCCGCTGAATACAGGTTCGTTTTACAGTAAATATGGGAAGAAAAATTTAGGGACCTAAGCTGGCGACCGCTTAATATGGGTCCGGCCATTTAATACAGGTTTCACTGTAATAATTACAGTAATTATTGGGAAACTGGAGATAAGCACCACCTTATGGTAAAAACGTCTGCTCTCACAAGCTATCAGGCTGTTAGCCTGTAAGAGTGGACTTTTTTACTGGCTCTTGTTTCTTGTTTTTCGGCAGATGAAATATGTAAGTGTGATGAAAAAATTTGCTCCAGCCTAATGGCTCTTTGCTTGTAAGAAGATGTTAAACAAAAGTACAATATGTGCTTCCGAAAGCAAAACCAAAATGTGAACATGTGGGTCATTACGAAGCTCTTGGAACGCCTCGCAGGATTGGCTGAGAAAACAATAGAACAAAACAACTGAACAATGGACCCTAGCCCTGAAAACAATAGAGCTGCGTGAGGTCCAATGAAATTAGAGGTTCTAATTAGCTGCATGATAACTGGAACATGTACCATACCTGCTGCAGGAATCCTGATTGTTCATCTAGTACACAGGCATCCATCACAGTATTCTGAAAAGTTGATGCAATGTTCGGTATCAGGGGCAGATCCGGGATTTTTCTTAGGAGGGGGTGCACCTCTAAGGAATGACGTAACCACGTTTTTTTCTTTTCTTTGCAGAATACCAGTTATATTAGAAAGATGCAGGTCATCTCAGGGGGGGGGGGTGCACCCCCTGCACCCCCCTAGATCCGCTCTTGGGTATTAATATTTGTGATTTGTAATGTTTCACAGTCAAACCACTAGAAAAAAACCATCCAAAATAACACAAAATGTTATCTCCTAGATGAGGCTACAGAATATATTCAATATAATGATCTGACTCAAAAATAAATTCAGTGGATGCACAAAAAGGTTTGTATTTGAAAAGCAAAAACAAACCAAAAAAAAACTAAAAAAAATATTGCAACACTTACACTTTTCTGTGCAGCAAATATACAGTTCATTATTGGCATATATTGTGTTGAGACATCAGGTGCAGCCTTCAAAATCTGCGATAAAATAAAACAATAAGTAAGATCTGGTTTAAATAATCGAAGACTTTAATGAAAGCAGCACTATTTTACTTATCAAAATAATGAAGGACCACATACCATACTTACTCTAATAAACAGGTCAAAAAAAGAAACTGAATAAATACGTCTTGGGTTAATGGCAAAGGAATGTTTATTCAGACCATTTATTCATTTTTAATTATATCAATTTTTTGTGTCTGGTTAGCCTTTTGGTGACTGATGCTTGAATAAATGCCTCCACAAAACAAGTGAGTTTGTAATAAAATGCCCTGAAATACAGTACATTTATAAACTATTTTCTGATTTAAAGGGAGGGTTCCACGGTTCGGCGCATGTGCAAGCTATGACGTAACCCATTTAATTTCACTGTTTAGACCAATCAGAAGCGTGTAGATAACTCTGGCGGGAAATTTGCCTGTGAAAATGTCTCGGTCAGTCGGCTGATTCAATGGATGATTATACATACCCATGTACGCCATGAAAACCACCACAGCGTAGAATAAATCCTTCGGGTCAAAGGTTTTATTCAGTGTTGACTTTGTCGGTGTAATCCCTTGAAATTTTCTGTGAATTTTGGTCAACTTTCGCTTTGTTTGGACTAATTATAGTATGTGATTATTGAAGTAAATGTGAGAGGTTTTTTAATCGAAAAAATTGGTAAGAAAGTGAATAAAGCATTTTAATCTGTGCAAATGCACCGAACCGTGAAACTATCCCTTTAATTTCTTTTTCCTTAGTTTGCAAAAGCCACCTGTTTCACTTACCAATATGCGAGATTTGAGTTTCTGTCCAACTGAAAGAAAAAGCAACAACAGATGCTTTCGAGATCGAAAAAAATCACAAATGTGATTCATATTTATAAATATGTAATAAACAACTACCTTATTCTCCTTTATTTTTGCGGGACTTTAATTTCGCGAAAATTTTCTCGGCACATTTCATGAGTCTTTAATTTCGCGATCGGGGACAAAAATTGTGTTTGCAGGGAATTAAATTTCGCGAAATTGACGATTCGATGTCTTTATTTTTTACAAAAATTACGTTAATCAAGACACTCGTAACAACACACTACAAGGAGCCGGGACAGGATGGTCAATTTGACGACTGTACAAAGGATGTATTGGAGGAACTGTGTGAAGATGATGACTCAGATGCCGAAGAAGACCTTGAGGGTGAATCTTGACACTGATTAACATCTATAGATAACAGCTCCTTGTAACACCTTGTGTTAAAAATTGTTTAGGACCCTTGAAAACAGGGTTACATGATTTTTCTACGTCCATTAAATTTTGCAACATCAAAGTTCGCGGTCGTTATTTTTCCGGGTCTTTAAGTTCGCGAATTTTTTAAAATTGCGAAAATCGCTAATTTAAGGACCCGCGAAAATAAAGGAGAATAAGGTATTCTGCACAAAACACAGGGTATCATCTTTTTAATCTATTCACTCCCCAAGTCTAAACACAAATCATGTGATGAAGTTCTAATTTTTACAGTTTGAGTGACTGAGTTTGTTTGAAATTCTTAAATGACCTAAAAGTTCTTGACCAGCACTTTCCTGAGGTGCTGTTTTATATACTGGTTCTCTGTAGAGGAATCCTAAAGTTTGACTACCGTATTTCCTCGAATAAACGCCGCGGCGTTTATTACATTTTTTATGATTTGGGTGCGGCGTTTATTCGAGGGCGGCGTTTATTCGAGGGCGGCGTTTATTTAAAATGATGTTTATTTTGTTAAACAATCAACCGTAACTTTACTTAAAAAGTAGAAAAAAGATACAGTTCTTTGTCTGGCTGTTTGTTTTGCACCCAGGGGTGCGGCGTTTATTCGAGGAAATACGGTAATTTAATTGAAGCTATTAATCAAGTGCTTTACTGTAGCATCAGAATATTTTGCATAATCCTATTTGGTATTTTTAAGTTTTGATCTCAGGTTTTAAACCATGATAAATTTCTATGAAAACAGTACTGACATAAGGACATGCCGATTACCTGGGCATTCTTTCTCTGCTCTGTGAATATCTGATCAAAGTGTTAAGTCAAGTACAGTAACACACATCAGTAGATTACAAATAAATTCCTACCTAAGACAATCCAGTAATCTTAATTGTATATGCAGTTTTGTATCTGTTCCGAAGAAATATGTCAAAGGATACAACATAAAGCCATGGTTAAGGCACTGGCAAGAAGAGTTGGAGGAACTTCTGAACTGTGGTCATCTGCAGAATGAATGATAGTAACACCCTTTAGTATGCTGAACATTGGTTTTTGTACAGCTGTCTTATTATGTTATGTCAATTATGTAATCTAGTCAGCGCTCTAGAATATTTTAACAGTTTTTAGCATTATACAAATGTATTTATTTATTTATTTATTTTTATTTATTTTAATTAGATGAATATGGTCTTTTCAGTTAATTTCAATACGAAATGTCCACAGTGCTACTAAAAGATGGCACCATATAACAAGTTGAATGTTACCCACTTGTGCAAAAAGGACAAAAAGCAAATAACAGAATTAGACCTATTTTTACTTGAGGGAATGTGTTGTGTTTACCTGTTGAGACATCTGCAGACAATAAAGTTTTCAGTTCTGTGGTAATAGCATCATTGACATTAGCAAAGCCTTCATACTTCCCATCTGTAGGAAGATCCTTCTGACTGCTGTCACTAACGGCACCAGTGTCTTCGTTTGGAAAAACAAACTTGCTGTTTCGAACAAAAGGAACACAATTTTTCATTTCTAGATAAGTGTCTGAATGAATGAATGACTGACCAACTGAATGAATGACTGACTGACCAACTGAATGAATGACTGACTGACTAACTGACTGATTAACTAATTAACTGACTGACTGACCAGTTATTTGACTAGCCCAACCAACAGACTGACTGGATGCCTAACAGCCTGCCTAACCAATAGACAGAAAGAATTTGTGTATTAATGAATGAACAAATAAATGAGTGAATGGATGGATAGATGGATTAAAGAACAAATAAAGAAATAAACTTTCTTTATGGACAGGAAACAGGTTATGTTGTGATATTTCAGTAATTTAAACTTTGGTCTGACAAACATTTTCACTAATTAAAATTATATTGGCAAGCTAATGCACTGACCAATCAAAGTTAAGCTAGGGGAGGGGGTGGCCAAGCATAATGTGGGGCATTTGACTTTTTCAAAGAATTTTAGATCAAAATCTGCACCCTAAATTCCAAAATATAGTCCAAATGAGATCAAATTCCAACCTTGGTCTTATAATAAACCCACCCTGAGGTCAAATTCCCAAGGGTTGCGATGACATCAGAGGTCAAAAACCCCACATATGCCTAGCCTCCCCACCCAGGCCCTCTTAGACTTAACACTGGTTGGCACATAAGCGTTGTCTTATGAAACATCATACCTTGTTGTGGTGTGAGATAAAATAAACGAAAGACAGTTGTTGTGTTTCATCATTAGGTGTGCATTGCAGAACACCATAAGACTGTCCACACAGTGTGTCAAACTGATCTGTAATTAAATTGAAAGTTTACACTGATTAAAATGTGATAAAGATTAGATACTGACAATTTAGTGCTCTCTCACCCCTGCGATACCAGGGAAGTCTACAAGAATATACCTGAATAAATACACCATAAGACTGTCCACACATACCAGTGTGTCAAACTGATCTGTAATTAAGTAAGTTAAATTGAACGTTTTCACTGATTAAAATAAGATAAAGATTAGATACTGACAATTTAGTGCCCTCTCACCCCTACGATACCAGGGAAGCCCACAAGAACGTACAAGAATCCCTGAATCGACTAAATATCTTTCGAAAGTTCACATGCATCCGACATAGCTGACCTGTTCGCCATGGGCTTCACCTCCTTGACAAGCAGTTCTTCCCCACCAGACGGGATTGACATCAAGAATCACCACCAGCAGATTGGAAATGTTTTCTTAAGGGAAAATAATAAGAGACAAATGAGAATTCAGTGAAACTTTGGAGCAAAGGTACAAAAAAGCATCACGAAATTGGAAACGTTGACATGTTTTAGATCTCACCGTCCGCCATGTTGGAAATTTGATTTTGTACGTCATGTTATGCAACACGGTTTCTCAACTCATTCCCAGGCTCCTCTCCCGCTTTCTATCCTCGAACCCGCGAAAAAACGCGAAAGACGCGTGAAAAATAAGTGATAATAAAGACAATAAAGGCGAA
Organism: Cladopsammia gracilis; assembly: GCA_022457155.1. Classification (NCBI taxonomy): domain Eukaryota; kingdom Metazoa; phylum Cnidaria; class Anthozoa; order Scleractinia; family Dendrophylliidae; genus Cladopsammia; species Cladopsammia gracilis. The sequence goes on along the minus strand of JAJGOT010000311.1, from coordinate 463,218 downwards.
ACAAATGGCCCTAAGGCACAGCAGTTCTCTTCAACACAGTATCGCGGTTAGCAAGACCGTATCTGACATGATTAGGGCTCACATATCTCAAATATGTCGCGATTCATTGATAATATGGTACTTGGGACAGACAACAAGAGAAAAATTTATGCACCCCCACTGTTCGTATTGTGCCAGACAGAAGCGGCAAATGTATGTCCAGCATCATCAGATCACTAACTGATTCAAAATCATACCTCACGGTACATAACTATGAATGTAAAACTTTAAAGCAAAGCTGAAAACAGCGTATTCTTTTGTTTCGTACAATATTTCGGCTGGCCAGAAACATGCATATTATACTTGAAGAAGGCTGGTCTGGCCAGCTGAAATGTACTAAACAAAATGCACGCTGTTTTCAACTTGGCTTTAAAGTTTTATATTCAATTCTTCTTTCTTTTGGCTGAAGCAGATCCTCAAAAATCCAGCGTACAAGCTGCGGGATTCTCGTGTACGGTTTCTTGCCATTATTAACCAGTTATTGATAACTATGAAACTTATATTTCGAAAATATGAGGACGAAGAGTGAAATGTTTCAGAATAGAAAAATTATGACCTTGTCAACCTTTTTTTTCTCGAAACGAAAAGGTGTGTCCCCGGGCATCTGACTGCTTCTACCCAACATCCGCGTCTGACTAATCAGTTTCAAGTATGGCTCAGTGGCGGATCCAGGGGGAGGTTCGAGAGGGGGGGGGGGGGGGGGTCCGGACCCCTCCTTTCAGAACTCTGTCTCCCTTGTGGTTCATAAAAATAATAGAATAAAATTGTTATATACGTAGTTGTTTCACTTCCACCAATTGACTGTTTGTCAATTTTTTGACTTAACAAACGCTTTTCGAGTTACAGAAATGCTGGAAATGGTGTTTCAGAGGGTAAAATCGGAAACATTTTCCGGAGAGGCATGCACCCGGACCCCTCTTTCAGAAATTCCTGGATCCACCCCTGTGGCTGAATGTAAAGAGACATTCTATGGAAAGACAAGTGGAAAATGAAAAGGAAATTATTTACAGTATTTAGGCTTGTGCAGATTATTTGGAGCAGAAGTTGGAGCAAAATAAGGCTTTAGAAGCATAACATTTAATTCAGTAGAATCCGGGAAAACTAGGGCATTTTTTAAGCATTATTTGTAAAAAAATAAGCCTTGATGACTAAGCACCATCAGTGAGAACGGGAAAAAGTGGAAAAGAGAGGAAGCTGGGTACTAGTAAAAGACAGGAATATTTCTGTGACAATATGGTTGTCTTGGATATTCCTTTAGAGCTTTTATTTCGATCTGTTTGTAAGTGTCTAGTTCCAGTTATATTAATATTATTTTGTGGCATAAGGTACGTATTACCGAAATAAATAACGCGTTTACACGTACGGTACAAACTACAAAAGCGTGGCTCATTTATTAATGATTGAGTATTTTAAGCCCAGGATGTACGTATTATATTTGAATTGAATTTTTCACGAGCGTAATTCGAGCAAAATAGTACTTTTGGAGCGGGCAATGACGCCGAGCAAAATAGCCGTCAGTTTCGTTCAAGCAGAACACCCCTTCGGAGGGGGCGGGTGTGGGGGCGGGGGTACTCTCATTTATAAGCTATATGGGCATGTGCCGCTGTGAAGGGTATGGTTTTCAAGCAGTTTACTTTGTCTGGGATAGGATATTTAAATCAGAGTTTTGGTCTAGAATAGGTTGCCGGGAAACTGATCAGTGGTATGAAGGTCAGGAATTGAAACTCGAAAGAGAAAGAGACTTTCCTCCTATAAATGGAGTAAATCATCGCGGCAAAATTGTTGACAGATGGTTTCCTGTTTTCCGATGACTAATAGTGATACAGTTTTAAAAATAGTAAGTCTGAGATAGGAGGGATTTTCGGTGTCTAGTCTAGTGTTGGATACGAAACTGCAAATACCGTGAACGATCTATTGCGTAACATTGGATCAGTACTGGACCGATCAAACAAAGTAAAAGGGCATTCTTTCGAAATGGCACTACGGTTGGCCAAACCTGACATGATCAGCGCTCAAACGCAGACTGCAGCTGTTTTGAGCGTTTTGGCCCTCTTCAGTGCGCCGTAGTTTTAAAAACATAATGAGATTCGGATGACACTTCACCTATCTCCACTTCATCGCCAATCATTCTAGAAAGAGTTGACAGGAAAAATTGCGCAGCGGTCACACCACAAACAATAGATAGATAGATAGCCGATAATCTTTATTTAAACACGGTAAAAATTCGTCAGCTAAAAATCATTATAATACTTAACACAAAGCAATAAACTAATATTAAAAAATATCTATATATGAAGAATTTAATTAAATAATAAAAAGCTGCTTTCCACGAATGCCGTGCCTTATAGTTCCTCTTTGAGAAGTCGTTTAAATTGCCCAAGGGACTCAGCTTTCCTTACATTATGAGAAAGGCTGTTCCAGAGCATGGCGCCACTATAACTGAAACTATTTTTATAATAGTTTGTGCGCGGCAATGGAACATTAAGTTTATCCTCAGAGTCCCTTAGGTTGTAACTAATTTCTCGCTTCTCAAATTTAGAACTTAGATAGTTTGGAGCCAACCCGTGTAGAGACCTATAAACCATCGTAGCTCTTTGAATTTGTTGCTGGCAGGCAAGATTTTTCCATCCTAGGAGTTCTAATAGATTACCAGCATCTACGTCATAGTTTGAATAGGTCAAAACACGAGCTGCTCTGTTTTGTAGCTTTTGTAGTTTATTCTGCAGAGTTATCCCACAGTTTCCCCAAACAATGTTGCAGTAGTCGAAGTGTGGCTGTATCAATGCTTGATAAATTAAGTATAAGGTCGCTTGAGGAACGAGGTGCCTAATTCGTTTCATGGCCCCAATACCAGAAGCGACTTTCTTTGTGACTTTCTCGATGTGGTCACTCCAGCCAAGTTTGTCATCAATGGTCACCCCAAGTGATTTTGTGGTAGTGACCCGGTTTACTTGAAGATCTTTAATTGCAAGTGCTGGGGAATCCGTGAGAGTACTTAGCCTCTGTCTAGATCCGATAAGCATAAATTCAGTTTTAGTCATATTTAGAGTGAGTTTGTTTGCTTTCAGCCAATTGTAAACGTTTTCTAAATCTTGGTTTAGATATAATTGAATGTCGTCTGCATTATTACTTGCGTAAGTAAGGTGGGTATCGTCAGCATACATCCTCGGCTCGCAGTTTAAGAGACAATTTGGAAGATCGTTAATATATAACAGAAATAGTAGTGGTCCTAGGATCGTCCCCTGGGGAACACCACAACTTAAAAGACAACTTTTTGAGAGCAATCCGTTAATAGAGCACATTTGGGTACGATTCTCTAAATATGACTTAAACCATCGATGTGCATTACCATATATGCCATAATTGCTTAATTTTGATAAAAGTAGCCCGTGGTCAACTGTGTCAAAAGCCTTTTTTAGATCTAAGAAAACAACGGCATTGACTTTACCACGATCGATATTATATGCCCAAGCGTCAGTGGCTTCAAGGAGAGCCGTGACAGTTGAGTGAATAGTACGAAAACCTGATTGATATTTACAGATGATTTCGTTTTCATCTAGATAGGCATATAATTGATCATAGACGATTCTTTCAAAGACTTTGGCAACAACTGAGATAACCGAAATTGGACGATAATTGTTTAGATCGTCCCGGTCGCCCTGTTTAAAAAGTGGGGTAACCTTTGCGCATTTCCAATCATCTGGAAATATACCTTGACTTATTGATTGGTTAAAAATATCACGGATAGGTATACAAATGAAGAGCAATTTGAGCAATTTTTGAGCCAAAAGAGCAATTTTGAGCCAAAGAGCAATTTTACCTAAACCGACCAATACATGTCAGTTCCATAGTATGGTTTCAGAGTCCCAGCGGTACACCCCCACCCCCAAAAAAATAAAGCGTACAACCAAACCCCCCCCCCCCCGCCCCCCGCGCGCGCCGGGGAGCAGAACACGGCTTCCTGTTAGGCATTTGCCGATTGTGCTAGTAAAAGTGGCATATTATGCTAGTGGCAGTGCTCGTTTTTTTGCCCAAATTATGCTCAAATTATGCTCGCTTTTCAAAATTATGCTACTTTTTTAAAAAATTATTCTCGTCCCCCTCCTCTTGTATTTTCCAGTGGTGGATTCGAGGCGTCTATCCCGGGCAAGTTGTGCAGGCTTTGGTCTATCCTCTCTGTTCTCGCTACCTTGTAAACTATCTGGATGTAAGTTCACTGCACTTGACTGGTTTGGCGTGGCGGCCGCCATTTTGAAACGAGCACTGGGAGAAAGACTAAGGAGTCTGGGACCGAGACACAGACTTCCGGTTCCGTTTCATCGAACTCCCGCGGTATCTCAACACAAGTAAAAAAAAATCGAAAAAAAGGAGTGGAAGCAACTGTTAATAGTAATCTATCGTTTTTAGTAGCTGAGATCTTCGTTTTCTTGAATTATTCTAAAATTGTGCTATTAAGACAAGAAAATATACGGATTATGCTAGCAGTGTTACTTTTGGAAAAAGGGCAAAAATTATGCTCAATTCCTCAGATTATGCCAAAAATTATGCTAGCGCAATCGGCCCGAGCCTACTTCCTGTACTGTACATGTTGTCCAGCCTCAGCTTTTGCGTGACTCCCGGGAGTGCTACGTCACACGCGCGCGATATGCATTGAAGCGAGGCAAATTCAAAGCTCAGCAGAAAAGACTGCCATGTTGACCTTCGCGATCTCTTCTGCACCGCAGCTATGAATGAAACATGACAAATGTCTCAACAGCTGGCTCTGATGCCTGGTCTTCTGTCACTGAACAAAGCATATTTCTTGACGATGGCCTTAAATTTGCGGTCGAAGTTCTTCAGCCACCTCCTGTCTCCACGCAACAAACCGCTTTCGCGGAGTGCATTTCAGAGCACAAGTTTGATACTTCTTCAAACGCGGAACTCAGTAAACGCCTTTTGAATACATGTGCTCTACAGCATAGCTCCTATTACAAATTCTTCATCTATCGACAGAGTGCCTTACTTGGCTTTTGGCAGTCACAGAAAGCCAAGTTAACAAAGTTGTTGAAAATCTCTCGCCCTCCTGCCGGTCCGAAATTACCAGCAACGAGCGATAGACCGAAAGGACAGGATGTTTCGTTTTCGTCCCACGTTAGTCTTCTTCTCTTACTTCCTATTCTACAGTCCCAAAGCCGGACAGATCCTTCTTTAGCTGGACAGTGTTCGGAATTGTTATTACAGTGCCTTCAAAATTGTCCTCCAAACTCTTTAGCAGTTGAACCGGTTAGTTGTATCAGAGGCTTAGCGGATCTGCTTTGCAATTGGCTACAACAAGCAGAAAATATCAGTGGACAAGGAAACGTGGAGGTGAAACGAGAAAGTCTCGTGGCGGCTCTCATCGCATTAGCTTGTGGAAGGTATAAATATTAAATCATACCATAAAATCCGCCAAACATTTTATGCGTGACCTTCCCAAAGCTCTTATAAACACTTTGGCCTAATTACATATATTAAATTACTAGTCATTTGATGGGCTTAAATACTTAGATCTTCCTTAGCAGTGTTTTTATTTTATGCAAACCAAGATGTGGATTAATGTCTGTTTTTAACAGAACACTGTTAAGTGGAAACAAAATCGTGGACTGCTAATTGGTGGAATTCTAAACATAACATAAACATCAAAAGAATCCTAATTACTGATGACAAGGACTGATCTTGTCTGATATTTTCACCATTATGGAAAAGATGCATTTTATTACGGGTACTTGAGGGGCAAACCCTGTGTCACTGCAGGAATTTATTTGGCTAAAAAACAAAGCCTCAGAGTTCGGCTTTCAGAGTTGCATGATATTTTTTTCAGATTGAGTTGGCTTGCATAATATTTTCTTCCACATCACCTAACACCTTTTTTCAGAAGTAAAATTGGCAGCCCCTTATTAGCATAGTAAATTAAAAAGCTGACACATGGTTAAATTTTTTCATTTCTTACTTTGGGTAAGGCAGTCACATTGAAAAACACACTCTAGTTTTTGCCAGTTCTATAAAGCATGGTTGGCAATGCCTGCAAGGTACAATGAGCATGCGCTTCTCCATTTTTCTAACGAAGAGAGTCCCCCAGGAGTTGGGATGGAGAGCACAATTCTATTGTATTTTCAAAGTTATCAGAAAAAAAAGTTGTCAAAAATGTGAATTTCGTTATTTTTAATTGATACGAAAGTCTGCTAAGAGATCTATCTTACACAATATTATTCTGATTTTACACTCCTGTGATACAGGGAAAACCAATAAATTATAACTAGTAGTAATCAGAGATTATGGACATGTGTTTGGAAGAATTTCTGGTAGAAATGAGCCACTGAAAAAAGCAATAGCGGCAGCCAAATGGCAGTCCGGACACCAAAAAATCTCAAATTTTTCTGCATACAAGGCATAGGGCAACCAACATGAAATTAGGATTGCATTCTTCGAACGTGATTATTATATTACTACATATTGAACATATATTAATAAGCCTACAGTGCTAGTTTCATTTCTTTCTACATTGTGCAGTTCCAGAAAATATCCATACTCCCCCCAAAGAAGGTTTTTCTTTAGCACCCCCCCATCCCCCCAGGAAATTCCAGTTTAGCTTCATACTTTGCTTCTAAAATGTTGGCTTTTAAGACCCCCTTCCCCCTAGGAATTTCCAATGACCTTCCATGGGGTGGGTATGGATTTTTTCTGGAACTGCACATTCTGTATCTTACAAATTGTCTCATCTTCAAGTTTTTTTTTTCTTGACACCGACATCAAAGCATGCATAATTTATCTTTCTGGCAGACTTTCTATTCAGCTGTTTATTCAAGTTCTTGAAGTGCTGCAGAAGCAGGTGACTTTACTTGGCAAACTTCCTGTGGGTACCGTATTGAGGAGAGCTCTAGAATATGAAACAAAAGGTTCATTCAGTGATCTGAGTGTCCTACAAACTTCTCGTTTTGTCAGCAGTTGGAAGTTTGAAACTTCCCTAGCTGCTGAGTTTGATGACTCTGTTAGAAGTGACCAGATTACTAGTCTTGCTTGTGATGGGAAGTTCCTTTATCTTATCAATGGGGCTAGTAAAGGTCTGCTTAAAATTGGTACTGGAAAACATGAAACAATAAGGTAAGAGTTAGAAACTAGAGGTTACAGATTGTAAAGATAATGCTGCGAGCAGATGCTGGGCAGTAAAACATAACGGAAACAGTAAATGTACATACAGATTTTGATAATTTCATAAATTTATTTATTGAGTCAATTACCATACCATCATTTTCAAATTACATACATTATAAGTAGTTCTTTGTGATCCATTGTTCAATCGGCAAACCAGCTGAGCACGTAACAATGCTAAAAAACTCATAAAAGAACACTGCCTTCACCGTGAAATGTCACTAAATCATTCGTGACCTTATGAATGCTCTTTGTGATCCATTGTTCAATCGGCAAACTCTGAGCACGTAACAACGCTGATAAACTCATAAAAGAACATTGCCTTCCCTGTGACACTGAATCGTTCGTGACCTTGATGAATGCTCTTTGTGATCCATTGTTCAATTGGCAAACTCTCAGCATGTAAACGTCAACGCTGAAATGTCACTAAATCGTTCATGACCTTGATGAATGCTTCCAGCAACAAATAACTTTGAATTTGGCATGATACATTTGCAAAATTATAGAAACACTTACTTTGAAATCGAAGAATAGAAGCGAGCACATGCTATGAAGAGCCTGGTGCATCTAAGTTATGATGACACCGCAGGACGTACGCTTGCTCAAAATCATCGTGACAAACAAAAATCGAGACTGCCGCACAACATAAGGTGCAGGGAACCCAAGGAACCACAGGCAAACCAAAGATTAGTGTGCTACTCGTCTGGGGGTTTGCAGCAACAAGTTCATTAAATCAATTACTGAGAAGTGAGCTATTCTTTTTGCATGTGAGGGACTCCAGTGGCTCACTGAACAGTTCTTTATTCTACAGTTTTGTGGTATGAGTCGACTTCATCTGAACCCACTATTCCCCCACCTCCCCCTCCTTTGTTACATGTGGGTTCCCTAACACTTCATAAACAGAGGCAATGTGGTGCAAAACTGTTTGTTTGACAGCAATTCTCAAAGATACTAGACAAGTAGAATTTCTGGATTTTTACTTACAAGTTACGGTTTATAATAATTTCTTATTATTCTTTGGCAGCTGTTAATTGCTTCTTACCACTTTGATTTGACATCACTGTATAATAAGTGTACTTCTATTGCTTTAGCATCAATCTTAGGACTTCTAATATTTCAGGGGAGCTGTGTACAAAAGAAATACTGAGCTCAAGGAGGGATGGCTTGCCTTTGTTCAATGCTGGTTGTTGTTTCGGCCAAAAGAGTTTGACAACGAACCTACAGACTTGTGCTATGTACTGGATACGCTTTCCCTGCAGGTATTACCTTATTTTCTTGAATGACAGCTACCCAGAGCTAATGTTGTAATTCAAATTTTTCTTTGGTTCAAAATTTTCAGACCAGTTTAATTTATATTTTCCTTAAATCTCAGACAAAGGAAAACAAGAATCAAACAGGTTTGAAAATTTTCAACCTCCCCCCTCCCCCCCAAAAAAGAATTGAACTACAACACTAATTAATCACCCCGATAAATACATGTACTATTTGCTAGTGTACTACTAATAACACTTTTTAACTTGTAAGAACGCAAAGCATTGAACATTTTGTGGCAGTTAGAGACAAAATTCACTAAATCAGTCAGTCAATGGACTGTTAAAATTAGCCCCCAATATGTAATTGTCACCAGCCTTTCCCATGGAGATGGTGTTTCAGGAAATGGGGGGGGGGGGGTGAAGGGGTGGGGGGTTGGATGCAGGGGGTGGGAGGTTGGTAGAGGAAAATGCCTAAGAGATGGGGAGGTCAGTGAGTCTGCGATATGTAATGGCCACCTGCCATTACCCATGGAGATGGAATTGGAGGGAGGGGAGGGTAGAGAGTTGGACACATGGGGTGGAGGATGGGTGAAGCAAAAGACCCGGGAGAGGAGAGTGTCCAAATGTTCGTGTTCGTAAGTTGGTTTATAGGAGCCTTTCATGAGATACTTAGTGTCTTTTCCAGCAGTACATGTACAAGTGTGATGTTTGGAGTGGCTGGGGAAAAAATCTCTTCTATTATTAGCATTGCCTTATTTATCTGCTAATTAACAAAAACAGGGCTCCGAAGTGCAACAGCCTGGTTTTATGTTTTTACTAGATCACAAAAACCATAAAATTAAAGAAAACAGTTAACCCTCTGGTGGATGGAGAACAAACACCACAACACAAAACCCTACAGCTGTTAAGCGATGAGGTTCATTTGTACTGGCTTTGGACTGTTAAAACATCAGACCCAGCTGGTCAGGAAGGATTTGGATCCAGTCTAGACAGTAAGAAAGTTGATTTGTTCTTACAAGAATTCAAGCTGGAACCAGGTGACGGTGAACTGGATGTAAAGGCTTCCCCTTGTGGCGATGCTGTGGTTGTGATGAAGAAGGAGGAACCACTATCTTCGTTGTCATCTCCATTACCAGTCAGACGTTCACCCACAACTCCTGCTCCTGTGAAAGACTCAGATGGTAAGTTTGGATTAGAGTGGTCAATATTTACATTAATTAAGTGGCTTCAGGTTATGTGTAATGCAGAGACACGGTGGTAGAGTGGTTAGCGCGTTGGGCTTCAGATCCGAAGGTCAGTGGTCCAAGGCGTGGTCTTGGTTGTCGTATTGTTTCCTTAGACAGTCAAGAAACTTTACTTCACATTGTCTCTATCCACCTACATAATTATACATGTAGGCGTATAAATCGGTACTGGGGACAAAATGCTGGAGGGTCCACCGCGGTCAAACATCCAAGACGTTTAATTTAGTGGGATTTTTTAATATTAAATGGAAATATGAGCAATCGATAAAGAACAGTTTCATCAAGACGTTACTATCTTTTAAATTTTCTCAAAATGATGAGCTTTTTTTCCGTTGAAAACTGACCAAAACTCTTTGCGCCTGATCAAAATTGTGTGCAAATAGTGCCGACAATTCTGCAGTTCATAGTTTTTAAACGCTTAGTCTTTAGAACTTTTTTGGTAAACTTTCAAAACGTTTGGTAAATTGACAGTGTATTGGCAATATATTAACTTTAAACAGTGAAAATGACAACCTTAACTTTTAAGTACTTTGCTTAACAATTGCAAATTTCTCTTGTTTGACCATGGTTAAGCTGGGGGGTAACCCTGAGATGGATAAGCATCCTATCCAGGGAAATACTCCTAGTTGCTTGATACTTCAGAAACCAAGTTAACCCTTTAAGCCCTAAGAGTGCTCAGCATCAAATTTCTCCTTGTAATATCAATGCCTTATCAATCAAAAAGGTCATGAGAATTAAGGACATAATCACACAGGATGAGTTCTCTTGATATCCAAACAATTTCTCCCCACTACTTCTATAGGAAATGTATAGGACTAGAAATGAGAATTTAAGTTTTGATATTAGGGCTTAAAGGGTTAAACTCTGGCTGAGTGGGCCACCTGTAGCTCATGTGCAACTTTGCCTTTTTCTAATGTGCATCTCAGGTCTTGCATTAAAGGAGCTATGTCACAGTGATTTTGAGGTTTTTGGGTCAAACAAAACGGCCCCAAATTAAAACTAATTACCTTTGTTGTACACGAAATGCTAATAGAACACTAAGAGAAAATAATCCATAATTAGAGTTTTAGAAAGTTTTCCAAGACAGAAGTGATAAACTTCAAAAAATTAGCCCAATTTTTTCAAGATGTAATCCACTTCCATCCTGGCCATCTGCAGCCCAAGACACTTATTTTTACTCTTAGAGCGCTAGTAGAATAATTTTAAACAAAACTGGACCATTATTTTTGGATTTTAATTGATATAAATATGTCTTTTAGCTTTTTAAAGTAACACTAAAAATGGTGACATGGCCCCTTTAAAGTGTCTATGAAATGAAATTTTTGACCCCGTTTTTTATACTAAAAATTTGAAGTCCATGTTCCACTGATTCATAATTTTCTAATTAGGTTATGGTCAAGCAACGAAAAGTTTTTTTTGGATGTCCAAAGTTGGTCAAAAATGAACTTTTCGTGTCCTGGGACCTGGAACTAGTATAAAAAGAAACTTAGAATGCACGATCACTGCAACAAATCGTTGAGAATGGCCGGATCTGTTTTTTTTTTTTAATACTTGAAGTGAAACAAAAGAAACAGCAAACTGATCATTACAGCAGAAAAACAGAGAAGCAGAAGCAAAAACACATGGTGACGTCATGAGTTGTGCAAAAATGCAAAAATGCGATGTCGCTTTCAGGCGCTTCAGTATTTCCCGTAAACAATTACAACTTTTTAGCTATATTTTTAGCAGTTTTGCTCAGTTCGAAATGTCCTCTGAAGGTCTGCATAACTGTTGACGTCACAAGTCCTAATTTGCATATTTTGGCTGCGCGCTGGTTGTCCCATATTTTTGGCTCAAATAGGCCAACTTTGAAGTAAGAAAAAAAATAGATTGCATGCTTGACCATAACTTAAATTTGAAAATTATGAATCAGTGGAACATGGACTTCAATTTTTTAGCATATAAAGCGGGTCGAGAATTTCATTTCATAAGCACTTTAAGTTGTACTTTAGTAGAGATATTGACTTTGCAATCAGTCATTGAGGATAACATCAAGACAAGACTCGCAATACTCTGTTTTTTTTTCTAGAGTCTGTATGTCCTTGAATTCCATAAAAGTACATGTATATGTTGTGGTTCAATTTTATCCTTGGTTCAAATTTTATTTTCCTTTGTTTAAAACTCATTACAATACATTACCATAGCCAAAAAAAAGGAAAATAAAATTTGAACCAAGGATAAAATTGAACCACAACATATTCAGTGGACACATTTTTTTTAAATGGTCACAATAATTTAATAGCCCTTCACCAAACTGTAATTGTTTTTTCAATTTGGTGATGGAGAAAGTTCCTCAGAATGGCATTGTGTCAAAAAATTGTGTGCAAGGAACTGTTTGATTGCATGTAATTTTCATGATTGTTTTGTTGCTTTGAAAATTTCAGAGATGGTCAGCTGTGGATTGTCAGTCAGTGTTCTGAAACAGTCAGCCATGTTTATTAGTGGCGACATGTTAGTGATGGTGGTTCCCCAGCTAACAACATCAACTGCTCCTTTACTGCTGTCCTTCAGGGGTAACAAAGGTATAGTTGGTACAAACTTGACCTTACTTATGAATAGCAGATTCCTTACCAATGCTTATTTTTTAGTAATAGTGGGTACACATTTAACCTAGATTGAATACAGATTCAACCTGAGACCGGATTTTATGTACAACAATTAGCCAGCTACATGCACCTCAAAGCTTACTTGTATAATGACAGCCCTGGTCCCAATGCAAAAAACAGTTGTTAATTTTGCTTGCTGCTAGAAATGTTTCTAAACAGAATTTCATTATTTTCCTGTGGATCAAGTCAAAAAAATATATGATTGTATGTTACAAACCTGAGGCAACTACAGGCAACTTTTGTCTTAGGAGGGGGTGTAATGATTCATATTCCTTGTGATTCGATTCGATTTCGATTATTGCCTTTCGATTTCGAATATTTCGATTCAATTATGCAAATGTTTCTTGCAGATAGTTTTAGACTTATCTGTTGTACCGTCTTTAGCCGGAAAACCATAATATTTCCACACAGCTGATCTAAAAGATGCAGGCAGAATCACGATTGCTTGGTCGTTTGTCGCCATGTTTGAGAATGTGACAATGACCGTGTTGCACATGGTTTGCCTTATATGAAAATTCTCAATTGGTGGTAGAAAGGCAGCAATTTTACCAGGCAACACAAAATGGCACACGAACTGCAGATGCCTTTGCTCGTCAATCAAAAACGCAGATTTTAAAGAGTTCTGAATTCTGATTTCACAATATAATAACTCATTGAGGGCACCCTGGAAAAGGTACGCAAAAATCGAACCAAAATCGAAAGTGGAAGCAAAAAATCGTGAATTGAACCAAATGGTCATAATCGCGATTAATCAAGAATTTGATTAATCGTTACACCACTACTTAGGTCGCACCTTGCTATTACACACACTCTAATATTGGAGACATTTAGTAGCTTGCCCAGTTATTATATTGTAATTAAATATGTGCTTTATACTGCAGGTCCAATGAATTATTGTTTTGCTACTATGGATGGTTCTTGTGTCAAACATGAAAATGTCTTAAACTCAGCCATGGTAAAGTCACAAGAACTTGTCATCCCAGGTCTTAGTAAGTACTACTACAGTTATGCATGTATATTAATTACCTCCACTTTTTCAAGGAATACAAGTTAGTCTTACATAATTATGTAACTTTGCTCAACTTTGGTCTTTGTAAAAGTTAAAGAGCCATTTGATCTAGCAAAACTTGACTTGATTTTAGTCAAATTGAAAGGAAAATCAAAGATCTAAGTATAGCTATTTTTAAGAGGGTCATATTGCTGCTCAGAATGAAAACATGTCTAAGAGGCTTTAATTTTTCAACATTTCCTGGGGGAATGAAAATGAAAACCCTGAGCTAGGTCTTTGTTAGTAATTGCCCCGGCAAGGGTCCAGAGACCAAAACCCAAGGAGGCACATGTATCCTTATAGTCCCTGTGCATAGTATACAATACTTACAGTGGGGTAGCATAAGTGAGAACTTAATTTATTTCTTGGCATTGATCACAAGTGCCACCCCTGCTACTTACTCAGGGGAAGCAAGTGAAACTGTTACTGGAAGATCAGCAACCCGTCATGAAATTGATGGCGTGTAACAGTTTTTTTATTGATACAAAAGTGTTACAAGCCATCAGTTTTGTCACCTGGTACAAGTCTAGATGGAGAATGAAATGAAGTTATTATGCATTTAATATTTTGTACTTAGTAGACTTAAATAACAATAATGAGATTTCTGCACTAAAAAAACTATTAATATTTCCATAGTTTTGCCACTATATTAAAAACTGTTACATGTATGTTTTTTATATCATGCATGTGCTAGGACTGTTTTAATGTGCAGCATGTTTTAGACTATGCATGTGTTTTACCAGGTGTGTGCCAGGACTGTGTTAATGGCAGACTGTGGAGTTATGACAGCAGTCACATGATAGGGGAATGGGTGGCAGGTGGATATCCATCTAGCAATCAAGTATCTGAACAACTTAAAACCTCTGCAGGATCTCAAAGTGCAGGTTAGGAGTGTTCTCAACTCTTTAGTCTGTTAGGTTGTTTTGACTGATATTGTTTCACAGCACAGAAAACAATGAGGCTTTCGACTTTGCCGATCCTACAGGGCTCGAAAATTTAAAAAAATTCCCAATCGCAATTTGCAGGTAATTCCTAAAATTTAGTCGCAAGTTCTAAAATTTTGGTCACAAAAAAAAGGAAAAAAAAAACTAACTACTACTACCGGAACCGGAAATGAGAAAAGAGAAATTTCTGAGGAAGTCTGAAAAATTGTGCCCGTGATACACTCCTTGGAAACTGCGTTAATAGAGCATGAAATCGACGATTAAGTCATGCAACATTCAACGCGAATTTTGCAGGATTTTTCGGACAAAATTACCACTACCAGTTACAAGTAAGACACAAGACTGTTGAATATAATACTTAAGTTATTAGCTAGGCCATAAAACAGTTGCAAAATTGCGACTTATAGACAAATTTTAGTCACAAAAGCAAAATCTTTAGTTGCAAATGTGCCTGATACAGATGCAATTTCGAGCCCTTTCCTAGCAGTTATGCAGGGCACATGTCATTTATGAACCTAGTCAATGGCCTTACTCTTGTAGCTCAGTGGTTAGAGCATCAAGCTGGTGTACAGAAGGCCATGGGTTTGATTCCTGTCAGTGACTCAGATTTTTTCTTTGTCCCACTCGTGACACAATGAACATTACCGGTACATCTTTCTCAACAGACTGAAATAATATGCACAGATTAATAAAAGGTTAGTTCAGTAATTACTAGGAAAGCAACATCCTGATTTTAAGAGCATTGCATGGCTTGGATTGCTATAGACATGAAGAAAGGAGACTAGTTATGTCTCTAATAATAAATATGGGTGCATTGCTAATGTTGTGATTTTAAATTTTTCTTTAATTTCAAACCATTAAGGTGGTTCCATATTGTTCAGCCCTCTTGTCTTTTGTATTCCATTACAGCTAGCCCAATGGTGTGGCTAAAAATCTTTTACTTGAAACTAGTAAATCTTTTATCAGTCTACAACGCAATGCGAAAAGAGGTAAAAAATACACTATTTTGGACCATTTGAGGCTAATAACTTATAAACTACATGGTGAAAGTTTTTGTTTTCGAGATATTTTTGTTTAATCGGCAAGAGAAACATTTTAACAATTTTTTAAAAAATTCTGTACATGGAGTTCAGAGCTACTTTAAATTTATGTAAAAATGACGTATATCTGAATCCTATGTACAGATTTTATTCAAAATTGGCATAAATGTTTGTTATGTTTATAAGACAAAAATATATAAAATCAATAAATTTCACCAAGCAGTTTTGAAGTTCTTAGCCTCAAAAAGTTGAAAATGGGGTCTTTTTGGCCTTTTTTGACATTGCCATGGTAAAACAAATTTTGATGTCATAGCCACCTAAATTTGTTTATTGGTTAAGTGCTTACAAACCTGTACTAAACATTTTCTCTTAACTTTACTGGTGTAGCTGTGATTGAATATCATAGATGTATCATGATGGGAATGTTTAAACTATTAGGAGCCACCTTAAATCTAAGACAAGGGAAAATAAAAACAACTTTTCATTTTATATTTTCCTTTGTCATAGATTCATACCATAATCTGAGATAAAAGAAAATAATAACAGTTTTTACTATTAACACTGGTTTGAAAATTTTCAAACAACAACAACAACAATGAAATGTGAGCTTCACCCTTGCACAAGAATTTGCCAGACAATAATATGACTTGTTTCCACTAATCAGGAATGGTTGCTGTTTGTAAACACCTTATTTTGTTCATACAATTGGCCATTGCAGTGAACAGTCCATTGTTTGGATAGTTTGTGATTATAATGTATAAGGTTGTTTTTAAACTTTTTATTATTATTGTATGTAGTAGTCCACGGCTCACTGGAAAAGTGTTTTTAAATGAAAGTGATCCCATGTTTTTTAAATAAAGATGATGATAATGATGATGATGATGACTTAGATTATTATTTTATTTTGTTGGAACAGCCCAAGATCTGCTTGACCCACTGGATACAGTGTCATCCTTAGCATACCACATAACATTCCTCTGCAGAAGACTTGATGCCAAAATACAGGTGGCCTCAATAGAAAATGGTGACATTCATTTGCCTGGCTTTCCTGATTCACATAACATGAGCCGAATTTGCAGTGTATTGAATACAGCCATAAATGAAGGGCAGCTAGATGTGACAGTAGCAATGCTTGTTGCACTTCAAACTCTTATGAAGCGAGTTTCTGTGGGCTGGGCCAAGCTAGATGATGGTGCAGTTAAAGAGACTAAGCTGCTCCTTTGGAAACTGATCTGCGCACCTACTGATTCTATTGGAGATGAAGTGCAGTTAGAGGCCTGTAAAGTGGTAAAGGCTGGCCTTGAAGTGTTTTATCCCGATGCAATGGAGAAGAGTGCATTATTGATGCTGTTGTTTTCAGAAAAGGACTCGTCTCCTGGAATGGCACAGCTGTTGGATCTATTACTGACCCATTTAGCTGAGGATGTAATGAGCAGTATTCCTGGTGTGTCTCTTAAAGGAAGGTAATATCTAAAATTCTAACAATGTGTGATTGTTCAGTAGTATGCAGTCAACTCCCTCCAAGTGAACATCCCTGTAGACATCTCTGTATTAAGGCAGACATCAGTGGCTGACTTGTGCCTTATAGAGGCAGACACCCCTCTTAGGCAGACAGCTAGGGTGTCCATCGTAGAGAGAGTTCACTGTACATGTATTACAAAACACCATTAGAAGCTAAGCAGAAGTGTTACATACAACATTACATTGAAACATAGGTAGGATAGGTCAGCTGAGTGACACACAGTACATGTACATGTTCTCTTCACCTTGGAATTCCTTTTAGGTTGGCTGAAGATGTGGTTTTTGCAGCTCTCAAGGCTTGCATCAATGAGTCGTGTAATACCATTCTTCAATGTGGCAGTATGGTTGATGCAGCATTTCATTCATTGGTGGCCAAAAATCCAGTAAGTCACCCAAACATTCTGAGTTAAATAACCATACAGATCTATGTTATTTTAAAATAAACGAAAAAGCTATTTGGCAGTTTGTGGAAGGAATTTTAGAACAGTTCAAGCTTTCGACTAGCACAGTGTAGAATGTAAGGTGCTGTTCCTTGCAGAATTGTTAAGTTAATTGTTATTTTTCTTTCCACAGGAATTGTCTCCTGTCCAGCAGTATCTCACAGCTGTCTTTGTTTCTGGCTGGAGAGAACATTTCCTTTCTGATGATCAAGAATCAACTGTTATGAATGATGAGGTTGGTCCTTACGTGTCTTTGGGTACCCTGTGTAATCTGTTACTCTTAAGTAAATCATGCATACAGCACATGGGTACAATGTACACTATCCAGGTTAAATTGGAATTTGGAAATGTTTGTTTTGAATCTGAAAGATAAAAACCAATTTCCCAAGAAAAAACCTTTCAGGGCAAGAACAGAACCGATGACAGATGCAACTCACATATTACATTAGGTTCAGGAATCAGACCCTAGATAGTTTGGCACAAGGTGCTTTTGCCACTTTGCCAACTCTCCTCTCCTGCTCATCTTTATTTTGATGTTCTTATCATTACTGTCAGGTTTTTCGTGACATGGTAAAACACGTTGAATGTCAAATGCTGTCATTGAAAATTCTAGTGGCTTGTGAACAGGTAGGTACATGTGGATAATTTGTTGAAAATTTCTTCCAACATAAATGGCTTTCTTTTCTGTGACATCTACTTTTTGTTATTCAAAAACAACATCTCGACAAATGTGAATTCAATGTGAGAAACGTTTTTTGTTATAAGATATGTTATTGTTGTCGTGTTTTTACAGATTCTTGATGTTGTGCTTGAAGTTCTTTCCAAGCTTTCGGTGGAATATAAAGGAGATATTAAATCAAGAGTTGAGGGTCTTGAGCATGTAATGAAGGCCACACTTGTGGGTCAGACCCTACCCCAGCTGGCATCAGTTCTGTCTTCTGAAAAATGCCTTCGACTACCTGTAGCCAAGAGCTTCCTACCCACTGTGACAAATGTAACAGTGACAGCAACAAGGGTGAGAAGTTAGATATGAGAAAGCCAATCACCCACAGTCAGTTTGTTTTTGTGGGTTGCATGCTCTGCCTAGATCAAATTGTGGTTGGGAAATGTTGGTTTTAGAGATGGGAGGAAAACTGGAGGGTCAAGAGAAATCCCAGAGCAGGGCAAAAACCAACAACTCAATCTACATCTGATGCTAAGTCTGGTATTGGAACCTGGAGCACATAGGTGGGAAGTCAATGCTCTCACTGTGGCTCCAATTCTGCTCTTGTTATAATGGCACATACCAAGTGATATAATTATCAAACACAAAACATTATCATTTATCACTTAGGGCCTTTTTCCAAATAATGTTTGGAAAATAAGGCCCTAAGCGACTCCTGATCTATAGCCAAATTCTCCCTTTGTTGCATGATCATATACAATAAAAACTGGAAGGAGAATCTAGCAGTTGATCAGAAGTCACTTAGGGCTTTATTCCACTCACCCCTTTCTACTTATGTTTTTAACAGCCTGCTTTCTTTTGACATGAAGAATTTGAAGGACAGGACATATAAAATGTTTTAATTTGTGGCTTTAATTTGCCACTTCTCTGACTGGGACTATTAACTGTTTAGGTGGCCTACTTTATATCTGAATTGAAAGCACTTGACAAGGATACAGCTGAGGGAGTATGTCTGTCCTCTGCAGCCATCCCATCACCATGGTCAAGCCCTCGTAAAGTAGAGAGCTCTCATCCGGTCCAAGACGACTCTAGCTGCTGTAAAACAGTGGTGCTGTCCGGGGCCTCCTGTCTGTACCTCAAGTTTGATCCCCGTTGTGCTACTCAGTATGAGTATGATAAGGTGAGTGAAAGTCAGTGCACATTCACATCTCCAGACGATGATAAGCAGTGGCAGATCTAAGGGAGGGATCCTGCTCCCCCTCATCAAACATTTTCACTCCAGCCACACCTCCCTACCCCCCCCCCCCACCCCCACCCCCGCCTCTACGATGGTGTCTGGATCTGCCACTGAAAAGTGTGATCAATACTATGCAGTGTAGCCTACTTAATTTGCAAACTAACCATAGTTTTCATGAAAACACAAAACAAATATTCCACTTTACTCTTCATGTAATATATCAAACACGAGGAAGAGTGTTTCATCAGGATATCCAAACACAGCAAAGTGGGTTGCAAAACCAGGTGCCACTGAGTTTTTATTCCACTTTGAAGTGTTTGGAGACCTGATGAAACACTTTCTCGAATGTTTGATCTATAGCTTCTCAAACTGATCATTAAATGCGGAGGAAACGAAGGAATAAAATCGCCAAAATCTATGCTAATAAGACCGGATATGCAAACCTCTTTCACAGTAGTGATTTCCTTTGTGTTCTAGTGGTGAATTAATAATCAGTTTAAGAAGTAAATTTAAAAGCTAATTAACGAGGTTTAATATTTCATGAGGTGCTGTGGGTATCTCCAGTTAATTTAAAAGTGCCAATGCATGTTGTGGACGAGATGATCTGATGTAAAGTGATCTAGAAGATTAGAAAGTAATATCTAACAAGCAGCAATTTCCATCATTCGCCTGATAGGAACATTAAAACTTTGTCATGATTTTGGGTAACAAGTAATGAGATTGTAGTGTCTTGATTCCTGTAGATAGTATTGGTCACATGTTTTCTTAATTTATGCAACACCATTTAACATAAAAATAAGAAATATCAAACATAGAAAGTTACATTGGGGAGGCAAACATGAAGCATAAGAAAGCATCCGTTATACTACTCCTTAATTTGTTGTCACCTTTATCTAAATGTTACAATGTTACATGCAGTTTAATTGACTACTAAAAAACACAAGACGGGACTATAGTACCCTCCTTTACTACTTTAGTAGGCTCTGAACAAGGGATTCCGATTCATTTTTACTATAAATGGCAAGAGCACTGGTGGTCGCAACAATGGCAGAGTTTGTTCACGTCAGATCAGTACTACTTAATTGTTATATGAACAACCTAATTTCTTCTCCAGAGTGCACTTGGAATAACATGGTACATCCAGGTTATTCTTTATCCTGGCGGCAAGAAAACTCATGGTCATAATATAGCAGGTTAAACAATACATTGCAAATCTAGGATGAATAAGTAGTGACCTCTGTATAGAGCGTTTTCATCTGACGTCACGGCGGCCATATTGGTGTTCCAAAACAAAGAAACGGCGGCCATATTGGTGTACCAAACCAATCCTCCGGGAATTGAACTCTATTTTTATGCAAACACTTTCTTTTGTTTCAGTAAACCAACATGGCCTCTGGTCACGTGAGTGAAAATGCTCTATACTACTTTAATGGGTTGTGAATTTGTTGACCGGAGTGCACACTTGTTTTTGTTCAATCCATAAATTTGATTGATTGGCTTTTCCAGGTTATAATTTATGCTGGGAAGACCACCACTGGTCGTAAAGTAGCAGAGTTTGGTGGTAACTCCTATGGTGTAGGTGGACGAGGAGTAGTGAGATTGGGCTGGCCCAAGGAAGCTGTTAAGGTGGAGGGTGAAGCAGTGACCATCTCATTTCAAGTGAAGAGTGCACGAGAGCGCAACACACCAGACCATGCTGTGTGGGGATTCAGCTGCACTATCAGCACCAAGGTAGGGTAGTTACATGTTTTATTGTAAAAAAATTCTTTGGTCGCAAAAGTGGAAGCATATATGAACTTCCATGGGATTGTATGTAACATATCTTCTCGATTAAACACCGGGCTCGAAATAAATGCCAGGCTCTGGATAAATGCTGGGTCTAAATAAACACTGGGTCGACGAGGCTCCATACTACAGAAACTGAAGATAACTGTTTTGTTTTAGCACTAAGCAGTTGTCTAATAAACATGTGTGTGTTTCTTACATTACTGTCCTTGTGTTTGTTTGTTTGTTTTTTTCAGGAGCATGATGAAAAACCTTCAAAGTTGCCGTTCTTCACCGACTTGTGTCTTAGCTTTTCTCTCCTTACACACAGCTTGCTCAACGTCATGTACCAAGGCCCTGCTAATACTCAAGAAGAAGATGCTTGTCAGCATTTGCTGGACTCCAAACTCTTGCAAAGGTAAGTCAGCACTTATCCACGCATACAATTAAAAAAAGACGTTTGGTGGGGACAAGTAAACATCAAAGGCTTATACGATACCAACTCATGAATACAAAATGTTGCTACACCTACCCCACCCCCACCAACCTGCTGCATCCAACTCTCCACCCTCCCCTCCCCCCAACACCGTCCCCAGGCAGTTGACCATTACCTTTTGCAATGGGCAAAGTATATGTGCAAGCCATATGCACTGATAAGCGGAAATCCCAAGATAATCAGCCAAAATGTGCCGGCAGCCAGCGATTTTGCCGCCTACAACAAAATATCTGCCGCCTACTATACACTAAACTTTATCAACAACAAATACGAGGTCTCTTCTAGTTCAAATTGTAACCAAAACATAAACACAGTTTCTTGTGAATCGAGCCCAGGGGCGGATCCAGGGTGCACCTCTAAGGAATGACGTAACTGAAAGGTGACGTAAACAAATTTTAAAAGCGAACAAAACAACGCAGACTAGGTCATCTCAGGGGGGTGTGCGCACCCCCCTGCACCCTCCCCCTAGATCCGCCCCTGCGAACTGCACACGAACGAACCTTGCATGCTGAGCGACAGGGTCACTGGGGCCTTGGAACGCCTTGAACATTATGTGGGAAAATAAGCTATGTGAATGGACAGCAGTGAATGCTCTTGCAGTTACAAACAAGATGGCGTCTTAGCAAGCTTGTGGCCTCTGCTGCCTACTACTCCAGCCATCTTGCCTGCTACTCAAAAACATTCTGACTGGGCTGATAATATTACAGCCGATAGATGGATGGAAGGAAGGACTGAAGATTTGCATATCTGTTCCCGTCTGCTAGACCTCGTTCAACACTTCAGATAACGCGCAGCTCTTAACAACCTCTAATTTCATTGGACCTCTAATTTCATTGGACAGCTCTATTGTTTTCAGGGCTAGGGTCCATTGTTGTTCTTTTCTTTTCTCAGCAAATCAGAGACGACCTTGTAAGAGCTGCATACTGCCCCCAACACTTCACGTATTCACAAGTTAAAAATGGAAAATGACATTTTGAGTTGATACTGGATAATGTTTGGATAAAAAATATGTTAAAAGGGCCCTTAGCTCTTCTCTTCTTCAAATCATACCTTTGATATGTGAATGTCACCATTCAAGAAAAAAAAAATAACGAAAGGGCACTTTATGATGGCGATGTCTATTTTTCAGTAGTTTAAAAACAGCAATTTTTAATTTAAGGGCTTTTTAAGTATCTTTTACTTTGTTATCTTAGGTGTGTGTGGCCGACTGCTGCTGAAGAAGTGTCATTATCTGGGAGTTCTGGTATTTCCATAACTGTCGAATCAGAGAAGGGTTCTATCTCAGCTCTTGATAGTGTTGTGTCCAAAACAAGCTCCAAACTCTCCCCTGAGCTCGTCAAACGTCTCAGGGATGTATCAGGTAAGTATCAACATTCATTCCTGAGGAAATATTGACCTTCTGCATAAATTTTATATATTTGATACACAATACTTTTCCCAACACAGTTAAACGTCCCTGTACTTTTCCTAATACCGTTAAATGTCATATTTCTTATCCTGAAAGGGAAATAGTTGCTTAAAGGGGCTATGTCGCAAGATGAGTCTGCGCAATGAGTTCCTGTCATGTGACGTCACCTGACGTCACACATGTCAAATTTCTATTGTTCCCTCCCGGATCGCGGCAAGTTTTGTCGCGCTTGCACTCGTGTCGAACCACGCGAGGTAAACAAACACACGATCGATTTCGCTTTTAAATTCCTCCCCAACTTCCACCACTACTGGAAGACATCGAATTTTTCTAAGGTACGACTAACAAATCGCAGAAATAATTTACCAAAAATCTAGTCAAGTAAATACTCTAACTAATCTGTAAACTTGAGATCTATCCTTCCACGCAATACGATGGGATGGAACGGATTGCAGCGAATTCGCAATAATGGCCGCCAACCTGATAAAAAGCCACCGGACGTTTTACAAGTTGTTAGTACCCAGTACTCACCCGCCATCCTCGCGACATAGGCCCTTTAAGAGATGTTCTGAGAGCAGTGTATTGCTAACATATCCAAATGGTATTTCATTAAGATGAAGGATAATAATAATAATAATAATAATAATAATAATAATAATAATAATAATGTGGCATAAAGTTAAAGGAGATATCATAATAATAATAATAATAATAATAATAATAATAATAATAATAATAAAGGAGATAGTCTTACAAGTATTTTCTTTCAGAGAGATGCAAAGTTCTGTACCAGCAGCATAAACTATTAATGACTACCCGAAGTCTAAAAAATAAATATCATTAGTTATCTCATTTGCCATTGGTCATTTCCATTTTTAATGTTTCCCACTCAGAAATGACAATGCCTACCTTACGTCCCAGCCTACGACAAGCCCTCCAACCTGAAGCCATCGAGGAGGTGGTGTTACGTTGTGTCATGAAGCACTTGGGGCTCACAAAGGCAGTGCATGGACTTGAACTGCTCCAGGCAACAGAGACAGAAGGGGAGGAGTACAGATACTTATGTGATGTGATGAGGGAAGTATTCATCCGACTGAATGGCCTGATTAGACAACTGCAGACAATGGCCGAGACAGAGCAGAAATGGGCGCATGAACTTGATGATGTGCGGGAAGGGGCTCTGCAGCCTAGTGCTGCCTTCTTCAATGAATTTCATTTACAAGAGGTAACATAATTCTATTCAGTTCTGAAAGCAGTGGGCGACCCCGTAGCTGTCCAAACGATGTCTGTGATTGACGAACGATACAATTGATATATCACTTGAACAATGCCCCTATCCCTAATCCCTATCCGAGCGGGACAAATCTATTGTTTTCTTAGCGAATCACAGACATCGTTTGGACAAGTGCTGGACTACCCAAAGCAGTGAGGCTTCAAGTGCCACGACTTTCATTTCTAGCAGCCTTTGACTGTTGTTTATTTCAAGTCGTAGTTTACTGTCATAAAGCTAAACATGTATTTGGTCCGATGAGGCCAAATAAAATTGTGACAAACATTCTAAGCATAAACCCTGTTGGAGGAAATAGCATGCTTTATTGTCTTTCTCTTGTAGGACAAAAGTAAGGAGCTTGAGTTGTTGTGCTCACTTAAGAATGTTAAGTTTGACCCAATAGAACAGGAACAATCCGTGGGAAAACTTATGTGAGTATTGTATTGCCATTTCTAGACATCAGTTATTATTTTGATTAGTACAGTAACAGACAGAAGTAATTTAACAGGGTATGGTAAGCAGAATGCGTTCTCTTAACGTTCCTCTTTGTGTTCCCTAGCGTCCCCTGTTAGTTTAACGCGTTCTCTGTAAGCTTACTTCTGTTGCATGCGATCAGAGAAGTTATTATTAATAAATGAATAAAATGGTCCGGACCCGTGTTTTTAAAGGTTTTGGAGCCATAGACGTCTATTGCCCCAAAACCTGAAAAAACACGGGTCTTTACCAATCCCAAAAGACATGGTACGCATAGTTTACACGGGCGAAAATGTAAGGTCCGTACTTCTTTCTTGACGGGTCCGCACCCATTTTTTTCTGTCGTGTAAACGGCCTTTAAGAGTAGGGTCGTTTAGGGTTGATCGCGTCCGATCTGTATGGGCTTTACAATGGTTCACCTTCGGCTCGCCATTGTAAACGCCCATACAGATCCCTCGCTCATATTTTATGTACTACTCATCGTGGTGGAGTTCTGTAATACTGGTCATTTTTATTGTCCATTGTCTTATTCATTTTCCTCAGAGAGCGTCTGGAGACAGAAGCAAAAGAAGAACGTCAACAAAGTGACAATGCTTTGGACTTGATGCCAGTCACTAAGAAGTTTCTGTTTTCCATCATGGAGTGTGGAGAGCTGCTTTGTAATGTGACAATAGAGTCCAGCAGAAGTAAACTCGCTCCAGAGAGAAGCGTTTCTCACTGCATCTCTTCACCGGAATGTGGTCAACAAACACAACAAGGTGTGTTCCATTATTGGTCAATGTTGAAATTGGACAAAAATTCCAAACTTTATTTATTACCAATGGAATGGCCTTTTTCACGTCCAAGAAAAGAGAACCTAAGTTCAAACCAGGGAAAATCGTAAAAATCAACTTGTAAAATCCTGAAAAACGCAAAGTACTACAGAAAAGTACTGCTGCATGTAAGCTTTCATTTGAATGGTCACACTTTCATCCACATTCCCTTAAGTTTGAACCACATAACAAGAAACAAGTTTTAACTCTGTGAGTTAACCCTTTCAGCCCTAATATCAAAATTTAAATTATCATTTCTTGTCCCTATACGTTTCCTATAGAAGTAGTGGGGAGAAATTGTTTAGATATCAAGAGAATTCATCTTGTGTGATCATGTCCTTAATTCTCATGACCTTTTTGATTGATAAGGCATTGATATTACAAGGCGAAATTTGATTCTGATCACTCTTAGGGCTTAAAGGGTTAAAATGCCCATAACGTTTATTTTTTTTTATTTTCTCATCTGAATGTAACATCACACAAGGAACCTTTGCGAAGCAATTTCGCGCTTTGCACAAAACGCGAATTTTTTATGAATATTTAAAATATTCAAAATCCTATTTTGTGGTGGTATACCCGTGCCGCTGTTAAGAAGGCCAACGGGCTCACATGTTCCTTAATCTACGTCACAATTCCTTTGTTTGAAGTTACTTGTTCCTTTGTTTGAAGTCACGTATTCCTTAATCTACGTCACGGATCCTTTGTTAACCGAGAGGGACCGAGAGGAGACTAATGCGAATGGTGTGCTAAAATGGCGGTAAATTTGAGCGTTTTAAAAAAATCTAAAAAAATCGCAATTTAATTTAATCGCAAAATTTTTTGACGGAAGTTCTTGTAGTAATGACTAGTTTCAGATAAAAAAAATTAAGTTATGGTCACTTTAAGAAGATTGAAGCACACATGTTAGAGCAGTTTTCATTTGAGTGTCGTAAAACCGAAACCAAAGTAATTACTCTGACCAGTCACAGCAGTCCCAAACAATCCAGTGAACCAATCAGAGCTCGAAGCAATTATATGTCGGCGGCGTCAAGCGCGGGAAAACGCGTGCTAGGAAGTCACGATTGGTTTTGGTTTTACTTTTGATTGGTCGAGAAAGTGGCGCAAGATTTTTTAGCCAATCACAAAGCGTACCAATGCAAAACCAAAGCAATTGTGTAATTACTTTCGACACTCAATTGAAAACTGCTCTATTTCATTGCAATCTTTTCATTCTTAACAACATACCCTCTGTTTACACTTTGCAGCAGCTTCCTTAAAACAATTACAGACTTCTCCTTCACCGCTCCTTAATCGCTCCCTGTCAGCACCATCTAAACTGGATCGATCAATGTCAGTTCAGGAAGGCATACATGACGTACGTAGGTTGCAGCGCTGGAGAACAAATGTGCAGAAAAAACACAGTCGGTCGACTCCTGAAGATGACACGGATGCTAATGCGGACAAGACGTTCGTTTCAACTGTGGCAGAAATATTCTCTTTTATCGGCAGTGATCCAGATGAGGCCGTAAGTATAAAATAACCTGTTTCAGTGCTGTTTGTCATACTTTAGCCACTTGACAAGGTTTTGTACAAGTTTTAGACAACGTTTTGGCGTCTATTTGTGAACCTTGAGTTGTTTTTGCGACTATTACTGACAAACAAAAACATTTGCAATGATTGATAAGCAGAAGAGACAGTCAAAAAGCCACAGAGGAGCCTGACTGGGATGGTGAACCAATGTGAACTCCATGTAAATACAGGTAGCCAGCGCCAAACGCGAGAAAACGTGTGCGAGTAAGTTAGGATTGGTTTAGGTTTTACTTCTAATTGGTTGAGAAAGTGGCGTGAGATATGTTTTTAGCCAATCACAAAGCGTAGCAATGAAAAACCAAAGCAATCGCGAAATAACTTTTTATACTCAATTGAAAACCGCTGTATTACTCTGTTATAGGTGACTTGTTCCAGCTTCCTCTCTGCCGCTCGTGTTCGAAATGAGCGAGGTCTGGCTCGAGTTCAAGCTCTTCAGTGTATGATAGAACTAGTGACGGTGTGTTCACGGATTGGAAGTCATCATGTACCACACCTGCTGTCTGCTGTGGCATCAATACTCGCACAAGGGCCAAGGTTAGTGTCCATGTGCAAGGAGCTTGGTAGCCCTGGGAACCCAAGAATCTAACATTTCACAGCCTGGTCTCCTAACCTTTAATTTTGGACTCCTTGGAATTTTTTTTAGGCAACAGTCTTGCCTGTTTTGACCGATCAGATCGTGTTTTATACGATAGTCAAGATCACAGTTACTCAGTTATCAAAGCATTCCACAAAAAATCGCAAGCACAGACGGTTATTGGAGACAGAATTAAAATGGTCTAACATACTACATGCAGTTGTTCCCATTCATATACATTCAGCTGCTCAAATCCATATCTTCTTTCGGGATTCAGTGATTGGAGTTCGAACGTTTATTGTAGGTGCGAATTCCACGTTTGTAACCGGATTAATGATCTTTCCTTCCCTTTTCTTTCTCTTTCAGAGCGGAAGAGCTCAAGTGCGGAGGCATGGTGCGAGAAGTGCGTGACATGTTCTCAGCTGTGGTCTCAGCCGTGGTTCAACAGGCATCATCTGAGCCTACAGTATACCGTGACAGCGTGTTGGTCCTCAGTGTCTGCCCATTCTCCTGGCACGAGGAGCGTTGTGTCATGCGCAGTAGTCTTGTGTCTCTTCTGGACAAACTGTGTTGTTTGAGGAGGGAGAAGAGTGACACAGCAGTCAATCTGTCTGCCATGGCTTGGGCTGCGTTTCAAGTACTTTTGGATCGAATTGTGCAGTGGGAAAATGATAAAGGTTAGATAACTGTACTCCAAAATGTAAATGCCAAAGAACAGAAAATGAAAACCTTAAATTCATGGGGCCATTTTCAGTAGTCAAAACAACTACAATTCTCTACTATCTGTCTTGTTAATCGCGTTCGAAGAACGCAATTCTAATTTGGTTCGTGTTGGTTGTCCTGTGGTTTACATGCAGTAAAATTTGAGATTTTTTGGTAGACGGTCTTCCAAATGGCCGCCCCTATTGGTTTTTTCAGGGGCTCATTTCCGCCGGAAGTTCCTTCGAACGCGTCTCCATGATCTCCGATTACTGCTAGTTATAGATTATAAAGGGCCGGTTATTTAAACGAAGCCTAACTAAGACCCTGGTTTAAGACAATTTATCGACCTGCACATCTGTTTATAAGGGGGTCGTTCTAAGTAGATAAATGTTTTGCCAGTCTGTGATATAATTTTTATGCCTTCCTGAAACTGTTTACAGTAACCAACGCTTAAGCATCAGGTTTGCTGGATTGAAATTGGTTTAGACCGCGATTTTGTTTGTTTATTTGGCCAGATTTTCGTGCTGGCGCTATTGAGTGGTCCAGCTTGGCTCACCAGGTGTCCAGTCTGTTATCTAACTTCTTGACGTGTGTGTTGGAGGAGAGTCGCAATGATGGGACGACTGCTAAAGACGCTCTACAGTATGTTATGGAACTACTTCACGGCATAAGCAGGTACAGTAGAGTGTACAGTTCATATGATCGGTTTCACCCCGCCCACCCACCTAGGTACTTGGTGTATCCCTGATCATAATGCATGGTACTTCATGTATCCCTTATTGTAATGTATTTAGATATATTGCAGTGTAATTTAGGGACGGATTACAGTACCTAGGATTGAAGCACTGATTCCAGTATTTCCAGTGTATCGAAAGGGTTAGTTCTTATATATGGTCTGGGCTAGCACCATATTATCTTATATCCCTTAAAAATTACAGTTTTTATGGCAGCTAGTCCTCGGTGGTGTAGTGGATAGTGTGCCTGGAGCAGATCATACGGCCCGGGTTCGATTCCCTATTCTACTGTTGTTTTATCTTTTATTTCTACTGAAATAAAAACTAAGTGTTTAAATACAAAATAATAAGGGATACACCACGTACATACCCCCACCCACCCAACCCATCAATAAAATTAATGAGAAACAGGCCAAACCGCAATACAGGAGACTCTATCCTCTTAATATTTCGAACAGTGATGTGGGTTCTTAGTCTATTATGAGAAGGTGTAGCAGACAAAACCAACGGTTAACATCGCCACCAAATGAAGGTAAAAAAACGTAAGCGTCAGTGTCAACAATGGCCATATGGCAGGGTTAACTGGGACGACGTTTGGCAAAATTGGCTAGAGTTTAAATCTGCTCAAACTTTCATGAGATTCGACGAGTCTTTAAACCTTGCTATAGTTTGAGAGAAAACAGCTTTCACTGAGATTTACAAGGCTATCGTTTAAAAAGAACAGTTCTGCTCCATCTTGGCAATTTTTATGGATGGAGGCAAACTGAAGAAAAAAAAGTGCTATTACATTTCACAAGTGATTTCTGTTGAGTTGTGCATGGATTGATGTTTTTTTTCTTTTCTTTTGCCTGCAATCATTAGGAGCAAACTGGGTGAAGGGATACTCCGTGAGCCACGCACCATCTCCACCCTCCTGTCCTTACTTCTGGACCGACGTGCCCCCCCTAAACTGGTACTGATCGTGCTTAAACTCTGCCGCTCAGCCCTGCCACTAATGAATGCCAAGAGCTGCGAGGAGGTCACGTTACCCCCGTCCGCCAGGCATTACTTAGGAGGAAAACATGGGTTCCATCAGGGAGGCACCTCCGTGTTCAGAGTAGCCAAATTGTTGTTAGCCAAGCTGGGTGACTTTGTATTGCCGTCAGTGGACTCGGGGAGTGAGGAAGATCCGGAGGACGAAGCTGAGGATTATGAAGAGAATGATATCAATAACAAAAGCGAGAGCACTATGTGTTTGTATATACATAAAAGAGATGAACAGCCAGCGCATGAAGTTGTACAGAAAGTACTTAGGTAAGGAAAATGTTAATTCATTTAAAGCGGTTTTCAATTGCTCTGGTTTTTCATTGCTACGCTTTGTGATTGGATAAAAATCTCGCGCCACTTTCTCCACCAATCAGAAGTGAAACCAAACCAATCGTGACTTGCTTGCCAGCACTTTCCCGCGCTTGGCACCGGCTGCATGTATTTGATTCGAGTTCTGATTGGTTCATTGGACTGTCTGCATCTGTTGTGATTGGTCAGGGTGATTACTTTTGTTTTGGTTTTTCGACAATCAAATGAATCCCGCTCTATATAGCGTAAATTCAAAGTACGTGTTGAAATGCGCTATAACAATTCAACATAGTCGAGGTCGAATGTCAGCATTTTCGAAAGCAGCTTCACAATGTATAACTTCCAAAGCTTGTAAATCATGACTTGTTCTTTTTTTCCCTCAGTACAAGCGGAACACCATTCATCTTTCGCGTTGGTCAAGGCTCTGAGATGGAGCGCGCAGTCAAACTTGACCAAGAACTGACCGAGTATGGACGAGGGGTGCTCCTTACCGACACCCTATCAGTTTGTCTAAAGAAGGCTGCGCAGTGGGCTCAGACGGGACTGGTGGTCAGTATAGGGCCCGTGGGTCTGCTGGGGGGAGGTGGAGATGGGGAGAAATCAGTTGAGGGATCAGGAGACCCGGAGATTGTTTGTAAGGCACGGAACAGCCGTCTGTCCAGGTTTGTTTCAAGGCTGTTATATGCAGTATACAATCAATTGATAATCTACCGCCTCAAAGTGTTGCCAGGTATCCTCGGTTGTCTCAATCTATTGCAGTAAAGTGGTAGATTCTTACGTTATCTTCACTTCATAATGGGTTGCTTCTATTTGATGTTTGCTGTTCTACAAACTCAAATCATTATTTCTACGTTTCCTTTGTGCAGTGTATATGTTTCTGAGATTCTCGAAATCCTGCTAGTTTCCCTACACTTATACATGCTTCTCGTCAATCTTCCAGAACGGAAAGCAGCCGTCCTTTTATAAGCGGACAAGTGGCGCATACCATGGCGTCTGAAGTAATCTCTCTGTTGCACGGGCTGTTGGCCTCCTCAGCTTCAGAGACAGCTAAGATCTGGGCCTCTGCTGTCCGAGATGTGCTGTGCGAGGCGCTGGATTGTGTACCTGACCTGATAGAGACTCTTGATGCAAAGGGAAAAGAGGACCAGACACTGAATCAGGAACCTGTGCCAGAGGAGGATGAGCAGTTATTAAATGAACACGAGTGGTTTTTCAAGGCTAGGGACGTTGTTGCCTCTCTGTGTGCCTTGGGTGGTTTTCATGAGAATGTCCATTCTGGATGCACAGTTCAGGTATGAATTGGTACTATTAAATTTAGTTTTGTGCATTAACTAGGAAGTTAAGCGTGCTAATTTTAAACTCGGGGATAGTTTGGTGAACATTCATCGTGTCAGAGTGCCCTGCCATTGAAATCCTTGCATTCCCGAGTCAAACCTCAAACACTCGTGCGGGTTGATTCTACCTTTTGAGTTACTGATGAAATTGCGACGTAAGACCATTTAAATGAAAGCTCTTGAGCAGTACCTCCATTCTGCACTGTTTATTTCTTGACGTTCGCAAAATAGAACTCGGTATTTTTTCTTTTGTATCAATCTTTAACACTAATTTTGTAAGAGACATGGTTAAACTTGTTGAATTTGACAGATCTGTGGAGAAGACATGGTGTACACCACTGGTGACGTAGTGAGTGTGTCTGAGAGACAGGGTATAGCTACAGTGTTACTGGACAGAGAAGGAGAGACCTACAGTGACAGAGTGCAGGAGATACCACTGGCACGGCTTAGAGTAGCTCATCCTCAGGTATATGAAACTGCCCATAACCTAATTTAGTAGAGCAGGTTTCAACTGAGTGTCTAAAGTAATTGCACAATTGCTTGGTTTTGCATTGCTACGCTTTGTGATTGGCTAAAAAATCTTACGACACTCACTTGAAAACTACTCTATTTTCTCACCTGAATCTAAACATCATCCAAAGAACGTCTGCGAAAACCTTTGGCGATTTGCATACAACGCGGCTTTTTTGCTCACCATTTCTCGGTTTACAAAGGAGCTGTGACGTAGATTTAGGGAAATGTGACTTCAGTTTTGCTCCCATCTCGCCGGTAAACAAGATCAGATCGTGTCTATATAGTTACGGGAAGCTCAAAAAATGGTAAAAAGATGTGCTGCAGCGAGATACAACAACACACGTTCCTGAATCTACGTCAGACTGCTTTAACGTCAGGCATTTTAAATCGCACTTATTGGGTGCTGGTTTCCATTAACGTTACCTTGTGCGTCTGGATGAAATGTCTAAGTGTAGGCATTCAGATGAAATGTCTAAGTGTAAGCATTCAGATGAAATGTCTAAGTGTAGGCATTCAGATGAAATGTCTAAGTGTAGGCATTCAGATGAAATGTCTAAGTGTAGGCATTCAGATGAAATGTCTAAGTGTAGGCATTCAGATGAAATCTATTGAGCAGTACTTTCCTGTAGTGTTTTTTATTATGCTGTACGAGGTTGTTTCAACGTATGAGTTTATAGATGAAATCCTATAGTGTAAACATTCAATTTGAATAGCACTTTGCAGTCACCTCCTCCCCCAGTGGGTGACGTTGTGTGGGGTGGGGGGAGTTGATGTTGGGTTGACGTGTCATCCTGTCGTTTCATTCTGTAGTTGAAATTCAAATGAAAGACGTTGAACAGTACTTTCCTGGATCAACTTTCCTTGTCTCATTGCAGGTTGTGTTCCTTAGCGAGTTGTCTATGGGTGATCAAGCTGTGGCTACTTTGCTTTCCATTCTATCTTCAAAAGAAACTGTGATTAACCAGCCTTCCGAAGTGGACCAGAGTGAAGTCACTGTTACACCGTCACAGGCAGCGCGAATCCTGGCAGAAATCAAAACTAGGTATTCATCGCGTGTTGGTTGCCCTGTGCCTTGCATGTAGTACAATTTGAGACTTTTTGGTGTCCGGTCTTCCAAATGGCCGCCCCTATTGCTTTTTTCAGGGGCTCATTTCCGGCGGAAATTCCTTTGAACGCGTCTCCATAATCTCCGATTACTGCTAGTTTTCAATAAAATGGCTCATTGCGATGCTGTGTTTCTGTCGTTAGGACGGTACACCACCTAACTTTAGCAATAACTTCCACTCGGATTATCGAAACATTTGTCACCAACAATAATCCTTAAAAGGCATCCATAACTCGGACTAGGGCGGTTTTCAATGGCCCTTATCGTAGATGAGTACGCCACGTCAACATATCAGCGGTTTCTCGCTTTCTTGACCCTATAGTCTCGTTTTGATGTTTACGCTCATCGTCGTCAGAGGTTCTCGTAAACATCAAAACGAGACTATAGGGTCAAGAAAGCGAGAAACCGCTGATATGTTGGCGTGGCGTACTCATCTACGATAAGGGCCATTGAGTGTCATAAAACTGGCCAGTACCAAGGAAATCACACTGGCCAATCACAACTGGAACCGAACAAACAATCTAATGAACCAATCAACTTTATGAAAATACATGAAAACTGGCTCCAAGCGCGAGAAAACGTGTGCGAGTAAGTCACGATTGGTTTTGGTTGTACTGACTTCTAAATGATTGGTTGAGAAAGTTGGGCGAGACTTTTTAGCCAATCACAAAGCGTAGCAATGCAAAACCAAAGCAATTGCGAAATTACTTTCGACACTCAATTGAATCAAAGGCTCCTAAGAGCCAACCCGTAAATAAGAAATGCTAACACGCAACGCAATATTTCGCTGATGTTTTCACACTGACACGGTTCGATATTGTTTTTTTTTTTTAAAAATATAATCGTATAAGGATTTTTGACGAACGCAAAAAAAAGGAAATCACTTTCATAATTTCGAGAGAAAAAAAAAAGAAAAGACTTCTCACGTGCGTGAATTGAACCCCGGCCTCCCGAGTGCAAATCCAGCGCCTTAGCCCACGAGGTCATCGAAGAACACATGCTCAAGTAAAACTAAATTTTGTTATTTAAAGGTAGATACGCATCAAAACGCGTGTCTCGATTAGAAAATCCTTTTAGATCGATTTTATGTCGCATTAAAGACTCCAAATGCGAAACATCTTTAAGCTTATTGTTGTTTATATTAGTTTACAACAAATAAGTTATTGTTATCGCTGGATTCACGCTGTTCTTGTTACGAAACGCATTCGTAACAAAGCATTACGTCACTAAGTTACAGCTGATGGAAGGAGTGAGTGAGTGTTCATTTGCATATCTGTCTCCGTTACCGATAACCCGTTTATTACTCATGCGCGCATTCACGGGTTAAAAACGCTCCATGTCGCCAATATAACAATTACCTTTCCTTGCAGAGCAAGCATGGTGTTATCCTGCCAAGTGCAAAATTCCTCCTTCAGCGACACTCTGCTGGCAAATCCATCACTGGAACTCATCTCCAAATTAGCGGGAGAATGCGATCCGGGCCAAAGATTAACTGTCCTGGAGACGCATTGCCAACAGCTACGGAAACTCTTCAAAGACTTCGTCAAGCCTGCCGAGG
The DNA here is from genome assembly GCA_022457155.1 of Cladopsammia gracilis. Lineage (NCBI taxonomy): Eukaryota > Metazoa > Cnidaria > Anthozoa > Scleractinia > Dendrophylliidae > Cladopsammia > Cladopsammia gracilis. The sequence goes on along the minus strand of JAJGOT010000311.1, from coordinate 428,328 downwards.
TTCCCAGGAAAGTTACCAAGAGTAGTAAGAGGATGGTGCTTGATGGGAGCCGGGCATTCCCTCCGGTACGGGGATGTGTTTTTACCGATGGGCATACGTGTGTTCACTACCTCGCGGACCCTGCGGCAGGCTTCGGACTTCCCAGAGGGACTTTCTTATATGCTAGCACTCCTTTGCCCCAAAAGGTGGGTAATGTCATGTTTTCCATAGCTTTGTATTGGTATAAAGACGCTGCCTTCTGCTTTTGACATAACTTAAAAGAGTTCTACTTACACGGCTTTTTTATATGTAAGTGAAAATATTGGTTTTGTAGAATAGTACTCGACAATCGACTAAAACCTCAAGGTAACATAGACAAGGATGAAAATGGATTACAGACATACTTTTTATAATAATATGCTTTATTACAATTCATCACATTTATTTTCTGCCCAATATGGTCACAAAGGTCTCGATATCCGCTGACGTATATCCAACCGGCGATGGTGGTGAGAGAAGTGAAAACGACCGCTGCCTGCAATTTCATATCTTTGGGAGAAAACAAATGGGTGAATTATTATATAATAAAAGGAAAAGAAAGAAAAAAGGAGAAGAAAAGAAAACAGAAATTATTGATCACATTATTGGACAAACGAGTGGTATCGCGCGCTCTGATTGGCTACTCAAACTCCGTATAACATTTGCTAATCACTTTCAGGCAAGCAAGTATTTTTGTCTGGCTGGTTTGGTGAAGAGTAGTAGATATTGACCTCGCCGCTTCGCTATTCACCTCCATTTCGTTGAATAATTGGTAATTATTGAATAAAGCAAAGCGGTTCAGTTACAGCACTAGTGGATAACAACATGTATGGATTACAAACTTGGAAACTTGAAGCTTAGAAATCCTGTTTCAAGTTCTGTTCGAATTCGTTTTGCAAAACAAAACCATGTTGCAACATAATATTCGACTTTGCAAAAAAGTTTAATCTCGTCATCCAGAAACGTTACTGCATTTATGACATTTTTGAGCAAACAATGACCGTTTTCGTGTGTGCGTTTGTTGTAACACTTTATTGTATTTTCTGCTCAAGGCACCATCCTTTTACTGGGAGGTGGAGCTTTGTTCCCTGGGAGACCCGGTGGAACAGGAACCGGGGCCTTGCATTTCCGTCGGTTTTGCTCCGTGGACAGATCAGCTTGCCAGTGGTTGGATCAATCCTGTAGGATCTTGCCTCATGCACAGGTTTACTATGTTGTGTTGTTGTTGTTGATGATCACGATGATTTTGTTTTGTGTTTGTTCGCATGATAGTTAGCTAGGGAATGTTATTACAGAAGAACTGATCTCTGCATATTTTACTGTGATGTTCACCAACACCTGCTTACTCTTACCCTGGGTATTTTGATGTTATTGTTGTTGTTGGCGGATAGGCGGAAAGGCGCACATGCCCTCTCCTCAGTCCTCCCTCGTTTTCCTCGCTTGTTCGCGCGTCAGTTTCAGCTGCTCACCGGCACCACAATCTTTCGCTACTGTCGCCCATGTTTAACTGTTTTTACTTACATCTATGATTTACAACAGCAATGGCCGTGCAGTGCTGTACAGAACGGGCGGCCTTCTCCATTGGAAAACCGTTTCACTAAACGTGGTCATGAAAGAAAATGACGTCATTGGTTGTGGATACAAAAGAGCTGAGGACGAGTCTGATAAAGGATTGGTTTATTTCACCTGTAATGGCAACAGACTGGGAGAGGACCTGGATGGCGTGCAGTCTGGCCTGTGGCCTGTCATCCATATACAGAAGAAGGTAAACAATACACAGGCCAGTTGAACCTTTTTATTACGGACACCAAGGGGAGAGGTGGAGAGGTGTCCATATTATAGAGATTGTGGATATGACGTCGTTTTAAAAGCTCAAGTATACTTCAGAGCGCTTCAAATTCGTCGTTTAGTTATTGTCGTGTTTTGTGTAACGTTTGTTTAATTTAAAGCAAATTCTGTCACTCTTAATCATTGGGAGTCTAATCGACTTAGTGTTGAGGATAAAGAAATATGTTACAATTCATATGTCGAAGTATGATGTAAATACATACAGCTTTAAATGAACAAAAACTGGAACAATTCTTTAATTTTGGCCTCTTAACTCATGAAAAGATTCAATCCGCTGTGGCATACAGCTTTAAATGAACAAAAAAATGGGACAATTCTTTAATTTTGGTCTCTTGACATATAAAGGATTCAATCCGGTGTGACAGTTAATTTAGAAATATGAAAGTGTAATTTTACCGCGATCCCTAAACACTTACCTATTAAAAATTATGTTCCTTACTTCACCTTCTCTTCGCTCAGAATGTGCGTGCGCGTGTGAACTTTGGTGCTCGTACGTTCCTGTATGCCGAGGGTTACAAGCACCGCGCGGCAGCGGACATGTGGAGCGACTCCATGGAGGATATCAGGCAGGCATTCGGTGAACTGCCTTTCGCTTTTGAGCTTGACAAGGATATGAAGGAGGAGGCGATGGATGGACAAGTTGTATCAAAACCCTCGCCCACTAAACCAGCACCTCTCACCATACCAAAAGAGACCGGAAAAGGTCAGTGACTGGTGAATGTAAGGCTGGCTCTCTAAGTCGCTCGTTTTTTCTCTGCAACGATGGGTTTGTTTTGGTACTCTAGTACAAAAAGCTTGGTTTACACGCAATTCGGAAGCGTGCGCGTAAAATATGCAAATAGCTCGGAAACGAACGTCGTTCGCTCCTCAGAACCAGCCGCCATCTTGCTTTTATAGCCCGCGCGCGTCTTCCCCAACCAGTGAAACGAGTGACTTGGAGAAAGTCTAAGTGAATGTAAAAAGTGAAAGTTGCTTTCAAATGACCGTGGTAAAACCAAAACCAAACCAAAGTATTCACATCTGGACAACAAACACGAGTTATGCAATAAACCAATAAGAGCTTGAAACAAGATTTAAGATTTACCGCTGTTGTGGCTTCCTGCCTAATTAATAGGCGAATCTAATAAAATTAAAATTAGCTGTTGCTGAGCGCGGAAGAATGCGCGCGAGTAAAGTATTGGTTTCAACCTCGCTACTGAGTGGTTGAGCTCAGTGTATTACCAAATTATGGCATCCTCGGTTTGTGAGTAAATCAAGTCTTGCGTTCTTTTAACTTTTGTTATTGTGTAAGATGAGCGTTCGGATATCTATGAATTTACAAATTAGCTCTTCAGCTCATGTACAGCGTTGCTCGGTTTTACCTGATAAGAAGAATATACACATTTGTTATTCGACATGGCATTCTAGAGTGCAAATACGCATCAAAACGAGTGCAAATATGACGCGTTATTACACTCTTCTGACCGCGCGCTAGGAAAACCAGTTTTAAAAACTTAGTTTTAGGAGAAGACTGCTGTCGTATAATAAACAATTTTAAAGGCTAGAAAAAATAAAAACTGACTCGTAAAAATACTCAGCCGTATTACACAACTTCACGCTGAATAACCTCTATAAATTACGCCGCGTCACATTTTGACTTTGACTTTAAATAACCTGTTAAAGTATCTCAATATCTTTTACAATTACAGAATACGACCCTATGTCGTGCCTGCAGTACAAGCTGGCCAGCAGTTATGACAGGATGACTGATGTCGGCCCTGTAGTACCTCTGCGTGTCATAGAAGCGGGTACCAGTCAGGGGGGAGAAGCACCACCGGTAGACCCCTCCCGTCTGCTGGTGAAAGCTTGGGAGGATAAGGTGTTTCCCATCATACGAAGACGGTTCCGCTCAAACACCGATCGGCAGTCAGGGCTTGACCAAATACGGGGAGCCCTCCTTGCAGGTAGGTGGGGGTGGGGGTGAGGTCTTGAAACAGGTTTTGATGTTGCTTGTCATGCCTCTATAGTGAACTCTCTCTAACCCGGGCACCCTCCGGACCAGCACAAGATGCCCAATTTGGAGAGTCGAGTTACAAAGAGCTGACTGTATTTTGATGTTGGTGAAAACTGAAATTTAAGGATACTCACTTGTGAGATTTTAAGGGTTTGGTATGACCTTGAAAAATGGTTCCCGGAATGTGTGGTGATTTGTATCCTCCGCCACTGAGTGGTCGAAGGGATCAAAACAAGCTTTGCTGGTTTTCCCGCCTAAAATATCCCTAATATGGAAAGAAGCTTGTTCGATTGACCTATTAGAATGCTGAAAAGCGAGTGACGTCACAGAGAATAGCCACTATATCTATTGCTATCAAAACAAGCTTTGCTGGTTTTCCCGCCTAAAATATCCCTAATATGGAAAGATGTTTGTTCAATTGACCTATCAGAATGCTGAAAAGCGAGTGACGTCAAAGAGAATAGCTACTATTTAGATCGCAATGCGTTCGCTTTGCTTTGCGCGTTCGTAGCGCATTTGCCTCCGTTCGCTAAACCAATCAAATTGCTTTTTAGCTTCCTTCCAATTCGTTTGTTGTTTTGATTGTGTTCACGAGTAATCATTTCAAGGTCATACGAAAATCGCTCCATCATGAGCTGTTCTTAGGCCTTCTGTTTTCTAATTGGCCACTCCGAAAAATACCATAATACTCTTTTATGTGCAGGCTCAGCCTCACTGGGGTGTAATTATTCAAGTCTCCTTTGCTAGAGAGTTTAGTTACAGAGGAACAAGTGAAATTCGGCCAGAACCAGCCAATAATTGATGTCCACCTTAGAGAGGTGTCCAGTGCGCGGCACGGTGGTCTAGTGATAAGCGCGTCGGACTTTCAACCTGAAGGTCGGTGGTTCGAGCCTGGTCTCTGCCGTCGTGTTTTTTCCTTAGACAAGAAACTTTACTCCACACTGTCTCTCTCCACCCAGGTGTATAAATGGGTACCGGCGACAAAATGCTGGGGGTAACCCTGCGACGGACTAGCATCCCATCCAGGGGGGAGTAGCAATATTCCTAGTTGCTTCATGCTACGGAAACCGGGTTAAGCTCCGGCGGTGTGGGCCATCGTGGCCCGAGTGCGACTTTACCTTTGCTAGAATGGCACAATGGAATTCAGAGTACATGTAGGAACGCTAGGATGTAGCATTGTGTGTTCGTATACAAATGTGCACCGTATGCAAATTAGAATCGTGCCCTAAGCGCAAAGGAGAGGAGGGAGGCGGGACAACCCACCGACCCAAAAACATAACCCCCTCATTATCCCGAAATTACCCTCGGGTAACAGTAGCTCTTCTCAACGTGATGTTATTAATCTAACAAAACTGTCAAATGCTCCGTCCGTGCTAAGATTACCTTGGAGCTTGATTTTGATCGTTTGTTTGTTAGGTATGATTGACATCGCGATTGCCACAGTGGCTGATTTATACGAGGACAACGGCGGAATCCCGGCATCCCTGGAGTTTCCTAAGCTTGATGACGTCAAAGCTGATGTCAACAAAGTGAGCGCGGGAGGCCTGAAACCGGGTCAAGCGGTTATCATCAACAGTGTGAATACAGCTCTACCCGGCTTTGCAGTGCCAGATATGAAAAAAACATTTGGACTCACAGGGGTGGTGAAGAATGTGGATAAGGTGGGGTATTTGTCTTGACTGGAAGTAATCTTTACTTTCTCCATGTTAGTTTAGAGTAAGGGAGAGTTAGCTACCAAGAATTTCAACTTACTAGCAAAAGAGTGCCTTGTTGTACTCTAAAATGCAGCTTATTACATAGTGTGTATCGATATAACGAAGACACCTGCTACCAAAAGTTAATTCTAACCGTTTGTTTTAGCGTTTTCCTTATGTTAGGAAGGTTATGAAAACCTTATTCACCAAGACTATTAAGTTTAATTGGAGACAAATTGTCCTTGTTCTTTTTTTGTTCACACGTGGACCGAGACCTCGGCCAATCTCCTCATGCCAGGCCAGTAACTGTGTTACACCGCGTTACACCGCGTTTACTCGTGGGCTAAATTAAGTTGTTTTCCTTACTGTCTGTGTAGCCTAAAGGTCTCGCAGAAGTGGAAACGTACAACCGCGAAGAAGGCACACTTATGAGATTCTGGTATCCAATCACTGCCCTGGAGCGGCCAACTGCTGGCCTAGCACGATCATCATCGCTGGCTCTGTGTAGTGAGGATCGCACGCGAGCAGAGATTTACTGCCAGCTGCTTAGAAATGAGGCTTATCTAACCCGGATGTACTGCAGAGAGGCACACTCAAGGTTGCTTGGAAGGCAGGCAGAAAGTCACAACCAGATAACAGGTTGGTAATTAAATGCCTAGTGGGACTTAAATGAGAGCTTTGATTAAGACGGACACCCCTGTAAGGCAGACACATCTCTAAAACGGACATCAATTATTGGCTGGTTCTGTCCGAATTTCACTTGTGCATCTGTAACTAAACTCTCTATAAGGCGGACACCTCTCTAAAACGGACATCAATTATTGGCTGGTTCTGTCCGAATTTCACTTGTTCGTCTGTAACTAAACTCTCTATAAGGTGGACACCTCTCTAAGATGGACATCAATTATTGGCTGGTTCTGACCTATTTTCACTTGTTCCTCTGTAACTAAACCCTCTATAAGACGGACACCTCTCTAAGGTGGACATCTGTTATTGGCTGGTTCTGACTGAATTTCACTCGATCGTCTCTAACTAAACTCTCTATAAGGCGGACACCTCGTTAAGATGGACATCAATTATTGGCTGGTTCTGGCCAAATTCACTTGTTAATCTGCAACTAAACTCTCTATAAGACGGACACCTCTCTAAGATGGACATCAATTATTGACTGGTTCTGGCCGAATTTCACTTGTTCGTCTGTTACTAAACTCTCTATAAGGGAGACACCACTCTAAGGCGGACATCAGTTATTGGCTGATTCTGACTGAATTTCACTTGATCGTCTCTAACTAAACTCTCTATAAGACGGACACAGCTAAAGGTGGTCGTGAAGTTGTCCAGCTTTGACAGAGATCCCTGTATACCATTCCAGTTGAACCTCTCTAATGCTTACACTAAAGGGACGAAGCCAAGTGTCCGCATTAAGGAGGTGTCCGTACTATGGAGATCGTGGATTTGATCCTTCTTTGCTTTACAACTGCAACGTGTCTACTACTGATTAACTTCTTCACTTCTGTCGAAATATCTTCTCGCTATTGTTGTATTGCAGACATTTTGTCCCTCCTTCAAACTCTTGCCACTCAGTTACTGGCTGAACCCCAGGCTGACGGTACCATTATCATGACGTCACCCCATTCGGCTCCGGATCCCCGTCACTGCCTCAACACCAACACTTTGCAGCCGAGTGCATTGTTTTTCCGTGAGTCCGCGAGCCTGGTTTCTGAGGTTCGTAAGCTGCTGTCGCTTGCCATTGAACAGGACGAGGAAGAAGTGCTGAGGATAGTGAATACACTGTGCGAGGTGTTGAGAGACTCTCCCCTGGGAGGATACCACCGGGAAGTGTTGGTCAGCGCGGGGCACCCGGACGAGGAAGTGATTATCCCAGGTGCTGCTGTAACAGTGGTCTCGTGCAGGGAAGATCCCGGATGTGTCAGCGCTGGGTGAGTATTCGGTCACAATGATACAACGTTGTCTTTTTATTTACTCGGTGAATTTTTTCATTTTGGAGTAAAAAAGTTAAATTAAATCGCCGTGGTGCCTTTAAAAAACAAAAAGTGCCATAGGAAAGTACTGCTTTTTCAACGAGCTTTGATTTGAACGGTCACACTTCAGGATTTCAACTACAGAACTCCCTTGTACATCATAATAAACATATCACATTAAATGCTCAGCGTCAAAACTTGGGATTTCATTCACAGAAACTAATTAACTGAAGATTTACTTATTTAACCTCGCCAGAGAGAAGCTGATCTATCGATCATTACCTCTTCACCGCAGCAAACATGACGAAAGGACTAAAGATGTCGAGAAACGTCAGCTTTATATTCCTTTTACTACCAGACTCCAACTTTGTATCACTAATTTCTCTTTAGATTTATTTATTCTTGTAGTATTTATTAAGCTTAGAATGACAGCAAGGAATGTAATTTAATTACAGTTTTGTTCTTTACTTCCAGTGGCGTGTCCACCCCTCGTTCAGCTTATGTGTTCATTTCATGTTACCATGGAAACCAGAAACTAAACAAGAATGGCCAAGAAGCCCGGTACAAAGTCGTTCAATATCCCAACACTGATTCTAACTCGTCAAACAAAGCCAACCTGTATCCCGACATGCTACTACCGTGCAATCGGCTGCATTTACAATTCTCTAACTCTGCCACTGAAGGGCTTGTGGTCCACCTGAATTCATTCTCTGTGGAATTCTTCCTCTCGCTCGTCTTTATTGAGGTGTTTCTTCAAGTCTACTTGGAGAATGCCACGGAGTTTCCAAGTAATTCGGAGAGCGGTGTCAACGACAACGCGGAAAATATCGAGATCCAAAGAAAAGCTTTGATTCTCAAAACGGTCGTGTTTAACTTGACAGATATTCTGAGTTCGTATCTACTGAGATCAAACTTACCCGCAGTCATCAAGGAGATTATCTACCACCTCCTGTCCCAGCTGATAAGAGCTTGTCACCACGTGGAGACACAGGCTACCCAACCTCCGTCTCCCGATCACTGGGGCACATTTGACTTGTTTCTATCGCGGTTGGCACCCCTGCGCCTTGAGCTACAGAAGCTCTTAGAAAAAGAGCTCTCGGCTACAAATACCGCAGCGCTGGATTTTATTCTCAACTGTAATTTCGAGCACAGCGAGTTTTCGTCTTACTTGCAGGCCCTTCTTGGGCTTGTTTCAGCCGCCCATGAGGTTTCTCCAAACCGAGGGAAGTCAGGCAGGGCATTGTCGCTTAAAGCAGTACAGGAAGCCTTAAAGGTAACTAACTACACAGCCAGTTGCAAAATGACTTTTAATCTTGTACCGTAAAATGCCGCTTATACAACTTCGTTAGGCATTTTTTTGCTGACAAGTAAAAACTATTGCGATAGTTAACCGTTGTTTAAGTCAATTTAGCTGTGGTATGCATATACAGTACTAACGTTACCTCCCTCCTCTAACTTTCAGGCTGCAGTGTCTGATTCAACTGACAATGAAGTGAAATCTGCGCCCCCATCCAGCGTTGAGAACATGTTTAGCTTTGAACCGGAAGGAATCATCCCTCCTTCCGCCACTGAGGTATCTTCGTCGTCTGGCCCGCCGTCACCCAAGTGCTTGGCGAGGGACAGACGAGGCAGCGTGCGGCGCAGGAAGCGGGGATTTGGGCACGGCGTCACCTCCCCTACTGAAAGCATGCCGTGGTTTGACAAAATAGTGAGCACTACGCTGCTGTTGAGGAATCTTATTCACGGAGACTCGCGGGGATCGTCGCAGCTCGCTGACAGCTTAGCAGCGGTTATATCCACCAGGAGCACTGCACTGCAGCGGCTTTTAGTCATCACGAACATCGCTCCGACTCTAAGCAGGAAAGAAGCTGTGGATGCGATAAAGAAAGCTTGTAGACCCAGTGGCGGGATTCATGAAAACCAGGTGTATATTCCCGAGGTTGAATCACGTGTCAAACTTGAGAAACCGCGCTCTGAGGATGACAGTGGTGAAGTGGATGCTAGGGTAAGGTCAATGACTGAACTCCTACCCAGCGCTCAACAGGACAAACCCGAGAAGATCCTTGGGTATGCTGTGGTGCAATTGAAGAGTGCAAGTCAGCTGGATCTAGTGCGTCAGGCGATTACATCCAATAAGACTCTAAATGATCCATCGTCTGTTGAATCTGTTGGCGTCGCTAAGGTCAACTCTGAACTTCTCATGGAAGGGACTAACGAACTTGCCGCTTTCGCTGTATTTGATGAATTTTTAAACGTGCGAATTTTAAACAGTGAAACAGAGAAAACAATATTATCTGATTCAGCAAAAGGCGCAATCGCTGAAATTTTCTCAAGTTGCGCGCGAGCCGCATTCATTGACGTCAAGGAAGTGAAATCAAGGAGTAATTCTGCAGCAGTTCCATCGAGTGTGAATTCAGATTCCAATTCTGGTGATCCTGTTGTGCAAGGTAATGAGAATACGACTGAGGAAACTAAAACTCCAGTTGAAACCGCGGTAGGATCACAGGACTCAGAGTCTTGTAGCAATAACGAAAGTGAAACGAAGTCAAGACAAACTGCCCCTTGTTCATTATCAGAAGCCCTGCTGACGAAAGACCAGATTTGCAGTTTGGCACCCGGGAACCTTCTGTTGTCATTTCTCAACGCTGTGCGTCACGCAAAGGAGTCGACAACTGAACTTGTCACGCAACTTTTAAGGGATCATGGAAGCCCAGTTGAGGAAAGCGACGAGAGAGTGCTCGGGCTGGAAGGTTTTGTTAACTGGTTGCTAATCAGAGGCGGTCAGGATGTTCGAGGGATATGGAAAGGTGTTATAGCTTGCGGCTATGACTTGCAGTTTAGCAGGTACGTGATAAAATTGACGGAAATTTTGAAAGAAACTCGTTCTGTGGGTGTAGCTCGCATTAATTTTTACCCCTAAAATGTACCAATCCTTTCTGAAAAGCTGTTCCTGTCACCATATATATTTTGGTTTAGTCCCAAATAGGTTACTCTGACAGTTGTCATTTTAGACTACGAGTAGTCCCTTCTTTTTCCTCAGGGATAGTAGAGCGAGCGAACGCGAGCGCGCGTGTAAATCACTCCACGCGAGAAAGGCGAGACGCGCGGCGGGGAGAGAGAAAAAGGAGACATTCCAACATCCTTTTAAATTTTAACGCGGCCCATTAAAGTGCCTATGAATTGAAGTCCATGTTCCACAGAAGTAGTTATGTAAGGCACTGTAGCTCACTTTACATCACCCATAAAAGTATCGAATTTTGCCCGTTACATTTCCTCGTTAAATTTTTCAAGATTTTTTCAAAAAATCCTCGTTAAATTTCCAAAATTGTCGTTAATTTAGTGTATTTTGGAAATTTTCCTCGGTAAAAACCCAGTGGGTAACCATCTTACCCGTACATCAGCATTTCTGAGAAAATTCTGGCTCACTTTCCAAAAAAACACACATCCTCATGAGCCCACTTTCCAAAAAAACACACATCCCTCATGAGGCACTTTCCAGATCTAGTGTTTTAATCGATACACATTGTTAACACAGGACAGTTTGAAGAAAAAACTTCATCTTCTTCGCTTTCTTCAGGTATTGTAAGTGGTGAATTTTGTGGGTTAACATATATATCATGTACCGTAACTTGAAATGAAACTTCTTCTTTGCTGATATAAATACTATCAATAATCAGAGCCAATTTGACTTTTTCTAGCTTTCTCATTGCGATTCTTGTTAAAATTTTATCCCTTTGTTTTGAATATTTTAGTAGTTTAACATTAAACATTGTTGGATATATTAACCCACAAACTCTTGTACCCATACCTTCAAAATGAAAACCATAAAAAATACCTTTTATTTTATTAGCTATTTTTTCACCATAAACACCTTTTAAATGTTTCCTACAAATATCTCTAATAAAAACCATACAATCAAAAAACTTTTCTTCTTCTTCTGTTGGCCTTCGACCACCGTATAATTCAACAGGAATGGTGTAACCAAGTAGTTCACTACTTTCGTTTTGACTATACGTCTCTTTTACACCAAAAATTCGAAGAAATGGTGAATCGATTACTAGCGGGCCTTTATTGGTGTCAATTTTGATTATTTCAAAACCGGTTTTGCTGTTTATAACCGGTTTATGGAAAATAATATTTGATGAATATTCTAAAACTTTTGAAGGACTTAACAGTTGCATGTTGTTATATTACCACATTTATTTTTTAAGACGATTTTTTTCATTTCTAGAAAAAGAAATGAAAAATAAACAGATATTTAATCTTCTTCATCATCGCTTTCTTCAGGTATCGATAATAACGATTCTCGTTGTGGCAACGGTCTGAAATATACCTCATGAACCTTTATCTGAACCGAAACAGCTTTTTCACCAATATAGATACTATCAATCAGCAAAGCTAATTTCACATGACAATATGAATTAAGATAGTCGAGCGGTTCGACTCTTTTGTTTCCTTTCTCTTTGAATATCGTTAAGAATTTATTCGACTTTTCTGAATAATTGAGTTTAGCATATAATATTGGTGGATATTTTTCTAATTCCCAATCCTTGTAATATAAGATACTGTTTAATTTCTCAGCAGTTTCTACACCATAAACATTTTCCAATTGTTTGCGACAAAGCTCTTCAAAATTTTCCAAGGAGATATGAAACTCAGCTTCTTCCCGTGTCGGTTCATCGTCTTTGGACCATAAACAAACCGGAATAGAATATCCAAGTAGCTCACGAGTTCCGTCTTCTTTACTTCTTCTTTCGGTTACACCAAAACTAAAAAGAAACGGTGTTTCAATGACCAACGGCCCTTTCTTATTATCACCGTAAGGGGCCGAAATTTTAATCCTTTGAAATTTGTAAAGGTCGTTCTTTACAGGTTTACTAAAAATAATATCATCTGAGAGAGTTGACAGTTGCATGTTGTTATAATTACATATTTATTTTCTTAAGACCATTTTTTCCTACCTACAATCCTTGCAACAGCGCTTGTTTTTCCCGTGAATGCAGATACCGTTTCCACCACAATCTTTGCAAGAATATTTTACACGGCTGTGTTCACAAATCTGTTTTCCCGAGCACTCCTTACAATAGTATTTGTTATTCCCGTGAATACAGATTCCGTTTCCACCACAATCTTTACAAACATGTCTCTGTCTACCATGTTCACAAATCCTTGATCCCGAACACTCCTTACAACTGTATTTATTTTTACCGTGTGGACAAAGTTTTGCTCTAGCCATTGGCGGCTTCGTAGGTTCTTGTCGCTCAACAGCTTGTAAAGCTTCAATCAGTTCGGCTTTTCGCATCAGATGCCATCCTTTAATTTTCTGCTCTTTTGCCATAGCTTTGAGATCTTTTACCGTAACTTTAGGTTTCGATTCTTGCTTTTCCATTCTTCTATAAGATACTTTATATTTTTAAGACCAAATTTTTGATTAGCAAGCGCTTTCGAGTCGTTTGTTTATCACGACGTTTCCGAGAAATCGGTCTTAATTTATTCATCTTTTCCGAGAATTGCGTACGTGTTCATTCAAGTGTGAAACCTTCTAAAGTGCATGCGCAGTCACGCGTGAAACGCGCGCGTGACACTTGACACGTACCACATGTGTGAGCGCGATAACCTCTACCTATATAAATAGTTCGATGAAACTATATATATTAATAAGTCTGTAATTCGATAGAACTCAGGGGGGAGACGGTTGGCCACTGTCAGAACCCTGCTTACGGTTCATACGATGTCAGACCTACGGGGTAGCAGTGTAGTTGAGTCAGTTGACTACGCTCTGGTGAACCAGCCCCGGCCCAACTGATAACAGGGGGGTGCTCAAAGATCTCTTCGGAGAACTTAACCTCACCCAGAGGTATAAAATGGGATGACACCCGCTTTGTCAGCGGGAAAAGTCCTCACTTCGGTGAGGCGAAAGTCCTCACTTCGGTGAGGCACAGAAACAGCCAACCGAGCACCCCCCGACCAGGGTTTTGCACTTTTTTATGAAAACTTTTCATCGTATCTTTTTTCAACATGTTGAACAATCACAAAATTTGACTTTACGAACTTTTACTAGAGGTTCATATATATCTAATTCAGCTAAAGCATCGATGAGTTTAGCTTTCCTCATTAGATACCATCCTTTAATTTTCTTCTCTTTTGCTAAATGGCGTAATTCTTTGAAGGTATAATTTGTTCGATTAATCAACGGTCTTTCCCATCCATCATCCATTGTTTTTATTTATTTAATACCAAATCTTTATGTTCATTTGAATTTTTTATCATATCGATCTTCGATTCGACTATTTATTGCTGGACATAGATCGATGATTATCTCATCGATCAACCTCATATCGTTAACAAACGATTCGTGTTCGAACTGTTTTCCTCGCAGACAAGACCGTAAATCGACCAAAACTTTCTGGTATGTCGTAAATGCAAATTTACTCATCTCAATCCGTCGGTTATAATTTTTATAATCGGTAAATGTTTTGACCAACAAACCTGCACCGGAAATGACACCTAAAATAATAGGGTTCAACGTAATTCCACCGGCAATTGTACCACCGGCGATAAGAGACGACGAAGACAGCTTACACAAGAGATTCATCCGTTTGAGATGTCTAAAAGTTTTTTTATAACACCACCATTTCTTGTGATAAAAACTGTAAAGGGACTTGATCACCATTAATTTTGTCTCGTCGATCGATGTATCGATGTGATTGAATGCAAAAAGATCGTATTTCATTTTATAAAGAATAATAATATAATTTTAAAAAATGATCGCATTCATTTTCATTCTTGTCTCTTTTATAAATGAGCATGTTCATAGTCCTCAATGGTTAAGAGAAACTCGAGACATCGCAAGAGAGGTCGTAGAAGCACTTGAACACGCTAAGATCTGAAAGATCTAGTGTGAAAGATCATCTATTTTATTATACGTTTCGTATAATAAATTTAAATTTGACTGTATTTACGCTTCATCTTTCAGATTCATCTTCAGATTCAGATGAAATGTAAAATTCAACAGGTTCCCCGTAACAACGACGGTGAATTTCAATGTAATCGATCAAGATCTCTTTTGGATCCTCACCATATTCTTCCAAAATTAACATTAGATCGTTCAATGATAATGATCCAAGATGCTCGGTTGGAACACGAAGTAACCGTTTTCTATCCATTGTCTTTTTTTATATAAGAAAATATTTCTTTAATTCCATTTTTTATATTTTTACATCGTCTCAAGCCACAGACTTACCAAACATTTATTGATGGTAGTTCCTTGTAAACTTTGTATTCTCACACGAAATATATCACATTCTTCCATATTTACATCGTTAGTTAAGTGACAGACCTGTTTCTTACCACCCTCTCCCCTTCCTATTACATTTTTTATCAACACGGCGATATGAGGATACGTTTCGACCGTATCGAGAATGTTAACACAACATTTTACGATCTTACACTTAACAGGAACCATAGTATCTTTTTCTCCTAAAAATAGAGCAAATGTCTGATTCTTAGCTCTATCGTAAACACCATCTTTTACAAACGCACTTCCACTACCGCTAGGTAGCGATGGTGAATTGATAATTGCGTGTTTGTTCATATCTAAAACGGTCTGCATAACCATTTTACGATTCTCAAAAAAATAAGGAGAATCGTAAACACTAGATGGAACATCTGAATGATTCCCTTTTATTCCGTATATCACTAGATAAGCTTGAGCTTGTGAAGCCGATGTTGGCGAACCGCTGCACTTTAGATCGACCCTAATATACTCCGGTGGTGAAATTTCCCACTTATGCAGATTGATAATGCTTCTACTGTAATTAGAAAATTTTTTCATCGGTTGATTAATTATATTGATAGAAGCCGATTGAACATCGACGCTGACGCCGCTCATCGTAGGTGGAATAAATTCGATACAAACGGTATATTCTCCCTTTGGTAATTTATACATATTAAATCCGATTCTTGATGAGTAGCTATTTAGTAGATGCTTGTGTAATAAAAGACTGTAAACTTTTTTGTTTAGCGTATGCGGCGACTCCACCAGATCGACTATACCGGTGACGGTTATATCATGCTCGGAAGAGCTTTCGTCAACATTTTCCATTATGTACCGGAACTCATCTTTCAGCGAAAGCGCTCCCGAAGTACTAATATGCGATTCATCGATATATTTTTTAAGCTTCGCTTCTACCTCGTTCGTATGAACTACCACATCCCCTATCATGAGATTAAGCTTTTTATCAGCACCGTCAACATAAGATTTTGGTGTAGCTTGATGATTAAGAGTCGGTGTTGCTATATTGTTGATGTGTATATTGTTCATATCCAAAATGCCGGTCATTGAACCGCCTGTCAAAGAAAGCTTTTTGGTTGTTTCAGCATCCACATATCTCTTATTGGCTCCCTGATCGGCGACCGTCGGGTCCTTTACATTGTAAACCGTATTATTACCCATATCCAAACTAGTCTCCATCGGAAACGTCTCTTTACGAGATAAGAAAATATTTTTGACATCGCTGTAAGAGACAAGATTGTTATAATTTCCCCCTAAATCGTGATAAGTCTGTTGTTTCGATTGAACAACATTATACAGTTCTTTCAGATCGATATTTTTTACGACCTCATGCGTCGGTTCAGGTGTATTAGGATGAAATTTTTTCAGAGTTATCATATTGACAGCGGATAGATCATCATCTTCGTCCGTATCCATATTGGTGATTAGTTTTCTGTTCATATCGATCTCTCCGGGAAGAATGATTTTATTTCCTCGAAGATCTAAATCACCGGTCATATGAGTCGATCCATCAACAAGAATAACATCTGTCCGATCTGCTTTTGTTGATATCTGTAAGTCCAACTGATGTTTTGTTATCGCATCATCATTTCCCATTCCTTCGCCAACATTCACAAGACGTTTTTGTTGAATATCGTAATTGTTATTCACATCTAATTTCAAACCGGTATTCGTCTGTACTTGCTGATTGAAAATTTTTATATATTCCGATATATCGAAATCGGTGAATCTTCTGATATTATTGAAAATACCCATACTCTAATCTTATTTCATATAATTTTTAAAAACTCTCATCAAAGTTCTTGGTAACGCTTTTCTTTTCTTTGTCTAAAAATAAGAATTCATATGGACCGAGTTTATCGAAAAGAACCGGATCTATTAGATTTTCTTGCGCAATCAGATTTAAATGTTTTTTAGTCGTCGGCGGATACAAAATCATGTGGGAACAGTTCTGCCGGAGTTTTTGGGGAACATCATAGTAGGACTGGGATAGATAGATCGGGGAAATTTTATGATGTCGACCATCTGTATAATGATTAGCGATTTTGTTTTGAACTGCTTGGGGAGCGTTAATAAGATCATCAAAAACCACCACTTTTCTATTATCGATCGGATAGTCTGTTGTATCCATAATATCATCCTCTCCGTAAAGTTCTAAAATATCATATCCAACTCTTTGACTGATCTTTTCCATTAATTTTTGCAAGTCTTGAATCTTATCCTGATGTTGATTTGGCGAGTATAGATAGATCTTATCATAATAAATGAGCGGCTTTCTAAGAATATGCATTAAGGTGTTTGTTTTTCCACATCGAGTTTGACCGGTTATCAGCATACGAAAATCTTCATTAAGAAAATCATTTAGTGAACGATTATTATCGTTACTTTTTATCACATCATAATTCGGTATTTTCATTTTATTTAATAAGGTCGATAAACTTAAAATGTTTATTTCACAGATATTTAAAAATAACTTAAATGTTTATTTCACAGATATTTAAAAATAACTTAAATGTTTATTTTACAGATATTTAAATAATAAGTTATGGATCTTGATAAGATTAAAAAATATGCAGATTTAGAATTTGAAGGTTTTAAAATTGCTAAAGCAGTTACTGAAGTAAAGAATGAGGTTAAAAATAAAGAACAAGTTCGCGATGTTGCGATGAGTGATTATTTTAAAACTCTGAGAGAACCGCTAATTGAACAGCAGAAAAAAACAGATGAAAAACAGGACAAAGTAATTCAGCAATTAAAAGAAAATCAATTGGCTTTGACCAGCGGTTTCAAAGATCTGGTTGAAACCAATAAGGATATTTTAACATTGAATAAAGAGCTACCATTTCCTGGCGGTGACCAACCACCAACGGATACGTTACCGATACCTGCACCACCACCGAAGGCCAAAGTAATAACTGCTGAACCAAATAAGATGTTCACAGAAAACGAATTAGAATTTTTAAAAGAAACTTTTCATGAACCTAATGAGCTACTTAAAATGAATGAAGACCAACTTGTTGCAACTTATAATGAAGCTAAAGATGAAAACAGAAGTGTCGGAATAAAGATAGGTGGTTTGAAAAGAAGAAAACCAAAGACAGAAGAAGAAAAACAACAACTCGATTATGATCTGAAAATATATGAAAGAACAAGAGATATATTAGACAGATATTTAACAACGATTAAGAATGTAAAAATTTTACCGCAATATACAAAACAAAAACAAGGTGAAGGGGTACGCAAGTACAAACAACCAAGACGAAACGCTTATAAGATTCAAAAAAATAATCAATATGGTGGTCTCTTAATCGACATGCCTAAATTAATGAAAGAACTGAAATTGAACGTCTATCGTGGTGGAAAAATAGTCTATCAAGCCGATGTTGATAAATCTCTGATTAATTTACTGACGAAAAGATACAATCCTAAAACAAGATATAGTATGAACGCTGTAAAAGTTTTTAATGATCTAAATATGTTGAGTAATTTACCTCCTCATAAATCATCTGGTAAATCGAAAATGATCGGTTCAAGTATAGTTTATTATGATGATCCTAACAAATTGGCAGACAGAATGAAGATAATAATCGGTTCGATGGCTGCCGGTAATAACTCTCCTGTTTTGAGAAATGATTTATCGCAAATTAACGATGAGCTGTTAAGAATAGGAGCGATAGATAAGACAGCTCATGAGAAATTGTTTAAAAAATATTTAGCGTAATTAAAAATTAAAAAGGTTTTCGTATAATAAAAATGGATGTTAACAGAACGCTAGTTTTCAAATCTATAGATGCAAGAAAACAAAATCCTAATAATAAACCAGGAAATTTTACTGTAAGGTTTACTCCTGAGTTGAGATTGGACGATAATAAACAATGTTTTTTAGCATTGGATCATCTTAGCATGACTGCGAGTTGGCATAACATTCGTCCTGAATATGATAACGATAAACTAAGAATATCGAAGGATAAAGGTCAAACATATGAAACGATTACTTTTCCGTCAGGGGTTTATGATTACGAAGATATAAATGATTTTATCCACAAAACGATTGGAAAAATACCCAACACGGAGGAATATGGAATTAGCGTATTGTTTGATCTTACAACTTACAAGGTATTTATTCAATTAAATGAAAATTTCCGCATCGATTTCAGTTCGAGTGGAAATTTTAATATTTTACTCGGATTCGAATCGAAAGTTTTAACGAGCAGCGGTTATGGGGAAAATTTCCCTAATATCAGTAACAGCATCGATAATCTTTACCTAAAATGTAGTTTGTTGAGCGATTCGATCGTTTCAGGAAAGCGAAGCAATACGCTATTCACATTCTCAACAAATACAAAAACAAGGTCTTTACCTTTTGAAATCTACCCGAGAGTAAATTATTTATGGCATAAGATGAATAGAAAAGACATATCCGAAGTAACCTTTTACTTGGCCGACGATGAAGATAGAATTGTTGATCTGAACGATATCGATATTTCCATAACTGTAGTGTTAAAAGAAGTATAATTTGATTTATATAAATTTAACAATTTATATAAATGGAAGAACAAAGAAGGATTAGAAATTTTGATACAGGAGAAATTTCTTATATTAACTCTGTAGATTACTCTATAGATAGCGGTAGCGGTTTCTTTGATATTTTTACAAAAATCGGTTCCAAATTAACAGGAAAAACAGCGAGTAAATTAGCCAGTAAAGCAGCAGAAAAACTTATTGAAAAAGGTGCTGAACAGGTCGGTCAAAAAACCGGTGAAGTTCTTGGTGAAAAAATTTATGACAAGTTTTCATCAAGAGGTAAAAAAGAACCTGTGGCAGCACCACCGCCACCGCCACCACCACAAATCTCAGGCGAAACAAAAGGAGTTGATATTATTAAATTTTTAAACGAAGAAAACGCCAAGAAGGAGAAGAAAGAAGACAAATTTCAATACATCAGAAAAATCGTGAATGATCTGATTTAATTTTAAAAATAATTTCTTATTATAATTCATAATAAGAATGAGTTTCAGAAATCCGGAACTGGTCAAACGATATGAATACGTGTGCTACGATTTGGAAACACCGCTAATCGATAATGTCGCAAATAATAATAGACAGGTTAAGAATAATTATCGATTCACAGTTGATAACTCTTCAGAAGCAAATCCGATCGATTGGTATAACGCTTATCTGGAGGTAGATTTCAAACTTGTTACGCTTGCTGATAGTACAACCGGTATAACAGCAGGACCAAATAACGGTAATCAAGATTGTACTACAACTAATGGTCATACATTTATAAGACAGATACAGGTTGAATGCAACGGGATGACAGTTTATAATAACTCAAGAGCTAATGAAACATCGAACGTACTTTCCCTCTTAAAATATACAAAAAGTTATGCAGATACGATCGGTAAAGATCAGTTTTTATATTTAGATTCATCCACGGGAACAACAGAAGCACGACCGGCTCAAGCGTTATATAACGAAGGTTTTGCTAGAAGAAAGATCCTGACGGATGCTGCAGCTGTTAACAAAATATCGATTCCGCTAAATCTATACAGCTATTTTGCAGCTTTCAAAAATAATCTTCACCCAAATATCAAGACAAATCTTCTTATAGAACTTGAAAGCGACAACAATATAATTTTCAGAAAAGGAGCTGCTCCAGATAGTAAAGTGATCTTAACAAAATTAAGATTGTGGTGTCCAAAAATTATTTTCAACGGTTTAGGTATGAAACAGTATCTTGAAGATTATCTGAAACCCAAAAAATGGACCTATTTGAGAGAACACACCGAAATATTACAAACATCCTCTGTAAATAGCTCCTTTCGAATAAGTACAGGTATTAGGAGACCGAGGCATGTTTTCATCTGGGTTGTTCCCGAGGCAAGTTATAGTAATCAGGAGCAAAATATATTTACTTTCAAAACATTTGGAATCGGTGCAAACAATCGATATTTTTCTAGAGCACACTTGCAAATAAATAACAGCATCCAATATCCTCAATTAGAGATGACATCAGATGAGGAGTCAAGACTTTACAGAGCTTTGTTATCCTACAGTTCCGCTTACAACGACTTTTTAAGCGGAACAATAATTGACCGATCAAATTTCAGAAATCTTTTTGGAATTCTATACTTTAATCTTAGAAACCAAGAAGAAGATGTAAAAGATGGTGTAGTTGCACTTACTTTTAATTATGAATTAAACGGAGCAAATCCAACAAATTATAGACTGAATGCTCTGGTCTTACATGAAAAAGAGATAGAGTTATACACATCATCTGGAAAAATATTGATCAAAGCGTAAATCTAATTAAAATTATATTTTGTAAAATTAAAAATGGCTACAGCGTATTTACCATATGGAGTAAATCTGTCTCAAGGACAGTTACATAAACTTAAAAAAGCATATGACGATAACTCTCAAATTACGATAAGGTTGAGTAAGAATAATTTGAAAGGGTCGCATGAGTTGATGTTGACAAAAACCCAGATTAATAAGATTAATAAAGCGCTAAAAAACGGTACCGGTACCGATATCAAAATATCTAAAACACAGATTCGTAAAGCGATCACCGTAGGTGGAAGTTTGTGGTCTTCGCTGTTGTCACTCGGTGCAAAGTTACTGCCTTTTGCTACAAAAGCGGCAACAAAGGTAGTACCTTTAGCTACAAAAGCAGCTACAAAAGTACTACCTCATTTAGCTACAGGAGCGCTAGGCGCTTTGGGAAGTCTCGGTATCGATAAGATTTTTGGTAACGGAATTACGATACCGTTTGATTTTCTTCCTCAACTATTAGCTATCAAAGGATTAACACAAGGGCAAGCGCAAGTTGTGCAAAAAGGTATGCAAACCGGTAGCGGTATAACATTCAAACCTACGCAAAGACAGATAAATGGAGGATTTTTAGGAACACTTGCTGCAATCGGAATTCCTATGGCTATCGAATTAGCTTCAAAACTTTTTGGAAAAGGATTATCTGTAAGTCCACCAACGGACGTTGGTGGCAGAGGATTACAAGTACCATCGAGAGCATCGAGAGGTAGAGGATTACAGATTTCTCCAAAATATCCATACATTCCTCCACCTTTTTACGGATCATGGGGTGAAAAAAACCCAAATTTAGGGATGTACCGCTAAGTAATTTTGACCTCCTTGAATGGATAAAATATTTAAAAATACCTGATTTCAAAGGTATTTTTTCGAGAGATCAAACGGTAAATCATCCGACAGGCAAAACAGGTTGTTGTATAATTAATCTTGATGATAAGATAGGGAACGGTACACATTGGGTAGCAACATTTGTAAAAAATAAAAATCTCATATATTATTTTGATTCGTTTTGTTTACCACCACCTCAAGATTTCATTGATTATGCTAATAGCTTGCGCATGGAATATCAATATAATATCGGTTACCCGTTTCAAGCTATAAAATCAGTAAGATGCGGTTATTATTGTTTATATTTTCTTGATAATATTTACAAAAAATCATTTTATGATTGCTTAAGTAGATTCAAAATTGATAATCAAAACTATAATGAAAAGTTTATTAAAAAATATTTCATGTAATTAAAATTAAAAAGTTTTATTATACAGATCGTATAATAAAATGGAGTCACTAACGTATTGTGTTAAGGAAAAAATAAAAACCGGCTGTACCGAACCGTCCGGTTATATGACAGCTAAAAACGGTAGGCCAATGTTTTGGTGCACTTGCGCTAATTGCGGAATCAAGAAAACCCGTTTCGTTAAGAGTTCGGAAAACTAGTTGGGCCCCCACAAGGTGGGGGCTTTTTTGATGTGGAAGGTAGTCATAGTCTTGGAGAGATTGCTATGAAAACTGGTATGAAAGGTCTTTACAATTTAGGAAAAATAGGAGCGTCAAAAGCCATCGAATCAGACTTTGTAAAGAAAAAGATTAGATCAGCCGCTAATAAGTATATAGATCAGGCTTTGGACAGTTTCACAGGAGACTTATCGAAAAGACTCGATCCGCTTCACCACGGTAGCGGTGTCGATATTCATAAAATGATCGGTAAATTACCGAAACCGAAAGGCGGTTGGACATTACCCGGACATAAATACACAGGACCATACAATGACTTGGATACACAACTGACGTATGATCCGGAAACAGGTAAAATACTGGAGATCTACGATAAGCCGACGGGTAAAACGGATGCTATAGCGATGCAGCATGATGTCGATTATTCTGTGTGCGCAAATAAGCCGGAACCGCGTAAATGTAAAAACGAAGCGGATAGAAAAATGGTGAAAGCCTTGGATAGCGTGCCCTATAGTGATCGACAATGGGGTCATTGGTTAGCTAGAAATACTATCGACGTAAAACAAAAACTTGGGTTGGGAAACGGATAAGGCCGCCGAGTAAAAACGTAGAGACGTGGCAAGAAAAGCTAGCAGATGAGCTGCATAAACCCATAAGACGAAAGTTTACTCGGCGGCGTGTTATTGTAAACGGTATCGATGAGATATGGTGCTCTGACCTTGTTGAGATGCAGAAATTAAGTAAGTGGAATAAGGGATATCGATATCTTCTCATGGTGTTAGATGTTTTCAGTAAATACGGTTGGATTGTACCGTTGAAGAATAAAAAAGGAGAGACCGTTAGGGAAGCGTTCAATTCGTTATTCAAGAAAGGAAGAAAACCGAAAATGCTGTGGGTGGATAAGGGTAAAGAGTATTACAACAAGAATATGAAAGAACTGTTGGATAAAAATAAGATAGTGATGTATTCGACAGAGAATGAAGAAAAATCTAGTGTTTGTGAAAGATGGAACCGTACGATAAAAGAGAAAATGTATAAACAGTTTACCGTTCAAAACAATACCGTGTATTATGATATATTACCGATGATATTGAAAGAATACAATAATTCAAAACATCGAAGCATCGGTATGACACCTGTGGAAGCGTCGAAGAAAAAGAACGAAAGTGCTGTTTACTTAAATCTGTACGGTAAGATGAAACGGATGAATACTAAACCGAAATTTAAAGTTGGGGATAAAGTTCGAATATCAAAA
Organism: Cladopsammia gracilis; assembly: GCA_022457155.1. Lineage (NCBI taxonomy): Eukaryota > Metazoa > Cnidaria > Anthozoa > Scleractinia > Dendrophylliidae > Cladopsammia > Cladopsammia gracilis. The sequence continues at coordinate 404,456 of JAJGOT010000311.1, read as the reverse complement.
TACAAACGTCCTGTTTTCGATAAAGGTTACACACCGAATTGGACTGAAGAAACATTCGTTATCAATAAGATTCGATACACTAACCCAATAACTTATAAACTGAAAGATGAGTTGGGTGAGGAGATAACGGGTTCTTTCTATAAGGAAGAGCTGCAGAAGGCTAAACAGACCATCTTTCGTATTGAGAAAGTGATTCGACGAGATGCTCGAAAAGGTAAAGCGTTAGTGAAGTGGAGCGGGTATAGCGATAAATTCAACTCATGGGTAGATCTGAAAGAACTGAAAGATCTGCGGTGAATAGAATTCTTTTCATTTCATGAACGTGAAATGAAAATTTAAAATGGTATTAAAAAATAAAATATATTGATATAAGATACTTACGTATGGATTCAAAAACTGTTGAACAGCTTAAGGCAATTGCACGTGAAAGCGGTTTGAAAGGTTATTCACGTTATAGGAGGAAAGCGGACCTGATCAAATTCATCGAAAGTAGATTAAATACTCCCCCACCTCGAGGTATCGTTACTTTTATAGATGAACCTTCACCTCCCCCACCACGCGGTATCGTTAATTTTATAGATGAAGAAGAATCACCACCTAGGGAAAGAGAACAAACACCACCTCCACGAAAAGCAGAACCAAAACCTTATCAGATAAAACCCAAACAAACCCGCAGGCAGAAAAGAGAAGAGAAAAACTTTGAAGCACCCTCACATGTTGAATTGGCGGATAATAAAAGAAAAGAGAAACAGATCAAGCGGCTCAAGAAAAAACTCCAAAAGGTTAATAAAAAGTTGAAAAATAACAAAAAGCAGAGAAAACAGCTGTTTTCAAAAAGAGAATTGCTCAACAACGAGCTTGACATCTTGAAAGGAACAACCTTGTTGGAACATCCTTATGAGATAATCAAGATATCTTCAAAGGAAAGTAGAAAGTTCAAATCGTTTTTCGATGAATTCAATGTAAAAATACTAAACCCTCATAAAATATTCGATATTGATCAATTACTGCTAGAAATAGGGCTCAGAGTAATAAAAGAGAGAGGGTTACAAAACGGTGACAAGATTCGATGGATACTTAGTCATCCGAGTTGGTATAAACCGGTCAGTACAAAACGAATCACGATCACAGATCACCTTGGGACGGATCTTGTCGAAGAGATAGCTAGATTCATTGAATACAAGGATGTACCGCTCCCCGAGGTCAAAATAGAGATTCAGTCGGTAAAGGTTCCCCGGGGAATGGGCCGATTACGTGTAACAAAATTAAATGCCAGCGATAAAAAGAGTATAATCACAATCAAAAATAATGACTCAATCTGTCTTGCGCGAGCAATAGTGACGGCTCGTGCAAACATAAATAAACAAAAATGGACACCATCTCAGTTGAAAAACGGGTTCAATAGCTCGAGAAAACTGCAGAAAGACGAAGCTATCAAACTTCATAAAGAAGCTGGAGTGGAGATCAACGAGGAAACCGGTTCAGATCTGGAAGATGTAAAGAGATTCGCGGAACATCTTAAGATTCAGATAAACATTGTAGACGGCGATCAGTTCAATGATCTGATTTTCACTACTGAAAATGAGCACGATGGACAGATGATATACCTTTACAAAAACAAAAACCACTTCGACGTTATCACAAGTATGCCAGCGTTCTTGAGTAAAGATTATTATTGTCACACCTGCAAAAAGCCGTACACAAAACGCGATTGTCATAGATGCCCCGCAAAATGTACAGCATGTTTTAAATACTTTCCTGATGGGAAAAAATGTTCTAAACCACCAATTCCATGCGATAAGTGTAATAGATCTTTCTTCGGAGTAGATTGTTTTATGGAGCATCTACGTGAACGATCCACATGGGGTAGTAAAGATACTGTGTGTAAAAAAGTAGGTAAATGTTTGAAATGCGAACGTACAATTACATCTTCTAAAAATTTTGACCTAAAAAAGCACATCTGCGGATATTCAAAGTGTAGTAATTGTGAGAAGTACTGTGATATGAATGAACATCTTTGTTTCATGTCTCAAACGGAATGTAGGGGTGGAAAATGTCAAGGTTACGGATGTAAGGATGGAAATCTGTGTTATTCTTGTCGGACAAGAACCGATAAATACATGTTCTTTGATTTTGAGGCAACTCAGGAGACCGGTGTTCATGAGGTCAATTTAGTCGTCTGTCACGATTTTTATGGTAATAAATATACGTTTGAAACGGTCGACGAATTTTGTAAATTTATTTTTAACAAGGATGAGTATGTGGGGTATACCTTCATAGCTCACAATGCAAAAAGTTACGATGCTCAGTTTATTCGAAATTGGTGTATAGAGAACAGAGTGAAACCCGATATTATTTACAACGGAACAAAGATTATGTCTATGAAGGCTGAGGGTGTTAGATTTATTGATTCTATAAACTTTATCGCTGCGGGGTTATCATCGTTCCCTAAGACATTTGGTTTGAAAGAGTTGAAAAAAGGGTATTTTCCACATTATTTCAACACAAAGTGTAACCAAAACTATGTAGGACCGATTCCTGATAAGAAACACTATGGTTATGATGACATGAAACCTTCAGCGAGAAAGGAATTTTTAAAATGGTATCAACAACGTATTGATGAAAACTATGTGTTTGACATGAAGAAGGAGTTGAGAGATTACTGTGATAGTGATGTAGACATCCTCAGAAGAGGTATGTTGATTTTTCGAGAACAGTATATCGAGTTAGGTAACATCGACCCTCTTCAATATATAACCATCGCTTCTGTATGCATGACCATGTACAGAAGTAACCACATGCGTCGTAAAAAGATCGCTGTTGTAAAGGAAATTACACGTGGAGAGAACTACAGTAAAAGTAGCATCGCATGGTTAGATTGGATTTCTCAGAGAGATGGTGTTAAAATAAAACACGCTCTGAACGGTGGTGAAGAGACTTTACCAGATATCGGAAAGGTTGATGGTTTCTGTGGGAATACGGTCTACGAATTTCAAGGATGTTTTTGGCACGGTTGTGAGAAGTGTTATACATGCGACACAATCAACACAAAAAATCAGATGGATATGTTAACTCTAAGAAAGAGGACGGTAGCGAAAAACGATAAAATTAGAGCTGCCGGGTATGAACTGGTTGAGGTTTACGAATGTGAACTGAAAAAGGAGAAAGAGTTTGGTAAATTTCTAAAAACGTGGAATCGGGAATTTGTAGGACCTCTTAATCCTAGGGACGCATTTTTTGGTGGACGAACAAATATAACAAAACCGACCTACACATTCAAAAAAGGTGAGAAAGGTAGATATGTTGACTTTGTTAGTTTATATTCAACGGTACAGTTCTTCAAGCATTATCCGATAGGTCATCCTACAAAGATATTCGATCCTCCTCAAGAGTACGATGAGAATTGGTTTGGTTTTGTGAAATGTAAAGTTTTACCTCCAAGAGGTCTTTATCATCCTGTGTTACCGGTAAAAATAAAATGCGATAAGGCTGAAAAGCTGCTATTTCCGCTCTGTAGAGTGTGCGCTGAAAATAAGATTCAGGAATGTACACATACAGATGATGAACGATCATTCATAGGAACATGGTGCACAAATGAGCTGAATGTGGCGATTTGTAAAGGGTACAAGGTACTAAACATATACGAGGTGTGGCATTTCCCTAAAAGATCAGATGACCTTTTCAAGAGTTATGTAAGAAAATTCATGAAGATCAAGATGGAGAGTAGTGAGCTGAAGGTTGGGGAAGGTTGTACATATAAGAGTGTTGATGAGTACAAGGCTATTGTTAAATCAAAGTTAGGAATCGAGCTTGATGAGATTGAGTACAATCCTGGAAGGAGGGCAATCTCAAAGTTGTCTCTGTGTAGTTTATGGGGAAAGTTTGGTCAGCGTAATAACATGAATCAGACTGTGTACGTCACTGAACCAAAAGAATTTTACAAGATCTTGTTAGATGAAAGCTTAGACGATCTGAACATTCAATTCTTAAACGAAGATATGGTTGAAATGACTTACAACTTGAAAGACCAGTTCGTTGACAATAGTAATAACACAAACATATTTATTGCTGCTTTCACAACCAGTCACGCTAGAATGATGCTGTATGAAGTGTTGGATAAACTCGGTGATCAGGTTCTCGGTTTTGACACCGACAGCTGTTGGTATATCGAACGTGAAGGAGGACAGCGAATCGAAACAGGTGACAGCCTCGGTGATCTAACCGATGAGTTAAACGGACACTATATTACGAATTGGTGCGGTTCTGGTCCAAAATCATACAGTTACAGTACAAGTGATGGGAAGATGGAATGTAAGGTCAAAGGTTTCACTCTGAATCACAAAAATAGTCAAAAAATAAATCAAAAAACGATGAAGCAGATTATCGAAGGTCAAAAGGAACAGATAACAACCGTAAACGAACGAGCGATAACTCGGGATCCTTTAACAAAACAGGTTGTAAATAAATACCAGAAAAAAGACTTTCGGATGTGTTACGATAAACGGTGTATGGTGAAGACCGAATCTGGTATCGAGACGTTTCCATACGGATATTAATGAGTATCGATTAAAACACTAGATCTGGAAAGTGCCTCATGAGGGATGTGTGTTTTTTTGGAAAGTGGGCTCATGAGGATGTGTGTTTTTTTGGAAAGTGAGCCAGAATTTTCTCAGAAATGCTGATGTACGGGTAAGATGGTTACCCACTGGGTTTTTACCGAGGAAAATTTCCAAAATACACTAAATTAACGACAATTTTGGAAATTTAACGAGGATTTTTTGAAAAAATCTTGAAAAATTTAACGAGGAAATGTAACGGGCAAAATTCGATACTTTTATGGGTGATGTAAAGTGAGCTACAGTGCCTTACATAACTACTCACAGATTCATAATTTTCCAATTTAAGTTATGGTCAAGCAATGAAAAGTATTTTTTTGGACGTCCAAAGTTGGTCGAAAATGAACTTCGTTGGGTCCTGGAACTAGTATAAAAAGAAACTTAGAATGAACGATCACTGCAACAAACCGTTGAGAATGGCCGGATCTGGGATTCCAGAACTAGATCAGTTTAAAAACTTGAAGTGAAACAAAAGAAATGGCAAACTGATCCTTACGGCAGAAAAACAGAGAAGCAGAAGCAAATAACATGGTGACGTCATCAGTTATGCAATTTCAGACGCTTCAGTATTTCTCGTAAACAAACCACTGTTTTAGCTATATTTTTAGCAGTTTTGCACAGTTGGAAATGTCCTCCGACGATACGTTTTGACTACCATGTTGACTACGAAGGTCTGCACAACTGTTGACGTCACAAGTCCCAATTTGCATATTTTGGCCACGCGCTAGTTGTCCCATACTTTTGGCTCAAATAGGCCAACAATTGCCTGCCACGACGCGACGCGCAGTAGGCTGTTTTCTCGCGCGCGCGTGTTTCGCTCGCTCGACTCTCCTTGAGTGAAATAAAAGACTACTCACAATCTGTTACATTAAGATTCGTGATAATTTTACTGGAGCCTATCTGATTAGTTTTAATGTAGTTTCTCTGCTTGCCAAATGATATGTCATAAACTTGCTTCAGCTTCAATTGGGCTGTAGCTTACATTGAGCAGTGCACAACATATGAAAAACCTTACACTGGGTCCACACTCTTTATTTCACATCACGCAGGATTTATAACTTGAAGGACTCGTCATAAAACACTCAGCAATGACATTGTGTAAAAGTGTAACAGAACAAGTTCTTATACTGTTAACTCTATAGTTTCTGAGCCTCGTTGGCGTTGTACGTGATCTTTCTAACAAACCCAGTTTATTTCAGGTGCACACATTTCTTGCCGTCCGAGATGGAATCAGACCATTTTGCCTGGCCTGTGACTCGAGACCACGCCCTTGTCCTTTACGTGGATACCCTGTGTCGCGCCTGGTCTACTACACCGTCCCGTCTAATGCCAGATGAACTTCTTCTCTCCGAGGAAGATCTTACCAGCGAAGACTTTTATCCGCTACAAGGTATGCATAATAAACTGACGTCTGAAGCTCGTTTCTTGAACCCCTTGCAGGTTTCAGGTCCGTTAACTCATTGGAGCTGACATCTTGTTTCTCTTTTGAGCCCGAAAAAGTAATTCTCAAAGCGCACGTTTATTTTCTGATATTAAGGGACGCCGTTTTTACTAGCCAGTGTACACCGCCTGATTTTTATTGAGAGGAGGAGGTGGCTGTACACAGGCTGTTTTTACTTGTGCAGGGAAAAAACTTCCTGGTAACCTACGGACTTAAAGACAGACAGAAGCCGGAGCTTAACCCAGTTTCTCTGAAGCGTGAAGGAACAAAGGTAGTTGCTATCTCCCCCGTCCCCCCCCCCCCCCATCCCCCCATCCCTCCCCGCCCCTTGGATGGAGGGTTACAACGGAATTATGTTCGCCGTAATACACTTTGGCGGAGAGAGACAATGTGAAACAAAGGTTCTTGTGTAAGAAAACAACAACTTGACAGAGACAAGGACTTAAACTTCCGACCTTCACATGGAAAGTCCACACCTGTTTTAATATTATTTGGTTTTAGGACTATCCCTCCGTAGTCTCAGGAGTCGGTTTGCCTTCCTCAAGTCATTAAATTCGGATGTGGAGCGACTGCTGTTACCAGTGACTGACTTACGAGCCGCTGACTCGTACAACCTCAGCACTGCTACTCTGCTCAGGGAAGCTCGCGGGCTCCTGTTCTACCACACCAAGGTAGCGCTTTTGAATCACGTGCTCAACCACACGGCACACCGCGGAGCTGAAGACTCGCCGCCTGAAGTCTCTTTGGATCCATTGGAAGCCTTAGAAGGTAATTCCACAGTGATAGACATCATTTCTCTTTACAAAAGAAGATGGTTAAGCGGACTAAACGTCATTTTTCCATGTTGTTTCTTTATAGCGGTTTTGAAGATTTTGAACCGAGTTTGAGTAATAACTTATTCAACTATAATGTGTGAATGTAAAGAATGCATCTGTAACCTTTCCCGTGAAGTTTTTGACCCTGTAATAAACTGAGCCGTGTGTGTTTTCAGCGGACAAGGTATCATCAGCCGGACCTCAGTTCTGTCAGGCCGCTCGTCACATCTCTAATCTGTCATCCAGCGGACTCAGAGTCAAGGTCGCCACTGGTGGGGACCCAGTCTTTCCTCTCAAGGTTCACCTTCGAGGAGAACAGGTCCTGGGTTCAGGTAATCAAAGTAATCAATTCTGTTGAGGGACTCATTTGTTTTGAATATTCTAATGTGGATATGTATATGTTGTTGTTGTTGTTTTGTTTTTCTTTCCTCAGGAGGTTCGTTTCGTCACTTCATGTGGCTGATGGCCCGTGAACTCCAGGGTAACCACGTCGGACTCCTAGCTCCATGCCCCAGTTCTGCTGCAAACATGAATAAGGTACGTCCTCTTTGACCCTCTCACACCTCCCCCCCACCACCTCCCCTAAAAAAGAGACAAATCTCGGATCATGTTATGTGCTTCTAACTTACAAATCTGTGTGTCACCGTCCATTTGAAAGTAGTACTTTCCTACGATCCTGTTCTTCATTTTGCAACACGAAACTGAAACGGGGTTTTCATCGGACTCTTGGGTATAAACGGGATTAATCATCCCTGCAAATTTGTTTGCCTGTTACTCATTAGTGTTCAACTTTCAAGGCATTTACTTGTTGTCGTTCTTGTCTATGAAATGCAGGGTAAATATATATTGAAGCCGGGTCCCATGACGTACTCGGAGGAAAAGTTGCTGATCTTCTTTGGTCAGGTAAAGCATTCATTTGACGCACTAAATGTCTATATTCGACGCTGTCCCTAATAATATTTTTACTTGGTATCAGACGCTGCACAGGAAATATACTTTCTATCACTCTCCTTTATTTTATGTCCCTTGTATTTATATATATGATGTGGGAAAATTATTAAATTAAATTACATTCACGGGGGTGGGCACCAATTGGGGTTTTCGGTTTTACGGTTTCGGTCATTTTTTAGATCGGTTTTTCGGTTTTTGTACTCCAAATTTCCGGATTTTTGTTTTTGGTATCCGCTGCGGTTTTCTTTTTTTCCATTTTTAACATGCGGTTTTCGGTTTTTATGAATAAAAATAGCGGTTTTTGGTTTTTCGCTTGCCTAGTTCCAAGACCTCTTTTTTTCACCTCGGTCCGAATCCGGTGAAAGTGGCCCACAAAAGGCAGTGGAAGTTTTGCCTAATTCTCATTTTTTTTTTACTTACCTTGTATTTATACATGTTGTGGTGCAATTTTGTCCTTGGTGCAAATTTAATTTTCCTTTGTTCAAAACTCATTATTATACATTTCCATACCCCAAAACAAAGGAAAATAAAATTTGCACCAAGGACAAAATTGCACCACAACATATACATGATGTGGGGGCATTGGGGGTTTTTCGCTTTTACGATTTCGGTCATTTTTTAGATCGGTTTTTCGGTTTTTACACTCAAAATTTCCGGTTTGTCGGTTTTGGTATCCGCTGCGGTTTTCTTTTTTTCCATTTTTAACATCCGGTTTTCGGTTTTTACGAATAAAAAAGCGGTTTTTGTTTTTTCGCTTGCCTAGTTCCTAGACCTCCTTTTTTCACCTCGGTCCGAATCCGGTGAAAGTGTTCCACAAAAGGCGGTAGAACTTTTGCCTTATTCTATTGCAATGACTTTAAAATAAATGAAGAAAGCTGAGCATTAAGGGTTGTTGGGAAGTTCAGGTTTGTGAATTTATTTTTTTGATCATTATGGTCGGTGGTTTTCGGTTTCGAGCGATTTTTATTGATGTCTTTCGGTTTTTAAAGAAAATTATGAGCGGTTCATTTTCCGGTTTCTTATAGGCCCCATTGCCCCCCTTATTGCCTGTGAGTTTGATTGAGTTTCTACCGAGTTACATATTATATTTCGCCGTCTGTGAAATGAAGGGTGCAGCAGAAGAAGAATTCGTCAATTTTTTTTGAGTTGGTACTTTTTTAAGTACCAACTGGAAAATCTCTATTTTTATAATTGCTTTTGTTGTGGTTTAAATTGTTCTGGGTTTGATTTGATTCTTCTTTGTCTTTTATAACCATAAGCTGGAACAAAGGAAACGCCCGAGTATTAGGCGCAAATTAAAGTAATATAGTGCGCGATCTCCGGGACGCGCGCGAGGCGCCCTGCTATTACAAGGGGCGCCCTGCTATGCGGACTAACAAAGGAAAATGATAATCATTGGACACTAGATTTTACTTCAATCACCCGACGCCATTGTGCTTCTTTCGATTCTTATCTTACTACTTATATTTTTCCACAGTTACTCGGGATTGCTGTGCGGTCTGACATTCCCCTCGCTCTGGATTTGCTACCGTCTTTCTGGAAAAGCCTGTTGAACCTGCCGCTAGACTCGCACGATGACCTCAAAGAATGTGATGTCCTCACCTACAACTACTTACGCCGCTTCTCCGAGGTGAAATTAAACTTTTGTTTTTATGCTTTCCATTTGAAGAAAACGGCAGTAACGGCGGTAATGGAACATACATTTTCTTTCTTTGGCCGATGTAGCAGCTCTCGTAAGGTCTCACACCATTGGTTCGATACCCTTCGAGAGAACAATAGAACAAACAACACAACAATGGACCCTAGCCCTAAAGACAATAGCAGCTATGTTTTACAAGGCCAATGAAAATAGAGGTTTCTGAGAGCTGCTACACTAGCGGGTTCTTTCCGTTTTCTTTTTCCATTATATTAGGGTATAGGAGAATACGGTCAAGCCTCTCCTTACAGATACCTCTCTAATACGGGCACCTGTATTACAGACACTTCATTTGGTCCCGGTAAAATCCCCATATATATGGACAATGAACAATTAATTTCGGCCGCAGAGAGTAAATTCATATAAACTTAACCTCTTTATTACGGAAACTGTATTGCAATCCTAACTGGGTAAAAAAAAACATTCTTGAACAATTGTTGAACGATGTTGTAACTTGTTGAATGAGTAGAAAAGACATTCAACATTTTAAAACGATTGACTGAGGTCGTTCAACAAGTTGCAAATCGTTAAACGGAATAGAGCCTGTCTCTATTTTCGTTCAATACCGTATTTCCTCGAATAAACGCCGCCCTCAAATAAACGCCGCACCTGAGAGCCAAAATATTAATAAACGCCGCCCTCGAATAAACGCCGCACCCCTGGGTGCAAAACAAACAGCCAGACAAAGAACTGTATCTTTTTTCTACTTTTTAAGTACAGTTACGGTTGATTGTTTAACAAAATAAACATCATTTTAAATAAACGCCGCCCTCGAATAAACGCCGCACCCAAATCATGAAAAATTTAATAAACGCCGCGGCGTTTATTCGAGGAAATACGGTATGTTGAATGGCCTGTTTCAACATTCAACATGGGATGATACACTGCACAACATTTTCTGAGCAGCAGTCACAACATCTGTTGATCAACACTGAAATGTTGAACGATGTTGTAACTTGTTGAATGAGTAGAAAAGACATTCAACATTTTATAACGATTCACTGGCGTCGTTCAACAAGTTGCAAATCGTTGAACGGAATAGAGCCTGTCCCTATTTTCGTTCAACATGTTGAATGGCCTATTTCAACATTCAACAAGGCATGATACATTGTTCAACATTTGTTGCACAGCATTCCCAACATCTGCTGATCAACAAATGTGGTAGTTTCTTGGTGTTGTGGATGGTGTGATCACCAAATAACGTAAAACAAAAGATTCAAGACACCGAACAATACCCACACCACAACACAAAAGCTAACCAACAATGGCTTCCGCAACACCAATAAACACCCACAAATGTTGAGCCGTGTATCATTGGCTTTACATCATCATCATCATCATTGCTCTTTTTCGCGCCAAGCTTTACATCATACATAATCATTTAATTGTCACATATTTCTTTTTCTCCCCAAACTTAAAAATTATAACACAACTAAAACACGAGTTTGGGCCATTTGCAAGTACGCGAAAGCCTTTAAAATGACGTAAAATACATACCCTGTATACGAACACCTCTCAGTTAGGGACATTTAGCTTCGTCCCTTTGGTAAAAGAAAGAGCAGATCAACTGTAATGGGAATTGAGAAAGGGCACATTGCCTTGACGAAAGACTTACTTTCATTGCAGGTGGAAAGTGAAGAAGAGTTTCAGACGCTATGTTTTGAAGCAGATCTTTGTCCATACCGATTTGTTTACACTTCTCTTGACGGCGAGGAAGTAGAGCTTTGTACGGATGGAGCTAACATCGCCGTCACGTAAGTGTTTTTTTCCTTATTAGGGACTGGTCAAACAGTATGGAGGGAGGTGGGCCGGAGCAGAGAGGGGGGTGGGTCTTCAGTTTACTTTTAAAGGCCCACCTTCACCCAAAATGCTGTGCGCGCCGTTATCACTTTCTGTGCTGAATTTCGAGTACACGAAATTCACCCTTGAATGCGTGCAACCAATCAGATCACGCGTATGAACAATGGAGCATTTCAAAACAAAAACAAACGACTGCAACGTCTTTTGGGTGAAGGTGGACCTTTAATAGTTGACCAAAAAGTCAAAGCCAAGCAGTCAACGGCTGGATCTACACAATTTATTCGCATATTAAAAAAATACAAACTTTCTTCGTGTCTTTAACTAGCGTTTCTTAATTTATGGTAACCGGCGTAAACTCGTGATATAGGTCTCTGATGCATCGTGTTATACGTCTCTTTCTGCCGCAGATGGGAAAATCACAAATCGTACGTAGAGGCCATCAGGGAGCTACGGTTGAAGGAGCTCCGTTGTGAGTCCCGGATGGCTGCTTTGCGCTGTGGTCTGTCTTCAGTGGTCCCACTGCAAGTGCTCACGGTCATGACACCGCTGGACATGGAAATTCGTACCTGTGGTTTACCTTCTCTAGACCTTGGATTTCTCAAGGTTTGTCCCTTTCACCTTGCATTATAACTCTGGTGATGATGAATTTGTCTTGGAAGTGCTTCAGACTGAATTCCGGGCGTTCTTCCTGGGACAAATTGTGGTATTATTTTAGACTTTCGACCTTCTCGTGCATTCGCAAGTGATTACTTGATAAAAATACTTTGAAAAAGGCAAACCATAATTTGATTCAATTGAGTTGCTTGGTGCTAAGTGAAACCCACTGATATCGGGTTCCTTTTCTTTGCGTCAGGCCCATACAGCTTACGTTGCCGGGGTTAAAGATACAGATGTACATATCGAATACTTCTGGAACTCAATGGAAAGCTTTTCTCAGGTAGGCGCAAATCTTAATCTTTCATAGCTCATTCAGCACAGGTCAAAACAAACAAAGCAAGAAAGAACCTGGTTGACCAAACAGATTAAATGGTGAATGTCTACCCAAGTCCGAGACCAATCGCTGGGCATGTCCTTAGGTCAGTTTGAAAAGAATTTGAAAAGATTGCAGAAAACAGAGAGTATTTACAGAGAAAATTGGTCGACAACCTGTGCTCCCCCGAGTGTGGGTTCATCATCAAAACACGAAAGCGAGTGGACTGTTAAGCCTTTGTACTTCGGCTTCCGGAGAGACTGAAAAAATTATCTATTAGCTCTAGCTCAACAATGAGATTTCCAAGGAAAAGGATCCAGTTCCTTTTGATGTATTCGCCCCTCCAGAAACTGTGGGGTCTGAGCAACAGCTTTTGGCAGTGAGATTTCTGGGATCGTTTGGGTAACCAATATGAGCTGTGATTGGTTAATGGTTGCCTTTGGAAACCATCAACCTATCATGAGTAACGCTGGTTATCCAAACGATCCCAGAAAGCCTAGTGCCGAAAGCTGGTGCTCAGTCTCCTTGGAGTGGCAAATAATGATATGCTTGGCTGATTGTGCTGGATAGCAAGTTGGAACTGGAATACTACCACTATCTGCCACATCAGATTGTCTAACTTTGTTTTCAACATCACCAAGCCCACAACCGACCCAAAGTGCCATAGTAAGAGTTGTTCTTTATTTCCAGGATCAGCTTCGAAAGTTTGTGAAGTTTGCATGCAACCAGGAGCGGTTACCAAGCCGTTGCACGTGTCAGGATGGCAATCCCAATACAGCTGATGTACATGTGCCACCATACCCGATGAAGATTGGACCGCCTGACGGCAGAGGTAATGTAGAACTTAAATTCAACGAATACCTGTAGATAACACGTTTAACTTTGTGAGACGAGACGTAGTTGTAGTAGGATAATGGAGCTTTGGCGCAAGTCGGTTGCTGTCGAGTCGCCATCTCGGAACGCCGTTCTTACGAATTTAGCTCCTGCGGGCGGGAAAAATGGTGCACAACGTGACTGGATTAAAAATATGGGGTTGGCTTTTTGTTGTGCATAAAATCGAGCTATGATATCGAATCAGAAGGGGAATATCGCCCGATACCCTTCATCCACCACGTTGTATGATTTATCCAATTAGATCGCGCGGAAAGTAATCCGTGGGTCACAGAATAGCAACTCGTTATAACTGAGCTTGAGATTCAAGTACTAGTACATCGACTTCTCTGCATGTATTAAACACGCGCACCAGGTTGAATGATTGTCACAACGGTGTGTGTGGTCCTTGCACTCCAATCGGAGGGTTAGAACGCACTCCCTCGTTTGTTTAAGTATTTATTACAGCTCACATCTACGTTTACCTATCTTTGGAGCTTTTAAACTTGTATACAATGTTAAGAAATAATACGAGGACTTATCCATAACTTGTTATCAGGCATGGTGAAGGTTTTCGTTTTGTCGTGATCGTGTTTCCTCAGACAAGAAGACTTCACTCCACATTGTCTTTCTCAGCCAACCTTGGGGAGTAGTAGTAGTAATAATACTCCTCTACGCATTGCCACTCTAACCAAAAAGCGCCAGCTGTCACTTGTAAAGACACGTCACCTTTACCATACAATGTTTCGACACCCGTTACTTGACGTTGGCTGTTTCACCCGAAACACCCATTATCAGAACGTAGTGGAATTGTGGCAATGCTCCCTGTCGCTTGACTAGGCTTGTGTTGTTGATTTTTGCCTTAATTCTTCGACTTTTGTCTTGTTCACAAATGGGTGCAATAGTATCTAGCCACGTGATGGTTTTATTCTATCCGGGATATTTCAAATTCCAGGTCCCTCAGACGCACGCTACATTCGCGTGGAAACGTGTATGTTCATGGTGAAGCTTCCGCAGTATTCCACCCAGGAAATAATGAGCGAAAAACTGTTATACGCTATCAACTGCCGCGAAGATCCACTGACGGATATCACATAAATGTAAAAGCAGAAATTTCACAAAGAGCGACTGCCAGCGTTTCACAGTAGCCACTAGCAATACGTAGGTTGAATACCACTGCCGACACTCTACCCAAGAAAACTTCAACACTTGGTTGGTGTTGGTCAGAAATTGCTCAACACGAATCCAGCCTATCAGCTGAAAGGAAAGTACTACACAAAGATAACAAGTGTAAAGTTCATTTGGTTTCAATCTTTTACTTGGTAAAGGTAATTGTGTTAAGATGGAACGAAGCTGTTCATATTTTTAGCGACGCAAAAGTAACCGCTATAATGACTTTGTTTGTGTGTATATAAATTCTTATGAAATAGCACTAAATTTATTCCATATTTTGACCCTTTATTTCCCTGCAGTGTTTGAACCATTTCCTTTTTGTAACCACTTGATTAGCGATCTTAAAATAACTCTTTCACAAAGCAAAGAGAAAATGTTTAAAAAAAAATTTTCTGAATCAGGGAATCAAGGGGTAAAAATAATACATTAGTTCTTTAATCAATGGTATTATTTTCTCCAAAACAGAGAAAAGAGTATTTTTTACTATTATTCTATTATAGGGAAATAAAATTGACGTTTCACACAATGCTCTATCTCGTTTGTATGATAAATATTCTTTAACAGCAACATGATTCCGCATGAATTTGTCGAAGTGTCTAACTTGTCCAAAGTATAGTACTTCATTATCCACGTCAACTTCCAATTTTTCTCTTTTGCTTGTGGCTGTAGAAAGGCGGCATCATTCTTGCGGTCGCCAACCTTGTGTTTATCGTAAAGTAACGCGAATGCACAGCGTTGGAATCCGTTTGCTTGTTACATTGTCTCAAACATCACAACTATTTGTGAGCATTCATTTACCTTCTGAATAAGGTGATATTATTTTTTGGTATAAAAAAACTTTAGCGTTATGCTGTACAATTACAATTTACATTGAACGTGTTGCGTTGACGTCTTAAATAGCTCAAGTAGAAAAGCATCTATATAATTGCAAATTCGTTACTGCACGCTGAGCGCGAGGAAATGTTTATAAAACAAAACATGGACGGCATGGTAGAAAAATCTTGGACCATCAGGTTGGCTTGTAAAAAAAAAAACGGAACGCAGAAAAAAAAAAAGACGAATGGCACGTAAACTATCCACCAAACTTGCTTGAAGATAAAAAAGAAACGTCGCTATAACTGCCCCGCAGCCTGATGTGCTATATTCTCCATCAATTCGTCCACCCTATCCGATACATCGTCTGCACTTATTGTACACTCGCTGGGATCCTAGAAAGAAGAGATGGTGAATGCAAAAGATGGTTATGAACAAATCAACAACTATAAATGCTAGATGATTTGCAAGAACGGGGAAGGAAAACTCGAAAACAAACCTCTTGAATACAACGTAGAAGTTTTGCAGCATTCCCCCTCAGATTTAACAGTTTGGATGTAGCTCTTTCTTTTTCGTTGATCGCTCTCCTTAATCGCTCCTCGGCAGCTTCGGCCTTTTTAACGGCTTCTTCCTTATCCGTTCGGAAACGATCAACCAACTGAAATAGTAGAAAATTGAAAATCTTCAAGATCTTCAATCACAAGCTAGCACACTAGGTTTGAAAATTCATACACGAATTCAGAATCGTATTCGCACTCTGATCTCAGAATCCCCAGTTTTATTTCTTTCTCATTTTTCTAGCCAGAGTTATTTTTCTGAGATTTGCTTCGAAGATTTGGCTATTTAAAGGTCCTGTTGCACAAAGTAGGTTTCTTTTCAAGACAAGATGCACATAATATACCTTGAGTATCTTGTCCGGCTTTGGATCATGACAATACCTAACATTAGGGATGTTTTGTTTTGTTTTGTTTCGTTACTGTACTGAAGTCCACTTACCTGGCTAATACCTTGTTCGTAGCAGTCAAAGAACTCCTCCTACAAACGATAAAAACAGGATTACTACAAACTGCTCATTGCGAATACATTTTGAAATATTTTAAATAAAGTGACTTGAACCGGCGCGCAGGCGATCGATTCGTAACATGTAGAAGCTTGTTCAGCAAAGTACTTAACATAAAGGTTAACATAAAATGAGTTAAAGTAAACCAAATAACAAACGGAAGGTTGAAATACATTAATTGTAAAAACGAAAACTTAGGCTTACCAATGCTGAAAGGTTCAGGGAACTGATGTGATATGAAGTGATTTTAGAAACCGAAATACGCGGAATAATACGTGAATAATACGCGGAATAAAGGCGTGCGGAATGTGACAATAAAACATAACGGAGGAAACAATTAACACGGAACAAAAAATAATAAATTATACGTAACAACCGGAACATGTGGAGACACGGTGGTCTAGTGGTTAGCGCGTCGGACTTTCAACCTGAAGGTCGGTGGTTCTAAGCCTGGTCTCTGTCGTCGTGTTGTTTCCTTAGACAAGAAACTTTACTCCACACGGTCTCTCTCCACCCAGGTGTATAAATGGGTACCGGCGACAAAATGCTGGGGGTAACCCTGCGATGGACTAGCATCCCATCCAGGGGGGAGTAGCAATATTCCTAGTCGCTTCATGCTACAGAAACCGGGTTAAGCTCCGGCCGTGTGGGCCATCTGGCTCGTGTGCGACTTTACTAACAACCGGAACATGACTCTCTAATCTTTGTCAGAAAGAGGGTACCATTTTTGCAAAATTGAGTATATTCTAATTCTATTTTAGTACTTTATGGTAGTGTGGCGAAAATAAATGGTTGTTGTGTTGCTGAACGGCTGCTGCTTGCCAGTAAAACGCCAATACATTTACAACACATTTTAAACCCTGACAAACCAAGTAAACGTGCATTGGCTTGCAACTTGCGTCTCCGTTGTTTTTCGATACTCTGGATGCATTCAACAAATACTAAAGCACTCTAACAGTTAGGGTGTGGTGGACTCAGTAATTTTAGGAAAACCTTATTTTACGACAACAAAGAACAAGGTTACTTCATACCAGTGGAAAGTCCCTCAGCTCATCATTACCCATCAGCTTTATGTTTTCCTTGGTGACTTTGAATTCCGGAGGGGCAAAGTATGAAAGGCATCGTCTACAAAAAAAAATAGGATATCTCAATACACTGTACAAAAGAAAGGAAAACATTTGAAACTGAAAGACCTACTGCAATGCCACAAACCCAGTTATGTCCAGGATTGTAGATAATTAGATGCATGGCAAATTTAATAAGCGTCACAAAGTGTCCTCTTGCTCTTCTACGGAACTTCAACATTACCTGTTTTCAAAAATACAGACAAAAAACGTCACGAAGTGTCCCCTAAATTCTGCTCTTTAAGTAAAGATAAACAGGTGCGTTTACCCTAACATAAAAACAATAACACTATTGCTTACCTAACATTTCAAAAAAGATGGTTAACACTTAGACTTAACGGGACACTTCGTGTTGGATATTTAAATTTGTCATGCATCTAATTATCTGCAATCCTGGACATAAGTGAAAATATATATATGTAGACAGTGTCAAACCTAAACAATGTAGCTAACTGTTGAACTGCTGGATTTTCCTCCATTGCAGTGACGTTAGTAGCATCTGACATGGAAGATACTCTGTTGTCCTCCGGGGACTGGACAGCTGTTGGCGTCTGCTGTTTACGCTGCTCTTGTTGTTCGCTTGGCGTTTCAAACGTAGTTGTACTTGGAACCTCGCGGGAGGGGCTTGGTGACTTAGGTGCTGGTGTCTCCACAGGCTGAAAACAAATGGACACCTTGTTTGACACGGTTTGTTACAGGCAATTAAACAAGCCTTCCAATTCAGTAATACCCGTTCAATACGCCTGGGTTTTATACCAAACTCATCAGCCGTAAGGTCATAACCCAAAATTGCAAATTTCGTTCTTTCCAGACCAACAAGTCTTTTGATACCCTGTCAAGCGCTGACTTACAAAAATGAAAGAAACAGCTTGTGTTCGGCGAGTATATAGCTATTTCAATTAATGTCGGGTGAAAGTTCAAAGCTCAAAGCCTACAAGTCAAGACCGAACGAGTAAACCGAGCGCCTGTTTAAGGCATGCAGATAGTCGGGAGCGGCGAAACGTAAAGAAACGGCGCGGATGAGCGATGCGACGAGCGGGAAAAACGTTTCTTTTGCGCCGCTCCAACTATCTTGCCTTATAGCTTTGAGCTTTCATCTGACAACGTTAATTGAAATAGCTGTAAACAACACGATATGCAGATACTATGGCTAGCAATAGCACGGTTTATCACTCATTCTATTTGAGCACAGGAACCATTCACAAACGGTAAGATTTGTTTAAGATACGGGATCATACTCACTTGCAGAACTCGTAAGTCATCGCTGGGATGGTCAAACCTACAAATACGAACAACATTTAGTAAAGAGATTACTGTCACAGTAACAAATTATCGAAGCCACCAATGGTTCCCTTCGCGATCAGATTTTCCTGTTTGTTTGGCTTGTGACCATTAACATAGAAGCCATTAAGCAGTACTGTCTTGTGGTGCTGTTTATTTTGCTGTACAAGGTGGTTCTAACTTAACGTCTGCTAACAAATCTTAAAATGTGACCATTCAATAAACGTTTTTGCGCAGTATTTTTCTGTGGCATTTGAGTGGTACTTTTCTTCGGAGCTTTTCGGTTCTTAGTTTTTCCTCTATGAAATTTTGAGAAAAAGTGTGTTTCTTTGGCACCCATAAAAAGTGAAGGGTTAGTTCAACGATTTGTTGTGTGATTCAAGCGTCTGTGAACTTACCACTTGTCATACTTGTCCTTTGGATACATATCAAACTTGACACGGACCCTGCACGAAGATCCCTTCTTCGGCTTAGCATTGATTACTGTTCCAATGTACCTACAGATCGTGCAACAAATATCATCAAATGTTTCTCCGTGTATTATATTTTGTACTGACCTAATAAACGACGAAATTATCCATTACGGTTTACTGTAAATTAACAATTTGACTAACCATTTAGAACCATCAACCCGGGCTTCCACTTTGGTTCCTTTGGGTACTGCCAAAACAAAAACTGAGAGTAAGTTCGTGTGAAACATTTACATTCCAGGAATATCACCTCTTGCATTTCAAAGCTTCAAATATGGCGTTTGTAAGAGGTACAAGAGTGAAACAAAAATCTACATACGTGTTGTTCCATCACTTTCACCCTCGCTGCTCCACTCCATAAGCTGTTCTTGTTGTATTTGTTCCAATTCTGTTAGCTCTTTCGGTGCTGGGTCCTCTGTTTTTGTTTCCTGTTGTACCGAAGCTTCTCGTCTTGAAGCCTCTTGTTTTGGAGCTTCCTGTCTCTCTTGCCTCTGTTTCGTTTGCTGTTCTCTTTTGGCCTCGTTTTCTTTTCTGTCCACGCTCTGTTCGTATACATGCAAAGTTTCCATGACGTGAACAACAACAACAACAACAATTCACACAAGTGTACTTAAATAATAAGACCCTTATTTTTTGGTGGAGTTAATGTTGTATCCTGTAAAGTTTTCTTAACCCCTTAAGTCCCAGTAGTGATCAATATCAAATTTCTCCTTGTGATGTCAATGCATAATCAAGCATGCGGTTCATGAGAATTAAGGAAACAATGACCAAAGCTGGAATGTCTGGATATTCATTTCAAACAAGTGAACAATCTCGTCTGCCTGCCCAATAGCTAGGACTATGTGTCATACGCAATATTTGTTTTAGTTGTTAAATCGCGCGGACCCACTACCACTGTGTGTTATCAAAAAATAAATAAACTACAACTGAAACTCTTTTGTATCGCCATTACTTCGACCCGAGAACAGTCTTGGATTTCTTCCAATATATTGTTTCGCATAACAGAAAAACCATTGTGGCATTCGTACCTTTGTTGTTTGCGCTTCGTTTCGTTTCCGCTTGGCTTGTACTTCCTAAAAAAAAAAACAGTATCGTGTAACAGAAGGGGTCAAAACAATTTGATGGCTCACGACCTCCAACAACAAAATTAATGAAGACTTACCTCTACATCAGGCCGAGGTTCTGCGTTTCGTCGTTTCAGTGGCTGAGAGAGAAAGAAACAGGATCGTTACTTTCCAAGGGTTGTTGCAACGTTTGAGAATCGATCAAGGATCGGATACTTTACAGTTGAACTGTCGTGATTGTGAGTGGTCGTTACTTCAAAGACGCGTTTCTTTCAGGGTACTACGATGGGTGTGGGAAACTCGATATTCTAAAATGCATTAATAATTCATGACGAGAACACAAAGGAAATCACTACGGTGAAGGAGGTTTGGATACCTGGTCCTAATTTGCATAGAGTTTGGCGATTTTATTCCTTCGTTTTCTCCGCATTTAAGTTCAAGTTTATTATTCGATAAACTGATGTTAATGAGACCTGAGACAATCGTAAGAGTCACTTACTGTCGGCGTGTAACATTCTTTCCCTAGTCCACTTGTTAAGTGTATGGCCTATTGTTATGCTAATTTTAGAGGGTACTACAATTTCTGTACTTCTCTGCAAGGCCAAAGTCCAAGCCTTGCTTTCTGTATTTTCTTAAGGTCTAGGTCAAGCCTGACATTGATATAGTCGCCTTATTTACAATGTCTTTAAGTTTTAAAGCAAAGTCCAAAGTAAGCCAATCTCAGTAAGATGTTATCAAACAAAGGTCCCAGTCAGTTCTGTCATATGTTGCCCTCGTGCTCTTACCTATAATGTAATAGCGCGTGTCCCACCCAGTTCATTCTTCCATCGCTTCGCACCGAGCATCATAACAATTTTCCCCCCCACCCTCCCATGACTGAAACCTTTGTGATTTAAAGTTTATCAACTGGAATGTTTTTTTCGTGGTATTGTTTATTAATAAATATGGCGGCAGGGAAGTGCAACCCTTGGCTGCACTTTACCCCACAGTAAGGCTTAGCCCTTGGAGACAGGTCCGGAGAAATATCCATTCCAGGGTGGGTACCCACGGTCCCACCTGATCTGTACTCCCCCCAGGAGGGCACCCCTCTCCTGGTTCCCTAGTTCCCCGTGACTAGGGATATGGGCCTCACCCCACTGGAGACAGATCCGGACCACGTCCAGGGTGGCTACCCCCGGTACCACCTGATCTGCTCTCCCCCCAGGAGGGCACTCCTCTCCTGGTCCCCGGGGGGTTCCCTAGTGTCACTTCCCTGCCACCCTGATTTTACCCATCACCTATGCGTTGTTGTCCTAAATTATCGTACACATCAACCAGCCTGCCTCGAAAGAGGATCATTAATGATCAGTTTGAGAAGCTATCAGGTATCCAAACACCTGGAAGTGGGTTAAAAAAAAAAACTCGGCTGCGCTTCATTTTTCGACCCACTTCTCCATGTTTGGATATCCTGATGAAACATACTTCCTCGCGGTGTTTGATAAATTACATAATTCATGAAGTGAAAACAAAGGAAGTCACTACCGTAAAGAATATTTGGATATGTGATACTGATCACCATAAAATTTGGTCAACTTTTGCTTTGAATTTCTCCAAGAATAATTAATGGTTTGAGAGGCTATATCGAAAGAGTGTTTCATCAAGGTATGTAAACACCTTGAAAGAGTATAAAAATCTCTACTACGCTTCGTTTATATAACCCGCTTGTCGGTGTTTGGATATCCAGATGAAACTCTCCCCGTGTTTGATATAATACTAAACGATATTTTAACGTGAAGTTCGACTGACCTCTTGTGCGGATTTCTTTATTCTGTGCTCCTCCGTACTGTCCACTACTACTACTGGTCTGTTTGGCGGCCGCTTCTGTATAAATACAAACAATTAAGTATGCTTCATATAAGAACTATGGTAAACTTCATTGTTCTGCGGCTTTGGCTCTTTCCCACATAGAATATCTTTGGTTTCAAGAATAGAGGAGGAGCTGATGGTTCATAATTATATTTCATTATAAAAATAAAGAAAATCCATTTGCGTCAAATAAATTTTAGGAAATGTTCGTGCTAAACCAATTAGAATAGCAGAAGACAATAGCTAATAATTTTGCTTCTTTGATGAAGTTCCCCAAATACAATATCTTTTAAAACTTGCATGTTGTGCGATTGGGTCTCAAATTACTTGAAACCTTAAAAAAATGAGCCAAAATGCACCTTGAACCTTAACTTTTGAGCAGTTTTTGCGTCTTGGCCAATGAGATCACTAGTTGTAACAATGAAAAAAAATTGACATTCCATCGTGCATAGCCGTTCAGCGCTATCCTTTTTATGTGGATCATTACTTAAGAAGGAAAGAAAGAATTACTTAAGATGGTGCTTACATCTAAACTCTGGGGCACTTTGTTTTTCTTTTCTTTTCTTGGGGGGGGGGGGGGGGGGGGCATGTTCTGGCAAATCCAAAACACAGAACAGCTCTAAATGTTGCACCTATTCCTCTCTTAAAAATAATATGGAAAGAAGTCGCTAATTTTTGGTTTGTGAGAATGTAAACAACATAGTTTTGTTAGCATATTCTGATTTCAGAATGACCAGAATATGTCTCAAAAATACGCGCCCTCAGCTTTGCGTTACTGTAATTGGCTAAATGTACGTACTGTTGCAAGGGTGCGATAAATGTCTCGAACCTACCTCGGAAGTATCACTCCTGGACGAAGAGCAACTCTCAACTGAAGATGTCCTTTCCACCTGAATAAAACACAATGATAACAGATATAATTACTTATTAATTCACAGCACTTAACTAACGAATTTTTCTTTTGTTTTATTTGCGTAAAACGCAGTTAGGAAACTATGACATAAAAACGGTTTATTTTTTACCGTACAGAAAAAATACTTTTTACCACAATTGCCGCTAAACTCGCAATCTGATTGGTCGACGTGAGTGGTAAATGAGAGTCCAGACAACGGTGCTGACGCTAACATCACGTGCGCTTGAAAACAACCAATCAGATTGCGAGAAAGTTATAGACAACGCTTGCTCTTTCTTTGCTGTCACGTTTTGTAACAAGACTTCGATTTTTCTTTGTATTATTTTCTAAATATTGTTGTAAAAAGCAAATTTACACCGGTTTTCCGTGGTGTGGACTCTTATTTACCACGATTTACGTCATCACATGGTCAAAATTTGTTGCTGACTCACTCGGCTTCGCCTCGTGAGTCCACAACATTTTGACCATGTGATGACGTAAATCGTGGTAAATAAGAGTCCACACCACGGAAAACCGGTGTAAATTTGTTAATGTGTTCAATTTTTTTTTTTTATTTCATGATGCCAATCGAGATTTCAACAACGTTTATCAGATGTGACTGCTATTAATTTTAAGCGGATTGTACACATACCTTCTTGTGTGCAGCGGCCTGTGGTTGAGTTCTGCTCCTTTCCGGTACGGTTTGTGGTGTCCGTTGGCGCTGCTGAAGAAGAAAACGCATTAAAGTACCTTTTTCGAATACATTTAGACTAAAGGACGTTTGATTATCGATACTGGGAAATTCTCCAATACTGAACCAGATAAGTATTTACCTCCATTTGACTGCGTGCTTCTTGCTTTCTAAGTTCTTCTTGCTTTTTCCGGATGTCCTCCTGCAATTCTTTCTGTTTTTCTTCTGCTGTTTTAACTTGTTTCTTCAACTGTCCTACGGTTATCTTGACATTTTCTTCGGGTCGAGAACAGCTGTAAAATAAAAAAAAATCTTAAACTGTTGATTGACAAATACGTTCGTGCTGTTGTGGTTCTTGCTTATTTGAAAAACGTACCGTGGTGAATTTCTTAACCCACTATCCCCCAAAAAGGCACTGCTGAGTGATATCAAGATGACAGTCGTCAGAACGTTAGCTGCAAAAGCTTTGTCGATCCGAAATATCTTGAACAGATCCAGCATTACTGTTTTCCGTCTTTAAAGAATTTATTTATTTATTCATTTTCTGAAGCATTCATGTGGCACTGATTTCTTTCAAAGCATCAAATTGGGTCTGTTGCAGTCCTGAGCACACAAAACTGCACAACAAGCAATGTACTGATATCGAACTGATACTTTTATTAGTCTGAAAAGAGTTCAAAATTTTACGTAGGCTCGAGAGGTAGGGAATACCCTTTCTTGACGCATTACACACATTTTTATTCGGATTTTTAGTGCAGCACACAAAGTATTGGTAAAGCGGTACATTACAATATTGATAAAAAGAAGAAAAATTACAAATGATAAAAGCAAGTGCGCATGAAAAATTACGCGAAAGTAGAGAAAACGAACTCATCCAGAGGACACTTAAAGGGATACTGTGCGGGCAAAACAGCAAAATTTCGCTTAGCTTATTTCCACGTTATATCGCCAAATGCCACCAAATATACAACTTAGTTGGATAAAAAGATTCTTTAGAGCAAAACAAAAGCTGTAGTTTGGGGATAAAGTGCGTCATTGCAAGGATTGAAGTGGATTACAGTTTATGAAATTTGATTTATTGACAGGTGGTCAAAAAATCAAACTTCCCATTCTTGTGAAACTTGACTTTTCTATCCGTTATTTTGTCTGTTTAGTTCATATTTCTTTGCTTCTATCACTTTTGGTAATGGTTTCTTCCAATTTCAATATAAAGTAAGTTTAAAGCAAGCTCCTGGCCATAATCATGAAAACACGATATTTTAAGTCGGGGCAGCGTTAACCCTTAAGTGCGGACTGTCATTCTTGGACGAGAAACACACCTGTTATAACTAGGATCCGGATTCATGACACAGCACCACTCATCCGGTAATTCACGGCCAACGTTTCTTTGTGAGAACTGCAACTGCCGCCACTTGAGACACACATCTGCAGGAACAAGAAACAGCTGTCGTCACACGACATAGAGATACCTCTCGCTTGTCAAAAGAAAAAGACTTCACTGCAAAGGAGCTACAGTCAGCTCACTCTAAAACGGACACGTTCGGAACCGGGCACAACTAGGAAAGGACTACTTCGGCAGGGAACAACTACATGGCTCCATCTTTCAAATATATATCTTAGAGGGATACAAAGGTAAAGAGACTGAGGTACAACAGGAGCCAACCATATATGGCCTTAGTAAGTGTATATCTTGATGGGAGACAAACAAAAGTGGCTAGTACGGCACGAGGGTCTGTGTTGGACGGAGGCCCGTTAAGAGGGATATGACTGTATTCTCGTTCTGATTCTCTGATTACGTTGCCCACACGTACCACACTGCACATTCACTTTTATCTGCATCGCTCTTTTTCTTACGAACTTCTGATCCATGGAAGGACCGTCGTTCCATTTACTGCAATACCCGAAATTCTCCCTGGAAGAGAAAACAAAAAAACAAAACAAAGGTAAACAGGGAAAGCCACTAATAACGCAAAACAAAATGATAAATATCGTTCAAGGCCATACACCACTTACCAAAACTTTGTTACGCCTTGAGCTGTTGAAAAAGAAGAAAGCGTGTTAGAACCATTAAAACAATGAAAACACTTCTATCTATCAAAACATCCTGCCTTTGGAATCCGGAGTTTTCTTCTCTCGAGAAGCAAGAAAGACAGAAGACTTGGTCAACCCTTACTTTTTTCCATTTTTACCAATTAGTTAAAGAAAAAAAAACACCAAACGTTGCGCCGTTGCTTACTAACAAACCATATTCGTTAACTGGTGAACCATTTCACTTCAGAGGCAATGATGGAGACATGAAGTGTAGTTCTAACTTTTGAGTCTGTAGACGAAATCCTATGGTGTGACCATTCAAATGAAACCTCTTCAGCAGTACTTTTGCATGGTACCATTTGTTCTAACTTTTGAGTCTGTGGACGAAATCCCATGGTGTGACCATTCAAATGAAACCTCTTCAGCAGTACTTTTGCATGGTACCATTTGTTCTAACTTTTGAGTCTCTGGACGAAATCCCATGGTGTGACCATTCAAATGAAACCTCTTCAGCAGTACTTTTGCATGGTACCATTTGTTCTAACTTTTGAGTCTGTGGACGAAATCCTATGGTGTGACCATTCAAATGAAACCTCTTCAGCAGTACTTTTGCATGGTACCATTTGTTCTAACTTTTGAGTCTGTGGACGAAATCCTATGTTGTGACCATTCAAATGAAACCTCTTCAGCAGTACTTTTGCATGGTACCATTTGTTCTAACTTTTGAGTCTGTGGATGAAATCCTATGGTGTGACCATTCAAATGAAACCTCTTCAGCAGTACTTTTGCATGGTACATTTATTCTAACTTTTGAGTCTGTGGACGAAATCCCATGGTGTGATCATTCAAATGAAACGTCTTCAGCAGTACTTTTGCATGGTACCATTTGTTCTAACTTTTGAGTCTGTGGACGAAATCCTATGGTGTGACCATTCAAATGAAACCTCTTCAGCAGTACTTTTGCATGGTACCATTTGTTCTAACTTTTTAGTCTGTGGACGAAATCCTATGATGAGACCATTCAAATGAAACCTCGTCAGAAGAAGTTTTACATGGTACCATTTGTTATTCAATATTTTACAACATAGAATTTGTCATTTTTCTTGAATTTTGATTTTTGATACTCTTGGAAGGAGTTTAAGGGTTAAGAGCCGTTACTCAGCTTCAAACAAATTTGAATGATTGGACCTGTATTACTCCAACATCATTAAAACCCTTCACGCTAACTGCGTACCCTCCATTTGTTACTGATAAAAAAGATAGGTCACTTACATTCAATCTGTGAGTCTTTCCAGTACTGTTCAAGGTGTTCTCCTAAAGCTCTAGTTAAGTGTTTAAATTCCTGCAAAAGGAAGGAAGGGACAGAGGTATAACGATGTGTGAGACAAGGAGATTTTAACTCGTGTGATTCGTTTTAATGTCCCAGTGGTTCATAGTTACTAAAAGGTAAAGTTTGCATTAAAACTTGAATGGGGTTTCAAACTCTACAGGCAGTGTGCTTTTAATGTTTGAACTATTCGCGAAACGTTCATCACCTTCACAAGTTTAATTCATACTTATTTTGGTTTTAACCATTTCGTTCCAGAATGAAACACGTATCGCTATGAAAAAGGGTTTAAAATCTCGTACAGTGTAAAAGTCAATCATGCCAGTATTGAGTAAATACCGCTTTAGTAATCGAAGCAAAGCGGTAAATACATGCCTTCTCGACATTTTGTTCAATATTTTTTTTCGATATTCTGTCCGGTAACAGTAACAAGAAAATACGTTGGTGAACACAGTTGACCAGCGAGGAAAGAAAGCAAGAAACGATATGGTTTGTTTGATACCTTTCCGTCCGCAAAATCCTGCTTGTTGTGAGTAGGTTCCAGTACGAGGTATGGCACATCTACCACGCCTGGTGAACAGAAAACGAAGAGAACATGTGGTACAAATAATTTATAAAAAAAGTGTTGATGCTGGCTTTAAAAATTATGAAAACGGACGTTTTGGTTGTTGCTACAAAGTTTGAAGATAAAGGTATCAGGAACCTTTTGCTCATCACGTAAGAATGATTGAAAGAGAGAAACGCAAGAAAAACTCACCTATGACTCCGTAACATTTTCTGCAAACAAAAAAGGAGAAATTAAAGAAATGACGGTCAACAAAATGAATAGCAGAAACACTTACCCAAAGAACAGAAGAATAAAGAGAACAAAGTTCACTTACACTCCTCCCTCTTGCTGCGGCCCAACTTTTTCATACATCCGTATAAGCCTGTCGAATAACAAGTGTTTATAAGAAATTCGACATCCATTTGAAGAATTAGGCTGCTGTTGTTTTGTAAAGAAACAGCCTAATAAAGGTAATGCACTTATTTGCGAGAAAAGCGAGGTGTCATGCACACATCAACATAATTAAGGAAATGAAAAGTTTTCTCCTTCTTCCAAACATTCGCTCATGCAACATTATGGAAACGAGGAAAGCGTTTTTCGTTTTTTAAACAGAGCGCAAAT
This sequence comes from Cladopsammia gracilis, assembly GCA_022457155.1. NCBI lineage: Eukaryota > Metazoa > Cnidaria > Anthozoa > Scleractinia > Dendrophylliidae > Cladopsammia > Cladopsammia gracilis. Next base: position 376,358 of record JAJGOT010000311.1, on the reverse strand, counting down.
TCCAAATAATTTTATATAAATTCTAATGCCATCTACAATGAATTAATAAGTTGTAGTTGCAGATGCAGATAATTGTCATGTACGTATCCTACAATAATTAGGCGGTTTGCCTAAAACTTGTACCTTCGATATTTCTACTGTGGACTCGTACGGTGGATGTCAGTGGAGTGCATTTAATGATGGTAGCCACCTTTTGACGTCGTACAATTGAAAAATAAGTGTAGGGGATAACCAGAGAAAGGGGAGAATGTTTACGGTAACTTACCGACTGCAGTTGTAGATAAACATTCCATAACACCGACGATTCTCGATATTGATTCCAAAGGTGAAGTTGAGAGTTTTTGGTTCCTTCATTGACCTTAACAAATTTATAAACGTGCACAGAACGTTAGCGATATAATGAAGGCACGTGGATATAGGTAGGAGGTGCGGTGGTGTATATAATAATAAATAAGCGAATTGCTCCTTTCTCGACATCAAATGATCGCGATTTTAATATAACCGCGAAAATGTTACGTCGCAAAAACAATCATCATGTTATACGTACTTCTTCTTAGCATCGGCAATCTTGGTCTTCATGTTAGCTTCTGCTCGGGCTTCGGACGCAAGACCTTGTGCTTTCCTCAGCTCCACCTGTCCAAAAAGCAGTTGTATTGAAAAGTGGAAACAAACAAAATACCATACGAGAGATAAAGGTGGCACAACGCACTGTGTAAAAATGTTGAGCTATTTCTGGTGTATTTCTAGACCCACTGGTTTCATTTAGTTTTATAGCGTACCGAACGAATTTAACCCTTTCACTACCAGAGCCATTTATGGAGACATGTAGTGTAGTTCTAACTTTTGATAAAATCCTATGGTGTGACCATTCAAATGAAACCTCTTCAGCAGTACTTTTGCATGGTACCATTTGTTCTAACTTTTGAGTCTGTTGATGAAATCTTATGGTGTGACCATTCAAATGAAACCTCTTCAGCAGTACTTTTGCATGGTACCATTCGTTTTACAAGATTATTTTTCTTGAATTTTGACTCGGACACTTTTGGGAGTTAAGGTACAACGACACTTCCGGGAAAAACGCCTATGAATTGTGTCTGCCACAAGATTGTGAAATTTAAATCTCTCTTGTAAATAGAAAAGATAATTATACCCTTTTATCCTTTGATGTTTGCTCTGCCTGTGCTTGGATTTCCCTGAAAGTTAATAACACGTCGTTAGAGCAACGTAGTTACGCTTTTGGAATGCAGAAAGTTCGAGCGATCGTCTTCCAAAGAAACACTGATTAAAACTACCTGGCCTGTGTTTCTAGCTCTCTTGCTTTCTCTTCGGCTGCAAGTAAAAAAAAAAAATGAGGACATTCATTCGTTCACAGTCTGGGAAGGACCCAGCGGCCTCCACCCCCTTTGTTTCCATTACGTTCATTTTCACAACGGATGTACTCCCCCCCCCCCCCCCCCCCCCCCCCAATCTCACCCCCACTACATAATCTGTTTCAGTAACAGTACAATTGTTGTTGTTGTATTTTTGTGTTAGCATCTTGATCAAAATCAACCACCACAATTCTTGAGGACAGTCACCAACAAAACTTTTCTCTCCAGAACGATCATCGTGATTACTCGGACTGTAGATTATGTCAGTGGTAAAAACGCATTTTTATTAACAAAGGCCCACATAAATTTACCTATTTTAGCCTCATGTTCTGCCTTCTCGGCTTCCTTCTCTGATCTCGTCTTAAACCGTTTTGACGTAAAATGGTAAGACCTAATAAAAGACAGGTGTTGAAGTGTTAATCCTTAACTCCCAAGAGTGCCAAAATCTAAGAAAAATTCCAAATTTCATTTTGTAAAAAACTGAAAAATAAATAGTACCATACAAAAGTACTGCCAAAGAGGTTTCATTTGAATGGTCACACCATAGGATTTCGTCCACAGACTCAAAAGTTAGAACTACACTTCATGTCTTCATAATTGACTTTGGGTGTGAAAGGATTAACCTTCTCAAAGAGAAATGCTTAGTCAGGAAAATTGGTTCTATCTTTCGAGTCTGGAAGAAATCCTTATATGTGACCACTCAAAGATACTTAATGGAAAGATATTGAGCAGTACTTTCCTCTCGTACTGTTTGCATTTTATTGTTTTGTTTTTTTTTTCCATTCTTTTATTTTCATTATATATTCTGCGGGCCACAGATTTGTCCGTATTTTTACTGTTACGTTCCCCCCGTATAAATAGTTGCTTACTTGCTCAATATTAGAATATTTGAAGGTTTGTTATATTTGCATTGGAATTCCTAGAAGGTACAACAAGGGTAAACAAGTCACTTACCTGGGTTTGTACAGGCAAGTCATCAGTCGCTTGGTCTGCACCTTTTTGTTCTATGACAAAGAAAAGACAGCCGTGAAGGAGCCGAATTGACAGAGCAAGCTAAGTGACACGTTATTGCTTCACGTACCTGGATGTAAATTTTCATTCGAGGGTCCAAGTACATTATAGCAGTGTAGGCCCTGAACGAACTCCGTTCAGGCATGATCCTAACAAATAACAACACGTAATCAGTGTGGGGAATAGCGACTTTAAGATCCACTACGGAGAGGCTCGGCTACGGCAAAATAGTGAAAAATTACTTCCGGTGACGTCACTACTTGTGGTCCAAGGCAGCTTTCCCGCCGTAGGACGGCTGTGTGGTACGGCAAACACATCGACTTGACGGAGTGTTCACAACGTGAGTAAAATTCAGTATTTCTATCAGATTTAAACTCGTTAGAATGCAATTAAACTCGTTATAATGCAAAGATCATTCATTTTTAAAATTTTTAAATTGATTTTGGGTTTTATAACGTTCATTTAGCGAAAAAAAATTGAAGTTTGTCGAGCAGTATTCAGATGGACAAGCAGAAATCGCAAGCATCGTAAGTTCGAAGTTGTTTTTTTATTATTTTTGCTCACCTCTAGTCTCTAAAACAGTGTATTTAGAGAGATAAATTTCATGCAGCTTAATGTAGAACGAGTTGTCTCGAATATAAATGTTTTTTTTTTAAGAACACATAGCCGGAGAATAATGTTTTCGATCCCATGCAAATCATGCAAATTATAGGAACGGGCTTAGCGAACAAGTGGACCATGTCGCTGTATCGGCAAGGGTAACACAACCGCTTCAGAAGTATACACAGCGCTTCAGTTCCTTCGCAAGTTGTTCCTTGGTGACAAGTTATGACGTCAGGAATCCTTAAAGCCTGAAAAAGCTTTGGGATATCAGCTTTTCTTAACCGAAATTCGGCCCAACATTCATCTTCGGTCAAGTTTTGAAGATCGAAATTTGGATACAAGTCACACGGAAAGTCCAGGTTCTGTGGGCTGTAAAGGTCGTATAGCAAGAGAAATTCGGCGTCATCGAGGACATCCATGTAGTAATATAACACTATAAGCTCTCTCAATTCTTTCCAAGAAACCATTGTTTCCCAAACAAACAGCAAAGCAAAAAACTTGTTCAAGGTTACATTTGTTTACATCGCCGAGTCGCCGTACCCGGTTCATTTGAATTTTGCCGGGAGACGGCGTAGTCGGCCCAGTCTCTTTCGGTTGCATTAGCCGTAGCAGAGGTTCGCCGTAGTGGATCTTAAAGTCCTTAATGTTTGCAGCGCTGCTGCGCCACCGAATGAAAATGCAAAAATATGGGAGGCAGTGTTATCAAGTTTATCATTGACCATTCGGGTGTTGCTAACAATTGAGAACGACGACGTCTTCCACAGTTTTTGGATTTTGACCCTCTGAAGGCGCCTTCGAACACCAAACTCGTGTTGGCAAATATCGTCGATTCTCTCGTAAGCGACCATCTCCTTTAGGCTTTACTAGTCCAGAGGGTGCTCGCTTACATCATCGCAGGTTCAACTATGGTTACCACGTGATAAGAATCGAGCGGCCTGCAATTCAATTTTTTAACTGCAGTTTTACCACTCTAGTTGTTCTTTTTGTGTGTGCGTGTGTAATAGTTTATTACATCTCATACAAAATTCATTGTTTTACAGTTCATAACATGCACTTATAACACTCTAGTATATATGAATACGCCTGACGGACACTACACAGCAGCCCTGCGGGTGTCCGTTATAACACTCACTGAAGGTAGATAGGTGAATCTAAGAGTAAAGCACAGACAACACATACATGTCATAATCAGCCACGTTCTCTCCAGCATAAGGGTCCGCCATTTTGATATCATGGGGATCACTCACTACCTGCGTATTTCAAGACATCACATGAATTAACCGAGGTCTCCAATGATATGACTGTGGAGGGGCGATGGTGAATTGGTTAGCCTGTGCGGTGGTGTTGTGGTTAGCGCGTTGAACTTCAGATCTGAAGGTCCGTGGTTCAAGGCCTTGTTTCTGCCGTCGTGTTGTTTCCTTATTAGACAAGAAACTTTACTCCACATTGTCTCTCCACCCAGGTGTATATGGATACCGGCGACAACATTCTGGGCGTAACCCAGTACAGCAGCGTTACAGACGTTTCTAGTTTACTTCAGTCAGAAAATGGGACAGGTGCAAGAATGAGAGGCAAAGAGTATCATCGGGATACCTGCACAGCATAATGTAGAACGTATTTAAGTTTATGTTGCTGATAGTGTACATTAGCAATGTGGTCAGCTGACACTTACATCAAGTTCTGGTTCTCCGTTGTCCATGAGCTTTAAATTGTAAACGACTACAAGTGTTCCTGGTTAAAATAAAAGAATCGGAATTTGAATAAGTTGCCGCAAAGAAACAGATCAACATAGCAAGCTTGTTTTCACATCCACAGCTTTCATTCACCTTTTGGTCCGATTTTATTAAATTGCTCGAACAATTGCACTTCCGTCTTGAATGGCGAGTACTTCAAGATCAGATTGGTTTCGACTTGGTGCTAAATAGAGAAAAAAAGGGTATGTTAACGTTGGGCGAATAGTTCATGGTACTGTGAAAATTGACCTGCCGCTTTCCATTTGTCAAAGGTGGCCGTTCAGACCGGTCAATTCATAGATAGCATGTATCATCCATCCAGTTGATGAACTTGTGCGAATAGGGCCGAGTTGTTCAAAGCCTGATTAGCACTAATCCTGGATAACTGTCAACAGAACATATCAGTTGTCATGGTAATTAACCATGGATTAGCGCTAATCGTACTTCGAACAACTCGGCCCAGGTCTTCAAAACGGTGCATTCTGCTTACGACTGAACTGACCGGTTTGGCTGGCTAGTTCTGACAAATGGTAAGCGCTTAGTGCAGATCATATACAAAATAAAAAATTTAAAGCTTACTTTTTCCAATTCACGCTTGGATTTCGCCAGCGGTTTTTTAGAGGACGCTTCCCAGGACGGCATGGGCACTACAACCTTGGATCAAGCGATAAAACGATAACGTTAACTATTGCTTTTCAATAATTAAGAATCAAGACTGAAAAATAACTAATTTTTAACACTCACTTCTTCAATTTTCTCGCGTTCATGAAACGTCCTTGAAAGGAACAAACAACTCATGGTGTTGCCTCTGCCAGGAAAAAAAAAACAATATTTAATTACTATATATAAGACTACAAAGGACAGCCAAAGATCCAGATTCAAACACACTAATGACTGGAGGTTCTACTTACTTTTTCGTAAACAAGAGCATGTCTTTTCCTATCCGCATTGTGCCGCTAAAACGCAAAAATGCAAAGTTACTTTCCTATACAAAATAACTCCAAAGCAAAATAATGCTGCGTGCGAAATTTACACAAGCGGAAGATTAGAACGTGTTACACTTACAACAAATCAGGAGAAAAAACAATCGTAAATTTGGCTAAGAGAGTTTCCTCATGCTTCACCCCACGGTCATACGTTTTTGCTAAGTTATGATTGGTTACTTACAATATGTGAATAACTGTACGACAATCATATTCTTAAGTAAAAAAGAGCATTTTTATCTCGTGAATGCGCGAAGCGTTAAACGAGCTGCAGCATTCGCTCGGCTGTAAACATTGAGCCCCCGATATGTAATGGTCACCTGCCTTACCCATGGGGATGGCGTTGGAGGGAGGGAAGTATGGGGAGTTGGACGCAGGGGGTAGGGTCGGTGGAGCAAAACGCCTAGGATAGGGGAGGGTCCGAAGGTATGCAGAATCTTTTATTAAGAGCGTTTCGTATTCACGAGTTGGCTCAAAGGAGCCTTTCATTCTTTTTCGAGTTGAAAATCAATGGTATCGCTTTGACACTTACGATTTCAGCCCATTTCCATACTGTCCAATCATTCTCGAGTCCACGGTGCGTTTAACCGATCGGCCAAACTGGACCACATTCCCAACTTCCGCTGCAATACGAACCAAAGAAATCTACTTGTTAAAATGTGAAATGGCGAGACAGAGCTTAATTTCGCGTTAAGATAACTAATATTTCCTTCCACATGGGGGGACTAAACTTTCTCCGTTATTGGACCAGCCATATAACACGAAAAGCGTTCACTCTTTTCTTTGACCTGGTTTTCAAGAGCGATGCGAGCATTAAAACAACGATTTTGTGTCTAGAAAACACAGTCAAACCCCATCTTACGGACACCTCAATTACGGACAGTTCACTTGTTCCGAAAGATAACAAAATACATACAAACCCTACCTCTATAATATGTACACCTCTCCTATTACTGATGCGGACATGCGAGTCTGTCCTTTTAGTGTCCTTAAGGTTACAGTGTACCTTCAGATCGAAAATTTATTGAAATTTTTTTTTGGCGTTAAAATAAAGTTTACAGAATGAACTTTCATCCAAAAAAAAAATTATCGAAAAATAGTGAAACTTGACGAGAAATGACGGTACAACTTTTGTGGGCGGAGTTTGTTTATTAAGCGATATGTTTTTTTAATCGCCGTTTTCTCAAAGTTAATTTTTCGCTTCTTGGGGACACTTTAAAGAGCTACAACTCAAAGGGAATTTGTTCGATTTTCCTTAAATTTGGACAGAAGCTAGGCTAACATAAAATCAACAAATTTCTTAATTCCGAAAACTTTTTCGTCAAGAGCCATTTCCGTGCGATCATTCCAATTTTTTTTTCTCCCCTTTTCGAAAATATTCTGTAACTTTTCACTGCAATTGAATATGGGAAATCGCCGACACGTTTTTTTAGCGCTTCGTGTTCGGAAACCCGAGAACAAATCAAATTAGCAAAATATAATAATCGCTTTGAGTTATAGCGTTTTAAAGCTGATTCGGATGTTTGAATTTAGACGTCGTAAAAAATTCGACAATTCATTTTATTAGCAAATGGTTTCCATATTTAGATAGCCAGCTCTATAAGCTTTAATTTGATATCTGGGTTTAGGTATATTAAGTGTAATCTTAGGACGCTAGAGCTGTTATGCTGGAGACACCCCCGAAGGTACACTGTAACCTTAATAACGAGGTAGCCAATCACAGCGCGAGCATTACATGTCCTGACGTAATACATTGTGAAGCATGTGTTTATAAAAAAAGCAACCACTTACATGGATCCATACCATCCCCGTCATCGCGAAAACATAAAATGAACTTTCCTCTGCATGTCTCGCAAGGTTCTGTGAAATTAATACAAATCAAACACGAGTGAACATTTAGTACATTTTAAGAATTGTCATGTTTGATTGATTGATTGATGTTTGTTTGATTGATCGATTGATTTATTGATTGATTTATTTAGAACTGCTTCTGGCCAGAGGACATTTTATTATCGCACTGTTAACATTTGGAACTCATTGGACCCTATTTTAAAATTTAGTAAATCTGTCTCGGTTTTTAAGAAAGTTTTAAAGCGCAAGCTTCTTAAGGAATTTTTAGAATGTTAACTTAATTAATTCAATTTATATTTGTAAATACGATTTATATTTATGATCATAATGTAATTAGTTATTTTTCGATTATTCTTGTTAGTTAGTTTTAATTATCTTTGAAAAGCCCCTTTGGGGAAAGGTAATAAAGTATGTATGTCTGTAAATGGTTTTTAAAAAACTAATTACAATAAAGAATACAATAAATATTAACATGTATTACATTGCTAATTAAAAACTATTAAGAAATTCCTTTAAATGTCTCTTAATTAACTAATTACAATAAATGTTCAGGTTATTCTTAAATCTGGTATTGCAGTCATGAACAGAAGCACGTGTCTTAAATCTATTACATAGATAACTGGGGGCTAACCTCTTAACACATTTAAACGCTAAAACTCCAAGTATATAATTAAGAAAACTGGTCACGGGGAGCCACCTTAACTCTCTTAATACCGGTGTTATATGATCAAATTTCTGCTTTCCAGTGATAATTCTACCAGCAAAATTCTGAACTTTTTTAGTGGAACTTTACAGTTCATTAATGAAAGTTGTGCCATTTTGCTATCACACGCCGTTACAGTCAAGTAAAAACATCGCAAGTGAACAAAGGATCTGGTTCCAAAAAAATCGTACAGAAATTCCTGGAAGCGGCACGGTGTGCAGCGGAATAGTTTACTAACAACAAAGTCACAACTTTGTGCCGTGTTACTCAAAACGACGATATTCTTTCGGCATTTTGTCCACAGAAATTGCGTTATCACGTACTCGGCTTTAAATTGAGCAGTAAAACTGCGGTTATTTAGAAAGAAACTTCCAATATTCTGTGTATATTTAATCAATAAAGATGCTGATTTTAGTCAAATTAAAACGAACAGGAAAAGCGGGCTCACCAAAGCTGGATTTGTCTGAATTTAAACGTTTATGTGATTGTAAATAGTTATATTTTCAGTAATCACATATGGCCTTCGTATACGTTTTTCCTGTTGTTCATAAAGAGGATTGTTTTAAATAATTACAGCCATGCTCCGTCACGCGTGACCAGTATTTTTGAAAATTTGAATGGAGTTTTCAAGTTTACGCATCGGTTTTGCAAATTCATTCCGAGATTCGGAATTCTCGTGAGTAGTTTACCGCATTTTCGGAGACAAAGAGTAACAAAGTATCATTTTATTTGAAATGTTACATATCCGAACAATATTAGGTTTTTTATGCGTGTAGCGAAGTTATTTTTCCGTTAACTCGTGACTTTTAAAGTGTTTTCCAGAGAGATCTTTAAGGTTTCATTCAAATCTCGGACGTTACAAAGAAATATTCAAATGTTCATTTCAGTTTTGTGGATCCTGGTCACGCGTGACGGAGCATGGCTGTAAGGCTGTGGCCATGTTTGCGCAATGTCCCGTCAAGACCTTCTTTATGACAATGCCAAGTTCAAGACTGTTATAGCATTTCTATTTCGATGTCTTGGATTGGTTTGTCCTTGTTTGTCTTCTACCATCTTAGCAGTAATGTGAATAAGCATGTTTATTTGTATAGGTAATCATACGGTTTCGAGTTCAATTTGGGATTAATTTGCACGAGTGAGTTTTTCAAAAGCTCAAAATAAGCGGCTCGTGCAATTTGAGCTTTTTGAAAAACTCACAAGTGCAAATTAATCCCAAATTGAACGAGAAAACCGTATGATTACTTATTAATAGTTATACATGAAAAAATTTGTATTCATTTTTGTTTGGAAATATACATATATATTTTTCGATTTGTAATTTGCACTGGTGTTACACGTTTTGCACTGGTGTTACACTTGAACTGCACTGCTCTTAGCCAATCAGAATCGAGTAATTTTTTCATGTATATTATTATTATTTTAGTTCTCTTTGCTTTTTGAGCGTTTCCATGTACCGTGTAATATCTCTTATCAGTTGTTTTATTTAAACTAGCTATATGTATACTTAACCAGATGTTCCTGTATAAATAGATACATATATATTAAATCAAGTTGGTATGCTCAGGTTGTGGGAGAACGCCCTTGTGTACTTTTACATCAACCCACACACCCACCTGTTACTATCTCTAGAAGGAGCGCAAACATGTTTGTAACACACGATATAGATGAGGGCAAACCAGCTTGCAAGTTAGAGAAAAAGGTTGTACGAGTAGAGCGAGAAATAAAGCCGTTCAGATTCCCGTGTACTATCGTGAACTTCAAGCCAAGCGATTCGTCTCCATTGGTGGAGAACGTTACAAGTCTATGTGAGTTGAACAATGCTTCTTTCCATGTAGTTTCCTATACGTTGCAAGCTTAGTGGCGATAAGAAAAAGTGTGTTAGGCTTTCCAGCAGAGCAAATTTGGTAGACGTGGGTGGACTGTTTTTTTTTTTTTTTTTTTTTTTGAGGTGGAAGGCGATATGAATAGACATGGCGATAACGTGTACTGGCCGCAAAGGTGGCCAAAAGGCGTGGTTACACGGTGTATTGCCATGTTGATTCTGCTGGTATTTGGTTAATAGGGCGAACGACGTATTAAAACAAATTTTGTATTTAGCGGTGGGCGGTGATTTCACGTCATGATCTTGTATTAATGGATCCTGACAAATTGTCCAAATGCTCTAAAGGTTCATTTAGACGACACAGCTTTGTCGCATGCGATAGTTGTACGCAAAAGTTGTGCCGTCTAAATCAGCCTGAACGGTGAAGCAACTTGATTAAAAGCGGTTTAGATTAATGCCTGCCGCGGCGTGTATATGAAACATAAGCAACGAATATTCAAGGTAGTCGTCAACGCGGAAGGGAAGGGGGAGGGGGGGGGGGGGTAGTTCTCGTCGGCTGAGTAAGACAAAACGGTGTGCTGAGTATCCGAGGGTGGCTTCAGGGTCCAAAGTCCGAATAACACAGGCGTTTTTAGGCGGGGTATGAAACGCTAACAGCCTGGTCAAAGAGGGCCGCCGATCCGTGTCGCTTCTAACGTAAAGCTGCAAGACATTAGCATCTTCAAAACTAGTCGTAACCGTCATGGACTGTTGCACACCAGTTGGTCCTGCTGTCAGGTGCTGCATTTCCAATAATAACACGGTAGTGCACTGTCAAATTTGTTGTTTGATTTCATGAAGCGGGTTGGTTGTTCTGAAAGTCTCATGTTAATCAGGAATTACGATGTTGGGAATATGAACTTCAGATAATGTATGTGGATGAGCCATCAAGGGAGATCGCTATATTGTTACGTGCTCCGCGGTTTTATGCGTTCCTATGTTGTAGACAGGATGAACAATTCCACAGTTGCTTAACAAGGTATCTTCTCTCCAGTCAACGCTGATGGCACAAAATGGAGCCACTTTAACCCACAAGGCAAATGTGGGATAAATCCCTGTGTATTCAGTACCAACTCAGAAAAAAAACCATAAGTACTGTGAACAAGACATCTGGGGGAACAAGTGGACGAACAAGATGATACTCCTCCTCAATTTCGTATCCAGAGTCCTCCATTATCCCAGAGTTCCTCCCGGCATCTCACCGCTGACCAATAAGCATGAGGACTCTGGTTACGAGATACTTCTCTTTCTCAAAGAAGCGCCTTCCAAAATCTCAATCACAACAAGCAACAAGAAACATCCATAGCCATTCATTACATCATCAACCTATTACCTTTATGGCAATTCTCTGAGAAAGTTTCTCCCCCAACAAGAAACAAATATGAATATGCTGATGTCAAGGCTGACATCATGTCCCAATAGCGATCATACAATTATACAATTATGATCAATTTCCGACTTCTGTTTCTCTTTCACATAGGCAGGAAATGAGAATGTAGCACCTACTAAACAACTTTAGCCAAGGTGAATCGAACCTTCAAATCAATTTTACGTCCATTTCGATTAAAATTCCTAACAGGAAACTGCTAAGAAATAAAAACATCACTGGAAAGTACTGTTGAGTAGCCATTATCTCACTGCTCACACTTCTGACTCAGAAGTTATGTCTACATGTATCTTACATGACTAAAGATTTCAATGCAGGAGGGAAGAAGGAAATGGATAATATAAAATAACCATTGGCACCTGGCTCCAGTACAATCTAAACGCCTCCAGAGCAAAAGGCAAATAAAGCAGTGGGTGAATTGAGAACAGTGCTGTCTTTAACACATGATTATCATCAAATTCTCCTTACTGTGTATCATACATATTCCACATTTCCTAGGGAGGGTGTGGTCCTAAGTCACAAGGTCCTTTGAATTTATGACCTAACAATCTGAATTTGTCATGAAATGGAAAGGAGAATTTAGAATTCATCAGTCTTTGGTGATTAATTCCTTTTCAAAAAGAAATAACAGGTCTTATGACTGCGGATAAAATCCTAAAAGAGTAATGTCTTATAATCGGGGATGAAATCCTTAAGGATAAATGTCTCATGATCAAGGATTGCCTCAAATCCTCTATAGTTAAATTTTCATTTTTTTTTTTGTCTTTCTACACAACTGTCAATGTCTAAACTATAGTTTTGAGAGGTGTGGTAATTGAGTTGGATAAACCATTGAGCGCAAACACTCTACGCGCCTATTGTTTAAACCATATAATAAAAAAATGTGTAATTAAGATAATTGATTTGTCAAGTCTGGTTGGCCAGACTGGTCAGTTTTGTAAACAGCACTGGTCCTGGGTTTAAAATGAAATCAGCCTGTTCTTTTTCTTGAGCGCAAACCACAGAAAGCAAAGAAGTATTTGTATTACTTAGTGTTGCAGTTACTGAGTACAAGTACAGTTGCAAAGTCCACCTAAGGTCCTGAGAATGGGCTCCATGTCAGCCATTATGCATTCCTGCCACTGTGCCATTCAGTGTGAACTGGCGATAGAATTGAGTGTCTAGTAAGGGAACACCGGAGTAGAAGGTCCCATAAGGGGAGTCATCGCCTTAAACAGAATTTCCATTGTTCAATTTCTCTGTTGTTCTAAAACCAGCCAGTTATTGAACTTGAGACTGCCCTTTACCAGTAAGCAGCAGTCTCTATAGGCCATCCTGAATAACAAATGCTTAGCATCCCTTAGTAAAAAGGGCACAAAAAAGTTCATTTTATCTATTGTAGTCTTCTGATCATCAAAACACACATGGCAACACAGTATAATTTATTGATGATTGTGTGAAACACATGAGATAAGCATGAAAATGGTTAAGAAAACATTGCTGAGTATTAAATGTTTAAAAATCCTATTTGAACTTCTCTATTGAAACAGAATAAGCCATGAGCCATAAGAACAGCATAAAAATAAGTAAAACCAGCAATATGGCAACTGAGATAACCACAAAGCAAACACAAGATAATAACACCATTTGGGATTAAATTTAAGTTCTAGACATTGTGACTGATGAGAACCATAGATGGGAATCAAAAACCAGTTGGAAAATCATATCCCAACCAGCTTACTCTATATATTATGGAATAAAGATCATACACTGCACTTGTCAATATACCTTAAGAATAAAGATACAATGCTGGGCATTTTGAGCTGACAATCATTTTATTCTTACAAGTGCATGTACAAGTTATTATTCAAGCCAGATGAATGCATCCTTAATAAACTAAAATGTTGTTTATAGTAAGTGATCTCTGCAATTTACCATTCAAAAATCATGAATATATAATTAATAATTTTCATAAAAGAAAACTACAAAAGAATTTCATAACAACAAAGTGCAATAACAAGTCACAACCTGTTAAACTTGTTTACAAACCTGTATAGATGTCCATCTTTTGTGACGATGCATCTCTGAAAATAAATTACAAACAAAACACAAATTAATACAGCTAAAATGAGGGGTCATGGCTCGTGTATGACGACTGTATTGTGTTAGGTTGTATTGTATTAGGTTTTGTGATGTCAGTCAGGTCACCGTATATGAGCCATGAGCCAAAATGAGCTTGTATTACTAAGGTCATGCTCTTACTGAAACTAACCATTTCAAGTTGATGACACAAGGAAAACGAAAACGGTGTTTCCTTCCTAATAAATATAAAAACCTATGCAAACCAGCCAACCGAATTAACGGTAACACGGCCTATTAAATAAATAACTTATAATATACGAAGCCATTGAGCACGGCTACTGTTAACATATGCACATAATTGCTTAGTCAATGAAAGCAGGTGAAATCTCCGATATGTTTATCATTAGTCCGGAGCAGTCATTATAATCATGTCACAGCCAAAATGCAGATACCTGGGATAAGAGGACAAACACTGTCATAACAAATTGAATCTAAACAAGAGAACTGGCAATTTCCGATCATTTAGAATTTTCAGTTGTGTACATCATTAAATTGATGAAGGCCGACGCCATTTAAAATTGTAAATGGAAAATAGGTCGAACATCGGAAATGCTAAGAGCTTGGAACAATATGTGTCAAAGCTTGAGATGTCTGTCACTGTAAATTCGCACGAAGATGCATTCTTGGGGAGTTTAATTTCTCAGCGTTGGAATGGAAGTATTATTAACACGCTCTTTAGCTTGCAAATACGTCACAATACCTTGCGTTGTCCACCAACTCTGCCAAAGCTCCAAACAGAAATTCATGTGTTGTGCTGGTTGGGAGAATTAACAAACACTGCTTCAGTATTCGTGCTGGAATATTAATTAGTAGTTACACTCGGATAACGCTCAGCAACAACGGTGGGTCGGCGAGCCCCGAGGGTAAGGTTATCTACTTGAAGACAGTTGTACGCACCACGAGCGTAAATGAAAGTTGCTGAGTCGTGACGCCTACTCGACCATATATTAACCTTTAACAAAACATTTGTCTGCAAAATCGAAAAGCACGCTAGATAATTAAATCCTCTGCTGTCTCTAGGAATTTAACAGTAACCTCACAGTAGAATTTGCGAGTTTTGTCACTGTTTATGCGACCAAAGTTTTAATTAGTTGACGCTCTCCCTGTGCGCGTAAATGATCAAACATGTGCTTCTAAATGGCTCAAATACCCTTACACAACGCGGCTTTGTCAGGATTGCGGGATTGAAAAGCTCACCAGCAAGTAAACGAAACACAATCCTTTTTCATAACTACCTGTTTGTGTGCAGATATTCGTAGGTCAGTTGCGCTCTGCGGAGCGAAGAATACGTCGCAGTGCTTGTCATTTCGTCGCCGAGCTTGTTCGGGACTAAGGTGCTCGCATCAGCAAAACTTGAGTAACGGCCTCCTTCTCTCCCTCGAACAATATGGGCCCATTCACAGATTACCACACCGCTATAAAATTCAAAAAACAAACTCGTTGGCTGTTAAAGAACGACGTCACTTACAACAGCAAGCTGCAACACAGATTTGCGCACTTCAACGAAAGAGGCTGGCGCTGCAAACTGTATGCGTGTGTGCCGCGCCAAGACACATACGGGTGTCAAAACTGATCCAACGTGACTTTCATGCGCGCGAAAGTCTAGAGTTGTCGGCCGTTAATTGGTCAATACTTGCTAAATTGACAGTTGCATTGTCTTTTTGAGCTCTCATTGGCTTTCTTCGGGGTGACGCAATATTAAATTTTCCTGCCGCACCCACCATTGTGAAGAATATTTCCTTTCGCGACCATTTCTTGTGCGCACAAAGATTGAATTGTTGTGGGAAATTATCGCATTTTACCCTCTCTTCCTTCGTCAAGCAGCCACAGAAGGTATCTAGATGAAAATCTCGGTGGAAATCAACCGGTTGGAGCCAAAATATGGGCTTTCTAATTCGGGTTAAAGATTTCAATTCGCTCGGATTGAAATCCGAGTTGAAACGGTAAGGATTGTATTGTTCGTCGATTCATGTTTGCTTGTCAGCTAGATCTTGTGAGCAGATTTTCAGTTTGATCCGTCGATATTTCTTCGCTATGATGTGTAGAAAATGTGTGATCTTTCTTGTGAAAGAATGAGTTGACTTCTGACTTGTACACGCTGTAAAAAGCGGTCGAGGCGAACCGAACGGTTCTTCCGCGATGCGTGTATATTGTATTAGCATATTAATGAGCTTCAAAGAATGGCAGCAGCTGCCTTGAATTGAAAGCTTTTACTGTGGCCTTCCAAACTGGAATACATATTGTTATTACCTCCTTTTTAACTCCATTGTTTACCATGAAAATGCAGCGCATATTACAAGGTTGTGCGTACGTTCTCGTTTCGACTTCATGTATTTGTTTTCTTTTCTGGAAAGTGCATAATTTCATATAAATAATTATTGTCATTGCTTCCACTTTCGAGACCACAATGTTCAGAATATTTGTTGACTTTGGGCGGTCAAAAGACGGCTGGATCAAAAATTCTTCAGTTGCTTAATGTTTTAGTTTAGAACAATGGTGCAATAGATAGATACAAATCCTAAATATCAATTTTAATATAAAAGCTTAAATAATTTAGATGTGTATGTGTTTCCTCCCGCAAGTCAAGATGCTAACACTATAAACATCGCTAGTAAATTGTAACGTTCGCTGTAGTTTTGTTGTCCTTTTCAACAGGACAAGATATGGGTATTTTTAAGTTTATGTATGACGATGTGTTGTCAACGTTGGTTTTGTTAAAATGCTTTCGAAGAATTTCATGTCTGAGCGATTGGTCATCCTATATATATATAGCGCTTACAGACCTACACGTCAGCTCTCTAATGCGTGTTAATCACGTGGCACAAGTACATCATTGGCTGCGAAGCTGGACATAAAAGTTGTTTCAAAGTGCTCTCTCTCTGTCCCTCTGTTCTAAATCAAATTGCAAATAATACACTAAAGAATCATTCCCATAAGCGGTCACGGGAGCGTCGACTGTATTATCGTGACAACTCAGTTCCGCCACTCGACCATTGAGGGTTAAAGATCAAAGCCTTTCCGGTCGGAATATCAAAACAAGCATAAAATCTGTGTTCCGAAGAACAAGAAAAAACAAGTTTTCCAGTTTCTTTCTTTTTTTTTTTTCAAATGAGCGTTTCAGAGAAGCTGAAGAAATTTGAGAGTATTTTCCTCCGAGCCCGAGCTATCATTACAAGATGTTTTTTTCCATCATAGAGTCAAACATGCAGTCACACGTTGTATGTAGTTCTGACGTTTGGTTATGCCAAAGTGGTATGTTGGCTCTTTTAATGGTTAATTTTGGATTTTGAATTGTCCTGACTTGTGGGACTTTAAAAAAGTGTTGGATATGTGATCTTCTGACAGCCGGTTTATGCAGCGCGGACTAGGTCAGGGGCAGATCC
Source organism: Cladopsammia gracilis (assembly GCA_022457155.1). NCBI lineage: Eukaryota > Metazoa > Cnidaria > Anthozoa > Scleractinia > Dendrophylliidae > Cladopsammia > Cladopsammia gracilis. The sequence goes on along the minus strand of JAJGOT010000311.1, from coordinate 359,352 downwards.
AGGGGGGTGAAATGGGTGAATTTTCACCCCTCCCCCCCTTTTCTAAGACCCTTTCTTTCTTTTTTCTAAAGTATTTCTCAAATAAATAATATTTAACCAGGCTTTGGTTCTATTGCATTTAAAATTTCACCCCCCATTTCAAAATCCTGCATCCGCCCCTGTAGGTTTTCATTGTAAATTGGTGTTAAACGTTTCTTTGTTCTTTGTCATCATCCGCCCATCACGCGCCTCGTGGCACGAAAGTTCTTAAATAAAAATTTGTATCTTTCATGTTCTTTCTTTGTTGAAACGGAATGCTGCTGTTTGCAATTTTTAGATTATATTATCGTAGTACTTCGTGTTCTGCGTAAAATATAAGAATAGATAGAGAGCCCAAATTTATTTCTTAACTTAACCCAAACATCCATAGTTTCAGACTCTGAGGCTCACTGCAGTTTAATTTGGTTAACTGCCGAATACATTACTGGATTGTTTTGACTTCTTTTGCTTGATGCCAAATTATGCATGAATATCATCATCTATTTCATCTCTTACTGGCAACCCTTTTATAGTTCTTATTAAGGCGACGAGTTCTAATACCGGTAAGCTGCTATTTCACCCCATTTTCGATGTTGCCTTGAAGTGCCATATTGGATACCCCAACCCAACCCCCAACCCCCTTTTTCCCAGCATTAAGATTAGTGAAGTGCAAATAAAATATTCCTAAAGCGTCTTTATGGAAAGTAAATGCACAAACCACACTAAAATAGAATTCTCCCTGGAGTCAAACTTTGGGTTTTCATCGACAAACTTATGACATGGTTCGAGGTTTACAACACAATACAATATCTTTTATTTAAATACGATAAAAATTAAATCTGACGCTTGTGGGGTCGTGTTACAAAGCTAATTTACATATACTAAAAAATTTATACTTAATGATATGCATAAATATCATCCCCAATATGTTTCATGGTCTGAGGGGATTTCCGCACGGAAAACGGTTTAGGACTAGAATTTGATCATTGCACAAAAAAAACTTGTTCCTTGAACGGTCCCGTCTCGGTTACAAATGTGTATTTTCCTTCTTGTCTCACCTGAGCGCAGACAAAACTGTTAAACAGAAGTGGTGAGGGGAGTTTTCAGGCTACATAAATAGTGATCTCGACAATAATTTACACATTCCTTATTCTAAGTTTCTTTAGTTTTTTTGTGGGAATCAACGTTTGACTAAATGAGTTTCAGAAACGGGTTCTAAAACTAATAAAGCTTGAAAGACTGCAATAACTGTTTTTCTGAGTTGACTGAGTTTTTTCTAAATTGTAATCTTTAAACAGGGTGCGCTTATGGCCCTGTGTAAAACCAAATTAAATGGCTACATACAAGTCTTCTCACCCTTGCCGTCTGTGCTAAATAAGAAACTTCTTTTGTTTGGAAGTAATCGCCGATTGAAGTCCAGAACCTTTTTTACCCAGATCAATGAATGTCCCCACGAAGTTGATAAGTATTTTCCGAAGTCAGGACTGTCTGTAAATATTATGGAGGCGCTAGAGATTAATTAAAGTAGACGACCTCGGGCTAGCTGAAAAATTTGTTAATAACCATATGGTAAAGGCAATATTTTGTATTATAAAGTCAAAAAATAAATTTGCAAAAAATTTAGCTGATTCTTAACTCTACATGATTGTCATAAAGGCCTCTAGTCAACAGCGATTTTCATAATCATTTTCCGCCGAACGCAATACGAAGTAGCTGTAATGTTTTAATTGTCCGTGTTGCGTTTCCAGTCGCGGTGTCTTCTAACATTTAAGCACAAAGCAAATTGGGAAAAAAATATCCGTTATGACTACTGCAATAAAGCTGTTATATTAAGACGGCCATCAGTCCTCCCACGATCCGTGGGGGTTACCGTTAGGGTGGTTAATTTAGTGACTATGCAATGTTGTTAGATGTTAATACACGTACAAACTTTAATTGCCATTCTTAGCTGTTAGGTGGGGGATATCGTTTTAAAATGTGACCGTTTATGCAAATGTCATTCGGCAGTTCTTTCGTGTGGTACTGACATATTTTTCATTTTGTTACCTTATTGAAATTTAATGAAATTTATTTTTTCGCTTCTTTTTACAAAATACAAACGTCTTTGGCAATGGTTACGCTTCCGAGACGTATTTACAAATGAATGCCTCAAACATCATGTGACAATTGAACAACAATGGTTGGTAGCGGGGATAACAATATGTTCAGGAAATGATGAAAACTTGAATGATCCAGGTAACAAAGTGCAGAGACCAGTCGATTATCGATGATTCATCGGATATCAACGTTGATCTGCACGGTCCATATCGCAGAGACAGCCGACAATAAAGGAAATTTTTTATTTGTTTTGCACGTCTGCAAGATGGTTTCTCCTCTCGATTTCAGTTTCACACGAAAAAGAGACAGGGCCACGAATTATTTTGTCTTCTTAGACATGTTTGAGTTATCTAAAAGCGAAAAACTCATTTGTTTTGTTAAAACGTAGGTAACTTTATACTGTGAACAAACAAACGCTCGGTGGATAAAATTTATCCACTTGTACATGATTGGGTTGTGTGCTGAATAGGGATTTCCTTATGAGATAGATTTATCCACTCTTTGAAAAGTCGGGCCTCGGCTGATCTTCGATACATACACTCCCCATAAATTCGCCCCCACTAATAGCCGATTACAGAAAGAATTGCGTATTGTGATATATGTGGCTAAAAGAACGATCATCACAAGGTAAGCCGACAAGGACACTGCAGCTGCTTCTGAAGTACATATCACCTTTTCGGTTTACGAAGGAACCTACTGTAGTTCTTACTTTTGAGTCTGTTGACGAAATCCTATGTTGTAACCATTTAAATGACACCTCTAGCAGTACTTTTGCGTGGTACCATTTGTTTTTTAACATTTTACTTAATGACATTTTGGATTTTTCTCGAATGCTGATCTACGGCATTCTTGGTAGTTAAAGGGTTAAGCATCACAAGCATTAAACTACTGTTCCCAATCGGCTGGAACCGATGTGGGGTAATGACTCTGCATTACTGTCAAAATGACCAAACACACCCTGTTTTATTGTTAGTTGCAGTTATAAAAAACGTTTGTAGCAAATGACCCAGTGATTGCCTGAATCCGCCGGCGTGCGATTGAGCAAAGGAGGCATACTAAGTATTGGGATGTACTCGCTGGAAGCGACCAGCCCGCTGATCGCTTGATGACGGTTTTGTTTCTTGGTTTGCCGCTTCGATTCACGCGAGGGAAAAAATCCTTAGTATTGCAATATGGTTCTCAGTAACGTTTAATGAAAGAAAAGTGTGTACTTTATGTGGTGCTGTTTGTTGTTGATCTTCCCCAACTGAAAAATTGTCAAACCCTTTTTTTTTTAAGGCTTAAAATTTCAAAGGTTAACAGAATCGGAAACTTACTTACTTTGATATCCTTTTCAGTTTTCTTCACCGAAGTACATCAACATCAAGCTCTGGTTGAAATTGAGAGTGGAGTTACGGAAGACCAGTTCCATACAACAACATAGGACAAAGTGAATGGTGGATATCAACACAACTTATCAAGTATTTACGTCAACTGCTTGCGTATTACTTCAAGACGTCAATCATCTCAAAAAGCTGTCCTATTTGAGGATAGTTTATTGTCTTCCTTGGATCCTTACCTGTGCTGTTTGTTATCTACCAAGCAGCCGATGATTCCATTCTGACCGAATCACTGGCAGAAAAGTCAGTGGGATGGAGTCTTCTCTGGTATTGGTCGTGTAGGTTTTAATGCTGCTTCATATATGATAAATGAAGTGGAGTCGTATTATTTATTTGAGGTTTGCTGTCTAAATAAAGAGAGAAATTAATATATATATATATGTATATATACTCTAGCGAGTTAGCCGCCTGAGACAGATACTAACGTTGACGTCAAAAACAGCTTTAGTACAAGCGACGTTTTCTATTTCAGTTGTATCTCGTGTAAGAGATTAGTCGAGTCTAACGTTCGGGGGCATCTTTTCGTTATTGATGTTCTTCATAGATGTGTGGTTGTGTGGGACACAACTTAACTGTGGGAACGGTTTTGTATTTTTTTTATCCCTTTTTTGTTGAGAGTGTCGGTTCTATCATGTTTCGGTGTCTTTTTGCAGCCTTTTCGATCGTGTTTCTGTATGAAAAAGGGCGTAGTTTGCGAGCGTCATCTTCTGGATTTTTCTTTATTTATTTTTTAAAATGAAAATTTCTCAATTAAAGCTTGTTTTCGTCCCATCTGACGTCTTTCGAAGTTAATATGTCGGTCTTGGCAATTTAAAGTTCATGACGAATTTTTAATTAATTCTCTCCTGGTCTTTTTTGGAATAAAGGTAAGAGTGTTGTTCGGTATTGTAAAGTGTATTTGCTGATAAATGTCAGTGTCCCGATCTAAAGTTGAAAAAAAGAGCCTTTTTGTTCAACGACAAGTAAAGAAAACAGCGTTGGTAATTTGAACCATTAATAAGAATGCCGTTTACTCTATATAAGAAAATTGGGTGACGGTAAAAAAATTAGGTTAGTCTTCATTGCAGAAATGGTAATAAACGACAAGAATATTAATTCAACCGTCTAAACCAGAAAATAGTAAAGAAACGCTATATTTCGATTTTCCTTTATACAAATTTTCTTTATTTTCGAGCGTACAGCATTGTGAAATACGACTATAGTTGCTGTCCTTTAAACATCACCTGTTGGCGCAACAAACAAGGCCTTCGCTAATTTTTTTGTAAAACCAGCTGTCACTTTTTCAATTTACCTTATAAGGAGTGTTTGCGTCATAGCGTTGAGATGTCGCTGCCTGATTGGTTCGCCACACCTCTTTGCTGGGTTCTTTCTATTTGCAAACAGACTATTGGGTTCCGCTTGGCGGTCTTTTCCTGCAATAATCGCTATTTAACATGCTCTGACGCAAGTCCGCTACTCAAGGTGTTTTCACCTGTTGGTTTATGGCATAACGGGGCTAATGAATTAGAATTTGACGCACTGTGCGATACGAAAACGACAACGTTATGTAAACCGTTTAAATTGTGAGTTTTAAGTAAAATAACGATGCATCCTATTTTTTTCCTTTTTTCTTAATTTTGTTTTACAGTTTTTGACTAAATTTCATTTTAAGTGAACAAAAAGTGAAATTTAAAATTTAAATCGAATAATAACTGCTTTATATTTCTGTCATTTACATAAATATCCTCTGTTCAAACCGTCTGTTATTGTCTTTGTTCCGTTCACGCTGTGCGCTTAATCGTAAGTCCCATATTGACAGTAAATCGGCGTGTTATGTACCTTGTGCTTATAGAAAACGTTGCTTCCTGGGGCTAATTACGTTGGTTTCAAAGATAAACTTTAAACGTTTCTCATTTCAAGTGAAAAAATAATCTCTAGTTGGGACCAAAAGTGGCTGTCGCTTACCCTGAAATAATTATTTGCGTTATTAAGAGACCGCTTATTTCGCGAGCAGCACACCTATTTTGAAGTAAATTTTTCAAAAAATTTGCAGCAGCATTTTTTATTTTATGGATAACACTTTAACTCGCTTTTGTGTGTTATTAGATCCTTTTGTCTCGCTTTCATGCTGTTCAACAGCACAGATGACCATTGTAACGCTGGCTCAAACCCGTTTCATTCCTCTTGCTTTTTGACGCGACGGCGCTTCTCGGGAGTTTCTGGATTTGGTCAAAATTTTTCCTATTGATTTACTTCGCTAATGTGTTGTGGTGTGGGTATTGTTCAGTGTCTATTTAATCTTTTGTTTTACGTCATTTGGTGATCACACCATCCGCAACACCAAGAAACTACCAGAAAAAGCGACCTACAGACCGAATCATGAGTTGAGCCGATGCACTCTGATCTGTGACAAACAAACCGGCTGAACTGAACCGTGAATGTGCTCGGTGGCCAATGTGCCAAACGACCCACTAGTTTGTTATGCCCGTTTATTCCACATATACATGTACTGAAGAACATGAAAGGCTATATGAATGAGTTAGTTATACTCCTGAATCGTTGCATGTAGTCATATGTCCTCATATAGTGTACATTAAAGGACATTCAATGAAGGGTTGTTTATATACGTTTGTTTATTCGGCCCACTAATGCCTACAAGGACTCTCAATGCTTCATACGTTAGTTTATTACTGACATCTCCTAATGCCCAAGACTGAGGACATTGACGCCAGTGTATACGTTAAATAGATGTTATTCTTCTGTTTTCTACAATATATTTTGGGCACTGTTATGTAACCTAGTCCAAATATTTTTTATCGATTGAGAAATACGACGCTTCGTTGGTATCTGCTCGCAGCACTTCATCTTCCATCGGGAACCAAGTCAAATTGCAATCACGTCGTAAACTGGTCCCATGTAAACATACGATAGCTCAATTTGCGTACATGTCTCGAACCAACTATACAGTTTTGCAGACATCTATGGCAACATGTAATTATCTTTCGGCAATCGATACTGAAATGAAACGTTTTAACCTCTCGTAGAATCGCTACGATCAAAAATTGCACGACTCAACGTTCAAGTTGAGTGTTCAAGCTGTTATATTTCCTTTTGGAGTTATATAGTTTGTTACTTTGTTATAGTTTGTTACTTAGGCGCGTCACGTGACGCATTTTTGTCCAATTGAAAACGTCGTTCGAGTTGGCAGGTTTAGAAAAGCAGTTTTTGTCTAACAGTGGTAGTTCAATGTCTTGGCCCACTAAGTATTCTTTTTCCATTACTTTAAACTTGCAACGGTTCTTCTCTTCGACTCTCTGTTTATCGCACTCCAAAATTTTATATAGATATCCGTCACTACTTTCTAAAAGCATGTCGAATACCGCAGAATATACCCCCCTCCGACCCCTTACGGAACTTTCTACTCGTTCCAAAAATTAACGGCTGTACCGCCATGGATTCTAATAACGTCGTATTTTATTAATAAAGTAGGTACATAGATACACTTGCTATAGTCAGACTCCTTGTCTTAACGCATTGTACGTCGGTAAGCGCTGTGTTAATTAGACCACTGAACTTCTGTGTTTCATTTATTTTTAGTGCAATCTGCAAGGCTTTGTAATAGTATAAGGTTTTTGATCTTATTAGATAATTTGTGTTATTAATGTACTTGTTTTGCCCCGCCACAATTAGCTTTCCAGCTATTTGCAGGGCAAACCAAACCACCCAACTCTTGTATTGTAGTACAAAGAATAAATTGTTGTTTTATCATGAGCAAAAACGTTTGTCTCAGAGAACACAAACATCAGCACCAGGACAAACAATTTTCATTATTATCATTTAATTTAAGTGCTACGTAGCAAAAACGTTTTTTGCATTTTATCATGCATGTCGTAAATTATAAACACGCTTGTCACATTTTGTAATAACGCACCTACCGCAAATTGTAATAATACGTTGTCGCAACTGATTTCTAATAATCCATGCTGTCGTAAATTGCATGTAATAAGACATTAACGTATTTTTTCACGGCAATGTATTGTATTAAATTGTGTTTTGTAATAACATGTTAGGTGGCTAATTCAGTTATTTTAGTACCATTCATTCCGTTAAAAACCTTGCAACCACCGCAGCCATCATAACTCACCGTACTTCGTGCTATTTAGTTTTCCTGAGCCTAACGAAACATCATAAGGGTGATGAACACCGATTTAATATCATCCTACTCGTAACTTTTAATGGTCTGTTCCTTTTGAGATGGTCGTTTGCATTGTCGTGAATTGTAAATATATTTTTTGCGTTTTGTAAGATATGTCGTAAATTGCAATAACAATTTTCGCTTCATTTCGCTTCATTCAGTTTGTCTCATTTTGTAATAACCCAAACCGTAATAGCACGTCGTCGCAATTTGTCATAATTCGAGCTGTCATGAACTGTAATAACACGTCGTGTTTTGTAATATACGTTTTTTAAATGGCTCGTAAATGTTGTGTAGGTTCCTTGTATGCATGCCGGAGTATGATTTTTTCGTCAAGACGAAACTGTGAAAGTGAAATAGTGCTCCTTGAGGCGTATTGCCGATGAACACTGGCTTACAATTTAAAAGTTAGCTACGGTAGTACGGTTCCTTTGGTTAATTCTTATTACATCTCTTCCTTCTATAAGTATGATTTAAAGAATATCTATTATTATACATTGGTGTCACTAGCTCGATTTTGATTGGCTATAAGCACGCAGCTAATTATTGCCTGCTGTTTCTGTTACGTCATACCTACAGACAATAGTTTTATGCATGCAGAAGTGACGTAAGTTGTTTACTTACAAGTTGACTGCTGTGCATTGATCACTTTTTTGTGCGCGCTCTTGTCTTTACAAGTGCAGCTCAGGAATATGCATAATAAAACACGGTTTTCGCATGATAGCGATAATTATCAAGGCCTCAGTTTGTGTTATCCGCCTCACTGCCCTCGGCTTCGGCAGATAACACAAACTTTGGCCTTGATAATTATCGCTATCGTGCTCAACCTCATCCAATAATTGTTAATTGGCAACCCGCAAATAAATAAAGTGTTAATCGTGGCGGGTTGCTGCACACTAAACAATTACAGGAGCTCACTATAAAATAATTGACAGATAATAATAAATACGAAAATAAGGAATGGATAATTTATGGGTAGTTACTGTAACAACAAATAAATCAATTAATAATAGAAATAAAAATAAATATGAATATATATATAATAAATATAAGGAGAAGGGTAATAAAATGCAGTTTAAAGTCAATTAAGTGTTTTAAAATTACGAAGACTGGTACAAAGAAATTCGACATCAACATAGATATCCTCACTCTCCAAAACCTCCATTAGTAATCTCCTGTATGGAGAATAGAAAATAATCGCCCCGGATAGAGCAATTTTCAGTGAGTGCTTTGGTTTAGCAATGCATCACTTGGTGATTGGCTGATAAAAACCTCGCGCCACTTTCTCAACCAATCAGAAGTAAAACTAAAACCAATCGTAATATACTCGCACGCGGTTTCCCGCGCTTGGCGCCGGCTACGTGTATATGCTTCAAGTTCTGATTGGTTGTGGGCGGCACGGTGGTCTAGTGGTTAGCGCGTCGGACTTTCAACCTGAAGGTCGGTGGTTCGAGCCTGGTCTCTGCCGTCGTGTTGTTTCCTTACTCCACACTGTCTCTCTCCACCCAGGTGTATAAATGGGTACCGGCGACAAAATGCTGGGGGTAACCCTGCGATGGACTAGCATCCCATCCAGGGGGGAGTAGCAATATTCCTAGTTGCTTCATGCTACGGAAACCGGGTTGAGCTCCGGCCGTGTGGGCCATCGTGGCCCGAGTGCGACTTTACCTTTTTTTTTAACCTCAGATTGGTTCATTGGATTGTCAGCGTCTGTTGTGATTTACCAGAGTAATAACTTTGGTTTTAGGGCACTCAGTTGAAAGCTGCTCTATTTATTATTCATGGATACATCACCTACTCTTGTAATATTAAGACCACATTTGATTTTAACTTCAACGGTCACTTTTCTATACTATAACTTCATATTAAAACAGTCTTCAGTTTTTTTTGTTTAACACTAAAACGAGTCACTGAAATAAAGGTCTTGCTGCTTACTTTGTCACGTACTGGAGGCAAGCGGATTGGCCTGTACAGAAAGAGCACGAAGCTTCTCTGGTTTCGGCTGCTCGTGAACGCCCCCCCTGGGAATTTGCTGAAGCATCATGTGACTCAACAGACCTCGGGGAAAGAAATGATTGGAAAATTAACGCAAACACAGAGCATAGAAAACAGTCGTGAATTTCTGGTGTCAACGATAACTCCTGATGCACAGACCAAATCCAGAAAAAAATCGTTGAGTCGTGTAATAGATAAATTCGGCCAACGTATTGTTGTACCAAACCTCCTGGGAATAAGATTCTTTGTTCACAATATTTCCATTTATAAAATGCTCAAGGAAATGCGCGCGCTATGATTGGTTAAATGAAAAAAATGTGTCAAATTTGACGCTGTTTGTAGAATGATTTTTCCCGACGTTTCGGCAATGCTGCCTTCTTCAGGGTACAAAAGTATTAAAAAAAAACCGTTGAAAAGTTCGTTAATTTAGCACACGTGTCCAATTACATGATCACTCACGTGGCAGCGCGCGCTGGCGCGCGAGTGGGCAAAAAAGTAAATTCACGTAAAACTAAAGTCTTGATTCAGACCACTCGGGGCCATGGTTCCTTGCCTAAAAATGAAACGCATTTCCTGTTCCTTGCGATATTCTTGGTTGGCCAGGCCCGCTTTCAGTACAGCGACTTTCAAATCCTGCAGTGAGTGATTCGGTTGGTTAAAATGCGCAGGTACGGGAAGGTCATTTCTGCCGTTGATTACATCCCTGCGGTGTTCTCTGAAACGGTCAGCCAACCTGCGTCCAGTCTCTCCAATGTAAACAGTTAAGGGACATTTGTCGCATGTTAAACAGTAAACCACGTTGTCCGTGATGCAGGTAAAGTGCCCTGTGATATTGACATGCCCTTTGGGTGTTGTAATTGTAGTAGATGAATTAACATGGGGACATGTACGGCAAACGGTCCTGTTGCAAGGGAAAGTACCTGTTGGTTGGTGAGGAAGGTCCCGCGGTAGGCTGCTTCTGACTAACAGGTCCTTCAGATTCTTGGCACGCCTGAAAGCCTTCAGTGGTGGTTTTCTGAAAATATCGGTGGTCGTGCTGTCATCGTGAAGGATCCCGAAGTTCCTTGAAATTATTTTACAGGCGTCCAGGTTCATGGGGTGGAAGGTGGTGACGAATGGTACCCTGTCATTAGCGGCGATGTTCCCAGTGCTATTCTCAAGAATTTCAGCTCTCGATCTGGTCGATGCTCGTTCTCTCCCTCTTCTTATCAGGTCATTCGGATAACCACGTGCTGTGAAAAAGGTCTCCATTTTTGTTGCTTCGATGTCAAAGTCATCGTTTTCACTGCAGATCTTGCGCAGTCTAAGAAACTGACTATAAGGTATGGATGACTTGCAACTGGATGGATGGGATGAGCTGAAGTTGAGGTAGGAGTGACTATCTGTGTCTTTGTAATAGACAGAAGTGGATATGCAATTATCCCGAGGCTTCATGTAGATATCAAGGAAAGGAAGCTTGTCAGTGGATACAGTCCATGTCTTTGGTAACAAGTAAAATTTTGAGGTGCGTGGATGTTCGACAATAAGATTGGTAGCTGATGGAGGGAGATGGTTGTTCTCTATGGCTGTGTTAATGATTGGTTAAACCGAGTTCATTATAACTCGATAAAGCTTGCGCGTGACGTAAGGTTCATTATAACCGTTTTTATTTTATAAAAGAAATAAAAAAAAACCTGTTCCTCGTGCATTGTTGAGTTATATACCTAATTCAATAAAGGTTGCTTTGGTCATTGGTAATTGGGCATAGGGAAGCTATTGTTTGGTGGTCACTCAAGCGAAGCATTGCATTGTGTTCCGTATGCCAAATGCCAAATCCCAATTACCAATGACCAACTGCCAAAGCAACCTTTATTGAATTAGGTGTATACAGCTATTTCAATAAACGTTGTCGGATGAAAGCTCAAAGCCAAGACCGCAAGGTAGTATGGGTTAAGGTTAAAAGCCATTGAATAAAAATCCATACTACCTTGCGGTCTTGGCTTTTCGCCTTTTTTATCCGACAACGTTAATTGAAATAGCTGTAAGCACTTGGGGATTTTTAAGAACACTCGAGAAGTGCGAGAAGCACTCGCCTTTGGTTCATGCTTCTCGCACTTCTCTCTACTTTCCAGTGATACTGTTGATTATGCCATTTAATTTAAGGTAGAAAACTCTGACATATGTAGATAATATCCGACGATGCTACCATTTAAATGAAAGCTGTTTGGTATCCTCGTCCTCTGTTATTGTTTGCTTTTCAGTATTTTACAAAATTAAATTTGATTTTTCTATCATTTTAATTTGGGATGCTCTTTACGCTTGGGGTGGAAGGTTTTTTTTTTTGGGGGGGGGGGGGGGAGAGGAAGGAGAAGTGGGAGGGGAAGAGGGAGGGGGAGAGGGTTCATTATCAGAGGCACTTGTATCGTTTGCCGAGATATCAGTTAGGGCCAGAACTTATAGAGAGTGGTTTTCAATAGCGTTCCGCCCAGATGACGTCATATTTGGCAGCATTGCATTGTGGGATCGAAATGCGGACAAATATTTCAAAGACACCAGTTTTTGCGATTCATGTACATGTTGTGGATAATTGTCGAGTTGTACCCAAGAACAGTGCTTCGTAGCACCTGTTTTTTCGTAGCTACCTGCATAGTTCTTGAATGTTTGTACGCATTTCAATCCCATGATGCTGCGCGCCAATTCTATTTTTAGAATCTGGGCGGAACGCTATTGAGTGTCGAAAATAATGTCGTGATTTGCATATACTTTGTGATTGGCTAAAAAATCTTGCGCCACTTATTTGTCAACCAACCAAAACCAATCGTGATATGCTCGCACGCGTTTTCCCGCGCGCTTGGCACTGACCACTGTACGTGCTTTTTGCTTCGAGTTCTGATTGGTTCATTGGATTGTCTGTCACTGTTGTGATTGGCCGAGCAAACAGTGCATGATGGCCGAGAAGTTGATGACTCAAATTCACGCTTTTTCACACCGTTTCAACAAGAACTATCATTGAGTATCACGCGCTATCATTCACTTTGAATATGTTCAAAATTTTAATGATTGTTGATGATAGTTTTGATCGTTTGACAGAGCGCATGAGTTGTACACGTATCGATGGATAACGTCAAGTAATACCGAGAAATTAAAACATTTAGTGTGATGGCTACTGTTAGAGCAGTTTTCAATTGAGTGTCAAAAGTAATTACACAATTGCTTTGGTTTTGCATTGCTACGCTTTGTGATTGGCTAAAAAATCTCGCGCCACTTTCTCGACCAATCAGAAGTAAAACCAAAACCAATCGTGACTTGCTCGCACGCGTTTTCCCGCGCTTGGCGCCGCCGACATGTAATTGCTTCGAGCTCTGATTGGTTCATTGGATTGTTTACGACTGCTGTGATTGGTCAGAGTAATTACTTTGGTTTTGGTTTTACGACACTCAATTGAAAACTGCTCTATACTTCATATAGATTACAATTCAGTCCACACTGCCAGATTTTTGCTTGGATTTGCACAATACGAAATTAGGGGCTGAGCAGTTTAGAATGTGACTTCACAAAGGTACACCAATTATAAACAATTATTGGATGAGGTTTTTGTGATATCCGGAATAATCAAGGTTACCGAGACCTTGATTATTCCGGATATCACAAAACCGAATCTAATAATTGTTTTATTATACATTGTTCTAAACAAAATAACGACAAACCCGCTGTTGCACGGAACACAGTTTATTATTTCCCACAAGAACTTTAACATTGATATTGCCTACTTGGTTGTGTGCAAAGGTAACAATCACCACCCGATCTTTTTGCTTCGAGTTCTGATTGGTTCATTGGATTGTCTGTCACTGTTGTGATTGGCCGAGCAAACAGTGCATGATGGCCGATGGAAGTTGATGACTCAAATTCGCGCTTTTTCACACCGTTTCAACACGAACTGTCATTGACTATCACTTGATCATTGACTATCACGTATTTCGTATTGTGTTTTCGTATTGTATTTTCCGAGTCTTTATCGTCCAGCGATATCTCAATTTCTTGCTCGGTTGAAGAAGCAAATCGAGGAGCCATGTTTTTACTTGGCTGTGTGCAAAGCTGCAATTGCACTCACCACCCGTAAACTTGACATTGCTCTCGGAAATCATGCGGCATTGCACGCGCACTCTGCAGATTATTCACTAATCTGCTCGCAGAATAGTGCATAATCTGTAGGATCTCTGTTGGGCGAACTGATTTCCAGAATTAACTGTAGGCTTTAGCCAATGAGAAGACAGATCATAGTGACTAATGTATAATAATACTACACATCCTTCAAACTGCTGAGAGGCTTGATACTTCTGATTACTATCACGGAGTGGTTTTCAATTAAGGCGCCTTCATGCGACAATCAGTGATGGCAGACTCCATAAGGTTGGCAATCTCGTGTTTTCATACCACAAACTTCAACACAACTCATCCCCCTTCTCGAGGTTTTTTCTTCTCGAGGAAAGAAGACAGAGGACACTGTGAAACAAGGTTGCACAAACTGAAGTTTTCCAACTCCAAAAAGTTGGCAAGAATAAAAACAAGTTCTATTTGTCGCCAACAGTTTGTAAACACGTTTGCCAACTGTTGATGTGGCGTTCACCCCCCCCCCCCCCCCCACCGGGGGGGGGGGTATTCCCATATATGAGCTATACAGATGGGCTCCTGGTATGTGCCGCTGTGAAGGATATGGTTTTCAGGCAGTTTAGTCTGGGATAGGATATAGCAATCAGAGATTTTTGGTCTAGAATAGGGTATCATTTTCCGCGAAACTGATCAGTTGCGTGATGAATTTAGTCCAGACGAGGTTTACTTGCAAGTGGCATTTAAAAATCGGTACGGCGGGCAGTATACGGCATTTTTACTGAACCCTGGCATCTTAGACTGTGATAGTGAACGAGTTTCTGGATAATAGCGAGTCTGGAATAGGTCTAGGATAGGGTAGGATTTTTCGGTGTTTAGTCTAGGATAGGGTTCCAAAATGCAGCTAAAATGGTCTAGAAAAGGTTAAGGGTCTCAGAGTCCCAGCGACACACCCCCGGGCCCGGGTTCACACACGCCAACTTGAGTTTGCTAACTTTAGGGGCTCTTTAGTTTGCCGTGTGACGGCGCCTCAAGATCAACGCCCAATCACAGTACACGGAGACAATCAGCAATCAGAAGTCGAAGCAAAAGGATGTAGCCGGTGCCAGAGACGAGAAAACGCGTCAGAGCATTCGATTTGAACTTTTATTCCCAATCACCAATTAAACTTTCGAAACTTCTCTATTTCCAAATACAAAGCAGATGCTTCTGGCCAATCATATCAAACGTATTACATGTACACAGTCAACCAATATAAAACTAAGAGTAAAAACATTAATCCTGGGCCAAGCGTGGTATACTTAAAACATGCACCTGGCACATCATATACCTGGTTCCAGAGCATTTGTTGCCAGGCGCGGGATAACCTGATGCATCACGCGCTATGTACTGGAAAACATACACTTGACGCATGCGCAGATCAAATGCAAGAGCATTCAACTGGTGCCAAGCGTGGTAAAACGTGCAACTGGTGCCAAGCGCGGAAAAGCATGCAGCTGTTGCTATACGCGAGAAAATGTGCAACTTGTGCAGGTATGCGAAGGTATTTAACTGGCTCAAGCACGCGGAAAAGCATGCAGCCGGAGCAAAGCGCGAAAAACATTTGCAAGCAGGTTTTGTTCTCAGTGCAATGAATGACTAGATAACAGCCTATAGTTTATAGGTGTTCTCTCCTTCGCGACGAATGAGCTACGTGTTGGTTCATTTACGTAGCCGTTTGGAAGAGCGCTGCATGACGACCCTAAGAACGGCTGCGTAGGAGACTAGCCCATTCGGTGATGTCATGAATTGTCGCCAAAAATCGAGTGAGCGGAAAGAGAAAGCCTGGGCCTGGTTGTTCAAAGCACGATTAAGCTAACCCAGGATTAGCGTCAATTTTGAATCGAGTTAAACAACTCAACAATTGAAAATTTTCCAAAGTTTTCTGCCCCTCAGTTTTGATTTAATTTCTCTGCTTAAAACTGTTTTCAAAAGGTCATTTATAGCTAGAAGTGAGGACAAGTTAAAGTCGAAACTGAAGGGCAGAAAACTTTGGAAAAGTTTCGCTAATCCTGGGTCAGCTTAATCGTGAACAACATGGCCCTGCTTATTAGAGTACATTGCACGAGCTTTTTTCTAAGTAATCAGTTATGGATCCAGACTCCGTCGTAAGGGGAGGGTGGAGTGAATAAGGCCGGTGGGGGGAGGGGGGAGTTAATAAGAGCGGTGGGGAGAGGGGGGTGGAGTTAATAAGGGCGGTGGGGGGGAGCTGGAGTTAATAAGGGCGGTGGGGGAGGGGAGGGTGGAGTGAATGGTGGCGGTGGCGGGGGTGGGGGGGGGAGGGCTGGAGTGAAAATGTTAGGGACTGAAAAACTTTTCCGGCTTTTCGGGCCTTATTTTAGCCAATTCAACCTCCCCAAGATCCGACGCTGGTATTTTGTCACAACCTTTCTTCATCTTTAGTAAGTTAGCTTCTGGAAACATTTTCGACTAGAGAAATGAAATCTTCAGCTCACTTTTATTCCTGAACTAGTGTTTTAAAATTGGATTTCGAACAACCAGTCCCTGGGTCGAGTTAAAGGGCTTGGAAAACGCTTAAGTAATACGCTAAAAGTGAAGTTTGTTTAAATTGTTCATCGTGGTAAGGCACAATAATAATAAAGTGTATTATTTTAACTAGTTAACTGCTTGTCTTCATCAGGCGATGAGGTCGACTGGTCACCCGTCACGTCGGATGCGATTGGTGGAACTCGCTCGCCGAAATGATGAGGATCGAGCTCCACTAATCGCTGCCGACCATCGAGATCCTTATGCTGATATGTAACCATTAGCCTGCTCCAGGCATTCAGATCGTCGGGAGCAAAGGATAGCTGACGGAGGGAGATACGCGCGAAAGAGAACGATTTCCCCCGCTCATTCGCCCGCCGGCTTTTAGCTGCTTTCCGGTCTCATAATCTTAACACCTGGAACAGGCCACGTAAAAATGACTAACCTCATCTTTTAAGCTTTTACCATGTTATCTCATATATTTATTATTTATTATACATGTATAATCTTTTATAATCATGCAGGGCCCCTCTAGATACCAGCCTCGTAGCTGAATAGGTTACCCTTTTGAAATAAAAGATATCTATCCATATTCTCATGAGGATTGGCAGTAAGCAGTCGAAATGTGACTACGTCGTATTAAAGGAAAGATAGAGCAGTTTTCAATTGAGTGTCGTAACACCAAAACCAAAGTAATTACTCTGACCAATCATAGCAGTCGTAAACAATCCAATGAACCAATCAGAGCTCGAAGCAATTACATGTCGGCCGCGCCAAGCGCGGGAAAACGCGTGCGAGAAAGTCACGATTGGTTTTGGTTTTACTTCTGATTGGTCGAGAAAGTGGCGCGAGATTTTTTAGCCAATCACAACGCGTAGCAATGCAAAACCAAAGCAATTGTGTAATTACTTTCGATACTCAATTGAAAAGCGCTTTAGAGCAGTTTTCAATTGAGTGTTGTAAAACCAAAACCAAAGTAATTACTCTGAGCAATCACAGCAGTCGTAAACAATACAATGAACCAATCAGAGCTCGAAGCAATTACATGTCGTCGGCGCCAAGCGCGGGAAAACGCGTGCGAGCAAGTCACGATTGGTTTTGGTTTTACTTCTGATTGGTCGAGAAAGTGGCGCGAGATTTTTTAGCCAATCACAAAGCGTAGCAATGCAAAAGCAAAGCAATTGTGTAATTACTTTCGACACTCAACTGAAAACTGCTCTATAAAGATTAGTTACGTTACAAGTACACCGTTAAGTCTCGGACACTCCCTGTAACTTTTCTTTTAACGTTGCGCGCAACAGTTGCAGAAGTGTGACCCCCAAAAATTCTTGTTGCGCGCAACGTTTCAAAAAAATTTGCACCGTGTGTCCGGGCCTTAACAGCACAAACAATGCACAAGACTTCCGTTCGTCTGCCGTCATAACCAACTGGGGCAATCAACTGTCAACTTACCACGCCATTAAGCACTGAAACTCTCTACCACTGGATGTAAAGAAACAATACTAATGTCGCTACTTTCAAATCTAAGACGTCATCTAACCTTTTCAACATCTCAGCCCTGTAATCCGTTCGGCCATCTTACTAAATTTATATTTATACGTACTTGTTGAGTTAATTATGTTTTAGGACCCCTTTGAAAACCATGTACTATGAATAGGGCATCCCAGTTAAATATTAGTCTGTTAATAATTACTGATCCTCATCAAATCCTATTGTTCCCTTTCTGCATTATATCAACGATTTCAGCGTGATCAGGAGTTTTGATTCCAAATGTCTGAGAAAAACGGGGGCGGGTCCTTTTTGTTAGCAGGGGAAATTAGCAGGGGTAATACTAAACGTGTTAAAACAGACTAACTGCAATATTTTTAATATTGCAGTGTGTACGCTGCAATATTAAAAATATTGCGATCTTTTAATCTCTTTCCTTTCAGATTTAAAAATATGCTTTTTATATACTTTCTTTACCACTGAATTACACAAATTACACGTTGATTGGCTCAACGCAGTTATAAACGCACTTGCTTATTAGTAAGTAGATTCAGTTGCGATTTTTCCCTTGGGAAAAGTCAATATTCATATTGGTAAGGAGTATTAATCGACTGTGAGGAATTTTATTGTCGAATGAAACTTACTTTAACCCTTTCAGTTCCAGAGTCAATTAATTACACTGGCCAATCACAGAACTCGCAGACAATCCGATGAACCAATCAGAACTCGAAGCAAATACATGCAGCCGGCGCCAAGCGCGGGAAAACGCGTGCGAGCAAGTCACGATTGGTTTTGGTTTTACTTCTGATTGGTCGAGAAAGTGGCGCGAGATTTTTTAGCCAATCACAAAGCGTAGCAATGCAAAATTAAAGAAATCACGAGATTACTTTCGACACTCAATTGAAAACCGCTCTATGACGACATGTACATACATACATTCATGCATAACCTTTATTTCTTCTCGAATGTAATGCAATTCTAATTTTTGAGTCTGT
The DNA here is from genome assembly GCA_022457155.1 of Cladopsammia gracilis. Lineage (NCBI taxonomy): Eukaryota > Metazoa > Cnidaria > Anthozoa > Scleractinia > Dendrophylliidae > Cladopsammia > Cladopsammia gracilis. The sequence goes on along the minus strand of JAJGOT010000311.1, from coordinate 340,594 downwards.
CAACGATATCCTATGGTGTCACCACTGAAATAAAACCTCTTTGGCAGTACTTTTTCATGGTACTATTTGTTTGTAATATAAAAAGAATAAAATTTTGGATTTTTCTTGAATTTTGGTATTTGGCAGTTCTGGGAGTAAAAGGGTTTTAAAAAGGATACAAAACGTCAAGCTTTCAGTCCAAGTATGATATGCACCTGGGAAATTGTTTATAATTGGTAAGAAACCGCCGCTAACTGTAATGCATTCACTTTTCACTTAGTTTAAACCTTCTTATAAACAATTTAATCCACTAAAATCTTTCCAGGGTTGCCACGAGGCGCGGTTTTCTAGTATGTCAATGATTACAGCCTGACCGTCGGGATGTTTCTTAAGCAACCTCCGCATATTTTATTGTTTCTCCGCCCACTATACTAGCGCTCATCGTGTAAATGGGCAGGGGTGAATGGCTGGGAAGGCCAGATATAAAGCTGGGCGTTTACCAGCGATAACCTATCACCCCATTAAGGAGATGTGAGGATAGAGTTAAAAAGAAACTGTCCCCGGCTGAAATATCGTGTATTCATTATTATGACCAGGAGCTTGCTTCAAGTTTACTTTATTATCTTGAAATTGGAAAAACCATCACCAAAAGTGATAGAAGCAAAGAAATATGAACTAAACAGACAAAATAACGGCTAGAAAAATCAAAATTTTACAAGAATGGCAAGTTTGATTTCTTGATCGCCTGTCAGTAAATCAAATTTAATGAACTGTAACCCACTTCAATCCTTGCAATCCTGTACATTATCTCCAAACTTCTGCTTTTGTTTTGCTCTATAGAATCTTTTTATCCAAGTAAGGTGTATATTTGGTGACATTTGACGATATAACGTGGAAATCAGCTAAGCGAAAATTTGCTATTTCGGCGGGATAGTGTCCCTTTAATACTCTGGAGAAAATATAGTTGAATTGAGATAAAAATAATCTGATTGTAGAATAGAACAGAATAGAATAGAATAGAATAGAATAGAATAGAATAGAATAGAATAGAATAGAAAGGAATAGAATAGAATAGAATAGAATAGAATAGAAGCAAAGACCGATACAACGTAGGTAAAGGTGTAGTATATTTCGGATATATTTCGGATTAAATTTTTGGTGCCACAGGTCAGGTTAGATTTGATTGTGTTAGTAAGTCCGTCAGAAATGTAGGGACAAGTCGCGCAGTTCTTTCCGCAACGGAAAGAACCGCTAGGGAGTTGGGGATGGGGGTCAGTAGAGTTAGAAGGGAGTTTTGCTGAAACTAGCCTGGGGGGAAACTAGTATATCACGGAGATTAGGGCAGCGTCAGAAGGCTACAAGAAGCAAATGGTTAAAGGCTTTTTTACAACGTTCAGAAGAGAGTAGTAAATTATGTTTTTTAATTATGTTAGAGTTGCGAGGAAGTGAAGGATTGAAAGTCATAATAAACGGTATACGTTTGGGTTTGTTGGTGTCTGACTTGTAATTAAAAGTAAGTCTACGGGGAATGTCAGTAGCGTGCTGTATTTGCCCGGTAAGGAAGTTGCGGTTGTAATCTCGTTTAAGCAGGTATGCAGTTAACTCAGCTGTAGTCTCAGTAGAACCACAACCAACCTCGTGTACGCCATCCAGTGCGGGGCCTGTGTTAAGACTTACATTGGAGAAACAGGGCGACGCTTGGCCGACAGGTTCAGAGAACATTTGCGGTCAACTAAAAACAACACCGATCTTCCCGTTGGCCGTCACTTTATATCTTCGGGTCACAGCATCGAGGACATGTTTGTTTCGGTGATCCAATCAGGTTTTGGAGATACTGTGGAGCGACGCCGTGCGGAGGCGAGGATGATTTTCAAGTATAAGACACTACACCCGCGAGGACTAAATATCGATTTGTTCTCTACAGCTTTCAACAGCGCGCGCGCGTGACATGAACGTTACTTTATTTTAAATTTAAAATTCTATCACGCGCGTCCGTTTTTTCAGTTGCTGTAGTCCCTGATGAAGAGATAGTAATCTCGAAACGTCGGACGACTGTTTTTCGTTTTTTTGGTGCTATTTTTGTGATATTTGACATTCTTGTTTTTACCAGTCTCAGTAGAACCTCAGTACGAGCTTTGAATGTTTTGTCGGTAGAACAGATACTCGTAAATGGAGGGCTAGACTGAAAGGATTGATTGACTGATTGAAAAGGAATAGCATTTTTAGTATGTCATGGATGACAAGATGAAAAAAGTAGATGTTGGAGTTTGTCTGTAGGTTTTGTGTAAAGGTCACGGTACAAATGTTACCGTTGTGTAAGGCCATTAACGTCAAGAAAGGAACGTCAGTATAGGAGTTTGAGCTAGCTGGTGAATTTAATGGTAGAGTTAGGTTACCTAAACCTTCAGTCCAGATCGTAAAAATATCACCGATAACTTACTAACTTACTAACTGTTTACTACTCGAATCGGATCATGTGTCTTATAGGGGGCCTCGACCGACATATCGGCCGATATATCGGCCGATAGTCGGTTGATAGTCGATAGACAGTCGGTCGACAGTCCGTCGATACATTGACCGATAGTCGGTCGATAGTTCCTTGACAGTTGGTCGACAGTTGTTCGATTATCGGTCGACTGTCGGTAGACTATTGGTCGAGATGTTGCCTGTGACATATCGGTCGAGTATCGGTGGACTACCGGTCAAGTGTCGGTAGAATATCGGTCAAGTGTCGGTGGACTATCGGTCAAGTGTCGGTGGACTATCGGTCAAGTGTTGGTGGAATATCGGTCAAGTCAAAAAAAAAAATTATAAATAATGGTAATGCATTAATACAGCAAAGTTTTCAAGTTAACTGACAGGATTTTAGTTTAGTTCTTAGTTTTAGTTCTCCCAGTATTAGCTCACTCTAGTTGGGAGTATAAAAATCAAAGTATCAAAGTGAAATCGAACGTCAGCATGTGATTAGGCGCCAATGTTAGCCGCTATCGGTCCATTTATGATCTCACCTCCCCATCCAACACCTATGAATGTGAACAAGACGGACAACAAGACCAGGGGACTACGTCCCCTGGCTACTCGTTTCGATCAATAATGTGACATCCGCTACGGCTTTAAATAACGGCTTGAAAAGAAATTATGTGTCTTCTGGGGTGGCCTCCTGTCTTGTCACTACTGATATTAAGGTGGTTCGATACAGTTTTCTGGAGACCATACCTACATTTTTCAATTTGCACATCGGTACGCATGCGTGGTTAACGTTTTAAAAAAAATCCATCGAGCCGTTTCTCAGATTTTCGCAAAAGCGATTAAAATCGAAAAATACCCACAAATTTCACATGAAGCGATGTTAGGAAAAATGGTAGTTCTCATGATCGCAAAAGTACGGTGGTTTCAAAGGGACATGCATTTCTCCCACTTTTTCTTTGGCTTGCGACTTACTTGCGACTTACTTGCGACTTACTTGCGACTTACTTGCGACTTACTTGCGACTTACTTGCGACTTACTTGCGACTTACTTGCGACTTAGCTGCGACTTACTTGCGACTTACTTGCGACTTAGTTGCGACTTAGTTGCGACTTAGTTGCGACTTACTTGCGACTTAGCTGCGACTTACTTGCCACTTACTTGCGACTTACTTGAAGACAACATGGAGTCGTGCGAATCGAAGGTGAGCTGTCTACGGCGTCTTCAAAGTTAACTTTCACCTGATAATGTACTGTCCTATGATTTGTAGCTATGAAGTCTATCACTATCTTCGTTTTAGTTGTTATTTGTACTGTCTCAACAGCAGTACTTCCAAATTACTCCCCTGCAATAAGGAACAATGCACTTATGCGCGAGGAGATAATACAAAACTATTTTAACCTTGGACTTACAGCATCGGAAATTACATTATTTCTTGTAAGTGTGCACGGCATACGCATCTCGCTAAGGCATAAGTGCATTGTTCCTTATTGCAGGGGAGTAATTTGAAACTACCGCTGTTGAGACAGTAAAAATAACAACTAAAACGAAGACAGTGATAAACTTCATAGCTATAAATCCGGGACAGAACATTATCAGGCGAAAGTTAACTTTCAAGACGCCGTGGACAGCAAACGTTTGATTCGCACGACTCCATGTTGTCTTCAAGTAAGTCGCAAGTAAGTCGCAAGTAAGTCGCAGCTAAGTCGCAAGTAAGTCGCAAGTAAGTCGCAGCTAAGTCGCAAGTAAGTCGCAAGTAAGTCGCAAGTAAGTCGCAAGTAAGTCGCAAGTAAGTCGCAAGTAAGTCGCAAGTAAGTCGCAAGTAAGTCGCAAGTAAGTCGCAAGTAAGTCGCAAGTAAGTCGCAAGTCGCAAGTAAGTCGCAAATAAGTCGCAGCTAAGTCGCAAGTAAGTCGCAGCTAAGTCGCAAGCCAAAAAAAAATGGGAAAAATGTATGTCCCTTTGAAGCCACCGTACAAAAGAGAAAGTAAACAAAACTTTCAAAGTTTACAAACATAACATCAAGCTACTTTTACCAGTGTTAATCTCTCGATCAATTTATTGCCAGTACACAAATAGTAAGGTTTGAAATGTTATTGCGATTTATTTGAATTCAAACATACAGAGTTTTTTTATTCTTGCAAAATATGTATGCCATATACTATATTTTAAGATGTCTATGTGGGATTTTCAATGCGAAATCTTAAACGCGCTAAATTTCACTTTTACTGATTTCTAAGATTCTTGTTTATCGCGTCATGGTAATATCGATTTTACTAGAAAATATTTCTTGCCAAACTTCAATTCAAAACCAGTTAGTGGTGAAAATTTCACGTTGATCTGACTTGGAGAAGACCGCTTAAAAGCCGGTTGAAATATGTTGGTATGGTCTCAAAAAAACTGTATCGAACCATCTTAACGAGACACGTTCACGGCTTTGCGCATGTCTCAGCAATCTTGAGCAGTTTACGGGTTTCTCCGACATCAATAATGAAAAACAGGAATTTTGTGCTGTCGAGTCCCTAGCATTGATAGCACAATCTAGATTGAGAAGGATATTCCATGATAGGGAATGGATCGAAAACTTGAAGGTGTAGCGAACCGAGAAGGATGCTATAAACAGGAATGGATCGAGAAGGGTCCAGTGCTGGGATGAACATGGACCCAGAAAGTTCCAATAAACCGGAATGGCCTGAGTCAGAAATGACATTTTGGCCTTGCCACACGACGAAAACGATTTTTGCAAAAATCAAAAACACTTGAAAAAAATAATCGCTATGCCGAAAATACGTCACAATTATCCAGCACAAAAGTATAAAAAACCGATAAAACTCTACAAAACAAGTTAAACAACGACAACAGTCATTCGAAGCTGTCATGATCCTTTTTACGACGTGATTAAAATCGCTATAGCAGGCTAAAACAGCTATCACAAACTGCTACAGAAAAGTGGAAAATCGATTTCAACACTACGTGATTGAAGGCTGCTTAACCTTTAATCACAGAGGGTTACTAAAGCGCAATAAAATCGTTTGTTTAGAAACGTTACAGTCATAGGCAATCAAATTTACGGCTAAAATATCAGAAACAGAAACAACATTATTGGATACAAAGGCGAGAGATTCAAAGTAGAATCAGTAGTTGATCCTGCGTAACATTTCAATACACAATCGGTACCTGTACGTATACTGACATTTTTCATCATGAAAAGAGATTTTATCAAGGGAGAGGCTTTAAGACTATTTAAACAAATTCTTCTAAACTAAGTAGTAAGCTTAATAGAGGTTTTGCACGGCAGCCATGTTGCATGGCAGGAACAATAGATTCTTTTCCCTATGGGAAAGAATGTTCTTTCTAATGCAAAACATTTTCATTGTTCCTGCCATGCTAACTGAAGAGAAGCTACATACAGAACTTTATTAAGACCGAAAACTAGCCCTGCAACAAAAACAGAAGGAAAATAAACGAATCATCCTTTTGTAAGGTGTGTTTTGTCGCGCTTCCTTCGCACTATTATATAATGTTGACCGATACTCGGTGGTGTATCGGTGATGTATCGGTGGAGTATCGGTGAACTATCGGTGAAGTATCGGCGAAGTATCAATGAACTATCGGTGAACTATCGATCAGGTATCGGTATCAGGTATCGGTATCGGTGAAGTATCGGTGACCTACCAACTACCATCGGTATCGGTGACCTACCAACTGTAATTTACAATATATTGGAAGGACTAAACGATGCTTAAAAGACAGATTTAATGAACACCGCCGTACCCCCGGGCCGCACCATAGATAATTGTAACACCAAGTCTAAACCTACTACAGCCGCCGAACATTTTCTCTCCTCTCTTAATCATGCCTAATCACACTGCTAATGACATGCAACTAATCCCCATTGAAAAAAATTTTCTTTAGCCGAGACTCAATACAAAAGGCCAAAGAAGCTTTTTTAATTTTAAAAGGCAGAACACTTGTACCTCACGGCCTTAACATTCGCGAAGAAACATACTAATTATTCACTTTTGTATTAGTTTCCTTTCATTGTTTTCTATATATTATTCGTTATCAGCTAGTTTTATTTCTGTCTATGATTAGTGTTATTTTTCTAGGCGTAGCCCTACGTATTTCCGTTGTTACATTACATATACATGTCAACGGAGGCTTTGAAAGATCTTTTGAATTGATAGGGTCTTGTTAGGCTTTTATGATCTTGAAATACGGTGCTACGTAGAAGCGCTGTACTCTCAACAAGAGATGTGTGTCAGAACATTTCTCATTCATGGTCTGAGACGCATATATTTCATGAATTAACAAAACTACGAAATAACGAATTAAGCCTTTAAGTGAGCAGTAATATCAACCATGGTGATGATGATGATCGGGTTGCATGTTGGGCCGGGCTGAATAGGCCCCTGCATCTACATCTACATGATTTATCTGCAAAATCCTAATAGACATACAGCAAGTTGTTGAAAGTGCTCGTTACTCAGTGTTGTAAGAATTTGGAGGTACGTCAAGACAACATCGTCATTGTAGTTCACTAATCGATTACTTCTTCCGCGCCGTTTGAGGCGATAGGTGAAACCGTGTCGATTTGAAACCGCTGTGAAAAGTGGAGCATTCTGAAAGAGACACTACGGTTTCGCCTGTCGCGTTAACAACCGCGGTCGAAAAGCATCGTTTTACTTTCAAATGTAGTTAAAGGACATCGCAACTTTTTTCCTTTATGTAAACGAAACTGCATCTTCTTCGATGCAGTTCCCGAGACCGCGTCTGTTTTTTACCTTAAAAAGGAACAGAATAAGCGTTCAGTCCTCTGTTTCAAAAGCAAAAGTTTTTCGTGCGACAAGACTTAAGAACATTTGCTTCCTGAGTCAGCCAGGTCCTTCGGCAACAGTGCGCGTAAACATCATGGAAAAGGTGGTCGTCGTTCATAATGGAACCATATCATAAAGCCCGACTTTCCACATATAGAACCTTTCATGCTCTTTCTATAGAGCGATTTTCGTATGACCCTCAAAACAAAACAACGGTAAGGAGGCAACAGCAATTTGATTGGTTTAGCGAACGGGGGCAAACGAGCGCGGCTTTTGGCTCGTTTAGCGAACACGCAAAGCAAATTAAAGCGGCCAACGGATTGCAAGCTGAAGAGTAGCTATTCTCTTTGACGTCACACGCTTTTCAGCATTCTGTTAGGTGAATCGATATTTTTAGCGCTTAAACGAGCTTGAACTTCAACTCTTGGCGGATGAAACAAATCGCGAACATTCAGGGAAAACCGTTTTTCAAGGTCATACGAAAATCGTTCGAACAAAAAATGCATATAATGTTGCCAGGACTTTAGGATGATGTCAAATGAGGGCTTGGGGCGTTTGAGATTACAGTGACTACACAGTACAACTTCATCCATAATTACATACTGTCCTAAAATGGACAGACCGGCACGGCCTTTTTATTCACAACACTCTTATCTGTTTACAGACCCCGCTATGGCTACACAGTAGCAACTACTGGACTCTCTGCTTCCTTTGAGGAACCGTACACAAAACGTATAATTAAGCATAAATACACCATATCTAGCTATATATGCCTGGTCTGCGAAATCTAACGACCTTTCGCCGCCTACACTACACTTCTAAGGTAATGATCCGGAGCTTTTCATACTCCCAGAATGTCCCCGTCCACCTAGGGGAGAGGGTCAGTGGGATGAACTACCCGAGTTTCCTCACTCGTCTTCTGCCTTGGAAAGCAGTGAGAGCGCGAAAGGCCATTTATTCCTGCAGACTTGGAATGTGTCTCATTTTCTATTAAACAACACTAATATTTTGTTTTTCATTTTTTTCTTCTTTTTTTGGCCGGGAACATTCGGTCAGACCGAATGTAGTCACGATTGAGTTTACCCGTGCTATATATAAATCCCAATACCTATCCTATTATCAGTTTTTTTTTGGAGGCAGGAAATATATTTCTGACAGGTTATCAATCAAATATAATAAGCCTGTTATGCCTTGAATAGAAAACGATCAATTTGAAACACGTATCCTCCTCAATCACAATGTTGTGAAGTCTCCACGCAACCGTTATTTGTGTCGTCACGCAACGCTTATCGCCTTAGTGGGGAGGAGCGCGTTTCGTGACGACTCGAATAACGGCTGCGAGGTGCTGTCACACGTAAAAAATTTTCTTGCACTTGTCTCTCAAAAAAAACAAAAATTGCAAGTTGCACGTACAATGTTACACGTTACAAATACCATGCAACTTGCCTGGCGAAAAAAATTGCGTTAGAAAAATGAAGCAAGAGTGAGGTGAAACAAGTTGCAAGAGCCATGTTGTGCGTCAACTTGTGACAATTTTTTTGCGAGACAAGTTGCACGAGAAATTGCTTCGTGTAACAGCACCTTAAATGCGAGGAGGCCAACTGGGTTTTGAGAAAAACCCAAATTTTGGTAAACTTCTGTAAAGAGATCACAACATCAAAGGAGTTACCTTATCAGGTCGAACACAAAACAATGACTATTTTAACGTTAAGTTTTCTTGACGTTTTACCAATTAAAAATCTTCATGAAAGGTTTTTAAACACTATCTAAAAGTGAAGCGATTACATCAACTTACATTTAATAAGATCTGTTTCATGTTTACTGTTGAACAGCACACAGGGAAAAAATAATTGCATTGATAGAGCAGTTTTCAATTAAGTGTCGAAAGTAATTACACAATTGCTTTGGTTTTGCAATACGCCACTTTCTCGACCAATCAGAAGTAAAACCAAAACCAACCGTGACTTGCTCGCATGCGTTTTCTCGCGCTTGGCGCCGCCGACATGTAGTTGCTTCGAGCTCTGATTGGTTCATTGGATTGTTTACGACTGCTGTGATTGGTCAGAGTAATTACTTTGGTTTTGGTTTTACGACACTCAATTGAAAACTGCTCTAAACTGAAACCAAACTAATTTGTTGTTTTGAACTTTGCACAATGCCATCTTTTTTTGTATCCATGCTTTAAAAGGTCTAAGAACACAACTGAAAAAGGTGTTGAAGTTGGTAAAAATATAATGGTCACAACAGACCACCTTCAAGTTTTTTTTTTAATTTTGACATTCGCCTTGGACAAATAAAACATTGGTATTGCTGGATAGCGCACATAACAAGTATGCAATGTAAGGAAAACTTGTAAATTGAGTGCTACGTGTTGCATATAGAAAATAACAGACATTTGAAATTTCACAAAGCCATACTATCACCTGTATGCGATACATAATACCCACATTAACAAGTTTTGCTAATTGTTTGGTGCTCCATCCAGCAGCATCCATGGTTTTCCTTTCCAGGCCAAGTGATCAATTGAGACCTACATTGCAGGTCTTCTTAACTACTAACCCAACATTTCCCTAATCACCTTGCACATACATGGTATGGAGAATTTCATCACTGGATCACAGTGAGATTAGCCATAAGTCTACCAAGTGCTTCACATGTGCCACGCCTAACAGCTGACACGTGCACAGCACTGGATATTAGACTTCTTGGCCTCTAATTTATTTCCATCATCACCAGAAGCAGCCTTCCTTTTGGTTCTACCAGAGGAGGCTACAGGCTCTGCAGGCTTCGCCATCTTGGCACTCTTCGCCCTTTCATCCTTGATCAAAGCATCCACATCTTCAGTGTTATCATCAGTGATCTCTCCTTCAACATCCACATCCTCATCTTCATCATCAACAGCCGCTTTCTCCTTGCCTTCATCCCCATGCTTCCCTACTCCATTACACACAGCTGTGACCTGGACACTTTCCACATCAGCACTCTTTCCACTGGCAACACCATCTACATCAGACTCCTCACCAGAGGTAAACGATGTCTGTGTTGCCACAGAAACTGGCGAGGCTTGACTTTCAACACTTTTTAATTTCACAGCCGGCTTGATGGTATTTGCTTCACCAACTAGCTGGCAGGTCTTGGAATTGACAGCATCTTGTGAAGAATGTTTGGCAACTTCCTGTTGAATGACTACCTCCTTTTTGAGCACAAGAAGCCTCTGTTTGAAGGAGTTGTTGCTGATCTTCAGCAGGTCCCGCTCAGCTTCAAAATCAAGTTCACGCTTTTTCAGCACCTGAGGAAGAAAACAACAAAACATTAAAATACAGTTGAACTCCGCTTTATGAACACCTTGTTATCACAGACAGTTTCCACTGTCCCAATGAAATTATAGCCCCACATTTTTCCTGCTTTATACAGACACTCCGTTTATATGGAAACATTTTATGGTCCCAATGATGTCCAGATCAACAGGGTTTAACTGTGTTGCTATATCAAAGTTTGTGATGCTGAAAATTAGCCTTCATTTTACAAGTGAAAACACATAATTCAATATAATCTACTCAAATTGTACATCTTTCTTCTTCTTTCTCCTCAAACAACATTGATTCATAAAGCAGCAACAACAAGCCACAGGGCAGCAAGAAGGGAAAACCTCTGGTATTGACAGTACCAAATCTCACTGTCATGGCAATGCCAACTGAGGTAAGTTGCTACATGTTAATCAGCCATTAATTCAGTTAAGTGGGGTAGACCTGGGGAGATTTTTCAATTTTTTTCACATGGGTGGGGACAAGTAGTTAACTGCAGGGCTCAAAATAGAAAAAAAATTATAGCCTGTCATATATTTTTTTTAATTTTTGGCAGGCCAAACAAATTTTGACCTGTCATTCATTGTTTTGGCCTGCCACATAATGAAATTTTTACTATGAATGAAATCGTAGTATTTTTTGAGATGCCTCACATGAAAAAATTCTAGACTACGATCAGAGACGTAGCACATGGGAAAATCGACCGAAGTTTGAGAGGTTGATCTTAATACTTTAACTTTTATTTGTTCACATCAAACCACAGCAAGAGTTGAACTTCCAACTTTCATGCCGATGAGCTCACAGAAATGGCGCTATATAAATTCTTGTATTATTATTATTAGGATGTCGAAATTTCCATACAGAGAACATGTTTGGTCGCTGAATATTCATTACGCGACATCGCTTTTTATAAATCGACACTCGATCGAATTGAAACACACGGTAAATGGAACAATTTTTAGTTAATTTTGAATGTTGTACAAATTGTCATTTTCAATTGCATTACGGCCAGAATCCAAAATTAGAACTTAGTTTTTGAAGCAAAATAACATAGATTTAGACAGTAAACAAACAAAGTCGAAAACCACTAAACCCTGAATATTTAATTTGCACACTTGCAAATATCAGATTACTGTACCTGCCAAGTCTCACGCCTTTAAGGTGTGAGCCTGCGAGTCCAAAACTCCGATCTCATGCCAACTCACGCAATTTCTCATGCCTGATTTACAGATTTGAGCTATCAGCCTGAACTGATCGCACGATCCAATTAAAATTTAGTTACATTTATTTTTTTTACATTTATTACATCATTTTAATTGCATTATACAGTTCTATGATGGAAATTACTTACATATCATTACAATACTATAGTACATGACATTACAGTCATGTACAAAATACAAAGTACAGTAAAATACAAGTCTTATTTTGAGTGTAATGTTACTGTTTAAATCGATATTGCTAGTAAACAAACTTCTTGTCAATGAAGGTTTCCATTTATTATAGTAATATTTATAGGTGAATTAGTACTTATATAATAGCTTGTTGATATTTGTTTTTCTATCTCCGCTTTGTTTACCACTATTGTCAGTGTCAGTGTGAGAGTGGATTGCCACACGGGATCCTGGCTCCAGAGGTGAAGTACTACAGCATGTTGGTCATAGTTGAGTTTCTCTTTACTCTTAGCACGTAAGATTTTCTCTCTTGTGGCAGGTGTGAGACATTCTTCCTTAAGATTTGGAAACCGAGGAAGGAAGTTACGCAGGAGCAGGACTCTTGCCACGTACAGGAAAGAGGAGTATTGCAGATTGCCAGCATCCCTTTCCAGAGCTCATCATTCATTGAGCCACATTTCTTGAGGAGCTTTTTTACATTCTTTACAGCTGCCTCAGCTTTACCATTTTCCTTGGGCTTGTGTAAGAGATGAAACAGTGTGTTGAAATCCCCATTCTTTGTCAACAGAAATGACCTTCAGGGGCGGATCGAGGAATTTCAAGCATTTGTTAAGGTGGCTCCCAACAGTTTCCAGCACTTTTCAAGACTTAGAATTTGATGGGTCATTATAACCACTTTTTATCAGTTGATGCTACAACCATGATATCAAATGAATGCCCAATGATTGGTGAACACCTTGTTATCATTTTTGACACAATATTTTACTATAGCAACAGTATGACGTGCTGAAAACACCCTTAATTTTAGCTTTAAGTGTTAATAACTCAAAAATGACTCAGTGAACCCCATTTTTTATTGTCGAATTTTGATCAGTAGGATAAGATGCAACTTTTGGCAAAGTTTAAAAAAATTCTGTAGGTGGGGTTCAGAGCCACCTTACATTTTTGAAAATTTAAGCTGTTTGGAAATCCAAGGGCAGGGGGGTTTCTTTGAACTGGAATTCCTAGGGCAAGGGGTGGGGGGGGGGGGTCTTCGAACTGGAAAGGGGGGGGGGGGAGGTTTCAGATCTGGGATTTCCAGAGGGGACAGACAAGAGTGTTTTCTTGAAAACACTAAATTTGTGCACTTTACTAGTTCGTAAATAAAGCACGAACTGATGACACTACTGACGACTGCAAAAGCAGGATACAAGACAAGCATTGATTGATCAGGCATGTGTTTGCGTTCATTACAGAAGAAAACTGATAAAACATGGGTTGTACATCAAGCTCCAGAGGCGTTAATGTTGATGAATTTCTTGTCAGATTAATAAAATATGAAAAATTAATGTTTCTTATCGCTTGCATTATAAATACATTCCTTGTACTCCCGTCGGATGAATGACGGAAAACTCGCACCAGTCCCTCATTTCTAAGGACGCCTGCCAGATTTTGTACTTCAAGAAATGGCCCATAGAATAATTTAAATCCCCAGCAAGAAACCTAACAAAGACTGAACAACTTTTTTGATGCCATTTAATTCCAGAAACGCTGTACATTTTGTATTTCTTTGAAGATAATTTTTGTATAAATTATGTACAGCTGCGAAACCCTGTCTTTTGGCCGAGGACACCATTTTGAAGCACATGGGATTGTGAGCGACTGCTGATCCTGAGGGCTCAACTTCTAGATGGCGGATGTGTCAATGCACTTGATCGTAATATCTTCCAAGTGTACACACGTACATCACACGATATTCTTATTTTAATGTTCCATTTACTGCAACTGCGCCACAATCCAAAAATTGCAGCGGCCAAAAACGCACTGCGATCGCACCGCGTTTCGTGCCACGATCGCGCTAAAATTTTTACAAGGGCAGCTAGAAGACAAGGCCAGGCACATGCACATGCTAAACAGGTTCCGCTTATTCAGTGGAGTGCAGTAAATGAAAGTTAAGATGTTGTTAACCCAGATTTCATAGGTCCCAAGCATAGGCCAACTTGATAGTGCTCCAGTTGTCGTCTTTGACAAATTGTTTACAAACGAACTGTGGGAGTTATACTTGTACTGTACTTGTAAGTGTTTGAACATTTGATTGTTCCATTTACATACTTTTTTGTACAGCAGTGATCAGAAAAGAATCTTTCCGCCAAAAGGGTATCTTTTTACAGTTTTGCTGCTATTTTGAATTTATAATTTTTATGGATTTTTAAATCATTAACTCTTAGTTAAATTTTTTTTGGGAAACCCTAAGAAGTCTTCTTTCCAAATATATAGGGTTGTGTATACTTATACTGAAAAGGGAAGCTGTCAGAGCCTATTTAATGCATGTATGTCAAAACTAGACAAAAAAACTCCGGAGTCAAAGGGTTAAAAGTGCGTTAACACATATTTAATTACCTTAAAAGTTGTTGAATAATCATTTTTTGCCATGACAACTTTAAAATATTGCTCAACATTTTTGCTAATTTTTGTCTTTAAGTTTTTTTTCATAACTTGTTTTAAAAGTGCTGCCTTAGACTATTTGCAGATAGAAAGAGTAACTTTATCCAGTGTAAATTCAACCATTAGTGACCTTGTTTGTTCAAAAGTCAGACAAGCTCATGTTCAGTGCTTTGAATAAAAAAAGCAAACATTATCACCGAGGATGATAACTTCCTACATAACACAAATTTTTAAAAGTAAACTTTCCCAGGCTTGCAGTACACTGACAACATAAAATATATAAAGATCTGAAGGAATTTAACAATGAGATGCAAGGAATTGCATTTCTTTCACCACTTCACAGTGGAGTATTTAAGTGGCTTCAATTAATGCCGTAAAATAGGTTTCTGAGAATTCAGTTGGGATCCAGGGATTAGAATATTTAATCAGTAAAGAAATGTGCAGAATTTTTTAGTCAATGAACGAGATGGCATTCCAAAGCACGCAAAACCTACTCGACCGTGAAAATCAAAACACACAAAGTGCTTGCTCGTGACACGCGTGGGACCGGAATTCAAAACCCACCGCAGGAAAAGAGAGATATTGACCTTCAGGCATACTGTTGGCAAATACATTTCATCTTTGGACGCCTTCGTCATTTGATGTTCAAATGAGTGGGAGTACAGTTGATCTAGCGTTAAAAACAGCACGCATATGCCAACGGAAAGAGCGGTTTTGGACGACTAATGACAAATTAAATTTCGAACTAATGATCGAAGGCATTTCGATTCTCGACGGAGAACAATTTTCTTCTCTATCAACAGGGCGTCATGATCGATTCAAAGACAGGAAATTTGCCCGATGCGAAATCCAATTTCGCTAAGGTCTGCTGTGCCCAAACTCGTTCACATCCAAAACAATAGCTATTCTAATTCAAATTAACCTAACACTTACCGACACCTTCAAATAATCCCGTATTTTCACTTACTGTGTCAACCCTACATGTACAGAAATAAATCATGCCCACCTGAATGTGTTTCAGTGCACTTCTCAAGATGTTCAAGTTGGACGTTTTCTTGTCTTCTAGGGTAGGAACTTCTCTCTTCAGGACATCGAAGCATTCCTTCAAGTGTGCGCGTCTGAATGTGCAAATACAAATAACCAATTATAAATTCAACTTCTGCTCGACCGCTCGATCCCATATCAGTACTTTATGTACATGATTTTGTTAGCTCGCGCGGGATCGCGTTGTCGAACAAATCATCGCATCCCTGAAAATTAAAGTGTGAGTTTTCACCGCAAAATATACAACGGTAAACTGTCAAAGCGCTCAAGCTTTTTCTTGAAGACGCAGACGAGCTAACAGAACGGCCATCTTCAGGAATATGCTTCGCGTGCACTTATCTTTCAGGAAACTTACTTCACGGAAAATCGACGTTTAACAGTTAAAAATCGCACTAACCTGTTCTTCTCGAGTTTGTTGTGCGTTTCTCTCGTCCCTGCCCTGTGTAACGAAACAGATGTCATGAACAAATTTGCGTCCTGTCCGATAAGAACAAACAACCGCGCGCTCAGTTCCGTGAACGACAACAAGAGAACTTACCCGCCAGGTCTGCGACGTCTCTCGAGGGTATCGCATTCCGAGATCGCTCGTCTCCTTTCCGTATGGACCGACGTAGAGTGATAAACTGAAACACGAAAGGAAAAAGAAGGGAAAGTTTTGTTACAGATATGTCGTGATCACGGACATAATTTCAATTTCAAAACAGTCGAGCGCTTTAGCACAAACGGAATATTTGCACATGGCTACTTCGTCGTACCACGTGCGATAGCAGAATCATCTTTAGATGTTCCTTTAGATGAAGATTCTAAATACTTAGCAGCTTCTAACAGCGTGTCCAAACTCATAACGCGAAGTACGAACGATCGGCGATTTCTCCCTGACGATTTACGGCAGCATAAAGCGTATCCTACCCGACTCGACTTCGATCACTCCATGTGCACTCACTACTAACCACAACACGGACGGACAAAAGATCTCCAAGTGCTGGAACGTAGAATATCGGGCACTGATTGACAGTTGAATCAACGAAATCCAATCGGAAGCCTCATTTTTTGGATACGTCATATTTTATGACCCACGTGTCCAGGCGTGAAAAGCCATGTGGCTCGGCCTCGATCCCAAGTGTACACAAACACACCCAACTTTTGAACATGTAAATTTATTTACATCCTTGAGTGGTTCCAAATTGTTTTGCAATTCAGGGATAAATTAAAGGAACTGACGATTTGGTAGGCCTCTGTCAAAAGTGGGATATTTGCACTATGGCGAAAATAACGGCGTGATCTACCGTGTAGTTCTCAAGTTTCTTTTTCCAGTGATAGAATTGAACTAGCCGGTCCATCGTGACAACCACATGACATGCACTAGGCATGCAGTAATGAGATCATTTGAAAATATATTTCTCTGCCTTTAGATTTCAGTTTTCCCCTTTCTACCGAGTAACACAAGCGAAGGTATATATGATATATAAACTATTTTACGAAACTTTTGCGACTTAAAAAATATATAATAAATATTTATTTTTTGTTTACATCACATTTGTGATGACAGGCGACAAATAGTTCAACAGATATAAAGTACTGAACAAGCGCTAATTGTACTTACCTGTACGTTGAGTGCCGCCTGTCATCATCAGATATGAACACAAAGGACAAATTGTGCTTTTATCCCGTATAATAACTATATTGTATCTTCAATAATTTCAGATGTCGACAGAAAACATACAAAATGACTAAAAATATGATTTCGTTAAAAAAAAGAAACGTTTCAAACGAATTATTATTTCAATAAATAGCATGGCCGGAATCACGGAAGGACGAGAGCACTATTTTCACTATTGCATTTCACAACATTTCGCCTCTCTCAGTCACATCCGTGACCGAGCTCAGCATCGTTAAATGTTTACATATAGGATAGTGGTCGCAGCCGCTTCTTTGGGGCACCTCCATTAGGGGGCATCGTCTCCTGGTCCCGGCCGGCAAAAGGCTCATATAATTTTTGTAATTATCACAAGGCTAGGGACACAGGTCTCTATTAAGGGGGTATTTCTCCTGGTCCCGATGGTGTCCCTTAATGGACGTTCCACTGTTTCTTATAAGCTAAAATATTTCTTACGCCAGTGGTTTGTTCTCTCCCCCCCCCCCACCCCTGTTCAGCGGGGAAGTTGCCCAGCAGGCGTGGTTCCTAAGCTAATTAAAAAAACATGGCGGTCAAGCAGTAAGCGAGTAACGAGTTGTACGTGAATCCACAGTTTCCATAGAAGACAATTTTCTCTGATGTAGGAGTGCCGATGGGAAACGTTCCTTAACTATCTTCTGCAACAGTATAGGAGATCAGCAGCGTTTCTGGAACTTGTTTGCAAAGTAAAGGTATTTTAAAACCTCCGAAATCGTTCGGTCTCAATTTCAATATTTTCATAAATTAAGACTTATACGTGTACTAAACTTCCTTTCACAACAGAACACCTGCCAATTTTATTGTCTCTTGAAACTTTTCCTTTCAAAGAAGACGGGACGACGGAAAACACTGGAATAATGGTGGACTGCAAATGCTGCAAGAATTTGTTTGGTTTCGCCGCCTCTCGCCCCCCTTGTTTTGTTTTCACAGTATGTCTAGCGGCTTTCGCAATCGGTTTGTTTTCCCTTGGTTACTTCGTTCAGATGTATGGCTGGTTTAACGACGTGGACGACATCCAAAACAAGGTAACAATCCACTCAATATATGACGTTTGGTGTTTTGTTCCCTGAAGTCTGATAAAACCTCGATAATATTTACTAGCTTGGAGATACCGTGACAATTTTTTAACAGACATGCTTGAAATCATGTACCATGGCCACGTCAACAATTAATTTTTAGCATTTTTTTCGAGTTTCAAGGCTTGCTTGCTTGTTCTTGTTGCTTTGGTATAATAGCGAGTTGTTTCCAAAGGCTGACTGAAAAATTTATACAGTGGTATAAACAAAATACTTTAAACCACAATTGGTTTTCCTTTTTTTGTTTCTCGTTTATTAAAGTTGAAATAGAGAAATGGGAGTTTGTTTGAATTCTAAATGTAATTTAATTGTATATCTTTTCAACGACCTTATCATAAGTTACATTGTTATATAGCTGGAATTTTGCTCAATACAACGCGCGCGTTGATTGGTTGATTCATCATCACATGACATCTAACAAACAAACTGTTTCCCGCCAATTGCGCTAAGCGGGCAACATTTGCGAAAGCGGGCAACAATTTTGACGTCAGAGGGTAACATTGCACTGTTGCCCGCTAGTGCACGTGATCAGACCGTGACATAAGGTGGCATGATTATGATGGACCGAGTTCTCGACATCGAGATTCTCGGGAAACAAAATTCACTGTTTCCCTTGGGACCAGTCATTAAGTGTTTATTGTATATTTGGCAAATGTTATGTAATGCCTTTTTTTTGCAGAGCTTAGGGTAAAAATGACTAATAGCTCCCCAAAAACATGTCGGCCGACTGTTGGTCAACAGTCGGCCGACAAACGGCCAACAGTCGGCCGTCAGACGGCCCACAGTCGGCCAACAGTCGGCCGACAGACGACCAACAGTCGGCCGGGGTCGGACGACAAATGGCCAACAGTCGGCCGACAAACGGCCAACAGTCGGCCGACAAACGGCCGACTGTTTATAGGCAGGTCTGAGGTAAAAATGTCGCCCGACAGTGGGCCGTTTGTCTTTCTTTCTTGGTGACCTCAAAACCTGCGGTTAAAACTGAGGTAAAAATGATGTGAGAATCACAATACACATTAAATATACATAAATAACGAGCGAAATTGACCAGGCTCGCAATGCACTGTTGGGCGATTTGGACTCGTGATCTAAACCGACCTTTACTGCGTGGTTTTGTTTATGTTTTAACTTAACAAGGTAAGACAAGTGACTTAATTTCAGTGTTTATTGAATTTTGTTCAATAAAGCCTGGCTATTTGTATGAGTTAGTCATCTGTCAGTAAACTATTGGTGAACTGTCGGCCGACTGTTGGCTGTTTGTCGGCCGACTGTTGGTCGTCTGTCGGCCGACATGTTTTTGGGGGAGCTATTAGTCATTTTTACCGAGCTTAGAATTTGTGAAAGTTATTTTGCACAGTTTTTACAAATTCTAAGCTCTGCATAAATTAAAGGCATCAGATAATGTTTCCAAAACTATTTTACCTACTTTTTGCAAAATTTATGATTTTAAAATTTATGTGTTTTTGAAATTTGAACTGATTTTATTTTGTAAATTTTACCAGACAATTTTGACTGGTAAAGCCAGCAACACACTTGGCGATTTTGTACCCTCGTTGCGGCAAAATTGACCACCAGTGAAAACCGCAAGCAAATTTTGTCACTATTTGACATGTCAGATATTGGTGTGAAATGGGCACACCTGGGGATTCTTTCCAATCGAGATACAACGAGCATATAAAATTGCCTTGAGTTTACTGGTTTAATTTTTTTTTTAAGTGGCTAAAATTTTTGTTTCTTCAATTCACTCATTAGACTGCATTCATACTTGTGGTATACCTTTGTATTGACAATTTATATTTTTTCTTTTCAGGAGTGGCATTCTTTCCTTGATCACTTGGGTTCGTCTGAGTTTTGCATCTTTGGAAACCAAAGCTTCTTGGGAAATGCTACCTTTGCAAACTCCACTAACATCACTGGTCCTACCTCTGCTGGATTTACGACTGTCACTATTCCACTGTTGCATCTGTCTATTACTCCCTCACGTTACTTTGGTGGATTGGTCAACAATGTTACCCATGTAACAGCAGAAATGCCGGCTACAGAACTGGGTCTAACAGGTTTGTACCCTTTAAAACACTTTAACTTCCAAGGGTACCAAAAACCAAAATTTAAGAAAAGTTCCAACTTGCATTTTATAAAATATTGAAAAACAAAATTACAGTGTGATGCACCTTACCGCGAGCACCCAACAATTTTTTTTCGCAAGTTAGCCAATCAGAGAGTGCAAATTCAATTGACATGCACACCTCTTCGCAAAGTTCAGTACAATGGAATGTAATCTTGTCGCTTTGTGTTTATCACAGGAGTGTAAAAATAGTTACAAAATACAAAGATTTAATTCACTTTATTGCTTCACTCATATCCGCAGTTACAAAATTGTTATAAGAATTAGCTGGTGATATTGTGAAAACTTGTAAAAAAAAGTTTGTCAGGTGCTCATGGTAAAGCGCATCGCACTGTAATGGTACCATGCAATAGTAGCACTAAAGAGATTTCATTTGAATCGTCATAACATAGGATTTTGTCAAGAGACTGAAAAGGTAGAACTACGCTACAGTACCGCTCAAAGGTAAGTTACCACCGTCTCGCGAGACGCGATTCTCGTCTCGCGAGACGAGATTCTCGTATCGCGAGACGCGATTCTCGTATCGAGAGACGAGACACTCGTATCGCGAGAAGCTTTAAAAACTGTAAGTTTCACTGTCTTAACTTCTCGCAAGATTTTAATAGCCTATTGTAAAACACCCTGTAGCAACATGAACGCGATGAAACTCCGCTTTGACTATGCTGCATTTGCCGAACTCTGTTGCGTAGTGCGTGCATAATTAAGATTATAGTCTTCAAATTTTCAAATCTACGAGGCCTCAAAAATCGTATTCATACGAATGGTGTTAAGTTTTATGTTTTAAATCGAAAACATAACGTTCATGGCTTTCAGCGTCTTCAAACATGCCAGTTACATGTATATTAAAATTTGCCGATCGCTACCCGGCGTCGCCAGCTGTACGGGCCGATCAGTTCGCTTCCCGAACTCTGCGCTTGTCATTGATTGTAACACTGCAGTTCGGAGTAGGTGACGCTTTTCCCGCTATTATGTATCTTTGGAAGTAAAAGGCACAATCTTTAATGATAAAAATTTCCATGATGTGCCGAGTATTTCTCGTTTACTTAGTGCGAGCAAATTTTCATTTTAGTAAACATACATGTAGAAGCGGGCGCCAATTTGTCGGCGTGGCCGCATTGATTTGCATTGAATATCGTGGATTCCACAACACTTATAAAGTTACAATTGAAACAGTAAAATACTCTGCCTTCGACAGTTGTCATTAATTATGATATTAGTAGACTTTGAAGTTGTGAGTTTTTTCGGCATGATTCTAGAACTTGCTTTCTTTCAAATTCTTTGCAACACGCTTAGCGGTGCTGCTAAGTCGCAAGTCACAAGTTGTGTCACGTTGTCAAAGGCACGAGTATCAAATTTCGTTTGTTTGCGTTTCGACTTTCACCGACTAAATTCATCACGGGTGTAGACAAAACGTGGACCCCCCTTTCTGGACCCCCTTCTGGACCCCCCTTCTGGACCCCTTTCTGGACCCCTATCTGGACCCCTTTCTGGACCCCTTAATTTTTCGGTAAAAAAAATAAATAAAATAAAAATTAAAGTAAATAATTAAACAGGGCAAGCGACTCACCTGAAATTCTTCGATCGGTGAGTTCGATTTTCTGGCTAAATTCCACAGGTTATTCCCAGTTGAAGCTGAAACTCCTTCTTTGCAATCAACTACTTAGTTAATTTCGTGATATATTTACGCGAAAAGTTGCGAAAACGTCAAGAATCTGCACGTACAAGTTCGCCGATCTTACCCGCCATTTTGTTCCGAGCCGCCATATTGGCTTTGCCGCTGACCATGCCCACGCTTCGACGCCTCGCATATTTTTGGGATTGCCAGGGGGGCGGGGAGGGAGGGGGTCTATGTGTCCGACGTCTAGATAAACTGACAATATTGCCCACAGTAAACATTTACAGCATGTTTCCATCCCTGAATTATTACTCTATCATTCTTCGAAATTGCTATGTAAAATTAATTTACACCCTCTCCCCCCAGCTGGAACATACATTTTTTACCCAAATCAAATGTCCTTTTCCTTCTGGGAAACTGATTCTGAGTTACATAGCCTATAAGTAAACAAAAGCAAGAAGCTGGGGCACATGAACGCACAAATCCTGACAATGAGTAACTACTATGCAAGATTCAGATGTTTTAGGACAACAGTACAAGGAAACTTGCACGCTCTGAAAAAAGACTGTAACACTTTCTGGTTCCGAAATAGGGCTGTGAACACATCAAATGTTATTTTCTTAACAAAAGACAAAACGATTTCAAAGGATGGAAGAGATTATAGCCTGATTTTAATTGCAAATGAATCACTCACCATCGATCACCATCCCAACCGCTCTCCATGAAGCGTGGGCATACTGGTCAGCGGCAAAACCAATATGGCGGCTCGGAACAAAATGGCGGGTAAGATCGGTGAACTTGTACATGCGGATTCTTGACGTTTTCGCAACTTTTCGCATAAATATATCACGAAATTAACTAAGTAGGTGATTGCAAAGAAGGAGTTTCAGCTTCAACTGGGAATAACCTGTGGAATTTAGCCAGAAAATCGAACTCACCGATCGAAGAATTTCAGGTGAGTTGCGTGCCCTGTTTAATTATTTATATTAAGAACTTTAATTTTTATTTTATTTAATTTTTATTTTTTTACCGAAAAATTAAGGGTCCAGAAAGGGGTCCAGATAGGGGTCCAGAAAGGGGTCCAGAAGGGGGGTCCAGAAGGGGTGTCCAGAAGGGGGTCCAGAAGGGGGTCCAGAAAGGGGGGTCCACGTTTTGTCTACACCCATTCATCACGTGAATAACGTGTTTCTTATCAAAAGTTTTTTCCCGGAAAAAATGAACATGGTGAATGAAGATGAGGGCGGTGAAAGAGAAAAATTATCCCGCTTTTTAAGGTTACAGTGTACCTTCGGGGGTGTCTCCAGTATAACAGCTCTAGCGTCTTAAGATTACACTTAATATGCCTAAACCCAGATATCAAATTAAAGCTTATAGAGCTGGCTATCTAAATATGGAAACCATTTGGTAATAAAATGAATTGTCGAATTTTTTACGACGTCTAAATTCGAACTTCCGAATCAGCTTTAAAACGCTATAACTCAAAGCGATTATTATATTTTGCTAATTTGATTTGTTCTCGGGTTTCCGGACACGAAGCGCTAAAAAAACGTGTCGGCGATTTTCCATATTCAATTGCAGTGAAAAGTTACAGAATATTTTCGAAAAGGGGAGAAAAAAAATTGGAATGATCGCACGGAAATGGCTCTTGACGAAAAAGTTTTCGGAATTAAGAAATTCGCCGACACGTTTTTGTTGACTATACGTTAGGCTAGCTTCTGTCCAAATTTAAGAAAAATCGAACAAATTCCCTTTGAGTTGTAGCTCTTTAACGTGTCCCCAACAAGCGAAAAATAAACTTTGAGAAAACAGCGCTTAAAAAAACATATCGCTTAATAAACAAACTCCGCCCACAAAAGTTATACCGTCATTTCTCCGTCAATTTTCACTATTTTTTGATACTTTTTTTTTGGATGAAAGTTCATTTTGTAAACTTTATTTTAACGCCAAAAAAAAATTTTCAATAAATTTTCGATCTGAAGGTACACTGTAACCTTAAAAGCGAGAATAATCTCAGACTTGGAATGAGCCGACAGTGCATTCCCACGGGACATCTCTGGACTTCCAAAAGCGCTCATATTTGCATACTGTCAAAGGTCGAAACATTTTCGGGAAACTTGTTGAATAAAACTTTGTTTAGTTTAACTTTTAGTTTCATTGTTGAATAAAACTGTAGTTTTGAATAAAACATGTGTTGATAATCGATAATCGAATGTTATGAAAGTGAAGATGGCCAAGGAGCAAAAAAGAACCGTGACTAATTCATGACGGTGTTTGTAAACAACGCACATTTACAAAGTTCGATCGATCGCAGCGGGGTTTGTTGCTATATTTATAAAGCCGTGCAAATCAAGCGCTTTCACTAACGTCGTGTTTTCCGATTTTTAACATAACTTCCATTCAAGTTCTCCATTTGTGATGGCAGTTTTTGGATTCAAAAGCCTACCAAGTTTAATTCACTCACACGCACAAAACATGCAAATTCAATGCGCTTTGAACTAAAAATAATCTGGGATTAAAGTGTGCAATTTTAAGCAAGTGCTTGCACTAACTTTGTCGTTTTCTCGCGAGATAATTGATCGTAATGTATTCCAAAATATCCGCTTCACTGATTCTCTCGAGACGCGATTCTCGTATCGCGAGACGAGATTCTCGTATCGCGAGACGAGAATCTCGTCTCGCGAGAAACGAGACGAGAGGTGGTAACTTACATTTGAGCGGTACTGTACATGCCTTCATAATTGACTCTGGGATTGAAAGGGTTAAACCTCAATGTCAGCAAAGTCCGCAATGTCACTGTTCTCTATATGTTTCTTACACTAAGTATATCTAAAGTTCCTTGTGACCCAACTTCCTTTCTAGGACTGATAGTCCAGGCATATTGCAGAGGGCATATTACTCAGTTTCCAGTAGTTTATTTAATTCCCACTTCACACTAGTGTTATGCAGCAAATGATAGTCAGGAGGATTTCAGAGAATGTTTTGCTCAATTTCCAGCAGTTTGGTATAAACATCAAGTCATATTGTTCATTTTCCCCCTAGGTTCCTGGGGTAACTTTGTTGTTAACGTGACATTGACTCTAAGTCAGCCATGGACCATGGGTAGGTACCGGTACATGCAGTATGACTTTTTGATCTTAAAACTTGGTTCTTGTTTATGGTGGTGTAGTAAAGTTCAAGAAATTGTGACACTTAGATCAACGAAACATGACCTGTTGATCTTCAGCCGATAATGGACTGATTACAGTTGCATAATTTGAACTGGAAATATGATCATTATTGTTAAAGCAAGCGTGAAGAAGAGGGTGATTACGTGTTGCATATAAAAGCTAGAATGTACCGATGTACTTCGTGATTTCTGCCAGGAATATCGTAGAAAACTAGTGCTTCCCAATGCCTAGAATTTACGTGGGATATGTAGATGTAAACGCTAAGCTTACGCTTAGTAGTTCTACAGGAATTACGTATGTATTGTGCCTACGTCTTAATTAAGTTCTTTACCAGAATAGAAACCTCATACAGTCTCTTGTATATTTAATCACATACACCTAACCAACAATAAATTATGTGTACAGCTATTTCAATTAAAGTTGTCGGATAAAAGCTTAAAGCCAAGACTGCAAGGTAGTATGGGTTAGGGTAAATAGCATTGCATAAAAATCCCACACTACCTTGCAGTCTTGGCTTTTCGCCTTTTTCATCTGACAACGTTTATTGAAATAGCTGTATAAGGATATTGATTTAGCAGTAAAGCAGAATACATTTTAGTGTGATCATACACAAGTTGAGTCGTGTCCCAAAACCAACCAAGGCTTGCAAGCAGTCAACGCTTATCTGCTAATTCGGCCACGATACCTCCCGTTTACAACAGTGGCATGATATGAAAACATAAAACAAGAATTTAACATAAATCTCAGTGTAAGTTTGTTGCAAGCAGACGATGAAGAAAATCTATCAACTGGATTTTTTTTTGCAAAAGATCAAAACTAACTTTAAAGGCTCAGTGGTTTATATCCAGCCTTGTTATATAGCTGGAGTTATTCTCAATACAACACACGTGTTCATTGGTTGATTTGTGGTTACATGACATCTAGCAAACATGGTTACCGCCATGAGCGGGCAACATTTGCGAAAACGGGCAACATTTTTTACTTCAGAGGGTAACAGTGCACTGTTCCCCACAAGCGCACATGATCAGACAGTGACAAAAGGTGCAATGATAAAAATGATGTGATTGATGTTTAACTCAATAATTTTGCTTGGCACATTTTTGAAACATTTTTTTTTCTCCATGACAAAGAAAGCTATATAATAAATCACTTAAGGACTGATCCCTCAGGAAACAGTGAATTTTGTTTCCTTCATCTCGGGAAACATAGAGATTCTCAGGAAACAAAATTCGCTGTTTCCCTCAGGACCAGTCATCAAGTGTTACCAGTAATCAGGGGTTTCACTAATTTTTGAAGAGGGTCCTCATGGTGGAGTAGGCGGGGATGCTTGGCACGCGAGGCCCGGAGGGCCGAGCTCCTAGGGGGTCCGGGGGTATGCCCCCCCCCCCCGGAAAATTTGAAAATGACTCTCAGAAATGCATTTTCCAGCATTCTGAGAAGGAAATTTTAAATTTCTATGCCTTTCATTTTGCTGGCAAAAAACTGCTACAGTACTTACCCGCTTATAAGAACCTGCAATTTAAGAACCTGTTAGCCTAAAAATATCAATTTAGACTCCATTTACATAAGAACCTATTTAGCCTAAAATTTGAAACAGGTTCTTATAGAAAGGTTCTTATAGAAATTAACCTAAAAAAATCTTCATGCAAAAAAACATGACTCAAAAGTAGTGAACTTGAACATGTATATGTTGTAGTTAATTTTTTATTTCAGGTAATTTTTGTTTTTCCTTTGTTTCAAATTCATTAGCATATATTACCATACCCAAAAACAATGGAAAAACATTAGATATATATCATTAAATCAACTTTTAGCCTGATACTGAGAATTAAAATATCTACTAAAATGGGTCATGGTCACATACTGTCTAAAGGCCAGGCCTGTTTTGGCATTAAATTAATATACATGCCAACTTTCTACCATTCACAGGTGTATAATATATTTCTCATTAAATAAGAACCTATTTAAGAACCTGCGTAACCTAAAATTCGACTAAGCACCATTTTACATAAGAACCCGTTTAGGCTAAATTTGAAAAAATGGGTTCTTATAAGCGGGTAAGTACTGTATTTTACAATTCTATTGCCTTAGATACTTCAACTGAACCCACATGTAAGACCACCAACACAAAACGACTTCATGATAAACAATAGTGTAATAATTATTGCTCTGAGAGTTCACTATACAAAATTTTTCAAGTGAAATCACCGAAATAAGATTAACAATACACAGAACTAGTGCCTTATTTGATAGCGTTTTTGGTACTTTCTGGCCTAAATGTAACAGTTTCTGCAATTCTGTTAACTGTAACAGCATCACTGATCACACTTATTTACACACTGTCGTTCTGCTTTTGTTAATACTAACTTGTTTTCTGCTTTACAATTCATCTTTAATTACAAAACAAACAATATTACTTGCCTTCTCATTTGCCTTGCAATGCAACTTACATGCTTTTTAATTAGGGTTTTCTGTTGCGCTAACATTACGTGACCAAATGCCGCTTATTTTTCATCATTACAAGAAACTTCCGGTGAAGATACCAAATTCGAGAAAAATCTCAACTTGATGCACGCATATAAATATCACAGCTAAACTGGGTATATTTATTCACAGTATTGTTAGTTGACAATTAATAATTATGAACCCGTTAATTCCATAACCAAACAATTCAGGACATGTGAAATTTTACTGCAAGAAGCGGGAAAAGTCAGCCGGGTCGTTGCAGTTCAATGACTCTTTTAAAATGCAAATCACGCTCACTTGACTTTGTTCAGTGTATATTATGTTTTAAAAAGTTGAACGGTAAAATGTTAAAAAAAACTCACCTTTTGATTTCTTTGCAACGATGGCGAAAAATTATCAATGACACCTTGAGCGTGAGGTCTCTTCGCTGCAATCTCAAAGCGTGTGCTTTTCAGTCACGTGAAATGTCACGCGCATCTGTTATGTAATAGCTGAAGAAGGAGTCCTGGTAACTAGTTTTGAAATGTTGCAGAGTGGTAGGTGGCTGATAAGAAGATAAAATCAATACTTTTCTTGGGAAAAAACTATAATTCCAGGAGATGATTCGTGGTTAGGAAAGCGGGAAAGGTTTGTCCAATTTTCGTGAAAGAGGGTGCTGGAAAGTTGTTTTCATTTACAAATCTCATCTTTGTATTTTGCTTGAAGCTGGGTACCGTGCTCAGAGTACACGGGTGCCGGTACCTGGGTCCCGGCTTCTAATAAAACCCCTGGATAATTAATGTTGTCCTGTCAATGTCACATGTATCAACCAAACTACCAATAAAAATAAGTGAACTTTTAACTTGATTCTTGCCAATTTTAGGCATCGAGAGATGAACAGTTTACAAATAATTGTAAATGAGGCATAAAGTCATCGAAAACTGTGTTCGGCCACCTGAAGTGTCAGGCTGATATAATTTATATTTAAAAACCGTTAATTTAATATTTTTGTATAATTCACAGATTGCCAAGAAAATAAGAAGTGCAAGTCATTGTATGTTGAAGCATGCGGATCAGTAACAGTACCCACTGATATTGTCCCAGAACACCTGCTGTAAGTAATGCCCTATCATTACCAATCTCAGAATTTTATTTTGTTTAACCCTTAAACTCCCAAGGGTGCCAAAAGTCAAAATTCAAGAAAAATCCCAAATTTCATTTTGTTAAATATTGAAAAACAAATGGTACCATACAAAAGTACTGCCGAAGAGGTTTCATTTGAATGGTCACACCATAGGATTTCATCCACAGACTAAAACATTAGAACTACAGTACATGACATGTCTCCATATTTAACTCTGTGAGTGAAAGGCTTAACAATTTTTATCATATAACCCGTACGACCTTACTAACGTTTTCTTTGCAAAACCATATGAAGGCGCTGTTACACTAGGCAATATTTCGTGCAACTTGTCTTGCAACAACTAAAAACCGTGCGTTGCGATGCTGTGAGACAAGTTGCCTGGAGGGTGTTACACTAGGCAATGTTTCTTGCAATTTGTCTCGCCCGACGGTGAAAGGAGCAATTTCATTGGCTAAAGTCACAAAACGTTGCGACACAAGTTGCAGGAAACGTGTTACACTACGCAACGCTTGAAAAATTCGTTGCCGCGTGGTGAGAATCGTTGCGAAAAGTAGAACCGACTTCTACTTCTCGCAACGATTGCGGCAACAAAAAAATCGCGAGAAATGTTTGTTGCGGGGTATGTTACACTAGGCAATGTTTCATGCAACTTGTGTGGCAACAAAATTGCGAGACAAGTTGCACGAAACATTGCGTAGTGTAACAGCGCCTTGAGGGCCGTACGCATTTGTGCGAGCGGGGCCGAAAAAAGCTGTACGGCCCTACTACAAAAGCAGATGGCCTTGTGCGTTAAAATTTCAAGAAATTTTGTCTCCAAATTGGTCATATGATAAAATACTTATTGTCTGAGTTAGGTTGGGGGGAAAATATTTGGCTCTCGGTCATGGTGCACAGATCTCGCTGCGCTCGGGCCATATGCCACTTAGTCAATAAGAATATTTTAAAACACTTGCTATTTGCCTGAGAACACGGACTTTGGCAGCCACTTTATCTAGCTGAAGGCTTACATTTTTGATATTGTTCTAAAATGTTTCATTTTGTTTTAGGTCTACAAGCACTTGCAACATGTCCACAGGAGATGTTAGTATTCTGCAAATGATCAACATAGAAAAACATGCAAGAACAGTGTACCAAGAGGTCCAACAATGTGATAATGGGATCAAAGCTGAGACTTCT
The DNA here is from genome assembly GCA_022457155.1 of Cladopsammia gracilis. NCBI lineage: Eukaryota > Metazoa > Cnidaria > Anthozoa > Scleractinia > Dendrophylliidae > Cladopsammia > Cladopsammia gracilis. The sequence goes on along the minus strand of JAJGOT010000311.1, from coordinate 310,743 downwards.
TTACCATTAGATAACCAACGAAGTCCTACTACTCGGGCAATGTCCTTGGTAAGCTGTTTAAAAACTCCTATCTACAATATTATTTATGTACATCTTTAAACATGTAATGTGTAACACTTTATGCAGTTTCTCTTGAAAGAAATTGCCTGCTTTATACTTTTGTAACAAACCTTGTAATGCAACATCTATCATGACAAAACTGAGACCCAAGGTGCATAAAAAATTACCCAGTATAATAATTATTAGCCTGGCGCATTGCAAATAAATTCAACCGCTGGTAAAGCCTGTCTTTGAATTAGCACAGAAATCCCCTGAGCCAGAATAGACTTTTGAAAACACCATAATGGGTAATCATATCCTGGTACTTAGCTTGGGGTCAAAAACAAGAGTTTCAGCACTGATTCCCAAACAGAAATTAGTCTGCGACACAGGCTGTATAACCTACCCTCCACGGAACAAATGTTTTTTTCTTCATTGCCACTTTCATTAGGAAATTTAGAACAGAGTTCTACTTCTCGCAACAATAATTATTGCAGTAAAGGAAAAATGTGTTTAAATGTCTGTTGCAGGGTAATTATGTTACACTAGGCATTTTTTGTGCAACCTTTTGCAATTTTGTTGTCCAGGGCAGGGGCGGATCCAGGATTTTTCTTAGGAGGGGGTGCACCTCTAAGGAATGACGTAACTGAAGGGTGATGTAAACAAATTTGCAGAATACTAGAGAATACTAGTTATATTAGAAAGATGCAGGTCATCTTGGGGGGGGGGGGTGGGGGGTGCACACCCCCTGCACCCCTCCCCTAGATCCACCCCTGCAGATTAGTTATTCAATCTTTTTTCTTCAGGTTGATGCATCTGCTGTTAACTTACGGCTTCAATATTCCAGCTATTTCTTGTTTGTGATGGTCATCACTTGTGTACTTTATGGAATGATCAAAGGAAAACCAAGCAAACTGAACTTCAACAAAAAGGTACCACAAATGCACTGACATACAGTGGACAGTCATACGTCCCGTAATCGACCACCTAAAATGCTAAGAAAGGTGATCTAGGACAGATACACTGTAGTCGCATACAGGGGGTCTAAAAAATGTTGGTTGGGCAAATAAAAGGAAATTTATTATTGAGGACAAGTGATCACTTTTGCGACCTTACCCATGAGTGGCCAAAGGGTATAGTCGTCTTAGGTTATTTGACCATGGAGAGAATGGCTGTTTTTATGCTACAGACGTTAATATCGTCTGAGACGTTAAAGTCGTCTCGAGATGACTTTAACGTCTAGTATTAAAACAGAAAATAAGCCAGACGGATTTAACGTCTGACGACTTTAACGTCTTATTTTAAGTGCGTTGTTCAGACGCACTTAACAGACGACTTTGACATCTCAGACATTAAATACGTCCAGTATAAAAACGGGACGACCCTAACGAGGACGAATTTAGCCCTATTTGTATATTTGTGCTCTTAAAATTTATTTGGGGACGACTTTAGTCGTGTCCAGTCACTTCCGAGAATAGTTTTTTTTTTTAGAAAATCTTGTGTTTTTCTCTGTGGCCATCTACTTTAATGCGTCCCGTTTTTACACCAGACACATTTAACGTCTGAGACATTAATTGCGTCTAGACGACTTTAACGTCCCTAGCATAAAAACGGCCAATAAGATTTGGGGAAACTTGGCCTCAAAAGGGTTAAAAGAACGTCATGTAGTTTCCTCTGTATTCATGGCATTGCATTCCTACTGGTTATACAGCCAGAGCATCGCTCTGTCACGGCAACATTTTGAAATCCACTCCCTGTCCTGCAATTCTTGGGATCTGTTATGATCAACGCTCTCCATGTTTATGTTGATTTATATGAGTACTTAAGAGCTTTGACCCTTTCACTCCCAGAGTCAATAATGTGGAGACATGTGGTCTTAGTTCTAACGTTTGAGTATGTTGAGGAAATCCTATGGTGTGCAAGCTTTTAGCCAGCAGGGTGTCCATGCGTCCTGTGGACGCCCACTTTTTGAAGAAAATTCATGAAAATTACACCTAATCCTTTAAAAGTTTGTGATTGGAAATATCTTCAGGATGCCCCCTTTTCAATTTCTGCCTGAAAGCTTGATGGTAAGACCATTCAAATGAAACCTCTTCGCCAGTAGTTTTGCATGGCACTGTTTGTTTTTAATTTTTACAATTTTATATGAATTTTTATCTTTGGCACTCTTGGGTTAAAGGGTTAAAGTACAGTTGTGAAGCCCAAGAAGCTTTCAAATAGTGGGGATGGAGCATTTGACCACCTTTGCTGGCCATTTGGGTGGTTGTTTGCAACAAGTGCATCTATAATGTATATCGTTTTACACATATTCACTTACTTGGATTATTTTGTATTTTTGTTTTATTGCAGACAAACCTTCCTTTGTGATTTGGATAAACATCATCCAATTTGACTTCAAATCATCACATTAAACTGGATTCTATACATATATTTCATTATTACTATTGCTATTAGTATTGTTAATAATATATTGCCTAATTACTTGTTAAGAATGGTTTTCAATTGAGCCTTGGTTTTGCATTTCTACATGTATGCAAAACCAACTGTTTGGCACTGGTTACATGTATTTGCTTCGAGTTCTGATTGGTTCATTGGATCGTCTGTGTCTCTTGCGATTGGCCAGAGTGATTATTTTGGTTTGGTTTAATGATACTCAATTGAAAACTGCTGTTATGATAATTAATATTATTATAGAAATCCACAGACTGTACCTGTTCCTAGGTACATAACATTGGCTGTGGTCACATCTGGGCTACTAACTATAGTTAAAATGGGGATAACTATAGTTAGCTATTTTGGTAATGTGACCGCTTCTCTGTTCGCTCTAACTATAGTTAGAAAATTTATGCCTCGGTGATCCAAAACAATACTGACTAACTATAGTTATACCCAAGCAGGGTTCATGGGTTAGTCTTAAGTTTACAAACAAACAACCAATCAGAATGTGACAATTCTTTTCGCATGTGTAAGATGAGCATATATAAATATGCAAAATAAAAATCAAGCGTGAAGCGAGGGGGAAACCAAAAACAACAAACAAAAAATTTACATACAACAAGGTAGCAACTTGTGTACCCAACATCGAGCATCCATAAAAATTTTCAGCTTATTTCTCATTTTTCTCCAACGGTTTGCCGCACAAAAAAAATAAATAAGAAGAAAAACTAGACACGGAACAACAATAAAGGCCGTCACGAACCTCTTTTAATTCTGATGTCATCCATAGGCTAATTAGAACTAACTGTAGTTAACTGGGTGGTGTGACCGCAAAGTCGACAGAAAGCACTAACTACAGTTAGGTATGACGTCACGTAACTTGAGACTAACTTAAGTTAAACTTTAGTTATGTCGTAGATGTGACCGCAGCCAATGTGTTGATTGATTGATCAAGCTCTTTGGCTAAGCTTACCATAGTTGGTTTATTCTGGGTATTGATTTGGCAATAATTGAAGTGTTGCCTGGCAAAAAAGTCGTAAGTGACTTCTAATAAACTGCTAGATTCTCCTTCCAAATTGCGTTGTAGTCCCTTGAAAAACACAGGGAGAATTTGACATTACAGCAAAGGTCACTTAGGGCCTTATTCTGCACACCCCTTCAACTAATGCTTGTCACAGGGTAGTACTCAATAAGCTTGGAGTTTAAATTTTAAACAAAGTTTTTTGTTACGTTATTGCTATGTTAACCCTGTCACTCCTGGGGACAAACATGGGTTGCATGATTTTGTTAGAACTTTATAGCCGTGATTTACGTATAAGCCTTTCACTCTCAGAGACAAGTCATGTAGTGGATTTTCTTCCCCATTTTGAATCTGTTTTAAGTACCTTAACAATAATAAATCATAAATTTGACCAAACTGTACTTTTAAGTAATGCTCCACATAAGAACTACCGTAAACTTCATTGTTCTGCAGCATTGGCTCTTTCCCACGTAGAATATCTTTGATTTCAAGAATAGAGGAGGGGATGATGGTTCATAATTATATTTTAGTATAAAAATTAAGAAAATCCATTTGCGTCAAGTAAATTTTAGAAAATGTTTGTGCTTAACCAATCAGAATAGCAAAAGACAATAGTTTATAATTTTGCTTCTTTGATAAAGTTCCCCAAATACAATATCTTTTAAAACTTGCATGTGGTGCGATTGGGTTGCAAAATTACTTGAACCCTTAAAAAAAATTAGACAAAATGCACTTTGAACCTTGACTTTTTAGCGGTTTTTGAGTCTAGGCCAATGAGATCACTAGTTGTAACAATGAAAAAAGTTGACATTCCATCGTGCATTGCCATTCAGCATTTTCCTTCTTATGCAGATCATTACTTAAAGGCCTAAAACATACAATTTTAGTGAAAATTGCCAAAAACATGCTTAGGACGTTCTTGCCCCGGAGCCCTTCAATTTTGAGTTTATCTTGAATTTTGATTTTAGGCACTCTTGGAAGTTAAAGGGTTACTATTGGGTGCTCTTCTGAGTGATAGGGTTTATGCATCACGGTTACCACAACTGCAGTGACTTTGTCGCAAAGAACATTATTAATTATTTATGGTCTAAGTATGATTTTTTAAAAGCTGTCCTATGACATGCAACTGTTGCTACAACAGTGCTTAGAAACATCTTAAGTCTGTTAGATCAACTGTTTGTTATTAAAGAATATTAGGTATACTTAGTTTTTTGCACTTGTGAAGTGAAAATATTCTGCTCAACATTTGTATTGGATCATTAGCAATATTGTGTTGCTAAAATCAGGCATTTCAATATCTTGTAAAATCAAGATCTGCAGAAACTCCTGTACAGTGTGTAGCATGTATAAGTAATGTTTACTACATGAGTGGGAGTGTTGTATCGGGTATAGTGCCGATACAACACGGACGCGAATGTAGTAAACAACTTGTGAAATTCACATTCACATGTAAATTAGATACAACCACTCGTGAGTTGTATCTGGAATGCAAATTAGATACAACCACTTGTGAGTTGTATCAAGATTGTATCGGCCTATACAGGGTAATCATGTGATTGGAATGGCTCATTTCTATTTGTTAGTACCCTTATGAATTATTAATGAATTTTACAATATCATTAATGTTATATTAGTTTTGTCCAATGAACCCAGTTATAGGTGTTTTTAAAAGGGTTAACCAAACTTGAAATGTTTCCTGTTAAGAATTTGTTAATAAGTCTTACCTTAGCTGTTTAAACTTCAGGAATTTGATGTAAATAAAATATTTAATGTCTTAATATTCTCTTTCATTGTATGGAGTAATAAAAAATCCTGTCAACTATTATGGACAGGACTTGAAATGGAGAAATGGAGTGTCCGTTAAAATATTGGAGTTAACTGTAGCACAGTAAAAAGTTGTTTTAACAAAACTCATGAAACACAACAAAACATTCACTGTTCAAGTCAAAAGTAAATAAAAGAAAACAATGAAATTATCCCATAATAGTGTCCTTATTTTTTGCTTTGGCTATGTACAGACGGCCTGGCAAATTAGTACAACTAGATTTTGGTGCGCAGTGCTTTCAATAAGCACCGACGGCCGACGAAAAGCGTCGCCAACTTCGCTCAGAGAAGTCGGCCACTTTTTTCCCTAAATTGAAGTAATTAAAGAAAGATTCTTTCAAACCTAAATTAAAATTCATCTTGATGGACTTGAGGTTTTCATGAATGTACTTTTACCTCAATTTCAAAATATTAAATATCAAAAGATCGGGCCTATAAATGTCATAAATTGCGCATTCAGTAAGCTTATCCATCTGATGAGGTCATGAACACGAACGGAAATCGAAGATAGCTACCGGAAAAAACAATCTCGCGTTTCATTTCCCATAATTGTTTTCGCAAGCGGTCGTTCCGGAAGTACATCAATCAATGACCCCTTTCATTGCATGCTCAACAGTCAGCGGTATAACAACAACAACAACAACGAAAATAGGTCAGTACTTCAAGTACCATTAACATAGTGTATTCTCAAGATGGCGGCCGCGGGAGGGAGTCACTTGACTGGTGGTCGAGTTAATGTCGGTTTACTGCGAGAGTGTGCGAGAAGAGAGCTTCTACAGTGCTTAAATAAACAACCTGGATCTAAGGTAACCTAACATGCGTGAATTAATGGTATCCAGTAATTTGTTTTAGTGTGTTACTTAGACTGTAAAAGACAAAGAAGACAATCCAATCAGCAATCAGCTGAGCTCTGCTCTGCTCAAATGGCAAGTGGAAGTACGGGGATTCAAGGTAATGAATCATCCTTCATGATTCTTGTGATGATTCTACTTGAAATTTTAGTCATATACAAGTCATGCCATAATGTCATAATTTGTGATACATAAAATCATCTTGCAATCATCTTGGTGTGGTATATACTTCATGTTAACACACTATATAGGCACCTGGTGTCCTGGTGTGATGGGTACACATGACATTGTTATGACCTTGATGTGCTAACCACAAGACCACCTTGTCACATATAAATGGGTACTGGCAACAAAATGCTGGGGTAAGTGATGGACTAACATCCCATATCCAGGGGATACTTAGCAATGCTCCTAGTTGCTGACAAAAAATTAAGCTCCAGCTGAGTGGGCCAGCTGTGGCTTGTGTTTGGCTGTACCTTCCCCATATAGCCCAGCTCCGCCTGAAAGGGGTACCCTTTTTAGGATGGACGTATATGAAAGGGTCGGAATTTCATGAGTTGAAGTGTATGAAAGGGTAGGGATTTCACGAGGAATGGGAAAGGGTAGCGAAAACATGCTGTTGAAGTATAAAAAGTATTATAAGGATTATAAAAAAGGCCTTTCAAAATATATCAAACAGACGCACGTCAAGGCTATATGAAAGGGCTACCATTTTCAATGAAAGGTATATGAAAGGGGTACCTTTTCTGTCAAAAACGGTATATGAAAGGGTAAGGGTTTGGACCTCGGGGTGGAGCATTCCCGTACAAAACTTTGTTGATTACTCCCCCCCCCCCCCCCCCCCGTACCACTCTGCAGACAATCTTTCCTTGCCCTCAGTGAAGTAAATGTTTCCATTTGGGGAGTGGTTTTTCAGCCATCTAATGGATAGGAACTGTAGCATTTAGCATTGCAAGTGTTTGACAGTTAAAATAGTTCATTGTTGTTCTTTGTTTGATGTAACTTAGAACTTAGAACTAGTTTTTATTTAAACATGGTAGTTACATAATTCAGTGGATGAAAAACAAAAAGAAATTAACTACAACATATATATTAACACTGAGATTAATGCTCTAAAATATGTACAGTGCAGTTATTAATGCTCTCTTCATACTTGTCTGTGATCTATGCTTCGTTTCTTTTAAACAGGCCCTTGTTTGGGATGACAAACTGACCGGACCCTTTGGATTGATTGCTGAATATAAGTTGCTGAAGGTATGTACATGTATCATAAATTTTATCTTCTTAAAAAATACATATATATTTATTGCTGTTCATGAATATAACTCTTTCTGAACTTAATGCTTGCCAGGCAGCTGTGTTTCCAGAGATTTGAATACCTTCTGCATGTGACTGGACAATAATTTACTTAACTGTAAAGATAACTGTTTCTCAGGTCCTCAAAACATAAGTCAACAACAGCAGTTCTTTCAGGACTAGTCTTACTTGGATGTTCATATTACATGAACTTAAATTTATTAATAATTCTTATGAAAAAATACAAAAGAAATAAAACTTTAATCAAAGGCTGTAATTCCTAATTCAGTACACCTATGACCTTTGTCCAGAGATGTAAAAGTCAAGAATCAAAATAGCCTTGATTCTAGGAGTGAAAGGGTTACCTTCTCATAAGACACCTCTTCCTATTCACAGGAAAAAATACCTGATTCCCATTTTGGGATTTTTTTTAGGGTATTTACAGAACATCAACAAAATTCCCAAATTTGGCAAAGTAAGACATGTCCCAACCTGGAAATTCCCAACCACGTTCCCTGGTTGGGACTTGTCTCACTCTTCCAAATTTGGGATTTATATGGGTATTTTTAAATACCCTAAAATATCCAAAAATGGGAACCTGGTATTTTTTACTGTGATTGTGACACCTGATGATATTCACAGTCCACAGACAGTTTGATGCATCTCATTAGCTATTCATTGCTTTGTTTTTATTTTCCTGTGAAACCCAGGAACATGAAGTTGAAGTTATGTTTCCACTTCGTCCTGGTCGACTTCCTCCATCTCAAGTCCATAATGTTATTTTCATTACAAGACCCTTACCTTCTCAGATGGATATTATTGCCGAAAATGTTCTCAGGTGATAAATTTATTTTAATTTATTTAATTAGATAATGAAACATCATAATTAAAATAATTACATTGTAACAATTATTGTTTACAATACTCAAACCAAACAGCATTGCTGAAAATGTTCTCAGGTAACATAACTACATAACGAGCATAATGACTTGCAATAAACATACATGCAGTTAACATACACTATTTTTACAAGATCCAGACTCTTACATAATAGCTGACAACAGGAAGCATTGGTTGCATAGCAGCCGACAAGAACTTTCTTTACCTTGTTCTGTATAATAAAAACTGGCAAGCTCAAAGAGTGCTCCTCTGTAGAAATCTTTCTCCTAGCCCCTTTGAGAGTTCCACTCTAGGGATAGGTGGGTGATGTTAGTGGCAGGTCTTCTCCTGAAAGTAACTTCGATCCCCTTTTATTTGGTACACTGCCACAACTCCTCATTCAAGATCTTCCATGGCCACCACACCCCCAGGATGTACCAAAGTCTGCGGTTAGTGAAGGCCTGGAGTTGAGCGATGATCTTCTTTGTCAGTCTCCAAGTCTCAGATCTGTAGAGGAGGAGAGACTTCATGTTGGAATTAAAGATGTTTATCTTTGTCCACTGCGGGAATGCTGCTGTTATTTGGTAGAATTTTACTCTCCAATGTGTTTCAACTCAATATAGAGCCCAGCTTAAATAAAAATTTAAAAAATGTTTTTTGTTAATTTAACTAAAAAAGTTGAAAAGTCAACTGAAATATCTTTTGTTTTCCTCTTTATTCTCAGTGAGGAGGGTAGGGAAAGCAAGAAAAAGGAGTTCACTATTCTGTTTGTTCCACGAAAAACAATGTTATGCGAAAGAAAGCTCACAGTAAGTTTGTGCTAATAAACAGCATTAATCAGGGATTTTGTTAAGGTTTGCAATAGCAGGTACCAAATTGTGAATAACAGGGACCATTGAATGGTGGCATAGCTGCCATTTATTGGCATGCAGTGGAAATTCGGGGTGAGTGTGGGAGGGAGGCCTTGCCAGAAAACTTTTGAAATTTGGAGGCCTTAAGTGTACATTTTAGGCCATTTCTGACCAATTTGGTTCTTTGCTTTAACTGCTTTGAAAGAGGCAATGTGTTTATACGTTTATTTTTGCTGTTTTATAACGCCTACGTTTAGCATGATCATAAACTCCAAATGAGCTTCACATGTACAAAATATGGCATGGATAAATAAAGTAATACCCAACAGGAACGAAATAAAGCATGATTCAGTTTTATTTGACTTGTAATAAAATTCAAATAGACCATTGACTTTAGTAGTTATTTATTCTAATATTTTAGCACATTTTCCTAAAAAAAAAAAATAGCTGGGACGAGAATTGAAATAGCTGAGTAAACGTCCCTGCATGAACCCTTTTACTCTCAATAAAGCAAAAAATCTAAATTCAAGGAAAATTTCAAATTTCATTTTGTAAAATAATGAAAAACAAAATGGTACATGTACCATGCAAAAGAACTGACAGAGAGGTTTCAATGAAATGGTCACAGTACTGTAGGATTTTGTCGACATTTTGTTGACAGCCTCAACCCATAACCTTTGCGATTCTAGTGCAAATGCTCTACCACTGAGCTACAAGGTCAGATGGGAACTTGGTCAATTGTGAGTTCTATTATATGCATGAAATGATGAATATGATAATGTACATATGAAAATATATGAATTCATATAAACTGTGGTAAAGAAAATTAAATAAAATGTGATCATTGCATATCCATGATCACTGACATTCTATTTAAAATTAAGATTTTTTTTTTGGTAGGAGCGCAATGTGTCATTCATAAATATTGATGAGTATCCCCTGGAACTGATACCTCTTGACAGTGATGTTCTGTCACTTGAAATGGAGTCAAGCTTTAAGGTACTGGCACGGATGACTAAGGTCTTTTCAGGTGTTCTTTGTCATGGCTGTCACCTCATTGGCCCTTGTTGAGGCTCTATTAGGTTAAATTCTGAAAAGCGACATGGTGTCAAAACAGTGACGTCAACAAAGTGAAATGATGATGAACGGCAAGAAGATTCCATGAAAATGCAAACTTGCAGTGAGGCAGAATGCAAACCTCTGACAGTAACACATGAATGTCAAACATTGTAATAGGTTTGAAATTCAGACTAAGGACATTCATAGGTTCTACTTATGGGTTGTAGATCAAAGCAACATGTAACTCCAAACTAAATGACAGCCCTGGTTTTAAAACTAAAAACTTTCTCAACTTTCAATCAGCAAAAAGTCAGAAAACAAGAAGCATCACTGGAAATTGCTGATAAACAGCTTTTTTTTTCTTTTTAGGATTTTATCCGGAGTAAAAATTTAGAATGGCAATTTTTGTCTCAAAGTGTGATCTTGGCAATGACAGGATTAATCTCCACTCTGCCTCTCAAACATACCATGAAGGTTAATTTACAGTTTTATTTGTAAATTGTAGGAGTGCTATTTGGAGAATGACTATACTTCATTGTTCTACATTGCTAACTCCGTGATGACACTCCAAACTTTGTATGGCACTATTCCCAAGATTTACACAAAAGGAACCATGTCCAAGGTATTTAGACAGCACAAACTGAATCAGACTGTGCTAAAGCAAATTAATGGACAGGTCGTGTTCTGGAAGTGACAATACTAACTGACTTGCGCCAGGCCCATTGGGGGAGGGGGAGGGGGAGGGGTACTCCATACAGTGGTCTATACAGAGAGGCTCTGCCTGTTACATTTACTGAGTCTACTAATACTACAGTTCTTTTATTTTTGCTGTTTCATTTAAGCATTTATGTGACCCCTATCTTAACCAAAGTGGGTGTGTGAATAGGTAAGGGGTTGAAGCACTGGGCAGAGCCTCCTCGTATGAAACTTCATCGAGAGGGTGGGGTGGGGTGGTGGGGGGGGGGGGAGGTTATTCACTGACCTATATCTTGCTACTATAAGCAATTTTAAGGTGTTCTTTCTGGTAGTATCAATGATTTTTCTGTCAAAGCTGAAATTATAAAAGTATAAAAACTACGAGGTAGTCTATCCAATGCCAGTGTCATCTCTTTTCTTTCCTAACAGCGAGTCTTGGATATGATGATGCGCAAGAAGCGAGAAGCAGCAGATTCAGAAAATCAAGTTTCACCACAAATAGACACGCTTCTGTTGATTGATCGCAATGTGGATTTATTAACTCCACTCTTCACTCAGCTTACATATGAAGGGCTGATAGACGAACTGTATGGAATACATAACAGTAAGTCTTGCAAACATGCTCAGTTTCTACACTATACATTGTATAGCAATGTTTACTTGAAAGCAATAATAAGACTTAGATTTTCTTAGTCAAGAGCAGTTTTCAGTTGAGCCTTGTAAAACTTAAGTTATCACTTGGACCAAATAAAAACATGCAGACAATCTAAGGTCAACGAACCAATCAGATTTCACGATCGGTTTTGGTTTTATCTTCTTATTGGCTGAGATAGTTGCGTGAGTTTTTTTTAAGCAGTCGCAAAGCGTAGCTATGGGGCTCAGAGCAAACGTGAATTATCTTTGTAGGGCTAAGTTTTGTACAGTTCAGTGAGTAATCGGATGAGTAACTACCATTGGCAAACCTTGTATATAGAGATAGTTGCGTGAGTTTTTTTTAAGCAGTCGCAAAGCGTAGTTATGGGGCTCAGAGCAAACGTGAATTATCTTTGTAGGGCTAAGTTTTGTACAGTTCAGTGAGTAATCGGATGAGTAACTACCATTGGCAAACCTTGTATATAGAGATAGTTGCGTGAGTTTTTTTTAAGCAGTCGCAAAGCGTAGTTATGGGGCTCAGAGCAAACGTGAATTATCTTTGTAGGGCTAAGTTTTGTACAGTTCAGTGAGTAATCGGATGAGTAACTACCATTGGCAAACCTTGTATATAGAGATAGTTGCGTGAGTTTTTTTTAAGCAGTCGCAAAGCGTAGTTATGGGGCTCAGAGCAAACGTGAATTATCTTTGTAGGGCTAAGTTTTGTACAGTTCAGTGAGTAATCGGATGAGTAACTACCATTGGCAAACCTTGTATATAGAGATAGTTGCGTGAGTTTTTTTTAAGCAGTCGCAAAGCGTAGTTATGGGGCTCAGAGCAAACGTGAATTATCTTTGTAGGGCTAAGTTTTGTACAGTTCAGTGAGTAATCGGATGAGTAACTACCATTGGCAAAACTTGTATATAGAGATAGTTGCGTGAGTTTTTTTTAAGCAGTCGCAAAGCGTAGTTATGGGGCTCAGAGCAAACGTGAATTATCTTTGTAGGGCTAAGTTTTGTACAGTTCAGTGAGTAATCGGATGAGTAACTACCATTGGCAAAACTTGTATATAGAGATAGTTGCGTGCGTTTTATTTGACCAGTCGCAAAGCGTAGTTATGGGGCTCAGAGCAAACGTGAATTATCTTTGTAGGGCTAAGTTTTGTACAGTTCAGTGAGTAATCGGATGAGTAACTACCATTGGCAAAACTTGTACATAAATGGAAAAACTACATTAGAGAGGTTTTCACTCGAGTGTCACAAAACCAAAACTAAAGTGATCATGCTGGTCAATCACAAGAGAAGCAGACAATCTATTGAACCAATCAGAACTCGAAGCAAATACATGAAGCTGCCGCCAAGCGCGGGAAAACGCGTGCGAGGAAGTCACGATTGGTTTTGGTTTTACTTCTGATTGGTTGAGAAAGTGGCGCGAGATTTTTTAGCCAATCACAAAGCGTAGCAATGCAAAACCAAAGCAATTACAAAATTACTTTCGATACTCAATTGAAAACTGCTCTAATTGGTAGAAGGGCTGCAGGGAGCAGGAAGCAGGGAGCAGGGAGCAGGGATGGCGCAGTGGTGAGCGCTCCCCTCCCACCAATGTGGCCCTGGTTCGATTTCCGGACTTCACGTCATATGTGTGTTGAGTTTGTTGTAAGTTCTCATCCTTGCTCCGAGGGTTTTTTCCCCCGTTACTCTGGTTTTTCCTCCCTCATCAAAAACTAATATTACTAAATTCCAATTTGACCTGGAATTCGAGGGCCACAGGTTTGTCAGTCACATGACTGTTAATTGTCACCCTCGTTAAACAAAGTTGATTTATTTATTTTGTTTTATTTTATTTGACTATTGTACAATTCAGTGAGTAATCGGGTGAGTGACTTTACGCTAGAACTACATTGTACGACTCAGTGACAGGTTTCAGTAAAATAGTTTATTTATAGAGCAGTTTTCAATTGAGTGTCGAAAGTAATTACACAATTGCTTTGGTTTTGCATTGCTACGCTTTGTGATTGGCTAAAAAATCTCACGCCACTTTCTTGACCAATCAGAAGTAAAACCAAAACCAATCGTGACTTGCTCGCACACGTTTTCCTGCGCTTGGCGCCGCCGACATGTAATTGCTTTGAGCTCTGATTGGTTCATTGGATTGTTTACGACTGCTGTGATTGGTCAGAGTAATTACTTTGGTTTTGGTTTTACGACACTCTATTGAAAACTGCTCTAATGAAAACCACGGTTAACTAGAATGTTCACTCTAACAAACCTTTCTTCAAAGCCACTGCCAAGTTCCCACAAGAACGATTCCCTCAAAATGAGGAGAAAGGCCAGGGCGGACTACAGCAGCCACAGCAGCCGACAGGACCAAAGAAAGTTGTGCTGAACTCCAGCGATGAGCTGTTTGATGACATTCGAGATTTGAACTTCTCTGCTGTAGGAATTCAATTAAGTAGGAAAGCCAAGCAGATCAGTGCTGCATTTGAGGTCAGCATCAGAGATGTTTTTATTATAATTTGTTAATATGCATTCCTATGTGTAAGCGAAGTGAGTGTTAAAGGGACAATCTTACTTGTTTTAGTATCACTTTGGAAAAAAAATTGTATCTATATAAACTTAAAAATAATGGAGTGCATGAGAGTAAAGCAATCGATAATTATTGATATTAGAGCGATTTTCAATTAAGTGTCGAAAGTAATTCCGTGATTGCTTTGGTTTTGCATTGCTACGCTTTGTGATTGGCTAAAAAATCTCACACCACTTTCTCGACCAATCAGAAGTAAAACCAAAACCAATCGTGTCTTGCTCGCACGCGTTTTCCCGCGCTTGGCGCCGGCGACATGTAATTGCTTCGAGCTCTGATTGGTTCATTGGATTGTTTTCGACTGCTGTGATTGGTCAGAGTAATTACTTTGGTTTTGGTTTTACCACACTCAATTGAAAACTGCTCTATTAGAGCAATTTTCAATCGAGTGTCGAAAGTAATTGCATGATTGCTTTGGTTTTGCATCGCTACGCTTTGTGATTGGCTAAAAAATCTCACACCACTTTCTCAACCAATCAGAAGTAAAACCAAAACCAATCATGACTTTCTTGCATACGTTTTCCCGCGCTTGGAGCCGGCGACATGTATTCGCTGACCTTTGATTGGTTCATTAGATTGTCTGTATGTCTTGTGATTGGCCAGAGTAATTATGTAATCATTTGTTGTCGTCCTTCAGTAGCATCGTAAATCAAGTAAGTTATAGTCAATTGAAGCCTTAAGCTACTGTATCCAAGCCCGAAAAAGCCTGAAAAAGAGTAATTACTTTGGTTTAGGTTTTACAACACTCATTGAAAACTGCTCTAAAGGCGGGTTTTAACTGATCATCATCAAATCACAAGCACTCCTCTACTCTTGAACTGATCAGTAACAATAGACGAGAGTTCAAACGCTTGTCCTCATTTCACCTCTAACTCTCATGCAAC
Source organism: Cladopsammia gracilis (assembly GCA_022457155.1). Taxonomy (NCBI): domain Eukaryota; kingdom Metazoa; phylum Cnidaria; class Anthozoa; order Scleractinia; family Dendrophylliidae; genus Cladopsammia; species Cladopsammia gracilis. Next base: position 295,694 of record JAJGOT010000311.1, on the reverse strand, counting down.
GTCTTCCTTCGCTCCAAGGGACAGGAAGGTTGACTCTCATGAGCTGAGCTCTTAACCCTTTCACTCCCAGAGTCAATTATGGAGACATGCAACTAGTAGTTCTAACTTTTAAGTCTGCGCACAAAATCTTATGGTGTGACCATTCAAACGAAACCTCTTCAGCAGTACTTTTGCATGGTACCATTTGTTCTAACTTTTGAGTCTGTTGATGAAATCCTATGCTGTGACCATTCAAATGAAACCTCTTGAGCAGTACTTTTGCATGGTACCATTTGTTCTAACTTTTGAGTCTGTGGATGAAATCTTATGGTGTGACCATTCAAATGAAACCTCTTGAGCAGTACTTTTGCATGGTACCATTTGTTCTAACTTTTGAGTCTGTGGATGAAATCCTATGGTGCGACCATTCAAATGAAACCTCTTCAGCAGTACTTTTGCATGGTACCATTTGTTTTTCAATATTTTACAAAATGAAATTTGGGATTTTTCTTGAATATTGATTTTTGGTACTCTTGGGAGTGTAAGGGTAAAAGAGTTTGAATTGTTTTTTTTTTCTCTTTTATAGGAACACAAAAGCGCCAAAACAGTCGGGGAAATGAAGCAGTACGTTCAGAAGATCCCATTCATGCAAAGAGCAAAAGCTTCGCTTGCCATACGTGAGTTATATGGAGGGCTGAAAAAAACGGTGTTAAAACAAGCCGACAAAATGGTTTATTGATGATGCATTGCTTTTTTGTTTTTAAACTCATTTAGTTTCATCGCCAATCAATACCAATTTATTTTATAAGAAACAAAAAGCACTAAACGGTTTCCATGGTTCTTATGCTGGTGTCCTCTTTTTAAGGGGTACCGTAGACTGTACTACTATTAAAGAGCTTTCATTTTTTTTTCTTTTTTCACTTTCCGGCTCGATTTATCGGGATTCTAAAGGCCCGTTTACACTTGTGATTTTTTATGCGATTTTTGTCGCGCTCTCCAATGCAACTTTTGTCGCAAGTGTAAACTAGCGGCGATTTCCTGTGCGATTCGGGTGCGACATTTGCTTTGATTTGCTGTGATTCCCCTAAAATCGCCGCCAAGTTGCATCAGGCTTCGAACATGTTCGAAACCGCTGCGACATCGCGCGACAAATCGCGCCCAAATCGCATTGAAATCGCCGCCCGTTTACACATGCGGTTTGAAGATGCAACTTGCGCGGGACAAAAATTGCATCGACAGGTGCGACAAAAATTGCACAAAAAATCGCCTGTGTAAACGGGCCTTAAGTTGTGTAAACTTAAAAGTTAGAATTAAGGATGGCTTTGGAACAAAGAACAATAACAAAAAAAACTCTTAAAGCTGTGGTTCATTTATACTGTAAGTTTTATAAAAAGCAATACTTTATTAACAAATTTCTTAAAAATCGATTAAGCCTTAACATCAATTTTATGTACACTTGCAGGAAAAAGCTATAAAAGTTCATTTATATAATAATATAATAATATATAATAATTATTAATCTACTAGAATGCTAAAAATATTCATAATTACAATCCATAAAATATCGTAAAAGTGTTACTAAAAAAAATTCAATAAAAATAAAATTTATATAAGACGTTTGTATTCACAAAGTGACGGCAATAAAGAATTCTTAACATTACATTATGGCTCCTTCTTGGGTTTCAATGTCAATATCTATGTAAGTTGTTCCATTTTAGATACAACAATAGCTGAGATGGTCAAAGAAGAAACAGATGCTGAGGAGTTTAGGGAACGAATTCAGGTTGAACAAGGTAATGATTATTGTCTGAACTCTGAATTGTAAAATGACAATAGACTGTTACGCTTAACACTATTTTTTTTTTCAATACGATCGGACGTCAGCATGTAGAACACGCGTCTATCTGCCCCTTTCAGTACACTTTTGGTCTCAATGTTTTTTCACCAACCCATTGAATGTGATGTGAAGTAAATTGATGAAAATAAAGTCTGAGACACACACCGGGGAATACGTCCACTACTCTTTTTCAACAGTGGTGTCACGGTTTGTTGAGCGTCCCCTACTAGTTTAGTTGAAGGAGGTGAAGCGGTTTATCACTCAAATATGTAATAATCTGAACTGAAACAAGCCATTGAGAACAGCAAGCGTGATTTTACGTGGATGGTTCTGTCAAAATTTGAACCTGAGACCTACTAATTGAGCCTTGAACTGAGCCGGTGAGTGCGGGGCGGTGCGTGAATGGAACAAATGACGCTTTTGAGTGACAGGCAGTGACTTGCAAACAGACAGACAAACAGATAGACTGTCATTTTTAGAATCTGATACTTATTACTTTTGCTCAATCTTTTTTATTTTCTCTCCAGAACTGGCTCAAGGTCTTGACACCGACAAAATTAACCCTTACATCGAGAAGTGTTTCGGAGTAAAGAAACCACTCATAACGGTAAGCGAAGGGACAATGGGATTGCTGAGTAGTTTTTGAGACCTACAAATATCCGTTGTCTTTTGTTTGCGATTATTTCTTTTCACTTTTGGCAGGTTCTTCGTCTGTTGTGCGCTCAATGTTTGACGAACAATGGTTTCAAACCCAAGATGCTGGAGTTCTACTGCCGTGAAATACTACAGGTGGGTGGGTGCAGTCTTGTGTTAAATGCTTGACAACGAGCAAACCCTTTACCTGGCTTGAGAAACGAAACACGCAGACGTGTGCGAAAATCGCCCACCTTCTGAATGGCCTGAAAGCAGGCTCGCCTATTTTGGTCTTCGTGCGAATGTCTTATGCGAGTTAGAGCCGGCGCAGGAATTTAGGCGATGAGGGAAACTTTGCCATTTCCGGTGTGTCACAACTACTACTACTTGTACAGGGCAGTCGTGCTAAATCCAACTCGCGCAAATCGAAATGTTGGTGGCCTTGTTAGCAGGTTACCCACGGGCGTTTCTCATACTCTGGCAAACACGGGGCGAAGTATTAAGAGGTGGGGCGCCCCATTCCTTTCTAACTAACAACAACTTTGTTGTTGTGTTCGTCTGACTTCAACAGCTTGTTGGATATTACGCCAGGCAAAAAGCACAATTCAAGCAGTCTAGATTTAGAAGGGAACTCGTGTATTTACATTTATGTTATTGTTTAAAATTATTTCATTTCATCATTTGTCTTATTCTTTCAGACATATGGTTTTGAGCATGTTTACAGGACGCTTTCTCCTCTGGAGACTGCTGGCCTTCTGAGACCGCAGACGTCACGGTCTTACAATGTACTGCGCAAGTCACTAAAGCTTGTGGTTGAAGACGTCCAGGAACAGGTAAACAGTGATGCAGTGCGCGCGTCACTCAGGTTCACTTAGGGGAAGAGGTCCACGGGAAAAGAGCTGCCACTATTTCGTCGGTTCTGTTTTTTAAATGTACCTTTCTTTATATGTTGGCGAGTAGCCCGTGAGTTTTTAGTCGGAAAACTATCACTTTTTCCCTGATGGTAACGAGCGACAGTCATCGAGAGAAAAATGTTATTCCCAAGAGCAGCCAAGATCAAAATTCAAGAAAAATTTCAAATTCACTTTGTAAAAAAAACTGCTTACACTTAAGGATGTAAATCTGTTGACCCATGATTTAAAGTCACATTTCTCAACATTGAGGGCTTTATTTTATTCACCCCTGTTAGGCAGTGAGTTTTTTGTTTGTTTATTTTTAACTAATCGTATTTTTTTGTTTGTTACTCCACAGAATCCAAATGACATCGCTTACGTGTTTTCAGGATACGCACCGCTGACTGTACGACTGGCTCAGTTTTTGGCGCGGCCACAAGGCTGGAGGGGTCTAGAAGAGGTAATAGCCCAGTGGCCATGCAGTGAAATAACACACTTGGACCCAAGTTTAGTGCGGTTTTCAATTGAGTGTCGTAAAACCAAAACCATAGTAATTACTGTGGCCAATCACAGGAGACACAGACAATCCAATGAACCAATCAGAACTCAAAGCAAATACATGTAGCGGGCGCCAAGCGCGGGAAAACGCGTACGAGCAAATCACGATTGGCTTGGTTGAGAAGGTGGCGCGAGATTTTTTAGCCAATCACAAAGCGTAGAAATTCAAAACCAAAGCAATCGCGAAATTACTTTTGACACTCGATTAAAAAGCGCTCAGTCTCACTTGTTGGCTGTTCTCCTTCTCTCTCATTCAGTACTCAACTCGTTAATAAAAATCGTACTCGTTCACTTTCAATGAAGTTATGTCGTTATTCTCGGTCTCCCCGCATTTTTTTCGCTCGCTTTTCTTCGCGCCTTCTCCGACTATTCGCGCTTTCCCCACTATCTGAACGCCTAGAACAGGCTACGTCAACTAATGTAAGTGACACTGTGATTTGATTCTCTCCAGGTTCTTCGCTTGCTACCAGGTCCTGCAGTTGAAGAAATCCAGCGTCTTCCTCCTGGGCTGCAGAAAAGTAAGAATGATCTTCACTTTATTATTCATTTTTGTTAGAGCGCTTTTCAATTGAGTGTCCAAAGTAATTTGGCGATTGCTTTGGTTTTTCATTGCCACGCTTTGTGATTGGCTAAAAAATCTCGCGCCACTTTCTCGACCAATCAGAAGTAAAACCAAAACCAATCGTGTCTTGCTCGCACGCGTTTTCCCGCGCTTGGCGCCGCCGACATGTAATTGCTTCGAGCTCTGATTGGTTCATTGGATTGTTTACGACTGCTGTGATTGGTCAGAGTAATTTCTTTGGTTTTGGTTTTACCACACTCAACTGAAAACCGCTATAAAACCTTTTGTTGCTCAGCAATTGTCCCGAAACGTTAAATGTTTCTCTAATAAATCTTGTCAGGATCATCGACTGGAGGAGAAAGTTCCATAGATGGACCTTCCAAAGTAACTCTGGTTTATTTTATTGGGGGCTGTACACACGCCGAGATATCCGCGCTAAGGTTCCTTGCACGACAGGACAACAGTGAGTTTATTAAAGAACACTCCTTATTTTCTCACTTATGTCGAGGATTGTACGCAAGTATTGTTTAAAAAATACTTTATATTTGACAGTTATTTGTCGTTTTCATATTAATTTATGTTACAAAATTATGGGTGTTATGGTGAAGTTTTATAGATAAGGACACGTTGTGATGCCTATCATGGAGTAGTGTAGCCCCCTCTGCTTGCAATCCTTGACATTAATCTATTTTCTGCCTTGTTTTTTTTTTTTTTTTCATATATTATCAGTATTTTGCTAGACTGGAAGACAGGCAATACCTTTGTATTAGCCAGTGACATGCGCGGCTTCTGAACTAAAGATCTGACGAGTGAGACTGGGGAGAAACGCAGTAAGGCTTCTGCGAGGCACGAGCGCAAATCTCCGCGTTCGTGTTACAGGTTTAGAGCGGTTTTCAATTGAGTGTCGTGAAACCAAAAACTCTGGGAAAACGCGTGCGTGCAAGTCACAATTGGTTTTGGTTATACTTCTAATTGGTTGAGAAATTGGCGCGAGATTGCCAATCACAAAGCGTCGCAATGCCGGCAAAACCAAAATAATTGCGAAATTACTTTCGGCATTCAATTTAAAAATTGTTTTTAGCTTTTAGTCGCTCTTTTAGAGCGATTTTAACACGAGTGTCGTAAAACCAAAACCAAAGCAATTACGCTGACCAATCAAAACAGAGGCAGACAGTTCAATGAACCAATGAGAGTTCGAAACAAATACATGTAGCCGGCGCCAAGCGCGGGAAAACGCGTGCGAACGAGTCACGATTGGTTTTGGGTTTGCTTCTGATTGGTTGAGAAAGTGGCGCGAGATTTTTTAGCCAATCACAAGCCATAGCAATTCAAAACCAAAGCAATCGCGAAATTACTTTCGACACAATTGAACATTGCGCTATTGACAAATGTATTACAAACTCGTTTCATTTTTTTCTGTCCCAGGCCCCACAGACTACCTGATAGCTACCACCAAGATTATCAATGGCAAGACATTAATCGAGTCCATCATGGAGGAGGTTGGGTCAAACGACGGGAACCCTTTTACGTAGCATTCTACCTCGTGGCCTCCTAAATTGAGAATATAAAGCACTGTTATTTTCTTCTTTCGTATTTTACTTTCCTAGAAGTAAATTTGTTTTGTTGACGTCTCTGAGAATTCAGAGAGCAGGATAGATGAATGTTCCGAAGACGAAGTGAAACCAGGGCGAAGAAGTTGACCGGAAACAAACTGACTACGTGGAAACTCGGAAAAAACGATTTTTTTTTTCAGAGCGAAAGAAGTTTTATAATTTTTTCTGATGACGTAATCATTTTAATCCCGACCACGCGACCCGAAACAGGTTCACCGCGCGGGCCATATGAAACCTGGGATATAGGGGTGCGAGGACAACACGAGTCTGAATGACCGGGCTGAGGATATTAACGGCTTATGCTCATGTGTTCTATCCTGCAACTTAATTCGCAATGGGATTACACTGGATTTTTCAAGAAATGTTAGTTCGCCTAACAAGACTGATTTACCATTTAAAATGAAAATTTCGCTTTCCTGTGCCCTCGACAAAGAAAGATTAACTATTTTGAAAACTCGTGTAATTCAAAATTAATATTTTTGTATATTAGCTCTTTCTTTATATGAGTGTAACCATACTGCAGATACAGTACTGCAGATACAGTCAGATACAGTCAATCTCCCTGAACAAACACCGCTGCCTTTCAGTATTTGAGGCTTCTTGAAAGCGACTCCTCTCCAAGACGCAACCTTGCCCCCCCCCACCCCCCCCCCCCCCACCCCCCCCCCCCCCCCGTACGTGCTCTCTCTCTCTCTATCTACCTGTCCAAGACGACCATCTTTCTTGGCATGTTCGCTGACGAGTGCTTCGATTGCATATAATGCATGTGAATTCCTTTACTGATATTCTAATTACGTATGAAGTGTAAATAATTTTGGCAGAGTAGAAAGAATTCAGTTATAAATTACGCAAGTTACCAAATGTAATTTTAATGAAATTAAATTTTTCACTGATGAAGATTTGTCTTTCGATTTGAAAAGTGGTGTTTATAGCTGACTGAAGTTGGAAATTCAGCGTTAAAATGTTTGCAAAGCCGTACAAATATGATTCATCAAATTGGTGGCGAGACTGTGTCGGTTTGTCGGTTGCAATTTTTAATCCATTTTCATGAAAAATTATGGATTAATATTATATAAGCTATATTGGTATGTGCCGCTGTGAAGGGTAAGGTTTTCCAGCAGTTTTGTCTGGGATAAGGTGTGGAAATCAGAGAGGTTTGGTCTAGAATCAGCCTGGTATGAAAGATTACGTCTAGAAGTAATATATCAAACATAAGACACAGTGTTTCATGTTTCATCAGATTTCCAAACACCGCGAAGTGGGTTGAAAAACGAGGCGCAGCTGAGTTTTTTTTTTTTTAAAACCCACTTCAAGGTGTTTGTAAATCTGATGAAATACTGTGTCGAATGTTTGATATAACTTCTCAAACAAAATGATTTCAGAAGGAAAAATTAAGGATGCAAAAATGAGGAGTGTTTCAACTAATTTCCAAACACTCATTAAACATTAATTTCCTTTGTATTTTCGTCATGAATTATTAATGAGTTTGAGAATAGGAATTGAAACTCGAAAGAGAAAGAGCCTTCCTTAACGGAAATAAAATCATCGCGGCAATATTGTTGACAGATGGTTTTTCATTAAAAACACTAATAGTGATACAGTTCTAAAAGCAGCAAGTCTGGGATAGGGTAGGGATTTTCAGTGTCTAGTCTAGTCCTGTTTATATCGAACACAAGGAAGAGTTGTTCATCAGGATTTCCAAATACCAAGAAGTGGGTTAGAATAAAAGAGGCGCTGGCGAGTTTTCTTTTAACCGAATTCGAGTTGATTAGATACCCGATGAAACATACTGAAATAGTAGTACCCTGCGAGCTACTGAAGCTCTCTCTCGGGTGGGGTGGAGGAGCTGGGTAAGAGGGCTCTATCTCTCTCTCTCGGCGACTCCCATATAAAAATGACGGGGATGCTTGTCATAACTTTTAGGGGTCAAAATCTGTAGATTGGTACCGCTTAGGGTACTAAAATCTAAAATGACCACCGTTAAAATTATCGCGGTACCTTTTAGGGTATTGAGCCGAAAAAAATATACCTACCTCTTAGGGGTAAAAATTCTTTTGAGCCACGCCCATCAAACGAGATTCTGGTACCATTTAGGGTGTTTTTCGAAAATTTTCGACGAGCACCCCCGTCATTTTTATGTGTGAGTCCCCCCGGGTTTCCCACCCCCAAGGGTACTCTGAGAGTAGTAATGTTATAGCCAAATTGCGCAAGGAGATCTTATTTCTTTCCTGTGTGCAAATCCCGGGGTGCAAATTCCTGAGAGGTTCAAACACCAAAGCTAAAGTTTCAGCTGCAGTCACATGACGTTCTTATTTTGGCAGCTGCAAATACTAAACGCAACCATGAACTGCCACTTCGCAAAGCTAATGGTGATTTTCGCCTTGTTCACGCAAACACAAGGATTTTGTGGTAAGGAATTCCGAAAATTAGTATTAGTAAACGGTTTTGTGTTTGCAATTGGCCACCGATATGTGAGGACAAAGGAAATCTTTACAAAGATCTGTGGACATTTCAAACACGTCACTTACATTATATGTCATCCTTTTATGTTTTTTTTTCAGTCGGGGTCGTTTCTGGCGACATTTTTGCACGCGTATTTCCCATTTTAATGCACTATATATTGTCACAATTTTAATTTGCCCGAACGCGTCGTGGGTGGGTGGGGGGGGGGGGGGGGGGGGGGAGGACTTTTTTTTAAACTCAATGTACAGTATTTGGATTTCAATTACTGGAAAACCCAAACATATCTTCCAGTAATTTAATTCAGTGAAGATATTATCTTCAAGATTTCTTTCCATGCAAAACAAGATGGTATATATTTTTATTTTGTAACCTTGGATGTCGTGGAGTTATTTTCCGTTATGTAACTGGAGAAGACCGGATATGCTCGGGGCTTGCACTTCGGCATCAAAACACATGCTCCGGATTGCTACAAATTCGTCCACTACCAAAAATAATAACCGGGACACATTGGCATAATAATTACAGAGCACAGGCCTATTTATCATACACCATCTTTCGTATCTCTGCTGTGCTCTTTTCAAACTCCGGCCAAAGTACAAGTACCACGACCTGCACGACCTGTGAAGCAGAATTTCAAGCAGGGTTCAATAGTTTATACAAATTAATACTGTACCTTTGTTTTTATGAACGGTTTGTTTGTTCAGGTTGTCTTGTGCTGTGTGGTCGTTACAGGGAAAATGATAAATCACGACAATGGCCGCGCGAGTTTCCGCGCAATTTTTCTCCCACTTGCGCGCGCGTTTCTTTTCTTGAGTGTTCGTACGTATTCTATGAGGCCATACATGTATCTCACTGCAACGTGATCTGTTATAGGTTCAAGATTTCTGCAGACGAGCCTTTCCCGTTCGGCCGTCAAAGCGGCTGAATGGCTGCGAAACCAACAAGACGAAAATGGTACTTACGGGGAGGGGCAGGTGAAGGGGCACGTGACTGCCAAAGCATTTCATTCTCTCAGGTTGATTGGACACCCTGTGGAGCAGGGAGCAGAGCTCCTACGTGCTGAGATTATCAAGAACGACATTGGCTCCATCCCCAGCGCCAGAGTCGGCTTTTATATCCTCGGCGCCATGGCAACTTGCCAAGACCCGCAGAATTTTTATGAGTTCAATTTGGTTCGAGCTCTGAAGACCAAACTGGGCAAGTACCCTCAGCTGAAATTTGAGCACCCCTTTCAGTACAGTTTGGCAATCGTGGCGCTGTGTAGCAGCGGAAAAGATCTTGGTAAGAAGAAGCTCATCTACGTGAAGAACATCATGGATAGCATCCGAAAACAGATGGCCTTAGTGGATGATTTCAGAGGCGACACGCTATCTATGCAGGTGTTGGCTTTGACGTGTGTCAAGAAGACCATGAAAAGAAAGGATACGAAGGCGCTAAAGGACAAGATTCAACAAGCCATCCGTATGGCGAGTGACGAACTTCTGAAGCTTCAAATCAACGACAGCACTTTTGGAGAGAACGAGATCACAGCAGCCCTTGCTTCTCAGGTCAGTAAAGGGAGTTAAGCTGGGGGGAGGAGTTAGGGTGTGCCACTCTCGGTTTTACTGCTCGCTGCAGGCGGGGGGGGGGGGGGAGAGAAGGAGTTAGGGTCAATCAATCAATCAATCAAACAATTAACTTTATTTAAACACGGTAAAACGGCTCAGTAAGACTGTTTTTCAGACATGCCGTGCACTTAAATATAATCTAATCTAAATGATAACAAAAAATATATAATATATATCTAGCTGAATTTTTGAAAAGGTGGTCAACGAAAATTACAGCAATTTCAGTAAAACTAGCCCAAAAAAGGGTTTTTATGACCCCAATCAGCCCGAAAATCACAGAGAAGAGAGAGAAGATGGGAAAGGTTGCGTGGGGCGAGAGAAGAAAAGACTCTGTAATTTTCGGGCTGATTGGGGTCATAAAAACCCTTGTTTGGGCTATTTGTAGTGAAATTGCTGTAATGTTCGTGGACCCCCTTTTCAAAAATCCAGGTATATATATATAGTGGCAAAAACTGTTACACTATACTGGTTTAAATAATACTAATAAGATTAATAATACTAAAAAACACTATCTTACATCATAATATCCTCTATAAACACATAAAAATTACAATCATAGATGTTATAGAACCAGATTCTATTTTCGTTCGAGAGCTCTTGGCACTCTTGGTCACAATGGCTTTACTGCTCGCTGCAGGCGGGGGGGGGGGGGGGGGAGAGAAGGAGTTAGGGTGTGGCACTCTTGGTCACAATGGCTTTACTGCTCGCTGCAGGCGTGAAGGGAAGGTATTTGACCCCATTACATTACGGGAATAGGTTACGGTTGTTCCTTCCCAAGTTCAAATGCGCCCTTTATTTGTTAGAACGCACCAAAAAATGTTCCTGTCCAAGCGGACATAGTACAAATTTCCTAAAACTTTCATTAGGAAAAAAGTTAAATGAACAACGCCACTGTAACATAATGCTCGATAATTTTCAACCACATTTCATAGCATAACAAACAGCATAACACGAAAAAACTGCTCGATGGCTTTTACTTGAATGGTCACATTTTATTTTGGCGTGATTCATCTACAGCCCGAGACGAATCCGCAATGGGTCTGGGTATGTGATTTATATGGCCCAACTGGATTACAAACATACACATCGGAATTAAAATAGACTCTAGACAGAACAAAGAGCGTCCAAAACCTTCGAACTGCATCCAGAGTTTTTCAGTGGCTAACCTATTTACCGAGCATAGAAAGGAATTCAAGAGGGAAACTCGAGTACGTAGTGCGCACAGTCGATCGAGCTTTGCAGTCTCCTCATCCCCATTTCTGCGCACGCATACCAGGCTGTTTTCTCAGTCACCACCCACTGGGTTAGAAAAAGTGGTAATTGAACGAGAGGTTGTTGCATACGTCAGGTGTTTTCTCACAAGAATGGTAGCTCGAGCCGGAGATTCCGCACCTATAACTGTTGAAGGTTCCTTTGTCACTGGTTTGATTTCTCTTTCTTTCTTTCAAGGCCCTTTTAGCGGCTGGAGGAAAGAAAACCAAGTGTGCCAAGACTATGCGCTGGCTGCAGTCTCGCCAGAATCCTGACGGATCATTTATTAATCTTATGGCCACAATCATCGTGTTGCCAAGTTTGATTGGAGCTCTCCCACATGATGTGCAAAACATACCCTGCCCCAAGGACCAAACAGGTAAATAAGAATTGGTCAATAAACCTTTCTCTCCCAAGAGTGGGACAAACCAATCTTAGATTGCAATCTGAATGACCACGTCCGGGGGTGGATCATTCAGATTGGTATCTGAATCTGGTTTCATATTGCGCATTCCATTTGGCGAATTAGTTTCAGGTCAATGGCACGTGGTCTGAACGACCACGTGCCATTGACCACGCGACCAGACCACGTGCCTCTGCCCTTCGCAGAGATACCTGGGGATGATGAACGGAACGGATCGATCTTTTTTCGGATTTTTGTTCCAGCTAACACGAAAATCCAAATTACCCAAATCCGAAATTGGATTGTCTAAAAGAAACTCTACCACAAAAATATCTCAGGTCCCATTCTTCAAATTATGGAAAGCGAAATAGAGTTTGAGGAAAAGCCGCAGAAATTCCACAATGATGACGTAACGCCTCCCTCTCTTCTTTCTGTCCCCTGTACACAAACCTATAATTTGGTTTACTGTTTCACAGTTGTGTAAGGCTTATATAAAGTGGTTTTTACTGAGCGCAATTTAATTCTTATTTGCAGGTGTCGAAGGAGAAAGCAAGGTAAGAAATTAAATGCCCTTACAGTTGAGGTAAATAAAGCTGAGTTGCCATGAAAGTTCTGAAAAAAAATCTCAGTCTTCAAAAAAAACTAGGCTGCATGAGGATTTCCACATTATTTATTTGGAAACTTGTAAAAAAGTAACCTCTCGTTAGTCCGAGGTCGTCCTTTTCGTTTCGTGGTTTACCAATCTAAAGGACAATACAACCTGATCTTAGGTTTGGAAAAGAAAAGTTAAGACAAAGTTAAAGTTTACATTTCTTCTGAATTAACAAACTGAGCTCTTCTAGATTGTGTGACACGCACAAGGAACACATTCACTGAATAACTACTCTAATGGCCAGTCTCAACAGCCTCTGTACAACTACCCTTGATTTTTCTCGAGGGAAGACGGCGGCTGGAAACGTCTTTTTTTCCCCAGCAGTTATTTTGGTCGTCACGTAACGCCGCGTGACAACCCAAAAAACGGCTGCGTGGGAAGGAGACTACAATCTTGGGCATTTCAAGTGGAAAATTAATACCACCCCTCCCCCCAGTTCAGTGATGGTAAAATGGCGCGTTTTGGTTTTCGCGCGAATCCATCTTTGAATCGGGGGGAGGTGAGGTGTTATTTCTCTTTTTATTCCGTCCGAGATTGTAGCTGTACTCAGGCTAATTGCAAACTGTTGATCAGTGATTTTATGCGATTCCACAGATGATAAACGTTTGTATAGAGCTGCAGTTTGAAGCGAACAAGTACTCCATAGAAAAAAGCCCCCCTCCTCGCACATGCGTCAAAGTGTTGAATGGCACAAACGCACATGACATCTTGAAAGTGGCCGCGAATGAAAGTCCCTGCCACAA